>OU452223.1:14596301-15246301 GCA_911728455.2 Marthasterias glacialis
TGGTGTCCCTCATCTCCAGAATGTAACCTGTGATTGGGCTGCCTCCGTCTGATTCTGGGGGTGACCATGTGACTGTCATGTGACTAACATCTACATCTGTGACCGTAGGCGCTGATGGTTTTTCAGGAACATCTAACAACAGACATCAAGTAGGATTTGTGGTTTATACAAACATAAATGAATCATTGTTCAACTTTTGTTTTTAGATGAGGGTGCAGGAACTTAAATGTTACCGTATAATTACCTGTACAATAATAGGTTGTGTAAAAAAAAACACAGTTAATGTTTTAAAAGGTATTTTTTGCGCATGTTCACATCAGGCTTTTTTCGAATGCAGTAATAAAAAACAGCAAGGGTGATTTATGACGATCTTCAAATGCTATGGTTCTCGACTTTGACAGTCGCTCAAATGGAAACAATTCTTTGGAGGACTGGTAGATTGATGAACTTTATAATCAGTGAGCTACCAATTTCAAACATTTTGTATTTTTTTTCAATTCTTACAAATGCTGTACTTCAGCTTTAAGAAGTTATTTAGACGACTTACCATAAGGATGCTTAGCAGTCACAAAGGAACAAGCATCCCCAGGCTGACCGGTTCCCCGGATATTTTCAGCAGTCACTCTGAACTGGTAATCCTCTCCTTCTTTCAGGTTGGACACTTTGAAGGTAGTCTCCGTTACAGGCTCTTTGGTGACTTTGGACCAGCGCGAGCTGAATTTGTCCTTGCGTTCGATGGTGTAGCCTGTGATAGGAGTGCCGCCGTCTGACTGCGGAGGAGACCAGGAGAGGGTCATGGAGTTGGCTGTCGTGTCCGAGATAGTCGGAGCACTTGGAGCACCGGGAACATCTGATAAGAAGTTAATTTTTTTTTAAAAGTTCATCAACCAGGATTTTACGAAAAAGAAATAGAAATGTGAAAATTCAAGAAGATTTGCCGGAATTACTTTTAATAGATCTTTCTACGGTGTTACTGACTATTCGCTCTCAAATGGTTCGATAAATTCAACAAATTATATTATTAGCAACTTCATTGCGATGGAATTAAAAATATGAAACCAGATAGTTAACAATCTAAAAACAAGAGGACTGAAATTAACTTTCTCTTCCAAAGACCAGATAAAAAGTACTTACCGAAGGGCGACTTAGCAACTGTTGGTCTGGAGGAATCACTTGGTGTTCCTGGCCCTGCCTTATTGACCCCAATCACTCTGAATTGATACTCATTCCCTTCCTTCAATCCATCCACATCACAAGAGGTCTCTGTGGCAGACACCTGGGTCACCTTGGTCCAACGGGGGCTGAATCGATCTTTCTTTTCAATGATGTAATCGGTGACATCATCCCCGCCGTCGGATTTTGGTGCTGTCCAGGCAAGTTTCATGGATGATTCAGTCACCTCGGAGATTGTAGGGATGCTTGGGCTATCTGGTTCATCTTCATATTGAATAAAACGAGGCAAATTTACGAATAAAAGGTCAAAAGGCTATTCTTTCTGTCTTGTAATGTGCTGATTTACTTGAACTGTATACTGAATCTTGTATGTTCCACCAAACAATTTGTAACTTTTCATCAAAAGTTAATACAAATTATACAGTGCAATTTCCATACAATGTAAGATTTTATGTTGTCTTCCTGCAAAAAAAGAACAAGCTCTGTGACTCTTTGGTAAACTTGTGATGTTACAGGTTTTATGTCCTATAATACTTTTAAAGAGCTGCATTCTTACCAAAGGGTAACTTTGCCTTTATAGCAACAGATGGTGCACTGGGTTCCCCAACGCCAGCTTTGTTCTCAGCGCTGACTCTGAACTCGTACTCTTTCCCTTCGATCAGATCAGTAGCTGTGAAGCTGGTGTCCATCAGGGGTTTCTTGTGGGCTTTCACCCATCTGTCTCTGCCGACATCTCTCCTCTCTACGATGTAGCCAGTGATCTCAGCTCCTCCGTCATATTCTGGAGGGCTCCATGTGACCTTGATGGTTGTCTTATCGATGTTTGAAACATCTGGGCTATTTGGAGCTTCTGGAACATCTGGAATTCAGTCAAATGAAATCATTTATTAATATGAACTGTACGTAAAATCTATTCCAAGCATCCTACCCAGTAACAACACAAAAGAAGAACCTAAAAGAAGAGCATTTCGCAAAGTAAATAGTATTTACATCGTTTTCGCATCAACCAAGTACTTAAAACCAATTTTACATCAACACAATTTATTAGAAATGTAAGTAGTACTATTGCCATAGTACTTACCATATGGTGGTTTGGCTTTCTGAGGCCCAGCAGCCTCACTTGACTCGCCCACACCAGCAATATTCTCAGCGCTTACACGGAACATGTAACTTGTTCCTTCCACAAGGTCAGCAACAGTAAAAGTCAAGTCAGTGATCAGATCTTCCTTGTGGGCTTTGACCCAACGTTTTCGGTCTGCTTCACATTTTTCTACAATGTAGCCGAGTATGTCTGCTCCGCCATTGTCTGCTGGTGCGGTCCATGTAAGTGTCATGTGAGTGCTGTCAATGTCAGATATATCTGGAATACCTGGTGGGCCAGGAGCATCTGTTGGAAAATATCATGAAGTGATTTTTATTCTTCTTTCTTTACAGTCTGTTCTAGACCTGATAAAACAATACATTTATGAGTCTGGGTCAAGTTATTTTGTCTAGTATGATGTAGTGCTTGCATTAGGGATATTGAATATTTATTTTTGACCAACACCAATGTATGATACAATATTATACTCTTTGCTTTCGGAGTCTTGCAGGAAAAGAGAAATTCCATATCAAGGTAAGGTGGGAAACTTTACCCAGGACTTGTCCTTTTTTACTTGTATTTCTCGAAAATGAAATGTTAAACTTTGTCTTATCTGTTTCTAACCAAGACCCAGATAGTCAACACATAAACACAAACAAATCATCCATTCAACCCTTGACCCTCATTCTCAAGCCCCCATTGCAATCCCCCTCCTCCCTCCCCAACCCCCTTGTCCCAGATCATACTTACCATACGGTGGTTTGGCAACTGCCTTATCAGATGCTGGACTTGGCTTTCCTACACCAGCCTTGTTCTCAGCGGACACTCTAAACTCATACTCAGTTCCCTCTTTGAGGTCAACAACTGTGTACACAGTCTCTGTGATTGAGGTCTCCTTCACCTTTAACCACCTGGAGCTGAAGCGATCTTTCTTCTCAATGACGTACCCTGTGATGGGACTGCCACCATCTGATGCTGGAGCTGCCCATGTTAGGGTCATTGAGGTGCTGTCAATTTCAATGATCTCTGGCTTACTGGGTGGCCCAGGTACATCTGTAAATACAGAAACATTTGTTTTGATTAAATAGAAAGAACTCTTTAGTCTTTTGCAATTACAACTATAGAATACACTAATAAATTCAGGCAAAAGAGCCACTAATGACAAAAAGGTCTGAATCTAGGATCAAAATTTTAATATATTTAATAGTTCAGATTAAAGTCTAAATTTTTCATCGCTGTTTAAAATGTATAGACATTTATTTGGCCGTATGTTATTTTAGCCTGGAAGTTAACATGTCCATGATCACTTAAATGATGTTTGCAACACTTGAACAACATTAAAATTAATCAACTTTAAATTGTGGTAGAGAAATGATTGTTTGATCACAAAGGTGAAAAAACTGAACTCACCATATGGAGGTTTAGTAATTCTTGGTTCAGATGGTTCACTAAATGAACCTGTTCCAGCCTTGTTGACTGCAGCCACACGGAACTCGTATTCCTTGCCTTCGATCAGATCTTTCACTGTCAGTGTTGTCTCACTTATTGAGTCTCTCACAGCTTTTGTCCATCTTGTGGAAGAAGTCTCTTTCTTTTCAATGATGTAGCCAGTAATTGGACTGCCACCATCAGATTTAGGAGGTGACCATGAGATGGTGATCTGGGTTCGGTCAACAGCTGTGACTTCAGGCTTATTTGGTGCTTTAGGTACATCTAAAATATCAGACAATAAATATAAAAAAATGCTCATGACCAGATCACAGCCTTGTCAATATGAGATGAAAATCATTGTGAGTGGTGGCACTGACAAAACAAAAATCTGCATTTTCTTTCACACATTCTGAGCTTACTCACTTTTTTCTAGTCACTCATTTTCTAAAATGAAAAAAGTTTAATGACACAATTGATGATGATCTTCAAGTAAAACAGATATGAAAGATATTTGTATATTTTTAATAAATCTATTGGATGTTGTGAAAAAGTGGAACACACCGTAAGGAGGCTTGGTGATCCTCGGTTCAGATGGTTCACTGAATGGACCTGTTCCAGCCTTGTTGACTGCAGCCACACGGAACTCATACTCCTTGCCTTCCATCAGATCTCTTACAGTCATTGTTGTTTCGATGACTGAATCTTTAACAGCCTTTGTCCATCTCATTGAAGAGGTTTCTTTCTTCTCAATGGTATAGCCAGATACTGGATTGCCACCATCAGATTCAGGAGGTGACCAGGAGATTGTAATTTGGGTTCTGTCCACAGCTGTGACTTCAGGCTTACCTGGGGCACCAGGAACATCTGAGCGTGGAAGTGAACAAACGTTTTGTGTAAATTGTCTTTTAAATGAAAAACACTTCAGAAAAATCAAAAAGTTTTAATAATCAAGGAAAATATCAAAACAACAACAACAAAAACAACGACGACTGACCATATGGAGGCTTGGTGATCTTGGGCTCAGACGGTTCACTAAATGGACCTGTCCCAGCCTTGTTGATTGCAGCTACGTGGAACACATACTCTTTGCCTTCAATTAAATCTTTGATGACAAGAGAAGTGTCTGTCACAGAGTCCCTGTGAGCCTTTGTCCATCTTGATGAGGTAGTTTCTTTCTTCTCAATGATGTAGCCTTTTATTGGACTGCCACCGTCTGATTTGGGTGGTGACCATGAGATGGTGATCTGGGTTCTGTCTACAGCTGTCACTTCAGGCCTGTCAGGAGCACCAGGCACGTCTAGCAATTTAAGAAAAAAGTCTGTAAGTGTAACTAATCTAAAGGTAAGTTTCAATATGAAATTGTCAGCCTATAAAAATTGAATGTAGCAGGTGAGAAAAGAGGAGATTATCATAGAAAGTACTTACCATAAGGCGGTTTGGTGATTCTTGGCTCTGATGGTTCACTAAACGGACCTGTTCCTGCTTTGTTTACAGCAGCCACACGGAACTCATACTCCTTGCCCTCAATCAAATCTCTCACAGTCAGTGTAGTCTCAGTGACCGAGTCTCTAACAGCCTTTGTCCATCTTGTGGAAGAAGTCTCTTTCTTCTCAATAATGTAGCCAGTGATTCGACTGCCACCATCTGACTCCGGAGGAGACCATGAAATGGTTATCTGTTTACTGTCAACAGCTGTGACTTCAGGCTTGCTTGGTGCTCTTGGAACATCTGGTTAAAGGAAAATACATTATGCTTAATAACTAAACAAACTTCTTTAAAAATCATAACATTGCGGAACAGGGTAGGGTAGTAGTAGTACAAGTATAATAAACAAACATTAAACCATTTTAAGGTTGTGTATAACATATCTTAACTTACCATATGGAGGTTTGGTTATCTTTGGCTCAGATGGTTCACCGAACGGACCTGTTCCAGCCTTGTTTACTGCAGCTACACGGAATTCATACTCATTGCCCTCAATCAGATCTCGTATGGTCATTGTTGTCTCAGTTACTGTGTCTTTAACAGCTTTTGTCCATCTTGTTGATGAAGTCTCTTTCTTTTCAATGATATAGCCTTTTATTGGACTGCCACCGTCAGACTTAGGAGGAGTCCATGAGATTGTGATCTGGGTTCTATCAACTGCTGTGACTTCAGGCTTGCCTGGTGCTTCAGGTACATCTAGAAATTAAAGGATAACAATTATTCATAAACTCTTGATGCCACATGAAAAGCCCTATTCTGAAATTTCCAGTAGCTTTAGTTATTAGAAAAAAAATCAGTTGGAATGGATAACAACTTTTATAGAAGGTTTAACTCACCGTATGGAGGTTTGGCAATTCTAGGTTCAGATGGTTCACTGAATGGTCCAGTTCCAGCCTTGTTGACTGCAGCCACGTGGAACACATACTCTTTGCCCTCAATCAAATCCTTTACAACAAGCGAAGTCTCTGTAACTGAGTCTCTGTGAGCCTTTGCCCATCTTGTTGAGGTAGTCTCTTTCCTCTCAATGATGTAGCCAGTAATTGCACTGCCACCATCCGACTTTGGAGGTGACCATGATATGGTTATTTCTTTGCTATCAACAGCTGTTACATCAGGCCTACCAGGCGCTTCGGGAACATCTTTAAGGAAAAAGAACATCATTAAAGATGAAGAAGTGTGTCTAAGAAAGTCTTCCGCATAAAAAAGACCCATTCCAAAAGCATTGTCATAGTTTTGAAAAAATACATAAAAAGTTTATGATAAACTCACCATATGGTGGTTTAGTGATTCTTGGCTCAGATGGTTCACTGAATGGACCTGTTCCAGCCTTGTTGACAGCAGCAACACGGAACTCATACTCCTTGCCCTCAATCAGATCCTTCACAGTCAGTGATGTTTCAGCAACTGACTCTCTTACAGCCTTTGTCCATCTTGTGGAAGAAGTCTCTTTCTTCTCAATGTTGTAGCCAGTGACTGGACTGCCACCGTCTGATTCAGGAGGTGACCATGAGACGGTTATCTGTTTGCTATCAACTGCGGTGACTTCAGGCTTGCCTGGTGCCTTAGGGACATCTAGTGGGACAATGAATCAAACAAATACACATTCAATACAAACTTGCTTTATAACATATAGATAACCTTGAACACATCTTTGGATTATTAAAATTAAATAATCTTGAACAATCATAACTTGGGAAACATTTACCATATGGAGGTTTACTAATTCTTGGTTCAGATGGTTCACTGAATGGTCCTGTTCCAGCCTTGTTGACTGCAGCCACACGGAACTCATATTCCTTGCCTTCAATCAGATCTTTCATTGTCAGTGTTGTATCAGCAACTGAGTCTCTTACAGCTTTTGTCCATCTTGTGGAAGAAGTCTCTTTCTTTTCAATGATGTAGCCAGTGATTGGACTGCCACCATCAGATTTTGGAGGTGTCCATGAGATAGTGATCTGGGTTCGGTCAACAGCTGTGACTTCAGGTTGGCTTGGTGCTTCTGGAATATCTGATGATAAAAAATAAAACAAATTGTCAAAAAGAACCCAAAAAAATTCAACAAATTAAGACAATGGAATGACATTGCATATACAGAAATGACAGAAGATCAACAAGTTTATGGGTATGAATCTCACCATATGGAGGCTTGGTGATCTTGGGCTCAGATGGTTCACTGAATGGACCTGTTCCAGCCTTGTTGATTGCAGCCACATGGAACACATACTCTTTGCCCTCAATCAAATCTTTTACAACAAGAGAAGTCTCTGTAACTGAGTCTCTGTGAGCCTTTGCCCATTTCATTGAAGAAGTCTCTTTCTTTTCAACGATGTAACCAGTAACTGGACTGCCACCATCAGACTTCGGAGGTGACCATGAGATGGTGATCTGTTTACTGTCAACGGCTGTAACTTCAGGCTTCCCAGGTGCTTCAGGAACATCTGGTAAACAAAACAAATTAAAAAAGTTTACTTTTAAAATTAACTTCAACATATATGCAGTTGAAGGAAAGAATGCTTGAACAAAAATTAATAACATTGAGAAGTAGAAATACTAAAATTAAGGATTCACTTACCATACGGTGGTTTTGTGATTCTTGGCTCTGATGGTTTACTAAATGGTCCTGTTCCTGCTTTGTTTACAGCAGCCACACGGAACTCATACTCCTTGCCCTCAATCAAATCTCTCACAGTCAGTGTAGTCTCAGTGACCGAGTCTCTAACAGCCTTTGTCCATCTTGTGGAAGATGTCTCCTTCTTCTCAACGATGTAGCCAGTGACTGGACTGCCACCATCTGATTCAGGGGGTGACCATGAGATGTTTATCTGTTTGCGATCAACTGCTGTGACTTCAGGCTTGCTTGGTGCCTCTGGTACATCTGAGAGGGAAAGTAAAGCAAAATGAGATACACTACCTGGCAAATAAGCCTCATTTCAAAATTATTTAGTTTGAAAGAACTTTGATTTAATGAAATGAAAAAACCTTGGAACGTATCATACAAATAATTAGTTAATTAAATCAAATACTTGAACTTACTTATTGGCAACTTTGGGACATTGCGTCCGAAACCATCGGACTTCGTCAGGCAACTGGTGACTCGGTTGCACTAAGTAAGTTCCAGTATTATATTTAATTAACCCATCGTCTACTACTACTGGATGACTGATGATATACATTGTCATATCTTTAAAAATATTTACCATAAGGAGGCTTGGTGATCCTAGGCTCAGATGGTTCACTGAATGGTCCTGTTCCAGCCTTGTTGACTGCAGCCACACGGAACTCATATTCCTTGCCTTCAATCAGATCTTTAACTGTCATCGTTGTCTCAGTGACCGAGTCTTTAACAGCTTTTGTCCATCTTGTGGAAGAAGCCTCTTTCTTTTCAATGGTGTAGCCAGTAATTGGACTGCCACCATCAGATTTTGGAGGTGACCATGTGATGGTGATCTGGGTTCTGTCAACCGCTGTGACTTCAGGCTTGCTTGGTGCTTCTGGAACATCTGATGAATAAGAAGACACATTTGTCAAAGAGAGCAACAAGTACATGAAATTCAGCCAATAGATTGGCATTGTACATAAAGAAATCATAATTTTTTTTACAAAATCATTGAAGTGAATCTCACCATATGGAGGCTTGGTGATCTTGGGCTCAGATGGTTCACTGAATGGACCTGTTCCAGCCTTGTTGATTGCAGCCACATGGAAAACATACTCCTTGCCCTCAATCAAATCCTTCACGGCAAGGAAAGTCTCTATAACCGAGTCTCTGTGAGCCTTTACCCATCTCGTTGAGATAGTCTCTTTCTTTTCAATGATGTAGCCAGTAATTGGACTGCCACCATCAGACTTCGGAGGTGACCATGATATGGTTATCTGTTTGCTGTTGACAGCTGTAACTTCAGGTTTTCCAGGTGCTTCAGGAACATCTGGTAAACAAAACAAATTAAAGAACTTTAGTAAGAAAAATGTTTGCAAAATCTGTTTGATGGAAAGAAGGGTTGAAACACAAATAAGTTACATTAGGTAGAAAGAGTACTAAAATTAAGGATTCACTTACCATAAGGTGGTTTGGTGACTCTTGGTTCAGATGGTCTACTAAATGGACCTGTTCCTGCTTTGTTTACAGCAGCCACACGGAACTCATACTCCTTGCCCTCAATCAAATCTCTCACAGTCAGTGTAGTCTCAGCAACCGAGTCTCTAATAGCCTTTGTCCATCTTGTAGAAGAAGTCTCCTTCTTCTCAACGATGTAGCCAGTGACTGGACTGCCACCATCTGATTCAGGGGGTGACCATGAGATGGTTATCTGCTTGCGATCGACTGCTGTGACTTCAGGCTTGCTTGGTGCTTCTGGTACATCTAAGAGGGAACAGTAAAGTGAAATGAGACACGCTCCCTGACAAATAAGTATTATTACAAAATTATTTAGTCTAAAAATACTTTGATTTAATGACATGAAAAAACCTTGTAACAATATTTTAAAAATAATTACCATAAGGAGGCTTGGTTATCCTAGGCTCAGATGGTTCACTGAATGGACCTGTTCCAGCCTTGTTGACTGCAGCCACACGGAACTCGTATTTCTTGCCTTCAATCAGATCTTTTACTGTCATTGTTGTCTCGGTGACTGAGTCTCTCACAGCTTTTGTCCATCTTGTGGAAGAAGCCTCTTTCTTTTCAATGATGTAGCCAGTGATTGGACTGCCACCATCTGATTCAGGGGGTGACCATGTGATGGTGATCTGGGTTCTGTCAACAGCTGTGACTTCAGGCTTGCTTGGTGCTTCTGGAACACCTGAAGAACAAGAATAAACAACTGTTAAAGAAAGCAACATGTGTAACAAATTCAGCCAATGAAATGACACTGTAAATACTAAAAGAATTACAAAAGTATTGATGCAATTTATACCATATGGAGGCTTGGTGATCTTGGGCTCAGATGGTTCACTGAATGGACCTGTTCCAGCCTTGTTGATTGCAGCCACATGGAACATATACTCTTTGCCCTCAATCAGATCCTTTACAACAAGAGAAGTCTCTGTAACTGAGTCTCGGTGAGCCTTTGCCCATTTCATTGATGTGGTTTCTTTCTTTTCAACGATGTAGCCAGTAACTGGACTGCCACCATCAGACTTTGGAGGTGACCATGAGATGGTGATCTGTTTACTGTCAATGGCTGTAACTTCAGGCTTCCCAGGTGCTTCAGGAACATCTGGTAAACAAAACAAATTAAAAAAGTTTACTTTTAAAAATAACTACAACATACAGTTGAAGGAAAGAATGCTTGAACAAAAATTAATAACATTGAGAAGTAGAAGTACTAAAATTAAGGATTCACTTACCATACGGTGGTTTTGTGATTCTTGGCTCTGATGGTTTACTAAATGGTCCTGTTCCTGCTTTGTTTACAGCAGCCACACGGAACTCGTACTCCTTGCCCTCAATCAAATCTCTCACAGTCAGTGTAGTCTCAGCGACTGAGTCTCTAACAGCCTTTGTCCATCTTGTGGAAGAAGTCTCCTTCTTCTCAACGATGTAGCCAGTGACTGGACTGCCACCATCTGATTCAGGGGGTGACCATGAGATGGTTATCTGTTTGCGATCGACTGCTGTGACTTCAGGCTTGCTGGGTGCTTCTGGTACATCTAAGAGGGAACAGTAAAGTGAAATGAGACACGCTCCCAAACAAATAAGTTTCATTACAAAATGATTAAGTCTGAAAATACTTTGATTTAATGACATGAAAAAACCTGGTAACAAATATCTTAAAAACAATTACCATAAGGAGGCTTGGTTATCCTAGGCTCAGATGGTTCACTGAATGGACCTGTTCCAGCCTTGTTGACTGCAGCCACACGGAACTCGTATTTCTTGCCTTCAATCAGATCTTTTACTGTCATTGTTGTCTCGGTGACTGAGTCTCTCACAGCTTTTGTCCATCTTGTGGAAGAAGCCTCTTTCTTTTCAATGATGTAGCCAGTGATTGGACTGCCACCATCTGATTCAGGGGGTGACCATGTGATGGTGATCTGGGTTCTGTCAACAGCTGTGACTTCAGGCTTGCTTGGTGCTTCTGGAACACCTGAAGAACAAGAATAAACAACTGTTAAAGAAAGCAACATGTGTAACAAATTCAGCCAATGAAATGACACTGTAAATACTAAAAGAATTACAAAAGTATTGATGCAATTTATACCATATGGAGGCTTGGTGATCTTGGGCTCAGATGGTTCACTGAATGGACCTGTTCCAGCCTTGTTGATTGCAGCCACATGGAACATATACTCTTTGCCCTCAATCAGATCCTTTACAACAAGAGAAGTCTCTGTAACTGAGTCTCGGTGAGCCTTTGCCCATTTCATTGATGTAGTTTCTTTCTTTTCAACGATGTAGCCAGTAACTGGACTGCCACCATCAGACTTTGGAGGTGACCATGAGATGGTGATCTGTTTACTGTCAATGGCTGTAACTTCAGGCTTCCCAGGTGCTTCAGGAACATCTGGTAAACAAAACAAATTAAAAAAGTTTACTTTTAAAAATAACTACAACATACAGTTGAAGGAAAGAATGCTTGAACAAAAATTAATAACATTGAGAAGTAGAAGTACTAAAATTAAGGATTCACTTACCATACGGTGGTTTTGTGATTCTTGGCTCTGATGGTTTACTAAATGGTCCTGTTCCTGCTTTGTTTACAGCAGCCACACGGAACTCGTACTCCTTGCCCTCAATCAAATCTCTCACAGTCAGTGTAGTCTCAGCGACTGAGTCTCTAACAGCCTTTGTCCATCTTGTGGAAGAAGTCTCCTTCTTCTCAACGATGTAGCCAGTGACTGGACTGCCACCATCTGATTCAGGGGGTGACCATGAGATGGTTATCTGTTTGCGATCGACTGCTGTGACTTCAGGCTTGCTGGGTGCTTCTGGTACATCTAAGAGGGAACAGTAAAGTGAAATGAGACACGCTCCCAAACAAATAAGTTTCATTACAAAATGATTAAGTCTGAAAATACTTTGATTTAATGACATGAAAAAACCTGGTAACAAATATCTTAAAAACAATTACCATAAGGAGGCTTGGTTATCCTAGGCTCAGATGGTTCACTGAATGGACCTGTTCCAGCCTTGTTGACTGCAGCCACACAGAACTCGTATTTTTTGCCTTCAATCAGATCTTTTACTGTCATTGTTGTCTCAGTGACTGAGTCTCTCACAGCTTTTGTCCATCTTGTGGAAGAAGTCTCTTTCTTTTCAATGATGTAGCCAGTGATTGGACTGCCACCATCTGATTCAGGGGGTGACCATGTGATGGTGATCTGGGTTCTGTCAACAGCCGTGACTTCAGGCTTGCTTGGTGCTTCTGGAACACCTGAAAAACAAGAATAAACAACTGTTAAAGAAAGCAACATGTGTAACAAATTCAGCCAATGGAATGACACTGTAAATACTAAAAGAATTACAAAAGTATTGATGCAATTTATACCATATGGAGGCTTGGTGATCTTGGGCTCAGATGGTTCACTGAATGGACCTGTTCCAGCCTTGTTGATTGCAGCCACATGGAACATATACTCTTTGCCCTCAATCAGATCCTTTACAACAAGAGAAGTCTCTGTAACTGAGTCTCGGTGAGCCTTTGCCCATTTCATTGATGTAGTTTCTTTCTTTTCAACGATGTAGCCAGTTACTGGACTGCCACCATCAGACTTTGGAGGTGACCATGAGATGGTGATCTGTTTACTGTCAATGGCTGTAACTTCAGGCTTCCCAGGTGCTTCAGGAACATCTGGTAAACAAAACAAATTAAAAAAGTTTACTTTTAAAAATAACTACAACATACAGTTGAAGGAAAGAATGCTTGAACAAAAATTAATAACATTGAGAAGTAGAAGTACTAAAATTAAGGACTCACTTACCATACGGTGGTTTTGTGATTCTTGGCTCTGATGGTTTACTAAATGGTCCTGTTCCTGCTTTGTTTACAGCAGCCACACGGAACTCGTACTCCTTGCCCTCAATCAAATCCCTCACAGTCAGTGTAGTCTCAGCGACTGAGTCTCTAACAGCCTTTGTCCATCTTGTGGAAGAAGTCTCCTTCTTCTCAACGATGTAGCCAGTGACTGGACTGCCACCATCTGATTCAGGGGGTGACCATGAGATGGTTATCTGTTTGCGATCGACTGCTGTGACTTCAGGCTTGCTGGGTGCTTCTGGTACATCTAAGAGGGAACAGTAAAGTGAAATGAGACACGCTCCCAAACAAATAAGTTTCATTACAAAATGATTTAGTCTGAAAATACTTTGATTTAATGACATGAAAAAACCTGGTAACAAATATCTTAAAAACAATTACCATAAGGAGGCTTGGTTATCCTAGGCTCAGATGGTTCACTGAATGGACCTGTTCCAGCCTTGTTGACTGCAGCCACACAGAACTCGTACTTTTTGCCTTCAATCAGATCTTTTACTGTCATTGTTGTCTCAGTGACTGAGTCTCTCACAGCTTTTGTCCATCTTGTGGAAGAAGTCTCTTTCTTTTCAATGATGTAGCCAGTGATTGGACTGCCACCATCTGATTCAGGGGGTGACCATGTGATGGTGATCTGGGTTCTGTCAACAGCCGTGACTTCAGGCTTGCTTGGTGCTTCTGGAACACCTGAAAAACAAAAACAAACAACTGTTAAAGAAAGCAACACGTGCGACCAATTCAGCCAATGGAATGACAATGTAAATACTAAAAGAATTACAAAAGTATTGATGCAATTAATACCATATGGAGGCTTGGTGATCTTGGGCTCAGATGGTTTACTGAATGGTCCTGTTCCAGCCTTGTTGATTGCAGCCACATGGAACACATACTCTTTGCCCTCAATCAAATCCTTCACAACAAGAGAAGTCTCTGTAACTGAATCTCGGTGAGCCTTTGCCCATTTCATTGATGTAGTCTCTTTCTTTTCAACGATGTAGCCAGTAATTGGACTGCCACCATCTGACTTGGGAGGTGACCATGATATGGTTATCTGTTTGCTGTCGACAGCTGTAACTTCAGGCTTCCCAGGTGCTTCAGGAACATCTGGTTAACAAAACAATTTAAACAATTTTACTAACAAAACTTTCTACAATATAAAAGGGTATGAGAAAATGGTCGAAATACAAACAAATTAGGTAGTAGAAGAAATACAATTTTAGATTCACTGACCATACGGTGGTTTTGTGATTCTTGGCTCAGATGGTTTACTAAATGGACCTGTTCCCGCTTTGTTTACAGCAGCCACACGGAACTCGTACTCCTTGCCCTCAATCAAATCTCTCACAGTCAGTGTAGTCTCAGCAACCGAGTCTCTAACAGCCTTTGTCCATCTTGTGGAAGAAGTCTCCTTCTTCTCAACGATGTAGCCAGTGACTGGACTGCCACCATCTGATTCAGGGGGTGACCATGAGATGGTTATCTGTTTGCGATCAACTGCTGTGACTTCAGGCTTGCTTGGTGCTTCTGGTACATCTAAGAGGGAAAAGTAAAGTGAATTGAGACACACTCAATGACAAATAAGCTTCATTACAAAATTATTTAGTCTGACAATTCTTGTAACACATATGTGTTAAAAATCTTACCATATGGAGGCTTGGTGATCCTTGGCTCAGATGGTTCACTGAATGGACCTGTTCCAGCCTTGTTGATTGCAGCCACACAGAACTCATATTTTTTGCCTTCAATCAGATCTTTCACTGTCAGTGTTGTATCAGCAACTGAGTCTCTTACAGCCTTTGTCCATCTTGAGGAAGAAGTCTCTTTCTTTTCAATGATGTAGCCAGTAATTGGACTGCCACCATCTGATCTTGGAGGTGACCATGAGATGGTGATCTGGGTTCGATCAACAGCTGTGACTTCAGGCTTGTCTGGTGCTTCTGGAACATCTGATGAACAGAATAAATTGAAAAAAAAAAGAGTATGAAGTACAACAAAGTCAGCCAATGGAATGGCATTGTACATTACCAAAATTACTCAAAGTGTTAACATCTTTCACAATCAAACAGGAATCTATAACACCCTCTGACAACTTTATTATTCCAACAGAGACACCTAGTGAAGTATTCCTTTTTTCAAAATATACCTATCTTGTTGACTTCCCTTTTCATTGCAGTTCTACTTGCACCCTCTTTATTTTGTTGTTGTAAACAAAACATCAAAAGCTGTCTCCTTGATTCAAACTGAGGTTCCTTTCATGTTATTTTCCATCATTTATTATTATTCTTTTTTCATTTTTCTTATACTCATTCGAATTTTATGTGCATTTTCGTTTTTGCGTGATGAAGTTGCTTGTTTGCTTGTTTAAATATTTGCTTGTTGGCTGTCTGTTTGTTCAGTGGGGGTGTTTGTTTGATATTTTCTACCAGTTTGATATGATGTCCTCCTTTTTTACAGGTAGGTTGTACCTTTTGGCTATAGGAATTTTTGTAAATCCCCTCTCGACATTTTGTCATCGTTTTTCTATATTTTTTCTTGTGCAATATATTTAATTTTTTTTAATTTATCTGTATCATTTAGAAGTTAAGTGAAAAAAAAAACAATAATGATAACACCACAAATGCCCAAAGATCAACATTATGGGTATGAATCTCACCATATGGAGGCTTGGTGATTTTGGGCTCAGATGGTTCACTAAATGGACCTGTTCCAGCCTTGTTGATTGCAGCCACATGGAACACATACTCTTTGCCCTCACTCAAATCCTTCACAACAAGAGAAGTCTCTGTAACCGAGTCTCTGTGAGCCTTTGACCATTTTGTTGAGGTAGACTCTTTCTTCTCAACAATGTAGCCAGTAATTGGACTGCCACCATCAAACTTAGGGGGTGTCCATGATATGGTGATCTGTTTGATATCTACAGCTGTAACTTCAGGCTTGCTAGGTGCTGCAGGAACATCTGGTCAGCAAGGAACATAACAAATGTTAATGTTTAAAAGTTTTTCAGGAAAAAAGGTTCAAAATACAAACAAATGGATGAAAAAAATATAAAAAAAGTATAAACTCACCATACTGAGATTTGGTGGTTCTTGGCTCAGATGGTTTGCTGAAGGGACCTGTTCCAGCTTTGTTTACAGCAGCCACACGGAATTCATACACCTTGCCCTCAATCAGATCTTTAATGATCAATTCAGTTTCACTAACTGAGTCTCTTACAGCCTTTGTCCATCTTGTGGAAGAAGTCTCCTTCTTCTCAATGATGTAGCCAGTGATTGGGCTTCCACCGTCAGATTCAGGAGGTGTCCATGATATGGTGATTTGTTCGCTATCAACTGCAATGACTTCAGGCTTGCCTGGTGCTTCAGGAACATCTGAAAATATTTGTCAAACAACAAGTTTAAATACAAAAGCTTTTGAAAACTGAGAAAAATTTGTAGTTCTTGTTCATCCAATCGGTGTTTATCTTACCATATGGAGGCTTGGTGATCCTTGGCTCAGATGGTTCACTGAATGGACCTATTCCAGCCTTGTTAACTGCAGCCACACGGAACTCATACTCCTTGCCTTCAATCAGATCTTTCAGCGTCAGTGTTGTATCAGTAACTGAGTCTCTTACAGCTTTTGTCCATCTTGTGGAAGAAGTCTCTTTCTTTTCAATGATGTAGCCAGTAATTGGACTGCCACCATCTGATTCGGGAGGTGTCCATGAAATAGTAATTTGTGTTCTGTCTACTGCTGTGACTTGCGGTTTACCCGGAGCTTCTGGTACATCTATTTATAAAAATTAAATGATCAAGCCATTATATACACAGCCTCATATGTATCAATAACAAAATACTTGATGTGGGTATGGTGCTTCAATCCTAATGAGCTGATGTTATCAATAAGAAAGCATCTCAAAAGAAAATTTTAAATATCATTCAATTACCATAAGGTGGCTTGGCTTTCGTTGATTCAGATGGTTTGCTGAATGGACCTGTTCCAGCTTTGTTGACAGCAGCTACATGGTATTCATACTCATTGCCTTCAACCAGATCTCTCACAATCAGTGTCACCTCTGTAACGGGTTCCTTGGTCACCCTTATCCACTTGGTGGCAGTTTTCTCCTTGCGCTCCAGGATGTAACCTGTGATTGGACTACCACCATCAACAGAGGGTGGTGTCCATGTGACTGTCATGAGAGTGCTGTCAATGTCGCTGACTGTTGGGGCATCTGGAGGCCCAGGAACATCTGAAAGGAAAAATTTGATTTTAATTTCTGAAAATTTGAATCATCATTTTAAAAGTGTTACGTTCTTAATTTCAACAAAACGGGAAAACAAGTTTTTACCTCAGAGTGCTTACTAAAACAAAAGGCAAAGGTTGATAAAAACGTACCATATGGTCTCTTCGCTTTCTGAGGTTCAGATGGTTCACTGAATGGTCCTGTTCCAGCCTTGTTGACTGCAGCCACATGGAACTCGTAGTCCTTGCCTTCAACCAGATCTTTCACAATCAATGTTGTCTCAGAGATTGGCTGCTTAGTGACCTTTGTCCACCTAGTGGTAGTTTTCTCTCTGCGTTCCAAGATGTAGCCAGTAACTGGACTTCCACCATCATCAGATGGCTCTGTCCAGGTGACAGTCATTTTGCTGCTGTCAACGTCACTGACTGTGGGCTTCTCTGGGGCCCCTGGGACATCTGTAAATGAAAAAACAAACGGAAGTCTGTTATATTTTTTGTAAATACAAAACATGGAGTGACTTTAAGAACCAGAAGTGTTTCATACAATATAAATGAGTAAAAACATAACATCAATAAAGTAATTAAATTTTTATTCAACTCCTTTTCATGTGAATTTAATCATCCCTATCTTGAGTAATATCTTGAGAGAGTCAATTGAAAAGATTTTTTTTTACAACTAATCAAGTGTTATTATTTTATGCTTTTACATCGGATTGAATGATGTAGTTTGTTTTGGTTTAAAAAATATTTGCATACAAATTTGTCTCATTTAACATTCACTTTGTTGTGGTCAGTAAATGACCGATAAGAATCAGAATCACAAATCCCTGCTTTTAAATTAAGAACTTTACTTTTACCAATCTCCAGCCTCATTTTGTCCTGAAAAATATTTCAACCTGAAAAAACTGCTCTGTATGAGCAATTAGTCAAATCTCAGTTCTTGTTTCGAACATGCACAAAAACTGTGACAAAACAAAAAGTGGTATTCTCTAAAGTACTTGAAAGACTTACCATATGGAGGCTTGGTGATCTTAGGCTCAGATGGTTCACTGAAAGGACCTCTTCCAGCCTTGTTGACTGCAGCCACGTGGAACTCATACTCTTTGCCTTCAATTAGATCTTTTACAGTCAGCGTTGTCTCTGTTACAGGCTCCTTGGTTACCTTCGTCCACCTTGTGGAGGTCTTTTCTTTGCGTTCGAGGATGTAGCCAGTGACTGGACTGCCACCATCAACACTCGGTGGTGACCAGGTGATCGTGATGCGGGTGCTGTCTATGTCACTAGTGGTAGGTCTATCCGGTGGTCCAGGAACATCTAAAAAGAGAGGATTTAAATCATTTACAAATAGAAATTGATGATGGTGTTTCAGGAGTATTGCCCGTACCTCTGCCTACGGAATTCCACAGGCTGTGGTTGATTCAAAGCATTATTTGAGGTTTCCTTGATTTTTACTTACAATAAATAATTTATTTTTTAAATATTAACATGAAAAATGGGCCTTTAATTCAGAAAAAATTTACAAAACCCTTTCTGCAAGGATTTAGTTTTTACTTATTTTCCTCACGTAAAACTTTTGTACTATAGTTTTTTTTCTTTGTTGTTTCTTTTTATATCAATAATATGATCTTCTCTAAAAGATAACATCATGAAAGGCAACATGTAGGGTACTTACCAAATGGCAGCTTAGCAACGATTGTATCAGATGGTTCACTGGGGTTACCCACTCCTGCTAAATTCTCTGCAGACACCCGGAACTGAAAGCTGTTTCCTTCAATCAGATCAGTGACTTTGAAAGTGAGCTCCGTCACCTTGAAAGAGAAAAAAGAAAATGAAAGTGACGCCCCCAAAAATGTTACTTTAGAAGACATTTTGAAAAAATGTTCAAAGTTCAAAGTGTATTCATGAACATAAAGTAACTAACCTCAAATCAGTACATAAATTAACAAGTATAGACTCAAGGGGAAAAATTGAGAAAACATTTTAAAACAATTTAAACAATTTAAACAATTTAAATTTTGAAATTTAGAAAGTGAAGTTGCAGTTGTAGTTATATTTGAAAAGCAATGCCTCACTTTTTCTCGATTGGCTCTGACCCAGCGACCACGGCTGACATCACATCTTTCAATGATGTATCCAGTCACAGGGGAGCCACCATCAGATTCAGGAGGGTTCCATGTAATAGAGATAATTGTAGTATCCACATTCTCTGGTATGGGTTTACTGGGTGCCCCTGGTACATCTAAAACAAGAAAAGAAAATCTTCCATTCACTATTTGCAATTTTAAAAATGTGTTACTTGCCATTTTAAACAAAACTCGTAAAACTCCCCTGGAAAGAAAGCCAGTACAGTTTCAACCAATTAGATCGCCCCTCGCCACAAGGTGAGCCCTGAACCACAAGGTTAAGACATGAACTATAAAATAAATAGATCAAGGGTTTAAGTGCCACACCAGATGATGGTTGAATTTTCTTCTGCAGTCCCACACCAGATGATGGTGGAATTGTGTTCCGCAGGACTTGAAAAGCACTCAATACACAGTGCTAAGTGTCATTCATGAAAAACTTAAATTAGTTGTTGTGAATCCCTAATTCAATAGTTAAATCATGTCAATTCAACCAGACTGCATTATCATCACTGCTTTTGCTTTGGACAAATCCATGAAACTAATTTCAACTTCCATAAAATGACTACAATTTATAATTGTACTTTTTAAAAAGCATTTTGCTCCGTAAAAATTACTTGTTACAATGTAGTGTCTTCCCAACACGAGTAAAGATAATGTGCTCAAACTTAAAAGACCATTGCAGTTTAACTTGAGCTCTAAAGGCAAAGATATTTTTTCTTATGAATTTCAAAGGCAGATACAGATCTAGAGAGTCTGCTTTCACATAACTCCCTCCTCCTCCCCCCCAGCATTACTATTAAAAAAATCCTGCTGTTCGCAAGGTAATTGGATCCCAATCACACTTCTTAACAGAGATATCAAGATCCCCTTGAGTGTAGTATAACACAAGATCTCACCATATGGTGGCTTAGCCATGTGAGTATCCGAAGGCTCACTCGGTTTACTCAAACCGGCTTTATTCTCCGCACTAACTCGGAAAGTGTACTCCTTTCCCTCAATCAAGTCAGTGCATGTGAAAGACGTATCTGTCAGCGGGCTCTTGTGAACTTTGACCCAGCGATCACGACCAACTTCTAATCTCTCCAGAACATAACCAGTGACCTTGCTGCCTCCGTCAAATTCAGGAGGAGACCAGGAGACGGTCATTTGGGTTCTGTCGATATCGGAGATGTTGGGCTTGGCGGGAGGGTAGGGAACGTCTGTTAGAAATGGAATTGTGAGTGAAGATGACAAGCAATGATATGATAACTCGAAATGACTAACGGATGATAAACAAAAACATAAACTGATATTCTTCAAAGTTATTATTACATATAGTTACAATGAGCATGGATTCATTTTTAACAATAGCCTCAAGTTGGAGGAAAAAGATTAATTATAACTAGAATTGAAAAAAAAGGAAGAAGAATAAATCATAACAGCAGAAGAGGTGAAGTGAAAATAAAGTACATATTCTGCAACTTGTAAATGAAAGTTTACTGTCTTTTTTGATAAAACAGTGTCAGTTTAATGCTGACTGCGGTCTTCAAAGGTAAAATATAGGATTGGTAAAGCTGATAGTGGAGTGTTCTTACTTTGGGTGATTCAATATATACATAAACAAAAACTGTGAAAATTTGGGCTCAATCCGTTGTCCGAGTCAGGGGGAAAAAAAAAGAAAATCTGTGCACTTTTCAGCATGTAAACACATTGTCCTTAATTTCGATTGTTACAATCGAAATTAAAGTAGGGGTCTTCAAATTTTATTTTCTCATCTTTGACAGTATTTCTGACAGAAATATTTCTTTGGAAGATTAGTACTAGTATGGACTTTATAATCAGTAAGCTTTCAGAGTGATACTAATAAAAAAGAATTGATGAATACCAATCCTGTATTCTACCTTTAAGAAACATAAATGTAAATTAAAATGCCATTATAATCATGCAATGGAACAATGTTAAATGATATGCCTTTATTGGCTACAATAATTTTTTAACAAGTGAAAGTGTAATGTACATTTTTTATGAAAAAAAGGAGGAAAAATGAAATTAACCAAGCAAGAAAACAAACCAACCAAAATAAACAAACTCAGGAAGCATGACAACAATGTTCAAAAATATGCCTCAAATAATAAATCCGGAGAGGAAACACAAAATCAATCTTACCAAATTGATGTTTAGCAACAACAGGAGCCCCCATCTCTCTTGGTTCACTCTTTCCATGCTCATTCACTGCACTGACCCTGAACAGATACTCATTATTTTCGAGCAGCTTAGTGACGGTGAAGTGGAGCTGATCAGCCTTTGTGGTCCCCGCCTTAGACCACGTGTTACGTTTCATGTCCCTCTTCTCAATGATATACTGAGTGACCGGGCTACCTCCATCGTCTTCTGGAGGTCCCCAGGTGAGGGAGATCGTCTCAGGAGTAATGGTGGTGATGCTCAGGTTGGTTGGTGGCTGGGGCTTGTCTGTTGGGAAAGTATAAGAACAGATGACGAAAACGCTGATCTGTTTTGGGTCATTGTAGCAAAAAAAGATGTCTTGCAACAAATTTTCAAAATGAGTACACCAATAGAAACTTCCAATAAGAAAATTCAACTGAGAAAAAAGAGAACTCTGGTTAGTGTTTGTCTAATTTTATCATGTCTTATAATGACCTAATAAATGTTTATGAGACGAGAATTTGATCGCTCTTATCATTATCAATAAATAACTGCTAATATCTTGAAGGTTTTTTACTAACAAATCTGAGAAGAGTTAAATTTGATTTTTTTGATTTTTTTTCTTTATGTAAGTAAGCTCAAATTTAGGCTCCTTTGGGAGAAAAAGCTGGCACTTTTATTAATTAAAACAATAATCGCTTTTAATCAAATTGGCACTTGGGAAACCCGACCATGATGACCAAACTTTTTAACTCTTGAACTCACCAAGAACAATCACTTTGACGATAACTGTATCTGAACCAAAGTCATTGGCTGCAGTGATGGTATACTCGCCAAGGTCTGCCCTCTCTGATTTATCAATGGTCAGTTTGACCTTAGCCCTGATGTTGTTATCAGTTGTCATGGTGATGCGTTTGTCTGGCTTGAGCTCGGTGTCATTTCTTGACCAGGTGGTGGACGGTATTGGTGACCCTATGACGATGCCTTCCACTGTGATCTTACTACCAGCTATGACAGTGACTGTCAAATACTTGGTTTCAATCTCAATCTTTGGTGGAGCTAAATGTAAAAAACAAAACACTTAAAATGTTGAAAGATTGTTTGCCTTAGTGAAGAACAAGATAGGTTTTGACCTAAAATGGTAATCTTACTAATGCTGAATATGACATATCATAAAAGGTTTTTACAAGAAGCACAAGTCTGTGCTTCAACATACCTGGTATTAAGTCTCTGTCAAACCAAAGTTTGATAAACCAAGGTAGGTCATTGTGGGATGACCATCAAGGTGTACCCAAGCCGAATCAATGATTAAAAGTTTTTGGCATTTCATTCACATTTCATCCCCTGAAACCAAGGGATATCTTAAGACTTTTCATTATGTACCTTGCACAGTGAGATGAGATGTAGACTCCTCATTCTTAACTTTCACAGTGTACTCCGCATCATCATCAAATTGAACACTCTTGACGACCATCCGGTGCTTGGCGCCCTCCTTCTTAATCTCAAAGTGTTTACTGGGCTTGATCTCTTTGCCATTTCTCAGCCAGACTACGGTGACGTTATCCTTGTTGAGCTCACACTCAAAGGTGGCTGTGTCACCGGGACTAGAGTGGATCTCCTCCAGAGGCTGCACAAATTCCACTGGTTTTTCTGTGCAAAATGAGAAAAAAAAATTGTTTTCAGAACAATAACAAGAAATTATAAATCATTCCGTTTAGTTGAAACAGAGCAAAACCTCTAGTTGTGATAAGTATAAAAGACAATTATTTGTAGTTATGTCTATACTTAAGGTTTGCTGGTCCTTTTATTATAAATGTGATACAAAGTTTTCTTGCAAAAATTCTTTTCAAATTTCAAGAGACCATTACTTTTAACTTTTTTCCAGCTTCTTAAAATCTTAACTTGTCAATTGTGTAAGGCCCTTATGGACAGGTGTTGCTCTGTTAAAAGAATAATATTTAAGACCACCGGAATGTTACGCAAAAAGTGTTAGTGTAGTGATTTTATTACCATCTACAGTCAGAGACGCTGTGCTCTGTTTCCGACCAACAACACAGGTGTATGCTGCAGCATCATCCAGCGCAATATCTTTGACAATTAGCGAGTGCTTGCGACCCTGGCGTTTGACTTCAAACTTGGTGTCATCTTCATCAATTTTCAAGCCGTTCTTCAGCCAGAAAACGTCAGGTGTGTCCTTGTCGAGCTCGCAGACAAAGGCTGCCTCTTGGTTCTCGGTGACCTTGACATTCTGCATGGAGACGGTGATTTCTGGCTCCGCTTCTAAACCATTGAATATGTAATATTGGTTTTAAAACAAATGTTTTGGACTATAACTTTATAAATCTTATAATTCAGGCTGGATTTGGAAAAAGTAAGCCCATAACAATAACGATGAATTTTTGCAATATTTGCTAAAGTCAAGGAAACTCATCCATAATTTGCTGATCAAAATTTGTCCTCACAATTAAATCAAATCTTATCTAAAAACAGACCTAATTGGTCAATTTATTTTTGTAACAGTGACGTTGGAATAGTGTATGCCTGTCTTATGCAAACTGAAAAAGATTCACAAAGTTACTGTTACCTTCTCATCAACATAATACACTTACCATCAACAAGGAGATCAGCAGCTGTTTTTCGTTCTCCGACCATGCAAGAATACGTAGCCCCATCGGGAACGTCGGCATTCGTGACAGAGAGACGACGCTCCTGCCCCTGCTTGACGATTAGGAACTTGTCGCTTTCCTCAATGGGTTGGCCATCACGCATCCAGGTCACTTCGGCTTTCTCGTCCGAGACTTCACAAACGAACTCGGCAGTTTCTTTCTCACTCACTTTGAGTGGTTTTAATTCAGTAAGGAACTCAACTGGTAGCGCTGCAGGAAAACACAAAAAGAATGTCTTTGTTTTGATTCCAATTAAAACTTGAAGAATTATTATAATAATAATAATACTAGAGTCTTATATAGCGCAAGTATCAACCAACATAGGTACTCGAGGCACATGCTATATATATTTTTTAAGGCAGGTTTTTGAGGTTTTTTTTTTAATTATGAGAGCCATTTATGCAGCACCTTGTAATGGTTTACAACGTGCTGTGGCGCATTCAGCAGCCACTGCCAGAAACACCGGGGCAAACCCCTTCTCTTACCGATAAGTGTAACTGGGTTCTTTTTTTAACGTGCATTACACAACACATGGGACCAACGGCTTTACATCCCATCCGAAGAATGAAGCAATAATAGTTAAGTGTCTTGTTTAAGGACACAAGTGTCACGACCGAAACTCGAGCCCAAGCTCTGCTGATTAGGACACCAGAGCTTGAGTCCAGTGAGCTTGACCGCTCGGCCACGACACGCCATTATGACTTTAATTGACGATCATTTAAGAAAATATCTTTTTATCTGACGTACATAATTTTCCTACTTCAAGCATTAGTAGAGGTGGCACAAAAGTTGATATCATATGTTTGCCTATTTTTTTTCCCGAATAAGTCATTGTGTGCACATTTTTTGCAACTGTTCCATGCCATTTTCCTATTTGACATCCCAATGCACTTTGCATTCACACTAAATTATTCTTTTCTGAAATTACTTACGCTCGACAAAGAGTCCAGCCGTAGATTTGTTGTCGCCAATCACACAAGTATACTCTCCCTCTTCATCCAACTTGACATCCTCAATCACTAAAGAGCGAATCTTGCCCTCGGAGGTCGTCTTGTATCTCGGACTATCTGGGAGATCCTTACCATCTTTCAGCCACTTGACGACACCCTTGTCATGTGAGACTTCACACGTGAGGGTGACTGTCTCTTTTTCTGTGGTTTCTTTTTCTGTCAATGGTTTGGTAAATTTGGTGGCTGCAAGAAAAAAAAGTTAAAGAAGGAAGAAAACTGAACAAGTAAGATTTGAAACTATGCATGGTGCGTATACAATCTAGTGAGGTAGTGATGTACATACAACTCTCTCTGAGCTGTGGTGGTTCTGAAAAGAACCTGTGGTTTATCAAATCGACATTTCAATCAGTATGCTCTGATCAGCTTCAAGAGAATGCTGGACTCTATTGCTGTATGCTGCTTAAGGACTGCCGATGAGGTTTAGCTACCATGTAAGGAAACTTACTGTTATTTAAGTTTTGATTTCATCTACAAACCATTGTAGATGAAAGAAAAATATTACAAAAAAGTACATGATAAAATCTCTACAGAATTTACCACAATTTCAAATTTGAAAGCAACTGAACTTTTAGCAGGTGTATCTCTTCTCAGAAACATTTTTACATATGAAATGATGGCAGAAGCAGTAATTGTAAAAACCGTATGATTACGAAGATGCAATTCTTTTTGATGAGTTAATTCTCTTTCTCATTTTTCACTTTACTTTTTTTTCATTTGACCGTATATTCACAAGAAAATAAAAAATAAAACCAAAAAGAAAAGTAAACTGAACAAACCTTCAACATTCAGTGTGGCCACGGACTCTGAGTCGCCGACCACACAGCTGAAGTTCCCTTCATCTTCGGGTGAGATATCATGGAGGACAAGCACTCGTTTCTTCCCGTCCTCCTTGACCTCATACTTGGGACCGACCTCGATCTTCTCACCATCCTTGAGCCACGTCACTACAGCCTTCTCATTGGAGACTGTGAATTCCAAAGTGGCGGTGTTGTCGAATTCGGTCGCTTTGGTGTCTTTTAGTGGAGTGGTGATGGTGAAAGCTGAACAAAGAAAGCATAAACATTGGTAAAGTTTCTCAAGTAAAACAATTTCTTTATAAATACTCATCATATAAACAAACAGACATATCGTGAAGCTCAATAATTTTATCATTATCTTTAAGGTTTAATTTCAGGCAGATTATCTTTTTTAATCACCCTGCAGGGTTTCAATATTAGACATGGTACTGAAGCAGTCTCTCGGCTTTTATAAAATGTTAAAAAGGTTTATCTTTGTTTGGTGCCCATAGCCCCCCCCCCCCCCCCGAGAAAAATATTGACAAAATAGAGAGACTGCTGACACAGCTCAGTTTTGAATCTTGCTCTAGTAAATTTGTCTTTGTTCACCCCCGAAAAGGTTTAATAAAGCTATTTTAAATGTTGAAAAGGTTTAGTGTTTTAAATTAGTCTTGAATTACCAGTACTAAGGTCCAATCTCAAAAGAGAAAAATTCCCAGAAAGTCGTTACCTTCTACTTGAAGTGTTGCGGAAGATCGCCTCTCTCCCACAACCACTGTGTAGTCTGCCTGGTCCTCCATCTTCAAATCATGAACGACCAGTGACAACCTCCTCCCATCGGTCTTCACTTTAAACTTGTCGCTCGGTTTGATCTCCTCTCCACCCTTGAACCAGGTGACCTCGAGGTCATCTGGTAGGTCATCAGTCAGCTCACAGGTAAACTCTACATCTTCAGCCTCCTCGACTTTCTTGCTCTGTAGATCGGTCAGAATATCTGGCATTTCTGAGTGGAAAAATATCAAAGAAAATTAGCATGGTATTAATAACCTTGCTGCCAATATAAACATATCTTGGAACATTGTAGGAATATTTTTGTGAAAAGTATTCCAATGCTCGCTTACTTTTATTACAATAAACCAAACAGTACAAAATTTTTCCAAAAGCTGGGAAGAAATCTGGGAATTATATAACACATTCTTTTCAGTGTCTTATGTTATACCTTCAAAAATATTTTTTTTATAAAACTACTTTTAGAAAGCAGAGAGACAAGTGTATAATTTAGACCTTTAAAATGCTAGAAATTTTATGAGTACTTGTCTCAATGTTTTGGTTGTGTGTGTACTGAAAAATTCAAACCAGGAACTTAAAACAAGGGGCAATACATCCTTACTTGACTTACAGAGGAACAATACGAAAGTGCTTGATTGACACCAAACACAGTGTTTATGCACTACTTACGAAGTGTGGACCAAATAACAAAAGATGTCCACACTGTGTAGGAACTTGAAACACTGTGTGGACTTACACTTAGTGTTTTAGATATTCTCGTTTTACTTGAAAGGGAAACATTTTCAGCACATCATTGAATAGCTCAAAACCAAGTATTATATTAAAGAGATTGGCTGTCCGAAAACCAGATCTTAAAAGACTCTCTTATAGAAATGGCGGTGGTTTCTTGTTCTTAACTGCACCATGACAAAGGAATGTCCACACAGTGTATGTCACAAAGTACTCAAATTTGCTCCCTTGTGGAGTCCGTGGACTGTGTGTGTGTGGTTATTAGCAGTGACATTCAACCCAAGGACTTATAACAAAAGGGACAATACGATATAGGATTATAGGTCCACCATTGCTATTCGTCAGAACAAAGAGTTGTACAAAGGAAGGTCCATGATTGGAGGCCATTGCACATTTGTGTGTGTTGGTACAGTAGGGGCATACAGACCAGAATAAACTAAGATAGTAAAATGATAATACTCAGTGTAATAAGAATCTACTCTGTGGAAACAAAAACTAATGAACCAATGTTGATATGCAACCGTGGGCATATTGAGACAATCTCAAGCCAGATGACAGTCCCTCAATACCTGAAGTTACTGTAAGTATTGTGGAGGTTAATTTCTCTCCGACTGCACACTTGTATTCCCCAGCATCTTCCGTTGTGATGTCAGTGATGATCAAGGAGTGTCTCCTCTGTGCTTTCTTGACCTTGTACTTCTCATCGTCAATGACAATCTCTTCATCTCCGCAGAACCACTTCACTTTGGCCTCATCACTAGAGACGGAGCAAATGAGCTCTGCAGTCTCACTGGGTGCAGCTTTCACAGGGGCTAACTCCTCCACAAACTCAAACTCTTCTGTTGAGTATCAACGGATACTTTGGTATTGATAAAACTGCTTGGCAAAAGCGGGTGGGGTGGGTGGAACTGGGTACTTCCCTATGCCAAACAGTAGAGAGTGATGGGCGAAGCTGGGTGCATCATTATGCCAAACAGTAAATTATGGTAGTTGGTGTTGGATGAAGCTGGGTACACCAGTAGGTCAGACAACAGTTGGTGCTAAGAAAAGCCGGGCACATCATTATTTCAAACAGTAGTAGGTGCTGGCTGAAACTGGGTGCATCATTATGCCAAAGTGTGGTTGGTGTTGACTAAAGCTGGTTACATCATACTGCCAAATAGGTGCTGGGTGGAGCCGGGTTCATTATTATGCCAAGCAGTGTCAGTTCTAGGTGGTAGAATCACTTGCGGTGTCAATACTTT
The DNA here is from genome assembly GCA_911728455.2 of Marthasterias glacialis. Lineage (NCBI taxonomy): Eukaryota > Metazoa > Echinodermata > Asteroidea > Forcipulatida > Asteriidae > Marthasterias > Marthasterias glacialis. Next base: position 14,625,145 of record OU452223.1, read on the forward strand.
CATCACTGCAGTGCTTAGTGGAATATTAAGCTGCTGATGGGATTGCCACATCAAACAGTTTATCACAGCAAAAAACGAATTTTAATAATAAAGTGCCTAATATAAATCGTGTTATCATATTATTTCCAGAAGTGTAAAATTTTAAAAGTGGTTACACCAGCATTCCCCCAAATCAATACCCATTTTATAACTGGACTAGCCTTGTAGCACTTTTTTCTCCTATTACAGACTTGGCAGCTAATACATTCAATTGTCTCTAAATGCATTAACTGAGGAACTCAATAAAGTGAATCTATATTGTGCAGTGACTGGGCAAGTGCAAATTATGTGAGTGCGTTTACAGGTGACAAAGTTCTTCAACTAGTGTCTGGTTCAAGTGGCAGTGCTGTTTGTTTTGAGTGCATTACACCTACACAAATGTTAACTTCAAATCTGATTTGTTAATGTTTTGTTTCCAAAACCTGGTGTGGATTTCACAAAGCACTAGGACTGGTATTATCTCGTGTTAGGACAAGTAACTAGTCTTAACTTACAGGACTAGTCATAAGTTAGGACTAGTCCTAAGTTAGGAGTAGTTTTGTGTGAAATCCACCCCTGGTTGGTCATGATGCATGTGTCCTTGAATAAGACACTTAACCATAATTTGCCTCTCTGAATGTGGGTGTACAGGTCCTACAAGGGCTGAGATGATACTGTGTTGCAATAACCCCATTTTCTGCTAGCAAAAGCAGCAAAGTTGAGAAAGTTTTAGAAATGGTAAGTATGCCTGATGACCTGGGATAATAGTGTTGAACAGTGCATCGATCTAGTTACTGGGACATGAGTGCTATGTAAGAGCCAAATATTAGTACTATTATGTTATAATCATTATTATTGGGTTGTTTTTTTAAGCTTGTTCACTCTGCAAATCCACACACTGCAAAACTGAGAAAATGGCATGGATAGACACAACAGTCATTTTAAAACTTTACCATACAACTATCTTTGGTTTTTTAAACTCAATTATGTACTTCTTGCATTTGGAAAATGACAACTTTGTCCAGTTTTCCCCTTAATTGATGTACAGTTAGGAGGTAAACATAATCCCATTTTATTGAACTTGGTTGATGTTAACAAAGAAAAAATATTTTCTTCTAAAGAGTAACTTTCAAATTTCTTTTTAATTATCACTTAAGTTTGTTAAATCTTCCTCACGGCTCGGACTCAAGGCTGAGTTGATACACTAACCAATTTTTTCAAAAAGGAATTTCTTTGTTTGTTCAATGGAATTCGTCTTTGATTGATGATTCCAAGAGCCAGTAATCTTGGAAAATAACACAAGAATGTGACTGTACCTTTGGGTGGTTCAGAGGTGCGACTCAAGATGGTCTGCTCAGTGGGTTGAGCTGTGAATATTGGAGATTCAATCTTCATGGCTTCCATCTCCTCAACTTCTTCATGCTCCAATTCCTGAAATCAAAATGACAGTTTTATTAGAAAAAAAATCTACATTCTCAGTTGTTTCTTTTTTTTATTATTTGTATTGACCCCTTGCAACATCGTCACACGCAACGGCTGTCTGCAATGCTCACCACTTGCACGTACAAATTATGGTAAGCGTGTAAACTGCATGTTGCTTAAAATGTACACTAACCTGTATAACACATGGGGACATTGACTCACAAAATGGCACAACCAAGATTATTGTGATAATGATGTGAGGTGACTTGGGCCAATATGACAAGATTTCATTATTTCTATTTCTCAATTCTGGCATCTCACCAGGCCCCAATTTTATAAAGCTGCTCAGCTGAAACTTTTGCTTTAATAGTTCATTTTTATATGTAAAGTGAAAAACTAATAGATCATAACTCACTACACATCACTTGGGCCACATAGCACTTGGGTGGGCTGAGCAAGAAGCGTTTGTTTTTGTATCAAGTAAGACACAAGGGAAAATGACTGGGTAATTTCAATTCAATTTTGGGGTGAACAAAGAAAATTGACCAGTACTGGATTTAAACCTGTGACCTCAGAATGTATGTGCCGGTACTCTACCAGTACCGGTCAGAAGCCATTCAATCTGAAACTGCCGTATAACCAGGGATCAAACTCAAATTTACAATACACAAGGGAAACTGACTGGGTAATTTTCCTTCAACTTTGGGGTGAACAAATAAAAATTTACTAGAATGGGATTTGAACCTGTGACCTCCGGATTAACGTGCCGGAGCTCTACCAACTGAGCTATCTAGCCCTTTAGTTGGGGGTCTCCCTATTTTGTCAATATCTTTGTTAGGGGGTGCCAGTCAGAAGCCATTCAACATTTGTTTATGTGCTAACCAAATCGCTAGACTCATTTACCAGTTCTCCCTCAAGATTCATCCTATTACTGGTGCTAATTGCACTGTTGGATGTGTAATGATATAAATAATGAAATAAATTCAGTATAACTAATTGATACTTGATTCACCAGACACTGAATACAATAGAAAAGCTCTTAAAGGCACTGTACATGACTGGTAAGGATCAAAAACATCATTGTTTAGTTTCAGTCTAAAAGCTTCCTGTTTATAAAGTTCATACTAGAACCAATTTTTCTGTGAAATATTTCCCTCTGAAATGCAGTCTTATCCCAGAAAACTGTATCTGAAAACCTAAAACAAAAACCTGATTTCGATTGTAACAACTAAAATCAGGGGCAACATGTTTGCATGATGAAAAGTGTACACAGTTTTTCACTATTTTTCTCCTGACCCACACAACGGATTGAACCCACATTTTCACAAAGTTGTTTTTTCTTCATGTATATATTAAATCAAAGTAAGAACACTGCACTATAAGATTTATGAATCCTGTATAGTTCCTTTAAATCTTATTGATGCTTGAAACTTTGCATAGTGTGGATAGTAGAAAGTGACTGTTACTTGTAAACTTGCGGGTACAAACATGTACAACCACATGTAAACATCTTTGGAGGAGTGTTGACTCTTTTTAGAGCCAACACTCCTCTCAGAACAGATTTACACATGGTTGTATATGCAACTTTAATAGTTATAGTCACTTACTTGAGATCTATTGTGTTTTTTTAAATGTCAGTTTTAAAACTGTAAAATTACTCTCTGATTTGAGTGTTTAACAATCAAATCATCATGCCATACATCATGAATACATCTCCCATGGCCTTGTTTACCACAGAATTCTGGGCCTCCTGTAAAGAATGTGAATCTATGATCTGTAAGCATAGAATACTGCAGTAGCCATGAATTATAATAATAAAGTACAAGTTCTGGCTACTAACTTGTTTTCACTTTGCCAAAATGCATACATTAATTGCGAATTACTCACTGCAAATTCTGGCTCCTCCTGTATCTCCATTTGCTTCTGCATCATCTTCAAATGTTTCAGGATGGCACGGAAATCATAGATACCAGCTTCACGCAAAACTTTCTCATAGTCTTTTGGTTCAACACCTCGGAGAAGTTCCATGACATCGATCTCTTGAGCTTGTTTGAGTTCTTGGGATGGTCGTCTGAGGAAAAAAAACAACATAACAAAATTCATTAAACTTGGAGGAAATATCCTTTATGTAACATGACACATTTAAGCCTGGTTTATATTTCACGGAGAAGTGAATTCAAAATGAATTTCTATTTTGTGTGAGGCAATCAATCACTTCGTGCTGTTTCCCATTGTGACTTCATGCTGTTTCTCATTTCTCATTTACTTCGCTTTCGCAATTTGGGAAGTATGAGCCAGTCTTTATAGGATTCAGGGCTATTAATAGAGATTGATATTTAAAAAATAATAATATTAAACAAACAATTTAAAAATTAAATTGACGAAAAATACTTGATGAAATAAGGACTGTTCTTTTCATGAAACACCATAATGTCATTGTGAAAATTGGAGGTTATTCCTGTAATTGGATATCTATAACAAATTAACAGTAAAAAACAAACTGCAAAACATGAACAAACTTGATTTGTTGAATTCAGGCATTTTTTCAAGTATACATCTTGGCAATTGACTTATTAACAAAAAAATTGCAGAGTCTAACCTCTTCAGTGGCACACTAAATGGAACCTCTTCCGGCGGTCTCTCCTGAACCATCAACGAGACGCCGTATCTATTCTTGCCAGTATCACTTGTCAGCTGGACGTGGTACTTGCCGGCATCATTGCTGCTGACATTGTGAATGGTGAAGGTGTGTTCATCTGTCTCTTTGTTGTAATCAATGGTGAACTCATCACTTGATGTGATTTCACGCCATCCCTTGAACCACTGTATCGTTGGGTATGGGGTACCAGTAGCCTTGAAGCGGAACGTGGCTGTCTCGCCTGTAATCATGATTGATGTGGAACAGGATCGTTTTAGAACCATCTTCTGTGAGCGCAGGTTTTTTGCTAATTCTGGCACCAAAGCTGGCATTCGTTGGTGAGCAATTTTACCCAAATCACTCTTTTTATCATTTCAAGGTATTTCTGACTGCAGAAACTTATAAAATCTGATAACAGCTTTTAATCTTCACAGAACAAGAAAGGAAAATCTAAAGATTAACATTTTCTAAAAAAAATATCCTCAAAGAAAAAAATACGTCAATGTTTTTCCTATGGGCATTCTGGTAATCATTTGAGCAAGTTAGCATGAGGTGGGCGTGGCTTACAGTTTAATTATGTCACAACAAGATATGATTTGACCAATCAAAGAAGGACCAATTCATTATGGGGTACAATGAATTGACTAATCACGTCTTGGACTCCAAACCCTGACCATTAGGATAGCTACATTGTGTATTTTACGTTTGGCATTGTGACTGGTTCCAATTTCATGGCTCTGCTGTGTAAGCGAAAAGTTGGCACTTGCGGTGACAGAAACATCGGTGCTTAATGTAAGCTTATTTTACAGGTTAGTTAGGGATTTTCGCTAGAGAATGCATGCTTACTTCAAGTAACTAAGCATACAGCTACATGGTTCAATTGGTATTCCATAACGTACTCGTAAATTTTTACAAAGCAGGAAAGCAGAATGCTCAATGTTTTTGGAGAATCAATATAGAGAGCTTTTTTTCACATTAACTTCAAAAGATGTTTTAAACTTTGAATTTTTTGTATATTACCTTCAGTTACATCCAAGGCCTTTGGCACCTGTGCAAAGACTGGTGGATTTGGTTTTGGCTTCTCCTCCACAAATAGTGGAATAATTCCCGTGGCCTCTTCCACCTTGATCGTGTAGTCTCCAGCATCCTCAGGGATCACATTGTTGATGGTCAGAAGGGCGCTGAAGCCCTTGCGTACAACCTTGTACTTCTTACTGGACTTCAGTTCCTTGCCATTGTGGAACCAGACCACCTTCTTGCGAGAGACATCTTTGTTGAATTTGACTTCTAAGGTTGTGGTCTCTGCTTCCTTGATGTTGGACTCCTCTGGGATTTCCACAATGTGAACAGTTTCTAAAAAAAAAAGTTTTTTGTTATTAAAATATAAGACTTTGAAGCCATCAGTTGACAAATCATTAAAAAGTTTTTAATTCTTTATATTTTGCTAGGATACTTGATACAAACACTTGTCTTGAAATAAAAATTGCATTTCAGTTTTGTCACATTAAGTTGATTATTTTCTTTTGAACACATATAAAATGATTTTATGCAAATGAACTGTATACAGACAATTGTATGTATGCATTCACCATTATTAAAAAACAATTGTCCAATTTTGAATGATCAGTCAACCCTTTACCTGACACAGGGAAATTCTTTGCTTGACTGTGTTTATGCTTTTATGCTTTTAAGCAGATTTACCTTTCACAAAGAGTTTTGTTGATGCCTTGTCATCTGGAAGCAAACACTCGTACTTTGCTTTGTCTTCGAGGCCAGTTTCCTTTATCAGCAATGAGCGACGTCGACCGTCTTTCTTGAAGATGTATTTTTCGCCTTCTTCAATCTCCTTGCCATCTCTTAGCCATTTGACATCAGAGACCTCATCCGTGACCTCACACATAATGAGGGCTTCCTCGTCTTCAAGGGACTCTACGAATGCTCCTGGTTTCACAACAAATTTGGCTGGTCCTGATTTAAGAAAAGAAATATACGACTAAGATATTCATGTTCAAGTGCAGATATAAGATATTCAAGTGCAGACTGCAAGTACCTACTATAATGTATCTCTATCCGCTATGCTTCCCTTTAAGTGACATATATTGATAATACCAATTTTCATGACCACAAAGTTTGATTTTTATTTCAAAACTGCCAAGGTAGATATGCTGAGTCATCATAGGTCGATAGCTTACTCTAGTTGGCTAACTGTCAAAATACCCAAAGCTCAGTGTAATGAGAATAAGTCATATGCACTGGTAAGCACCTTGCTAATATCCGTCTGTGAGTATTTTGCCATTCCTGTATACGACTGTATGACTGGCAAAAGAATGCACAATATCTGCTGAAGGGCTACAGGACTGCTGAATTTTATGTCATTTTATCACATTGGTAGCACCGATTAATTAAATTAATAAAAAAAAGAAAAAGATGAATGACAATTGTTTCAAAAAAACTGCTACAGAATATAATTGCTTTTTCCCCCTCAAATACCTTCTACAACTGGTGCAGCTTCCTCCTTGGGCTTGGCAACAGGAATTATCTTCTCTGGAGTAACTTCTGTAACTTCAGGTTTAACCTCTTCAACAGGCTGATGCATGAAAATACAATTAAAATAATGAGATATCTCTGGAGATTATTATTATTATTATTTATTATTATTTATTCGGTCGATGTCAAAAATAACAACATACAAGTAGTACAAAGGAAAATTAAAGTTAACAAAACGGGTAACTAAAATACAAGGTACATGTACATGTAACAAAAACAGGAAGGGGTTAGACAAAAGGGTACTGGACAGGCAAGGGTTGGAAGGGTTGGGAAGGAAGGAGGGGGACATGGACAGGACTCTGGGAGGGGAACAATCCATTCTAAGACGGCCAGGATAAGCAAAAGTGTACAACTACACTATAACTCAAAAGCCTGCTTATCCAATCAAAGAATAGAGTATAAATATTAACTATGACAAATAAAAAAACTTCTATATAAACAATAAAATTAATTTTACTCTGAATAAAGCCTATAAAAATTTGAAACACTGTATTAAAAACTTGATAGATATAAAGAGCTGCAGATAAACTGGACCTTAAAACAAGCAAATAATAAATAAATAAATAAATAGGTAAATAAATAAGTATATAAATAAGTAAATAAATGTTTGATCAATCAATTAAAACAAGACAATAAATCAAGTGAACATCAAAATACTGACATTAAAATGAACAATAAAAAAAACAATTAAAAAAAAAAAACTCTAAACATCATCAATGAAATAGCTGGACAGTAGATTATTAAAACTCTTCCAAGATTCAAGAATGGCTGAGTTGAAGAAGGTATAACCAATCTACTCTGACGTCTTGAAAATGTCTTTGTTTTTTAACAGAACTTGTAGTGAAGTAACTCCATGAATGAACCAGTTTTGACCATACGTACCAAAGTACTCAACAAACAGTTAAAAAGTTCACACACAAAAATTAACAATTGAAAAACAGTATTCTACAAAAGTTGTTCAATTTCCTACAGTAGACATGAACACAGAACGATATCTTACCATTGGCTTGGCCTTTTCTTCTGGAACCTTCTCCACCTTCACCTCTGCCTTCTCAGGAGTGGGTACTTCCTCTTTAGGTTTAGGGGATACAACCAGACTCACATCTGCCTTATCCTCACCCATTGGGCTCTTCAGCTTGCAAGTGTACTTGCCAGCATCGGTGGGTTTGACATCCTTGATGGTTAGGACACTTTCATCAGTGCTTTCATCAAAACTGACAGAGATCTTGGCTCCGGGCGTGATCTGCTTCCAGCCCTTGCTCCAGGAGACACTGGGCTTGGGGAAACCTTCGACCTTGCAGCGGAAGACAGCGTCTGTACCTGTATAACAAATATAAAGTGAAATAATCAGCATAAATGAGTAGCACATGGTGGAAACACAATGAACAATACAAAATGGTTGATAAGAGAAATTCAAACCGTGTTTTGACTTTGATCTTCAGTTATTATTAACTCCTCTCATGGTATTCATATTCAAAAACAGAAAAATGCTTTTTGGGAATTGACTTTTTGGGCAGAGTTAAACAAGTTACACACAAAAACAAACATGATGTTCATATTTTTGGTTCTTCTTTGAGAAAGGCTTGTACTAGCTTACCTTCAGGAGTACTGGGTACTGTTGGTTTCTCTTCAAATCGTGGAGCTTTCTTCACTTCTGTAAAAAGAAAATTCAAATTTCTATAAAAAATATGTACAGGAGTATAACCTCTGCACATACGTACTCTGCCAGAAAAGCACCTCCTATCAAAAATAAATTGAAGACAAAAGTCTTGTTGATAAAGTCTTGTTTTTAGGTGGGAAAAAACGTAGGTAAATTATGATTTATAAAAGCAAGGCAAGAGCAGTAAACAACACCCTGTAAAATACACAGTCTCAATTATCAAAGCAAACCTTGAACGGTGATTTTGGCCGTGCAGAAGTCTTCTCCAGTTGGGTTAATGACAACGCACTTGTACTCCCCAGCATCCCTTGGTTTAGGTTTAGGCAAAGACAGGACAGCTGTGTCTGCTTCAAATGTCTGAATGACGTCACTTGAAGGCCTCAAGAGTTTGTCATCCCTGAGTTTGAAAGATGAAAACAGGGGTATTGAAAACTTGAGAGCTTTTATGAAAAAAACAGGAAACTGTTACCTTTGGTTTAACGTTTGGTGGGGCGTTCTTTTCATTGTCATCTGCCATGCCAAAATCTAAAGTAAATTTTGTGATATCATTTAATGATGTTACTGAATCATATTTCTTCTGTAGCATTTTGTGATCTGTTGTAAATTAGTCAACTTTCCTGTACATGCTTACATTGATATTCTCTTCACCTTTCACAGAAATAATGGAAATTCACTGATGACACTCTTTATTTGATGCTTCAAAATTTACAAGAGCTTTCTCTTCAGATTTCCATAAAAATGGTTTTGGAAAGTTTAAGTAATTTGTCTTGCATCGCTTTGGTGGTGAAACTTTGCAACAAAAATGACTTACCGGAACCATTGGACATCTGGCTTGGGTTGACCAGACACGGTACATGTGAGTTTCAAGGGAGTTCCTTCCTTCACACTCTGTATCATGGAGAAGAATAAAACTTGATAACTTTATTTTTTACTTTATTTAAAAAAATCCTTTATGATTCACTTACTCATACCGATTCATTTAAACTGTTTAAAATAAAGATTTTTTTCGTTGTTTTATTTAACAGAAATTTCTAGAAGAATTTGTACAATGAATTTGCCCTTAATTTTTGAAAGTCACAACTTTTAAATGTTTGTAAATAATTTATTAAAATGGAAATATGCAGACATCATACCTTGTCCTTGAGTTTGTGGGTGATGACTGGTGCAACAGGGAGTTCTTCAGCCTTTTCCTCTTTCTCCACAACAGTCTTGACAGCTTCAAGCTTCTCTGTTACCACTTCAGGAATCTCTTCAGTGTCTTCCAAATCCTCAGAGACAATTTCCCTCTCGGGCATCCCTCGGATTTTCTCTGGCTTCTTCTTTGAAACATCCAGGATCTCCTCGAGTTTTGGAGTTGCTTCCACTGGAGTAACTTCCTGGGATGGAATAACATCAGCTTCATCTCCTGGTTGAGGGACAATCTTTGTGATGGCTGTCTCTAACTGCTCCTCTGGAAGGGTTTCCAACATCTCTGGAGCTGACTGGACAACATATTCAATCTCCTCAGGTCTAACTTCTTCAACAGCTTCATCTCTTGGCTTCCTGAACTTAGCTTGTACCTCAACCTCCTCTTCTGATCGGGGTTTGAACTTGGCGGTAACTGCTGTATCAACTTCTTCTTCAGTCACACCTTTTACAGATACCCGTGCTTTTAAAGCTTTAGTGACTTCCTCCTCAGAGCTCACAGTGAAGGCAGGTTTCTTCTCAGGTGCCTCTTCTTCTGGGACAAACTCAGGAGTGACTTCTTCAGGTTTGACTTTCTCAACAGAGATGACTTCTGGAGTAGTTTCTTCAGGTTTTAAGGTTTCTGGGCGTACCTCCTCCAACTCCTCAGCTGGTGCTTCTTCCTCAGGCATTTCTATTGGCCTTTGAGTCACTTTAAGACTCACTGAAGAACTCTGCTCCCCGAGAGGGTTCTTGATGTAGCAGGTATACTTCCCAGCATCTGTAGGTGTGGTGTCTTTAATTGTAAGGACACTCTCTTCTGTGTCTTCATCATAGCTGATAGTAAATCTCCCTTCTGCTTTGATCTGCTTCCATCCCTTGTTCCAGGTAATAGTGGGCTTGGGGAACCCATCAACTTTCGAACGAAATGTGGCCTCAGTTCCTTTTTAGATTAAGACAAAATGAAGAAAGTAATTTTTGGTTAGTGTTTTATAAATAAAAATCCTTGTCTGCCACGAGAAATAAATACTTTTTAAAAGTTACTGCTGCATGTGATTCAAGATTGTTGCTGGCCAAAAGTACAAAACCTACAAACATTTTCTCTTTACCTTCTGGTGTTTCCTCCACTTCTGGTTTTTGAATGAAAGAGGGTGCTCTTTTGACCTCTGGAATGAGTAAAATAGTTATATTTAAAGTAAAATGGTTGCCATGATAAATTCTCCATCATATGAATAAAAACATGCAAATAGTTCCATGTGCCAGCGATGTTACACTTTTTATGGTGTGCATCTTGAATTTTTGTTACTTACATTTTATTGTTTAATGAGCATCAAGAACAAAAAAAAAAATATTCCATACTCGAAGGTTCTACTGGTATCAAGGACCTAGTCCAAATATCAAATGTACAATAAAAATTAATTCTGTATAGACTGGTTGTTTATGTGCTGCATTTCCTATAAATCTAATTTGATTTATGCATCCTCACACTACACAGATTGATTTTTGTTTTATTGCCTGAAACCTCAGTCATTCTTTGCTCCTTTACTCCCTTGAATTCATTTTCTTTCCGCCGTTCTGTATTACAAATTTAAAGCACACAAGGTACAGACAGAGAAAAGGGCAGCACCCGATGCTGATATTACAAAAGATGATGATGTCACCGCATCATGCTTCAGAAACCTAAGAAAAAATGCCCCGCACTTTTCAAGAATCGCTTCCAGGGGCTTTTTCCAAACCTCAGCTTAGGCTCCAACTCCAGGCTCCGTCTGATGTTAGAAACACCGTGCAAACTGTACACTGCTTCAAAATTTATGACAGAGCCGAAGCCGAAGATTGGAAACGGCCCCAGTTTCAGTGTTCAACTAGTTTAGTTCAATGGAATAGGCTTGTGGTAACACTATTTGTGACATAGTCTACTTTTGTCAAGTAGACTGCATTTCTTATAAGAACTCCAAACGCTTGGGGTGGAGGGACTTCTCGTTATTATCTTCACTATCTCCGAGTGTGATAACTTTGCTTTGGGTCTATATCCACTTTTGTCATCATCAGGTGATTGTTTTGTTTACTTAACACACACATATTGATGGATATATTTAAAGTAGTATAATTTTATCAACAATGTAAACAAATATCCTAAACTGGACGTTCCAAACAGACTCTCTGAATCAATACAGGTAAACATGAAAAATACAACTGGATGATAATACAGGAGGAAGATGTTGAGAAACGTTTTTAGGGGAGGGGGTTCAAACAAAATTAACTCATGCTGGGTTATGCAAAATTGTAGTTTATTAAACGGTTAATCTACAAAATCAAGAATGAAGCTACAATATATTATTTATAATTTGTGTTCAACAATGGTTTGACATTTACTGAAAGATTGATACAGGCCTTTACAAGTCGTAATTTATATAATTTTAAAACTATATTTACAAAGTAAAAGAAGAAAAAACTTAAAAGATTTTTCATTTTCTAAGCACATGTGTTTCATTTCAGGTAATTTCCCTGAAAAAAAACACCACTTTTTACTTCAAACTAGTTGAATGTTTCAGATTAGAATGGATTTGTCTTGCTGTCTAGTTTATGCCTTGATCTGTTACTGTTTCATTCCAACATCAGTGATGCATTTTGGTTTACAACTGTTCAAACCTTGGCTGAATAAATAATAGTAATAATAATAACTACTTCTTAAAAATGTAGAAATATGTTTTTGTTAAGAATATGGAGTCTCAAAGATAATTTGTACTATATGATTCAGTTGCCTATTTCTCATCCTTATACCATTTCTATTATCCTAAACATGATGATTTTGAAAAATACAATATAACACTATACTATACTGCAAGGTGATTTCACTACAAAAAGAAAGTCCTTTCTTTCACATAAAATCCGCAGTTTAAAAATTGGAAAATCCCATCTTATTGAATCTGAAATGTTACCTTGCACTGTTAACTTAGCGGTACAGATATCTTCACCAGCAGTGTTAATGACCACACACTTATACTCCCCGGTATCTTTAGGTTTCGGATGCTCAATAATTAGAGTGGCAGTGTCTTCTTCCACTGTCTGGATGTAATGGGTGGACGCTTCCAGTAATTCTTTGTTTCTGATGGCAAAATTAGATTTTACAGAGGTGTGATTTAGTATAAAGACGTAGGGCTTCCCTTGGTATGGAGTATGAAGCTGCTAAATGAAGGTAGAAAACTTTCCATGAAAAATATTTCTGCCTGAAGTGTTATCATTTTTAAATAATAAATTAAATAAGATCCAAAATTAGTTTTCGTCTCAGTGAGACATAAACTCTGCCTATAAGAATGCCTACAAAAATGCTGAATGCATTTTTACCGTTTTCGCGCAAATGAAACATTGAAATGTGCTGAAACTTTTACAGGTTAGTTATATTACCAACATCTTGAATGGAAGCATTTACAGTCAGTTTACACAATGTTGAGCTGGGGCTTTAAGAGTGGATGTCCCTCAAAAAAAGGCTAACTCTATAATACTAAAATTTTACGAAATCAATGAAATACACATGTCATTGAGACAAATTAATTAATTAATTACCCAGCATGAAAATAATGAACAAAATAAGAGGGGAAATTAATTAATATACAAAACATAAAATGTATACTCACAAGTACCACTTAACCTCTGGCTTTGGAGTTCCAGTCACTGTGCAGGTAAATTTGACTGGTTTACCTTCTTTGGTGCTCTGAAAAAAGAAAAATAATTTTGTTGCAGTATCACTGAATATAACAACAATTAGATCAATGTATCTTTATAAAATGTTTTGTAAAAACCTTTATTTTATGATTAAAAATATTCAACTTCATCAGGTAATTTCAGTGATTTTTTATTTGACAATGTTACCAATTTCATCAGATACAATAGACAATAGCAATGTAGTAAGAGTAAACAATCTCACCTTGTTTTTGAATTTATCAGTGATAATTGGCGCAATTGGTATCTCCTCAACCTTGTGCTCTTCTTCCACAACCACCTCAACTGCTTCTTCTTTCTTTATCTTCTCCTCAGGAAACAATTCTACCTCGAGAAGTTCCAGGTCTTCCTTCTCAGGCATGCCTCTAATTGTCACTGGTTTCACCTTAGATACATCAAGAACCATTTCAGATGGTGTAGCTTCCACTGGTGTGATTTTCTCAACAGTGGGAAGGACATCCGCCTCATCTTCGGGCTGTGGAGCTACTTTGGTGATCGCAGTTTCAAATTCTTCTTCGGGGACCATCTCCATGGCCTCTTTGGCCAAAGGTGTGGCAGCAATCACTTCCTCTGTGGCAAAAATAACAGAAGGTTTCTGCTCTGGTTTGACCTCATCTAGAGCTTCTTCTACTTGAGGTACTGCTTCTCTTGGTTTCTTGAATGCAGCATGCACTTCAACTTGCTCTTCTGGCCTTGGTTGTACTTTGGCTGTGACAGCTGTTTCGAGCTGTTCCTCTGTTACATCCTTGAGTGCTACTTTAGCTTTTGGTGCAATTGTGACTTCTTCTTCTGTTGCCATGATGAAAGCCGGTTTCTTCTTCAGAGTAATCTCTTCTGGAACCTCTTCAAGAGGAGCCACTTCAGGAGTGACTTCTTCAGGCTTTGTGATTTCAGAAAGAACTTCTACCTCCTCTTCTGGGAGAGGCACATACTCAGTGACCTCTGCAGTCTCAAGCTGCTCTTCAGTTACTCCTTCCAGAGCAACCAATTTTTTAGGAGCTTGAGCAACTTCTTCAAGAGCCTCGATCACAGTTGGTTTCTTTTCTGGAGCAGCTTCCTCAGGAGCTTCTTCCACTTCGGGTACTGCTTCTACGGGTTTCTTGATTGCAGCAAGTACTTCAACTTGTTCTTCTGGCCTTGGTTGTACTTTGGCAGTGACAGCCGTTTCGAGCTGTTCCTCTGTTACATCCCTGAGTGCTACTTTAGCTTTTGGTGCAATTGTGACTTCTTCTTCTGTTGCCATGATGAAAGCCGGTTTCTTCTTCAGAGTAATCTCTTCTGGAACCTCTTCAAGAGGAGCCACTTCAGGAGTGACTTCTTCAGGCTTTGTGATTTCAGAAAGAACTTCTACCTCCTCTTCTGGGAGAGGCACATACTCAGTGACCTCTGCAGTCTCAAGCTGCTCTTCAGTTACTCCTTCCAGAGCAACCAATGTTTTAGGAGCTTGAGCAACTTCTTCAAGAGCCTTGATCACAGTTGGTTTCTTCTCTGGAGCAGCTTCCTCAGGAGCTTCTTCCACTTCGGGTACTGCTTCTACGGGTTTCTTGATTGCAGCAAGCACTTCAACTTGTTCTTCTGGCCTTGGTTGAACTTTGGCTGTGACAGCTGTTTCGAGCTGTTCCTCTGTTACATCCTTGAGTGCTACTTTAGCTTTTGGTGCAATTGTGACTTCTTCTTCTGTTGCCATGATGAAAGCCGGTTTCTTCTTCAGAGTAATCTCTTCTGGAACCTCTTCAAGAGGAGCCACTTCAGGAGTGACTTCTTCAGGCTTTGTGATTTCAGAAAGAACTTCTACCTCCTCTTCTGGGAGAGGCACATACTCAGTGATCTCTGCAGTCTCAAGCTGCTCTTCAGTTACTCCTTCCAGAGCAACCAATGTTTTAGGAGCTTGAGCAACTTCTTCAAGAGCCTCGATCACAGTTGGCTTCTTTTCTGGAGCAGCTTCCTCAGGAATTTTAACAGGGATTACTTCGGGTTTCTCCTCTTCTGGTTTAGAGATCTCTGGAAGGACTCCAACTTCTTCAAGTTTCTCCATTGGCACTTGAATAGCAGCTTCCTCCTTCGGCTTGGGCGTCACCTTCAAGCTGACAGTCGAACTCTCTTGACCAAGAGGATTCTTGAGGTAGCATGTGTACTTGCCAGCATCTGAGGCTGTAACGTCTTTGACGGTAAGAACGCTTTCTTCTGTGTCTTCATCGTATGTGATTGTGAAGCGCCCTCCCTTTGTAATCTGTTTCCAGCCTTTATTCCAAGTAATTGTAGGCTTGGGAAAGCCCTCCACTTTAGCACGAAAAACTGCTTCTGTACCTAAAGTTAGAGAACAACGACCATAATATTCCATTGTTAATATCATTTCATGTTTTTTAAAAACTCTTCGAAGTGCCTATGCATCTAAAGAGTTATGATTCTGATTAAACACAAAAATAAACTTTACATAATGATCTGTGCACAGAGACTCTATTATTAATTTTTTTAGGGATGCACCTTTTTACCATGTGTGAAATTTGACAATATTGTTTTCACCAGTAGATTGCCATTTTCTACTAAAATGTTTTATTCTACTTGCTGTGCAAAAACACTTCCAAAAACATTACAGCAATAAGTCTTACCTTCAGGTGTATCTGATACATCTGGTTTTTCTGTGAAAGTTGGGGCTCGTTTCACCTCTGTAAAGAAAACATATATATATATTTACATTTCATGAGAATGCAGAGCATTGGTAGTATGCCTAACACATATGAACCCATTTGAAAAGGGCACCCTCAGGTAGAAGTCAAAAGGTTTCTCATTGGCCACTTTTGTGAGCCAGGCATACATAGATGTGTGCTTTCAATTGTTTCATCATTATTTTAACTCTTAGATCAAATGACATCATTTATTGAAAAGAACAATATGTATCAGATTTTAATGCTCCGGTAAAATATAGAATAGTGCCACCTCAGTTACAGGAGAATGTAATCATTATTGAATTTGCCTAAAAAAACACAGAATGTTGAGTCTCACCTGTCACGGTTAGTTTGGCCTTGCAGACGTCTTCGCCAGCTGGGTTGATCACAACACATGTGTACTCCCCAGTGTCTTTGGGCTTGGGGTGAGGTATCTCAAGAGTGGCAACATCATCAGCAAACGTCTGTACAATATTCTTAGAAGTATGTAGCTCTACTTCATTGCTGTCGATTGAAAAAAAAAAAAAACACAATGCATGGAAATATTTATAACTAGTTATTTTCTTCTGTTGGTACTCACAACAAACTTTCCTTACAAGATAAGCTACGTACTAATACAAATGACAGTTGACATGGAAAATGTTAAAATCATTAACTCACAAACTTAAAAAAAAAAGACGAACAAAAGTTGGTGGCAAGTATTTTTGAGGATTGTTTGTTCTCAGGGTGATAAATCCACAGTTGCATAAGTCTGAACTACAAATTTATTAAATTACACAACAACAAACTAACTTACCGGAACCACTTGACTTGTGGCTTTGGTGTTCCCGTTACAGAGCATGTGAATGTCACAGGTTTACCTTCTTTCACACTCTGTTAAATATGGAAAAAAGAGCCCCAGATTATTTCAGATGGAACACTATTTTATTTTCTCTGTCTGAAAATTAAAAAGTAAGCAGAGGGCAATATAATGTACAATTTGAAACTTGTATTTAGTTATTTTTTCATACGATTTTTACCTTATTTTTGATGGTGGCAGTAAACACAGGTGCCAAGGGAACCTCCTCCACTTTTTCTTCCTCCTCCAACAAAACCTTGGCAGCTGTTAGTCTTTCAACTTCTTCTTCAGGAATCTTCTGCATTTCCTCCATCACTGTTGTGATAACGTCCTTTTCAGGAACACCTCTGATAGTGACTGCTTTCTGCTCTGACACCTCTAGAATGACTTCACTTGGACCTCGTTCAGGTTTGGCTTCCACTGAAATGACTGTCTTTCCAACCAAGAGTACATCTGCCTCATCTTCAGGCTGTGGAGCAGTTTTAGTAACAGCCACCTCAAGCTGCTCCTCCGGAAGGGATTTCAATACTTCTTGAGCTGCTGGAGTGACAGTGACTATTTCTTCAGCAGATATCACTGACGGTTTCTTTTCTGGGATGGTTTCCTGTGGAGCCTCTTCAATTGGCATTTCTGCAATTTCAGCTGGTTTCTTAAACTTAGCCAAGACTTCCACATGCTCTTCTGCATGAGGTTTGAATTTTGCCATAACTGCAGTTTCAAGCTTTTCTTCGGTTAATGCTTCCAGTGCCACCTGAGCTTTTGGAGCTCTAGTAAGTGCCTCTTCTACATCCATAGTAATGAGAGTTGGTTTCTTCTTGGGAAGAACCTCCTCAGGTGCTTCTTCCACAGAAACAAAAGCAGGAGTGACTTCTTCTGGTTTCTCAATCTCAGCAAGAATCTCAACTTCTTCCTCTTTCTGAGGAGTGACCTTTGCCATAGTTGCTGTCTCCAGTTGCTCCTCCGTAACAGCTTCCATCGCTACTTGTGTCTTCACTTCTAAGGTCACTTGCTCTTCAGGGGCAGCAATAACAGCTGGCTTCTTTTCAGGAATAACTTCCCCAAGCACCCCCTCAACTGTTACAACTTCCACCTCCTCTGGTTTTGTAGTCTCTATAAGAACTTCAATTTGTTCTTCTGTCTCAGGCATCACCTTAGCAAGGGCTGCTTTTTCTAGTTGCTCTTCAGAAACAACTTCGAGAGACACCTGCGGCTTAAGCACTTTGGTCAACTCCTCTGGTGCCTCTTTAACAGAGGGTTTCTTTTCAGGAATTGTTTCCTCTGGACCTTCAACTGGAACAACTTCAGGTCTAGCCTCTTCAGGCTTTGTGACCTCAGTGAGAACTTCAACTTCTTCCAATTTCTCAACAGTAGCTTGTTCTGCCACCCCTTCCTTGGGTTTTTCTTTTGGTTTGGGTGCAATCTTCAGACTCACAGCGGCACTTTCTTCACCTAGAGGGCTCTTGAGGAAACAGGTATACTTCCCTGCATCAGCTTGTGTGGTATCTTTGATGGTGAGGACACTCTCTTCTGTTTCCTCATCATAAGACACAGTAAAGCGCCCTCCGGTTTTCACTTGTTTCCAACCCTTGTTCCAAGCGATGGTAGGCTTTGGGAAACCATCGACCTTGCATTTGAAAACTGCATCTGTCGCTGTTGAGTGGAGAAAGTAATTTATTTATTTTTGACTTGCACAAATTTTCAGTCAGAATTTAGAATGTTTGATTTATAATCTAAAGAAATTAAAGCAATTTTATACAGAAACTTACTTTCTGGGGTCTCTGCAACTTCAGGCTTCTGAACAAATGTAGGAGCTCTTTTAACTTCTGCAGTAAAAAATAAATAAATAAAATATTACAAAAAAAAGGTACCATTATGCAGGCATTTACATCATATTGGTCAATTTACAAGATTATGTATTTTTTTTACATTTTTAAGATAACCTCTTACTGACGACACTTTGCACTTCAATAGATTTCGACATGATAAATACACTGACC
The DNA here is from genome assembly GCA_911728455.2 of Marthasterias glacialis. Lineage (NCBI taxonomy): Eukaryota > Metazoa > Echinodermata > Asteroidea > Forcipulatida > Asteriidae > Marthasterias > Marthasterias glacialis. The sequence continues at coordinate 14,643,815 of OU452223.1, forward strand.
ACTGTTTTTCTGCATTTTAAAATAACGTTAATCCATGTGCGACAAGAAGATTTTTAACAGGTGATCATTGAGAATTTCTATCAGCTCAATAACATCATTTATTGAAAAGAATGAAATGTATCAGAATTTAATGCTCCGGTAAAATATAGAATGGTGCCACCTCAATTACAGGAGATTGTAATCATTATTGAATTTGCCTAAAAAACACAGGATATTGAGTCTCACCTGTCACGGTTAGTTTGGCCTTGCAGACATCTTCGCCAGCTGGGTTGATCGCAACACATGTGTACTCCCCAGTGTCTTTGGGCTTGGGGTGAGGTATCTCAAGAGTGGCAACATCATCAGCAAACGTCTGTACAATATTCTTAGAAGTATGTAGCTCTACTTCATTGCTGTCGATTGAAAAAAAAAAAAAAAACACAATGCATGGAAATATTTATAACTAGCTATTTTCTTCTGTTGGTACTCACAACAACTTTCCTTACAAGATAAGCTACGTACTAATACAAATGACAGTTGACATGGAAAATGTTAAAATCATTAACTCACAAACTTAAAAAAAAAAGACGAACAAAAGTTGGTGGCAAGTATTTTTGAGGAATGTTTGTTCTCAGGGTAATAAATCCACAGTTGCATATATCTGAACTACAAGTTTATTAAATTACACAACTACAAACTAACTTACCGGAACCACTTGACTTGTGGCTTTGGTGTTCCTGTTACAGAGCATGTGAATGTCACAGGTTTACCTTCTTTCACACTCTGTTAAATATGGAAAAAAGAGCCCCAGATTATTTCAGATGGAATACTATTTAATTTTCTCTGTCTGAAAATTAAACAGTAAGCAGAGGGCAATATAATGTACAACTTGAAATTTGTATTTATTTACTTTTTATACAATTTTTACCTTATTTTTGATGGTGGCAGTAAACACAGGTGCCAAGGGAACCTCTTCGACTTTTTCTTCCTCCTCCAACAAAACCTTGGCAGCTGTTAGTCTTTCAACTTCTTCTTCAGGAATCTTCTGCATTTCCTCCATCACTGTTGTGATAACGTCCTTTTCAGGAACACCTCTGATAGTGACTGCTTTCTGCTCTGACACCTCTAGAATGACTTCACTTGGACCTCGTTCAGGTTTGGCTTCCACTGAAATGACCTTCTCTCCAACCAAGAGTACATCTGCCTCATCTTCAGGCTGTGGAGCAATTTTAGTAACAGCCACCTCAAGCTGCTCTTCCGGAAGGGATTTTAATTCTTCTTGAACTGCTGGAGTGACAGTGACTATTTCTTCAGCAGATATCACTGACGGTTTCTTTTCTGGGATGGTTTCCTGTGGAGCCTCTTCAATTGGCATTTCTGCAATTTCAGCTGGTTTCTTGAACTTAGCCAAGACTTCCACATGCTCTTCTGCATGAGGTTTGAATTTTGCCATAACTGCAGTTTCAAGCTTTTCTTCGGTTAATGCTTCCAGTGCCACCTGAGCTTTTGGAGCTCTAGTAAGTGCCTCTTCAACATCCATAGTAATGAGAGTTGGCTTCTTCTTGGGAAGGACCTCCTCAGGTGCTTCTTCCACAGAAACAAAAGCAGGAGTGACTTCTTCTGGTTTCTCAATCTCAGCAAGAATCTCAACTTCTTCCTCTTTCTGAGGAGTGACCTTTGCCATAGTTGCTGTCTCCAGTTGCTCCTCCGTAACAGCTTCCATCGCTACTTGTGTCTTCACTTCTAAGGTCACTTGCTCTTCAGGGGCAGCAATAACAGCTGGCTTCTTTTTAGGAATAACTTCTTCAAGCACCCCCTCAACTGTTACAACTTCCACCTCCTCTATAGGTTTTATGGTCTCTATAAGAACTTCAATTTGCTCTTCTGTCTCAGGCACCACCTTAGCCAGGGCTGCTTTTTCTAGTTGCTCTTCAGAAACAACTTCGAGAGACACCTGTGGCTTAAGCACTTTGGTCAACTCCTCTGGTGCCTCTTTAACAGAGGGTTTCTTTTCAGGAATTGTTTCCTCTGGACCTTCAACTGGAACAACTTCAGGTCTGGCCTCTTCAGGCTTTGTGACCTCAGTGAGAACTTCAACTTCTTCCAATTTCTCGACAGTAGCTTGTTCTGCCACCTCCTCCTTGGGTTTTTCTTTTGGTTTGGGTGCAATCTTCAGACTCACAGCGGCACTTTCTTCACCTAGAGGGCTCTTGAGGAAACAGGTATACTTCCCTGCATCAGCTTGTGTGGTATCTTTGATGGTGAGGACACTCTCTTCTGTTTCCTCATCATAAGACACAGTAAAGCGCCCTCCGGTTTTCACTTGTTTCCAACCCTTGTTCCAAGCAATGGTAGGCTTTGGGAAACCATCGACCTTGCATTTGAAAACTGCATCTGTCGCTGTTGAGTGGAAAAAGTATTTTATTTATTTTTGACTTGCACAAATTTTCAGTCAGAATTTGGAATGTTTGATTTATAATCTAAGGAAAGGAAAGCATTTTCATACAGAAACTTACTTTCTGGGGTCTCTGCAACTTCAGGCTTCTGAACAAACGTAGGACCTCGTTTAACTTCTGCAGTAAAAAAATAAATAAATAAAACAAAAAATAAAAAAATAGATTCCATTATGCAGGCATTTACGTCATATTGACCAATTTACAGGTTTATGCGCTCATTGTCAGCTTATCAAAATGAATTCAATTCAATGGTGTCATTTCAATACTAGTTGCAGTAGTAGACAGAATCTCGAAAAATCTACAGGCTGAACAACTATTGCAAATAAAAATAAAATCTGCACCTCCTTAAATGTGAAAAAAAAACACTTCCTTGTAAAATAAAAATCTACATCAAATTTGAATTCAGCAGTATGACATCAAGTAACAATTTAGTAAGAAACAAATATTTTAGGTGAGCATGAGGTGGAACAGAGTTGTCAAAGGTAATAACTTCTTCCACAGAATCCAAAATGCTTACCAGTAACAGAAAGCTTAGCGGTGCAGATGTCTTCCCCAGCAGTATTGATCACAACACACTTATATTCTCCGCTGTCTCTGGTCTTTGGTTGTTCGATCTCAAGGGTAGCTACATCCTCCTCAAATGTCTGTACAAACCTAACAGAGGACTCTAGAAGCTCCTTGTCACTGCAAGAATCCCAGATAAGGATTGTTTACGTTTCAGAGATGTAACTTTTCAAGTCATAACAATTCCTCTCCCCACAATTAAATAAATAAATAAATACATATATATATATATATATATTTTTCGGCTTCTGACTGGGCCCCCCAAGCAAAGTGGTTTGGCAATGCACAGGACCGCCCACCAACTGGTTAGTTCAGTTGGTTAGAGCGCTCGTACGGTATTCGAGAGATCGCGGGTTCGAGTCCGGCATCAGCCAAATTTTCTTTGCTCACCCCAATTAATTTATATATATATATAAATGTATAATTATAAAAAAACTTGGTGTGACATGAGATATAGCAACATTAGTCAATGAATCCCCCTAATTTATGGGGGAAATGTGGCATAAAAACACAAACCACTACATTTATTGAAAAAAAAAAACCCAGCTCGTTTAAAATGAGCTTTTATCCCATTTTTGCCCTGCAATTAAGATTAATTGTATTTCTTAGTTACATTTGGATGAATTCTGTCACTATAAAAAAATGTGCCCAGGCCATTTTCACATAAAACCTAACAGCAGAGTACTTTATGCACTGCAAAGGAACAAGGTACACTAGCATACTTTTTGTTTTAAATTCAGACCAATAGATTTAAAATGTAACTTTTCAAATGTATTGGCAGACCTTGTCATAAAAATCAACAACAGTATACTACTTTCACCTATGAATACGTGTAATGCGAGCAAAATACTTACTGGAACCATTGTATTTTGGGCTTAGGCGTACCAGTCACCGTGCATGTGAATTTAACAGGTTTGCCAGTCTTCACATTCTAAAACAGAAACATCATTTTTAAATTTTAGCATCAAATTCGCAAAGAATATCTGAATTTCTGATAAAGCTTTGTTATAAATCTGTTTTCCTTCTCTTTTCAAATAAATTCATTAGAGGTCAACAATAACAGGTAATAAAAAGAACATCAGGTGATACAAAAAGGTGGATATATTTACCTTGTTTGTGATCTTGTTTACAATGACTGGTGCAACAGGGTGCTCCACGACTGTCTCTTCCTTCTCAATGACAACTTGTACAGCGGTCTGTTCCTCTAAACCTTCCACCACAATGCCTTCCATCTCTTCCAATAGCTCAGGGCCCTTTTCCTTCCCAGGCAAACTGCGGACAAGGGGTTTTCCCTCCACACCAAGGGTAACTTCAACTGGTGTCTTCTTAGATGTTGCTTCAAATGGTGAGACCTCTTCAGTGGCAAGAGTGTCAGCTTTAAATTCATCCCGCGGGACAAGTCTTGCTGTAAGAGCTGTTTCAAGTTGCTCCTCAGGGAGCACATCAAGCATCTGTCGAGTTGGCATATACTCTGGCTCTGGTTCATATGGATGTGAAATGACAACGGATTTTCTCGGATAATCTGTGTCTGTTGTGTCTTCTTCAATTGGTGCAATTTCTTCTTGGCTTATTTCTTCTGTCCAAACATCTACATCTTTTTCTCTTCGAGGAGCAACCCTAACGGACACAGCTTCTCTGATTTCCTCTTCCTCGACGGAATCCATTTTAGCAAGAAGTCTTCTCGTCTGGACCTCCTCTGGTGCTTCTCTGACAAATGTGGGTTTCTTGGACACCTCTGAAACATCTACAGATGGAATCTTCTCTGATGTTATTTCGTCAGGTCGTTGTAGTTCAGTTAAAACTTCTACTTCTTGTTCTCTTTGAGGGGCTACACTGATGGAAACAGCCTCTTTGAGATCTTCTTCATCAACAGATTCCATGCGAGCTTTGATCCTTTGAATTCTGACCTCTTCTGGTGCATCTCTTAAAGGCACCTCCTTTGTGGAAGCTCTGTCAACAACAGCTGTAGATTTTTCAGGGGAAAGCTCCTCCGTCTCTTCAGTTGTGAGGACCTCATACTCTTCAATAACGTCTGGAGCAACAGTCACAACTGATGCTTCCTGGAACTCCTCTTCTTCATAAGAGTCTAGTTTTGGTCTTGTTTTCACAATTTGAACTTCTTCCGGTGCATCTCTGACTGGCAATGGTTTTTGCTTTGACACACGGTCTAAAGGTAAATGTTCCCCTGGAACCTCCTCAGGCTTAACTTTGGGAATTTCACCTACAACAAATTCTTCTGCTTCTCCTTCCCTCTCAGGTTTCAGTTTGCGGGTAGATGCTTCTTTTAAATCTTCCTCTTCCACCTTATCCAAGTACTCTGTGCGTTCATAAACTACATCAATATCCGGACCTGGTGCTATGGTAAGTTCTGTGACTTGCCGGATGGCTTCAACTGTGGTAGGCTTTTCCTTGGACACTTTGCCAACTGTGACAGATACCTCTGGGATTTCTTCAGCAGTAACATCAATAGTAACCTCCTTAGGCAGTTCTGCTGCCTCTTCGACATCCTCTGGGATGTATTCCTTTGTTGTTGCTTCGACAAGTTCTTCCTCGGTAACCAGCCCAAGTCTATCTACTGAAGGAAGAGAAGGTGTGGCAGTCATTTCAGCTGGTCCTCTGATAACGGAGGTTTTCACTGTATCCACCTGATCTAAAACAACTTCTTCTTCTATAGATTTTTGGGGACGGAGTTTTTCTGGTTGTTTCCCTGCAATCTCTTCAGCCTCAAAAACATCTTCCGCAGCAAGTTGAACAGAAACAGCCTCTTTTAGTTCTTCCTCTGTCATTGATTCTAGGGGCTTCCTGGGTTGGACTAATGAGACCTCCTCAGGTGCTTCTCTTGTTGTAACTGCTTTCTTCGTAGCTTTGTCAACAGGGGCATCTTTGATCTTCTGTGCTGCTGTTTTATCAACAATTTCCTCTGGCAGCTCCTCAACTTCTTGTTCTCTTTCGGGAAGCAATTTTACAACTGATGCTTCAGACAGCTCCTCCTCTGGATAAGATTCTAGACGGTCTCTAACTGGCAGGGGTGCTCTTTCGACGGAGTCCACCCTAATAACGGAGGGTGTTTTACCAACTTCCACTGTGACAGCTTCTGTGCCTGGTTTCCGTTTGGGAGTCTGGCGAGAGTCTTCATACACCTCAAGTTCTTCTGTTTCCAGCTCTTTCAGAGGAGCTATTCTGAGAGTAGCTGCTGTTTCCAACTCTTCTTCTTGTAGAGGAACAAGTTTGTCAAGAGTTTCTTCAGCAGTTTGGGGTTGAGTTGGGAGACTGCGGATCACAACAGTCGCCTTGTCTTTGGATGGTAGGCCCTCGACTGAGACAACACCTTCCTGTACAATGTCGATTGAAACTGCTTCCTTTTGAGTTGTGGTTTCCAGGTCAATGTCCATGGATTGCTCACTCTGCATAACCTCAACAGTAATTTCTGCAGGTTGTTCTATTTCAGCGTGAGCTTCTATTGGAATAATTCAGACAGTAAGATTTATGGGCATTGTGGAGGTTTCCGGTTCTTTACACCAACCTTTCTTCATGCGTCATGCTGTTTTCTTGCAACTTCCTTCTGCTCCCACACAATGCTGCCAGCTCTGTTATGCTACAAACAGCTATTTGCATACCTACGATTACTTGCATGCCTTGGAGTATGGCATCAATCCACATGACTTGTACAGTTTTAAAACACAACTACGTTTGCGATGCAAAGCAGGCTTATTAAGTACTCATACAGAAAATATGCGTTGCATGGATAGCTTCTGTATAATGTAGGTTATCTTTTTAGTTATTTGTTTTGGTCAGATCCTTCTAAAAGGGTCTTTGACCTTTTAGTATGCTTTGTTTTTAATTAAAAGTATGCGGCTCAGCTATTTGGGATCGGGTCACATTTCCTTTTAGACATGGTACACTTTGTATGACAATTAGAAAGACGGGAGCACTTAAAACAATAGACCTATTCATTAATAACCGCCCCCTAAACATATTGATCAATCACAGCATTGGCTTCATCACCATTGTACACATGGGCAGAACAATGTGTGTCTCTCCAAAGCCACACTGCACGAAATGCACATGCGTACTTAAAGTACGCGCATGCATGCTTACATTTTCCAATAGGCTGTGATAGGTCAACACGCAAGGGGGCAGGGCTTAATGGATTGGTCAATTAAATTACCTTTGGATTTTTCATTATTTTGGATTACTTTCATTATTTTATTCTTGTCGTTACTGGACAGTTTCATCAACTAGTAATATGCTGCTCTTTTTATTGTATTTTCAGTTTTTGTCGTCAAAGGTACCATGCCTTTTTTGGGGGTATTGGTTTGTCTTCAGGAAGGTAGCACAAGGGGTTGAGTCTCGAAGGGTAATGGGAAAATAGAACCACGTGAGACGCACTGAAGGGATGGGGTCGAGTGGGGCAAGGAAGAAGGGCCAAGCAGGATAACTTTGTCTCATGCCTAGCTTGTTGTTGCCTTTTTGTTAATACACGTACTCATCATTGGCAAACATAAATATTACAATTTGAGTATTGGGCACGTTCTTTAAGATAAAAGAAAAATAACCATTACAGCTTTACTCCTGGATTCATGCATCAGGCGGCTATATATGTACTTGTGTACCTACAATCCTGGCCGAAAAGTTTATCTGTCATGATTCTGTAATAGCCTTCCTACTACTTGTACCAGTGGTATACACTTGGAATTATTTGCCTTACCTGTATCGTCATCGCGAGTATAAAAACAAACCAAAGACAGAATTTTCGGCCCTAATTGAAGGTACACAAGGAGACAAAATTGATGCATGCTGTCTGCAAGCTGTATCTTATTGAGGCCCATGACGACTTTGTGCAGGGAATTCATCGCGACGGAAATACAATACACTCTTAAATAAGTGTGCGAAGATCTTTCAAAGTATTATCAATATATATCTTTACATGGTACGAGGTAGGATATGAAATTTTGGATGGTGGGAAAACGATCTTGAAACTACGGTTTGCAGTAACATCATGTAATAATATCTCTAATGAGTTGTAGTGGTTCTGAAAGAACCCGTAGTGTAACAACTCAAATTAAGACAAGTTAAAAATGATGTTTTTCAGCTTTTACCGAACACACCTTGGTGGCTTCTCATTAGCAATCAAGATCAATGATGTGTGGACACATACGATGATCAGAAAGAAATCTACACAACAAGATATTTGATGGACTGCAAAATGTTTTCTGTAGTCAAACTGCATCACTTACAGCATAATCATATGCTTTTACTGTTGGTATCCAACAAACTGCCTTCACACTTTAGACCAAGATGGGGTGAAAAGTTTAGGCCACTTTGAATCAAGAGAGTTCTCTAAATCACATAAAGATACGCACTTAGCAACCCTGTCCACCATTTTGGATGTCAAATTACATTATACATGTAATATCTCTGTAAATGTAGCATATAGTACCGATAATTTGACTGGTTCAAACCACTGACACAAGAGGAGTATGTATTTCTTAGAGCAGACATCACAGATAAGGTCCCAACTTCATGGCTCTGCTTAGTACAGGGCACCGTAAGCGCAGAATTTTGTGGCAAGCAGTGCCGTGAAATTGGGCCCAGGGAAGTTTGACATCCAAAATGGTGTTTCGAAAACCTAGGACATCATTCGCAAGGGGTTTATGCATCATTGCTGACCAACGAAAGTAACTTCTAGCAAGCAGGGAGCTGAGGTTATGGGATGCAGTCATGAGGTTGCAGAGATTCATATCATTCTACGGTATCTGTGATTCTTCTTGATGCTCATATCGATTCCTTTCAACATCATGTGCTTTTGTAAAAAGATTGTGTCCAAACTAAGCTTAATAAACTTTACTATTTCTTGAAAAATTCTCACATGAATTTGAAACTGTTTCATCAAGAAAGGAGAAATTGTCCATGCATTACTAATTGGAGCTAAATTAAAGTTTGTGACAACCTTAATTTGAACACAATCCATCATAAAAACTGAACAACTTAAAACTGTCGCAAAATAAAATGAACAAGACAAACAAAAACAACTGATGACAAACTAATGCAGCTTCAAAATGCATATTATTGCAACCATAGCTCATATAAACAACGAGGTTAATAAGAAATTGTTTACAACCTGTACAAAGTACATAAACGTAGCAGATATAAAACAAAGAAGTATGCATACCATGGTAAACTACACAACAAATTATTGGTCCTATAACACTTGGACAGAAACCCATGCAAATGCAAAGCAATATATAGATTCAATACATAAACATACAGAACCCACTGCGGTAAATATTCAATGCCTATAGTGTTTATGATATTGTGGCAAGTTCAAAATAATGGTAAAGTCTTTTACCCTGCCAGCACTCCAACATAATATAGGAAGCTGGCTTGAATACTTGAATACTTTATGGTTTGGCCGAAAAATATATGTTTTTCCAATAAACTGAATTAAAGATCAATACTGAGTTTACTTAAAAACTAATTCCAGTACTTTCTGGGCCTTTTTTTTGTCTTTTCCGAGAATTTTTAAGTATGAGAAACACATATATTCAAAAAAAGAAAACGAAAGTAAGGTTTTGGCCCTCTTTCCTCTGTTATCAAATTATTTACACAATTCATACAGTATGTTATTCATGGTACACAGTTAGTAAAAAGTTTTGGCATGCCCTAAATGTGCATGTAAACCGAAAGACAAAAAAATGTACAAAAATTTCACCAAAAATGTACCATACTTTGTCTTTAAAGGCAGCATACAAAATTGATAAATGGTATGTAAATTAAAATATCCTTTGTGCACAACATATTCGGCTTTGTTCTTGGGGCTTTCCCAAAAAATTGATCGCAAGCAAAAAGATACCCTTTTCAAAAATCATCAAGGGAAGATTTCCACAGCAAATTGACCAAATTATCAAACTTTTAAGGTTTTAAGAATTATTTTTAATCGCATGTAAACATTGCATTCAAGGTGTTGTGTAAATATCATTTTAACTTTAACAAAAAGTCTAAATAGGTCTGGGTACTGACTGAGTTATCAAACTCGTATTCACACTTTTTAAAGATAATTACCAAGAGTGTATGCATCCCTTTCAAACAAACTGCAAACATAACAACAGAAAATAATGTGCAAATCTGCTCATGCTAAAAATGGTCAGTTAATAAAACGATCTCAACATTGCATGCTAAAAAAGAACCAAAAGATAAACTACTTCCTTCCTGAGTTTTCCCTAACCATCGGAACCATTCTTGTTCTTATATCACTCTGTACTTATGGTGATCTACATTGCATTTAGGTAATGTGTTACTTAACATATTATAAGACACATTATACTTAATGAATTGGGACAAAATGAAGTGGGGAAACATAATAACGAAAAATTTATTAGATTATCAAAACAGAAGGATTAAAAATAATTTATTCCCAACTAAATCTGACCACTGAGTGAACCAAGTAAAAACCAAGGGCATTTAATTCAAATACTGTTGTGAAAATGAACATTTCAGTGAAAATAAAAACTGAAAATACTTTTGACTTTCAAAATATAATGAAATGAAATTGGTGTTTGTTAGAAACGTGCTAAAATGACAACAGTGAAACGATAATGAATTATTAGTAATTAATTATAACTTGGTTATTTACAGATAATTTTTTTGAATAAAAAAACGATTAGAATATATAAAATATATAAAGTTCTTAAGTTAAGAATGTAAACTGTTTAAAATATATGACTACAAGAGTAAAAAAATTATTTGATTGATTCTTATCATTTTTTCGTGGATTAAATTATTTTTTTGGAATGATTTCTTCTTATTGTTAACAAGTTTGGACAATACTTCATTTACAATATCTTTGATTTAAATTTCTTCATGCTTCTCTGAGTTCAATGTTTCCGATGTACAAAATCAACATCAATTTTTTTAACAGTATTAGTAGAACAACTTCTTGTTAGTAACTCTTAAATCTGAGCAAACCAATTGTTTGGGTGGTGTTCATTTCATGTATAAAGGAGTTATTAAATTAAGATCTCAACAAACACAAAAAGGAGCAATTATAATAATTTTGGAATGAAAAGTTTAAAAAAAGTGATTTGGGTAACATTGATTTTAAGAAACAAAAACTCCTCATTGTGAAATGAACACACCCAAGTCTCCAATAAAAACAACAACATGCAGATGTCTAAAGCATCAAAAATACAAAGACGTAACAAATTGAAACGAAGAATGCAAGGAAGGCAGCAACGTCCCATTCCAGGAAAGAGGCCATGGTAAGCATACCTTCCTGGGTGAGTAACTCGGCCTTCAAGGATGGCTGATCTATCTTCTCCTCGACCGGTCTTGGTTTGTACTTCTCATCTGCCGAGACAAAAATATTGGCAAAAATTGTCACCATTTTGACAAGAAAAAGAAAACAAATGACGGGTGGAAGTAGTTCAACAGAAGCAGTCGATGGCATTACCAGAGTTGGGTGGGGTGGGGCACGGGAGAGTGGGAGTCCCCATGCTCAAAATCCTGCCCCCACCCCCCTCAAATGAGATTTAAGAAAATGCACAAATGAATGGTTTGATACATTAAAATGTCCCCCTAAATTCTGTTTTTATGCTGTTGCCCCTGCTTGCCTCCCCCCCTCCCAAAAAAAAAAAAAAAAAAAAAAAAAAAAAAAAAAAATATTTATAAGTCAAAAAAAGAGTTTAAGCAAACAAACACTTTGGACTAACAGAGTCCACAGAGGGTCACCGTTCCCACGAAGAGACACGACAGTAAAAAATAACCTTTTCTACATTTTTGAGATTATTTTCACTTCTTGCCTTTAAACATGTTTTAAGCCATCCCAAATTGCTGCTTAAACAAGAAATGCTAAATTTCTTAAATACATTAATTAGTAATTGAGCATTCATCTAAGTGGTTGCATTTTGCGTTTTCACGAAGAGACAGGCATCCCTAAACATGTGCAAAATTTATTGTATAAAAATTGACTGGCATCTAGGTCAAGTCGTATTTGCATTTTCACGAAGTGACATGCATGTCAGCAGGCGCGTGATCACGTGACATGTGCGCCCTTCACTATATAAAAACATACACTAAAGATGTGGACAAAAGTATGTCATTGTGATTTTGCGTTTTCACGAACTGACGGGTATGTTTGACGAATAATTGTGATAATTAACCGATGTTTGGTGATTTTGTATTATGATATTGAAAAGGTCTAACTCCTAACAAAACATGTATTTAAACTGCACAAGAAAGTTTAAATTCTGCAGCATTTTGAGTTTTCAACTTAGCATCTTTTAAAATGCAAATATCTCAAAACGTTCTTTTTATGCGTTGTTACATTTGTGTCACTTTGTGGGACCGGTGATGAGATAATGACTGTGAAACAAATGTCCATGGAAATAGAAGACAACTTCAGACAAACACTGCGTTCAATATGTATGGTTATAATGGTCAGACAGAAGACAATGGTAGTAGGAAGATAACAATTGCAAAATTTCAAATCAAGATGGCTCCTACAATGGTTTTATGGTCCAAAGGAAATCATTTAGTTGTCACAAGATTTGGAAATAAAAAAAAGAACCAAAATAGCTTTGGTTTATTTTTGCTTACATGCAAGAAAAAAAATGTCTCATTCCATGATGAAAAATGTTCTTCTTTTTTAAACAAAAGTCCTGGATTTGAAAAGATATGTAGGACTTACCTTTCCCTAATGTGATAATCACAGATGTCTGGCTAGGTTTGCTCATTCCTTCATCGTTAATGGCAATCACTCGGAACAGATACTCAGTTCCTGGGGTTAGATCAACAGCAGTGTAGGTCGGGGTCTGGAGCTCTGTTGCAACAGTCAACCAAGTCTGCTTGGCAATGTCCATCATCTCCACCATGTAGCTGGTAATGAATAAACCCCCATCAAAGACTGGTTTGGTCCAGTTCAGAGTGATGGAGGTGTGGGAGACATCCGCAACTTCCGGTTTATTGGGGGAGCCTGGTACATCTATGAGGATAACCAGAAAGAGCACAAAGATTGCATTGTGGTCTGATGTCCTGTACACACTCATGATTATAGCACTGACACAAAAAAGGGTGTTGTCTGTTTTCTGTTTGTAATCTTGTTTAGTAAAATTTATCTGTTTAATGTTGTTTTAGACACATTAGTAAACAAGAATCACAGAAATGATAGTAAACACCAGTAAAAACCAACTGGGTAAAGGTACAACATCCACAGCTAGTTATATTATACTATTAACATCAGAAAAAAAAAAACAATAATTTGTAATCGTTCGATACAATCGTTTGATACATAATAACAAGTGTAACATGGTGGTGGATCAAAAACATAAGATATTGTTCATAATGAAAAAATTATTCATCCATAGTTGTAAAATGTGTCTTTAAACTTAAACTAAAAGTAGGCAAAGTAATTCAGTTCAGAGATCATTTGAACTCACCAATGACGGCCAGTGTGACATATCTCTCATCCGTGCCAGCTGAGTTCTCCACGGCAACATTGTACTTTCCCTGGTCCTCTACCTCTGTCTCCTTGATAACCAGTGTTGTCCTAGACTCGGTCCTCTCTGTGTACACTCTCTTGGTGTGCTTCACGACCTTGCCATTGTGGGTCCAGCGGATCTTTGGTTTGGGCAGTCCACCGATCTTGCAAGTCAGTGTTGCTGGGGCACCACGTTTGACGGTTAAACTCTCAGGTCCTTCCAGGATGCTGGCGGCAACTAAAGTTGGGAACAGAAAAATAGTTGTGAGAGAGTAACCAAAAATGGAAAAAGAACAAGCAGCGCGTTTTCTTTTTAATTTAAGATGTAAATCTACTTCAGCAATGGTTTTTGGGCAAAATTATTTTGATTGAATTTAAGTTGATGACTACATGTTATTACTACCGACTGTGATTTTCTTAAAAAAAAAAAAAAAAACATGGTGCAATAAAAAAAAAACAATACAAATAGTTTGGTGTTTTATATACTTTTAAAAAATAAAGCACTTCAATCTACTTGTCACATTTCTTTAAAACAAAAATTCAAATTGATACATAAATACTAAATAAAGCAAAATCACAGAGTTAAATGAAGATGAAAATACGAAACAACACCCACAAGAAAACATAGACAACAGGTTAAGATGCTAGCTATAGTGTATGCTAAATGGTTAGTGTTCATTGTTTGCACATAAAGCCAAACATTGTGTTAAAAGAGCAATTATTTTTAGTACATTTTAAATTAGAATTAGAATCAGAATTAGAAATCCTCTCTACATTTGATTTCTGAATATTATATAAATTTTCCCACACACCATAAAGTTATTCTGAGTATGTGGGAAAAACCAAAATAGTATTCTTGCTCCCCGATGCAATCGTTACATCTATAAAAACTTGATTTCTGTAAGCCTTTTGAGTTGTGAGACTTCTATGTTTAATACAGATTTCACAGTTAAAATCACTTTTGATCATACGATGAGCTACATCTTCTTTCAACAATTCTGAAATATTTAATGTTTTAGACACTTAAAAAAATACCTAAATCATAAATCAGTGATTAATTTCAATCAAATGATTTCAGACGGATTTGATTTGTCTAGAGATGTCAATGTTTCTACATGGAGAAATCTACAACTACAATTAAGTGCCTTGAGAGACAACCTTTGTCTTCCAATTTGAAACATTTGCAAAAAACACACATCCTGAACAACCAGTTGATCTATTTGAAGACAAAAAAATTTCCAACTTTAAATGTTGACACAATTACAACTTTGAACAAATGCAATAAAAGTCGTGCAAATCACCAGAGATAGAACTAATGGCCTTTCTTTTTCAAGAAATAAAATGCAAATCACCTTATTGGTAAAGTTTAAAAACGGGCAATTACTTTCAAGCGACACCAATAAAATGCAAACTTTCGGAGTGTTTCTGACATTTAAGTAACAACTCTCATTTCAATTTCATTTCAAAATGTTTTTAAGAATATTTGAAATCCTCTCCGACCAGCCGACTAATGGTTCAAGAATTATAAGACCATTGATAAAATATCACCATAAACCATTTTGCATGATGGTGAAATGCTTAGAAACATTCTGAACAATGGCCTTGTGAAAACAAAACACCCAAAAGCAATGATTCTACAAGTTACAACAGTCAAATTCCAATTTTAAAAACAACTTAAAAACCAAGTCAAATGTCAGAAACACAAATAATTTCCACATGCAAACCCTTCTTGGCAAGTGTTTTGATAATTGCATTCATTTAAGTTAAAAAAGAAAAAGTGAGAAAAAAGAAGAAAACAAATTGGAAAATAAAAGAACGACATAATTGTTAAAAATATGAGTGTCCATCTTGTTGAACAAGAATCGTGCACATGCTCGACTAAAGATGTGAAAACTACAGAAGCATTCATTCTAAAATGGTAACATGTGTTAATTGTGCTTATTATAATTATATGAATCAATAACTTGCCAAAAATACTCACAGACCAGCTGACATCTTCCACATGACAATGATCTTGGTCTTGCCATGCTTTTAAAAAAAAATCACTTACAATTCACATGCAACGATTATGCATGTACAATACATCAAATGTCCATTGATAAATACATAGACAAGACAAACAAATAAAACAGAACAGCCGGGTACAGTTCATTCTGGCACAGTTCATTCTAGCACAAACTGAAGTGTGACACCATAAAATGACTTATGACTCCGTTTGCTTAATTTTTGTGAATCTCTTGGGTCAAAAATGGAGTGTGTCAAAAAAAAATGTACGTCACAGAAAGACAACAAAAATGTATCCCCACTAGTGTCTTCATTGGTCTGGGTCACTGACATACCACACTTCATGCTCCACAGCTGAGTCAAGGTACCATGCAATGTATATATTTCTACATGTGTTCCATCAACACATGATGATGCTTTTATTGGAAATATTTCAATATTGGTCAAAAAATACTGCATTTAAACTTGATATTATATGGAACATGCATTATCATACAATTTTAATACATACAAAATACAATCAGAACTTATCAAAAGTGGAAAAAATTATGGTTTCAAATTTACATTGCAGGTTTTACATGCAAGATATATTCATATTGCTATATTTTCATATCAACAATAACCCGCATACCATCAAGGATATTTCTTAACAAATTGTTCGCTACTCTAAACTGTAATAAATACCAATAAAGCTGCCCTAAAAACATATTCCCTTTAACGACAGTAATCATGAAACACCAAATCTAAATCTAGTTATAAATCTATAGTGAGTAATATTTCGGTGGGTATAATGGAGGTAAATACAGAATAACTTCTTTTTTCAACTATACAAATGAAACCTACTAGAAATCATGTACAAAAAAGTGTTTAAAAAAAACCTTGGAACAAACTTTTAGATAAAACACTTTCGTTTGAATGCAGCTGGACTAAAAAATCTGTCTGTGACCTCTTCAACATTTATCAGTTCTTTTTCCATTGATTATAGAACTATCCATTATAGAACTATGACGGCAATGCTCTCAAAATTTGGACCTTGCATTCGTAACAGTCCTTTAAGAACAGATTTTGGCCAGGGAGTGCTGGGGTAATCAAAGACAATTGCAAACACGTTAGAAGTTTTGCAGTTCCAGCTAGCCTGATTCATAATCATGCACAATTAGATTGTCATAATTCATTTATTAAGAATATATTTTATAAAAATTGCTTTCAGATGGTTGAGTCGTTCCACTTTTAAAATCAAGTTCATTTCTCGTTTTGCTTTTTAAAATAAATCAACCAAATTTGGCACTGAGCCAGCCAAAAAAGTTGCTTTTTTAATAACAAGTTGACAAAAATATGAAGTGGTAATCTAGTTCATGTTTATACTTTCTAAATTTAAAAGAGCCTATAATTTGATGGTTGTGAATAGATATTAAAAATGTCACAAAAACATAAATGAAATTAACTGAGTAAAAACATCTGTTAAAATAAACTGTACTCATGATTGCATTATGATTTAAATTGAACAATATTTGAATAGATCAAGTATTGTGTTTACAATTTGTATTTTGGGAACTTAAATCTTGAATTAGGAATTACGAATAGTTTGGTTTTCCCCAACCTGATGCAGTTAGGAGGCACTGCGATCTGAGCTTCGTTCATCCGGTATGAAAAGAAACTCTATAGGTGCCGCAGGTGGGATTCAAATTCTGCATTCTATGGCAGTTGTGCTTTTGTTGTAACAATAGGTATGCAACTTGAACAGTTGCAAAAAAAATTACTTTCTCATGTATTGCTATATATACCTGAGAATCCTTTTATTTTGAAAATGATTTCAATATTTGTTTAATTGTGAGCAGCAATTTAATTTTTTTTTTATGATCCTGAAAGTGACTTTTCATTTTCTGATCATTTTGACAAATAAAATTCCTGATTGAGTTTCATCAAAAATAGACTTCCTTACAAATGAAGTATTTCGAATTGACTCTGTGAAAATACTCTACGTCCATAAAATGAATCTATTAGAAAAGAAAAATCAGTGTATGAGCTAGAAATTAGACATTAACTGATCTTTGTATCTACCATTGCTTGGGAAGTTTCTACAAAGACATGCTGGATTAAATTTAACATCATACACAACTACTAACTCGAACATGACTTCCATTTAAACATGCATAGTGATACTTCAAATTTTCAATGACCATTTTGTGAACTCGTTGCTTCCCTGTCAAACTCAAGTCCCCCAAAACAAAGTGAGAGTGTTGAAGATGAACCTTCTCCTGATACATGTAGCTATGTAGTTAAGATCTATTTCAAAGACAACAGTGAATCTTGCTGATTTTGGATTGAAACTAGTGTTCTATTGCTTTAATCAAGACTGCCACTAAAACGACAGAGCAGTCAAGCCGTCTGAAACCAGCTGTCATTGAAACAACTTCTGCAAAATAAAAAACTATTTGTAGATGGGGATGAGATAGGGCACCAGGTGTTGGTGTTGGGTGTTATAAGAAGAAAAAGATGTTTGTGTTTATTTGCTAAGATTGGAGTTTTCCAACCGACTGAATTAGTCTGGAAATAAAGGGGTAGGCAAAGTTGGATATGCTGTGTTTGTTGCGCCCACTACTTGTTGGTTATTTCATGGTTAATTTAAGTCTAATTCCTAAGTTGACCAAAGTAATTTCATCCAACAAAGACTCCTTCTTTTTTGAAATCCCCTTCATATAAAACAATTAGTACTGTTTTTGTTCTCAACAGTTAGACATAATGTTGATTTTTTTTATTTCTTTACTAAAAAAAAACTGTAGTACTGAACACTAACAACAACAAAAATAACTAGAGAAACTATAAACATATTTCTTTATTCTTAGTTCTATTCTGATACAGATCTATGTGGGACCACACCATGCAACTGAAATGCTTGATGAGGGGGGTATTAGGGTTGGAACATCGTCACAAGAACACCAACATGTAACTGTTTTCAGGGTCAATCCTTTCAATATACACGACATCACCTGGAGATGAAGGGAGGAACGAGGGTGAAGGAAAGGAAGGAAACAGGCAAAGAGTAAAGAAGAGGAATGAAGAAAAGAACGTCAATATTGAGTCACGGGACATTGGATGCTGCTCATACAAATCAAGTCCAAATGTCTTGCAGTGAATATGAAAAACTTGATTCATACCACACTAGTCAAGCCTGTGCCATGTTACAGAAACAAAAATGCTTATCTTTGGTTTGTTTTTATGAAATCAATATTCCACACAAATACAAAATAGTCAGGCAACCTGTTACAATGCAAGTTTGTCAAGGCAATGCTGTTTTATCTGATGTTTTAATAAAGCATGATTGTTGAGAGGAAATGCTGACTGCATTAAGGTGCTTTTCTTTCCAGAGCTCTAAAAGCGGCAATGATAAAAAGCAAGTAAGGTTTATTTCTCTAAAGGAAGTCAATCAAGCGAGTACAGGTGCAGCATGTTTTTGTTAGTGATGACATTTCACACGTGTCTCAAATGAAATGGATGAATTGAAGACTGGTTATCTCATGGAGGATGGAATTTCTTCCACGGTTATGTGAGGACAAAAAAACACCCTGTAAAGTAACAAAACAATGCTGACCAACAAAAAGAAATGAACATATATTAACTTCACTTCATTCAACAAGTTCATTCATCAAAATGCTTTGGATATAAACCATAAAATGCACTTAATGTTGTACCAGTAGTACTAAAAATAAATAAAGCATTGTACACATCTGATATAAGTATAAATACTGAGTATAACTTAGTCAGAAATAACTCGAACCCTGAAGTATTTTTGAGGAAAGTGAATAAAATAAAACTTTGATAACTCTTTCACTACGGAATAAAAATACAGCTGTGACGGAATTGTTTAATATTTTTTTTATTTCGAGCCCCTGCCAGCGGCTCTCTGTTGTATGAAGTAATTCACTGAGCCGCTGTGAGCGGCGGGCTGTAGTGAAAGAGTTAAGAAAAACAACTTCAAGTGAAACACCTTCTAAACACAGCTTGGTGTGACAGAGGTTGTTACTGTGCATTGTGACCATGCATCACTTGTTGGATATTTGGACACAACAACTTTTTCAACCGATGTTAATTTACAAATAAATAAGACCCTCAATGGAGCTTCAGGAAATGTTCTCTCTTTTTCTAAATGCCCTCACTGAAATACATTCTCCCTGAAATTAAAACCACTAATCTTGCTACTAAATGTTTAGCATGCTATTCTGACAAGTCAAAAACCTTCTTTTTGCCACACCAACATGTAACATTTTAACTTCTACCTATACATCTACAAGGAATCTTTTTTTAAATAAAATAATCATTCCCAAACAAAAGGTTTACCCAAATCATGCAAATTTGAAAACATGCAACCGTATCCATGAACAAATAACTCAACAGAAAATTTGCTATACTTACATGTACATGTAAACATCCCTTTTAAGTTATTGTTCTCCGTACACACAATCATTTTGGTTTCACAGGCGGACAAGAGAAAGTAGCTTAAACATAACAGCAAATTAGATTAAGAAACTTAACACCATCAAACCAAAACCACAAAGAAAAGGAAAGAAAAAATGCATGCTGTTAGCTTTTTTAGTCTTCATCACCCAGGAAGGCAACAGGAAAACACAGAGCGTTAAGTTGGTTCTTAAGGATGACCATTGCGGATTTACCTTCAACGATGAGTTCTCCTTTTGTTGATGCCTCTCCAGCTACATTTGTCGCCTTGCAGGAATATGTCGCAACATCCTCCATGGAAACTGATCTGATGAGAAGGGTGCACATGCCGGACTCATCGTAATCCATTGAGATCTTAGGGCCCAGTTTTATCTCAACAGCGTTTCTGTACCACGTGACGTCAGGCTCCGGAGTCCCAAAGACCTTACAGACAAAGTTTACACTGTCGCCTTCAAGGCATGTTGTCTTCTGAAGAGGAGTTATGAACAGGGGTGGATGTTCATCTGGTTCCTTCTTGTGAGCGGGTTGTAAGAAGAGGTCTGCCTTGGAGATTGCCTGGCCAGCCTTATTAGTGGCCTTGCAGGTGTATTCTGCATCATCGTCGCTGAGGACCTCCTTGATGATGAGGGAAC
The DNA here is from genome assembly GCA_911728455.2 of Marthasterias glacialis. NCBI lineage: Eukaryota > Metazoa > Echinodermata > Asteroidea > Forcipulatida > Asteriidae > Marthasterias > Marthasterias glacialis. The sequence goes on from OU452223.1 coordinate 14,664,379, forward strand.
CAACCCCTTCCTCTTCGCTGAACTCGATGGTGAAATGCTCGTTGGGTTGGATCTCCTTACGATCGCGATACCAGGTGAGAGTTGGCATTGGTATCCCACTTACCTGGACATCAAACTGGGCAGGATGCCCAGTGATAATCTCCATGTCTACCATATCCTCAACAAATTTAGGGGCTTCAGTAACTTCTTCCTCAACTGGGGATATTTCTGTAGGTTTTTCTGACGAAGGGCAAAGTAGTGGGTTATTGTTAGTAATGAGTCAGATTTTTGTGCATTACCAGTGGTGCTTTTTTAACCTCTGCCATTTTGTTAGTAGTATCTTGGCTATGTAGATATATAAGCTTGTCTACTACCAGTTTGAGGATTACTTTGAGAATGGGGGAAGCAGAGGCAGATCCCTAATACCATTTTAAGTAAAACTTTGCATCACTTCATTCAGAGACAGGATAAAGGCAATTTTTATAAATTTGAGCACTGAGAAATAAATTCCCAAGACGTTAGAGAACTACTCCATCTCCAAACCAGATATTATCAAAATTATAGACTGCCCGAATATAATGGTAGCAAGTTATTTGTGATGTTATTGAAGCAGTGATATTGTTACAAAGGAGGATAAATTTGAGCAAGATGGGAATTTAATTAAGTATGAGAAATATAAACTTCATCAATAGAAAAACAGATAAATACATACTTTCTTGTGCAACAACCATCTCAGCCTCAGTTGTATCACTCCCAGCCGCATTGATTGCCTTTACTGTGTAATCCCCTTCATCCTCGGCGAGGACATCTCGAATTGTCAGAGTGCAAACTCCGTTTGGCTGCTGCTCCATCCTGTATCGCTCATCATCTGGCCTGATCTCTGCCTCGTCCAGGAACCAGGAGACAGTTGGCATAGGGTTTCCAGTCACCTGGCAGGTGAGCATGGACTCTGAGTGAGCAAGGATCTCTTGTGGTTTAAGAGGCTTGATAAAGGTTGGCTTTTCTAAAGGCTTATCAGGAGCAGCCTCTCTGGGTTGTTCTTCTTCAGGAGCAACTGTTACAGCAAGAACTACTTCATCTGTAACGGGTGCTGCCTTGTCTTCAGGTACAGGCACCTTGAATTGCATCTCCTTGAACTCCTTAGGGGCTGCCTCAATCGGGACCTCTTTCTCTGCTTTCTCAGTTGGTGTCTCCAGGGTCACTTTAGCTTCTTTGTCCTCCCCAGGTCTTGGTATCCTAAACCCAGCAGCCACATCTTGGGACTCTCGTCGAGGTTTCAGTTCAAATGCTGCTTCCTCTTCTGTCCTTGATGGTTTCTTTTCAGGCTTCTTCTTCTTGAGTGGGATCATCACTTCGACTCCGTCTATGATTTCCATCGACATCTCCTCTGATACTTCTTCCTCTGGCTTCTCCTTGGAAACATCCTCAGATGAAACCCTAATCTCTATCTCAGATTCTGTTGAGAATTCTTCAAACTCTGGCATGACCTCTTGAAGGCTTAACCCTGCACTGTGGAGGGGAGACCTCATCATGACGGCACCAAAGCTCTGGTCTTCAAGATCAAACTCCTCCTCAGATATAGAGGGAGCTTCACTCGTGCTGATCTGCTCTGTGTCTCGGCTTGGTTGTTCCAGATGGTCGGGCTGGACAATAACCTTGGGAGTGTCTTTCTTGACACTCAATTCTGAAAAAAAGGGAAAGATATCAGTAGGTTATGGCAATATTCATCAAAGAAAACACATGTAGTGCCAACAGACCATCACTCATTAAAAATTCATTTTTATAATAAAATGCAAATCAATTTTGTTTTGTTTTTTCAAAATGAAATATTAAGGGGAAAAAAAGTAAAATTAGCACTTCTTCTCACCATCCTCAACAATGATGTCCGCACGGCATGTTGCCATGCCAAACTTGTTCTGAGCCTTGCACAGATACTCAGCGTCATCTTCTGGTTTTGCCTCTGCGATTACAAAAGAAGCGTTGCCTTCATTATCAGCGATCATGCTGTGATGTCTGCTGGGCTCTATCACCTTCATGAGAAAGGACACAAGAATATTGGACGATTGGTTCAGAAACATATCCAAGGAGATGTTGGCTGTCACAATTTCCACCAATTTCATAAAGCTACTTAACATCAAAAATTGCTTAGAAAACTAACCTGTGTCCAAAAAGCAGGGAATAAATTGCAAGAAAAATGCATTTTATTCTTTTTTGGCTGGTTCGCTGCTTCTGCTATTAAGCAAAGGTTTTTATTTTTACAGTGCTTTACCAAATTTGTGACCTTCAACAGATCTAAGTTAGCTCATGGTTTTGCCTAATTGGAATATGGTTATTACTTCTCAGCAGAACCACACACAAAGAGTCAGTAAGTTTGATTGTTGAGATACCATATAGAAGGTTCTTACAGTAGTAAAGTTGCTTTTGAAGTTAGTATTGTGGAAGCTCGATCCACTGCGCCAGTAGACGTGTAAGTAGCACTCAGTTCAAAAATAAAGAGGTAGCTTACCTTGCCATCTCGGTACCACGTGACTTCTGGTAGTGGTGATCCTGTGACCAGCACGGTAAGTACAGCCCGTTGACCGGGCTGAGTCTCAACATCTTCTGGCTGCTTCAGGAACTTGGGTGGTTGACCTTCTACTTCTGCTGGCAACTCTTCTACGACGTGTTCTTCCACATGTTTGATTTCTGTGGTGACCTCAGTGACGGTCTCCTCGGTCGTCACGACGGTAGTTGTTTCTGTTTGTAAAAAAGAAACATCTACAGTTGTTATTGTTTGGTAATAAACTAACTAAGTGTTATTTTCGACTCAAGTCCACAAGTGCACGTAATCACTTTCATAACTACACAAACGGTGTATGTGAAGTTATGCCAACCCCTTCCTAATAACATCAACATACCTGTCTGTACAATGAGTTCCGCTCCACTGATTGTCCGTCCAGCAATATTCTCAGCCAAACATGTAAACGTTCCTGAGTCACCAACAACAGTTTCCTTCATCGTCACCCAGTATTTGTCAGTTCCATCATGGCCGATCTCAGACACGTCAGTCTTATTCAGCATGACGTTGTCCCGGAACCAAGTGACCTCTGGTCTGGGGTTGCCGCTGATGCGACATTCAAACTTAGCTTCTTCCCCTTCCTTGATTGTTATTGAGACGAGAGGCTCCTCAAACCGAGGAGGCTCTGGCTCTTCACCTGATGAGGAAAACGAAAACTTTGGTCTATAAAAGTCCCCCTAAATAGACAAATCATTATTATTGGTTACGTATGAGTTATTGTTATTAATCATGCATGAATGGTTTAGTTGTGAATTTGTGAATAAATAAATTTTCAGTAACTATTCATATATTATAAACTCAACGTTTTTACTTTTTTCAGGCACTCAGTAACATGCAAAAGAAATAAATAAATTCAATTTGATCTAACATAATCTTTGTATAAATTTTTTATTTGGTGTTGAAATTTGAAGGGAAAAAAATCAATTGTCGTTCTTTGTTGAAGATTTCTCAAGAAAACAAAGATAAGAAAAAGTTATATTTTACACTGCAAACAAAAAAGTCACCTGTGATCACTGAGCTTTGGACAGCACAAGTTTCAGACACAACCCATTCTTGGTTGGAGATATCAAATATGTTAGAAGATTCATGCAAAGACGGAGAGCAGAAGGCTATCTCAGACGATTGTGGACATTCCTGGACATGCATGACTGGGAGCGGATTTGGCTTGGTTAAAAGTCCTGTACATGCATTATATGAAGGAGTAATGGACATGGTATGGTATCGGTGTATGTTAACATGGTTTAAAAGGGTTAGTTTTTGTGAAGTGGCTGATATGATATGTGGTGATTGACCTTTTTTATGAAATTTAGAATATGTTTTCACTACTTCTCATTGACTTGATCAGGTGACATCACTAAAATGGGTTTTGTATAATTAAAGTCCAGTATCACTGTGCATCTTGTGAAGTAAATTTACGTAAATTGTATTATTATACCAAAGACATACTTTATAAGTGGCCGAAAACAGTCTTCCCAACAGATAAAATGTATTGGTCTATAACACCATGGACAAAGTTACTGTCCATTAACAGAAGTCAATCACATGCATGTATCAAAGCACAGCTTGTAAAAACAAATGCACAAAGTAGGTAAAGACTGTCTGGCCAAAGTCATAGGAGTATGTGAGAGGTAAAGTAAACCATCAAATTGATAGGCCTTGGAGTAGAAAACGTTTAACTGGTTTAACTTTTTGTACATTCTTATAAAAGTAGAATTACATCAACAACGATATCATCACAAGTGAAGACTGCCTTTAACAGGAAGTATGAGTAGAAAGAATCTACAACTACAAGTATGTTGACAATGATGTACACGTGTTCATGTTTCGCAATCTAGCTACAAAATGTATTGAATTGATAGCTTTCGCAATGCAGTTACTACAGATACAAAGAGTAAATGACAACCATGCTCAATCTATAAATTCCACATGTTGTCATTCATGCTGAAATAAGAAGCACTGCAGTAAACATTTAGTTCATACCATAGCAAGTGTGGGACTAGATCCAGTTTGCAAAATTAAAGGTAACATTTGAAACATCAAATGGAAATTAAAAACAACATCATCTTCCAGCATTTTCAAATTGTGAAGTACTTTTTCAAAATAAGGTAATGCACTCATCAATGTTGAGTTAAGAGCAAAATAATTTCTTTATATTAAAATCGATTTTTATAAGAAGCTTATCAATTAAACTCCACAACAAACCACACACACATTTGTGTTAATAGAAACTCAAAAATACTTTTACTGGTTGCAACTTACGATTGACTTCCAGGACCACAGTTGCAGATGCCACTCCCTCTTTGTTCCTGGCTTCAATGCGGTAGACGCCATCGTCTTCTGGATTGATGTCGCTCAACTCCAGAGTGAGAATGTACAGATGAACGTCTGCATACATGCTCATCCTTCTCCTCGGTGTTTCCTCAATAGGCTGGTCATTGTGGAACCAGCAGATGGTTGGGCGGGGTGCGGCGATAAGACGGAACTCAAAGACCACCTTGTTGTGACCCTCGTCAACGCGTTTTGCTTTGGCCTTGGACATGAAGGCAGGCTTGATGCCCTCCGGCTCGTCAACAGTGGATTCCCTGAATTAACAGAAGAGGAAAATTTGGCAAATGAAAAGAGGGCTTTCAGATTTTGCGTCAGAGATTAAAAGCAACAAGAGGGTATTGGATTGGCTGATCTGTATATGCAATGCTCCATGCTTGTTAATGATCACCCTCTAGCACATCATGCTGGGAGTGGATCAATTCTGAAAAAAACATGAGAAGTATTTTACACAGACCAGTGCCTTTCTTCAAAGTTCGAGGCAAGGCATGATCCCGACACATTCTTATCTCACAGACATTGTGTACAAATTGCAAACTACTGAATGTAAAGACCTTTTGCTATCATTGACACATAAACATTACTCAATAACCTGCTGTATCATGTTCGGGAATGCCTTCTATGGATTCTTGATAAATATGTCTCGAAATTCTTGCTTGACAAGAATGATAAGACTAAAGCCCGGTTCATACTTCACGCGAATGCAAAGGCGAAGTGAATTTGACGTCACAAATTCATGACGAACAATTCGCCCCAGTTAAAATGTGTTCAACTTTTTGCGAAATTTGCTGCGAATGTAGGAGAGTGACGTCGAATTCGCTTCGCGTTCACATTCACGTGAAGTATGAACCAGGCTAAAGAGTCTTTCTCAGACCTTGTAGGTGTCTCCACATTCTCGCATCAAGCCTACTGTTGTCCTTTCCACCAGTGCATTAACTCAATGTTTACATCCCATAATGCACTCTATAATTCAAACAGGCACTCTTAGACACGGAATGATATAACTTGATTTGTGAGCATCACAGAGCATGACAATCTAAACATTACCTACCTTGAAAGACTCTTCCTTGAAACTGGCGTGTGGCTCCCTTCAAAGCTCTCTGCATCAGACAAGTTGACTGTTGAATGGGAAAAACAAAAGTACAAAGTCAAACTCCAATTCTTTTCATGTGAAAAATCATCTTGGGGCGAGATACAAGAAAGTTTGCTCAACAACAAAAAATTAAGCATTACCTTCAACAAGAAGCTCTGCACTGGTTGACGCCATCCCGGCAACGTTCTTAGCAACGCAAGTATACTTCCCGGAATCTTCAGGGAAGACTTCCCGGATCATCAACGTTGCTATGCTGCCATCATACTCCATCTCAAAGTCCTCAGAGAGGGGAATCGGGGTGCTCTGTCGATACCAGGCGATGGTTGGCATGGGGTTACCCTCTACTTGGCATTTCAGGGTGACTGGTTGACCGTCTTTGCATTTGGTGGTGTCTAGAGGCTCAATGAAGGTAGGTGCTTCAGCCTCACCCTCCAGCGGTTCCTCTGTGCCAGAAAAAGTGGCTAAGGTGTTGAAAGAGCGGCAGCGCAAAGCAAGATTTGGGTGGTTTTGGTTTTTTTTGTGAGCGCATGAGGAGAAAAAAAATAACCAAGTCATGAAATGGAGGGGAGTGGCAGTACATGTTTTCAGGATTTAGCATGTTGTAATTTTGCATGTAGCATGAAGACAGAGTTTGTAAAAAGCCACAACCAACCGTTCACCATAGTGTGATCACACAATACCAATTTTTAAAATTCAAAAGTTGAAAGAGAAAAAAAAATGAGAAGAATTGTTATGATATAACAGAATAAGAGGAACATGTAGCAGATGAGATAATTCATTTGGAAAAAAAGGAGAAATACCAGTTCCAGGTTTACCAATAAGTATAAATACATAAAATCAAAAAGCACAAAAGCAAAACAATGCATTTATGGTACACCAGAAAACACATAAAGGAAAACAAAAATATGATTAAATGGAATGATGCAATAAGCAAAATGCCCAAAGCAAGAAAGGAAAACCAGACAAAGGACAGAAGGAAAAATCAAACATAAACATATTTTATTGCATAACACAACTCTAAACAAAAACGGACACACTTAACAAACTACAGACATGTCTTAACTACTTTAAAGTTCTTGAGAGGGAGAAACAAAGTGATAAAAAAAAACTATTTAAATGCATATAAAATGATCGTCCAAACTAATAACAAAACTTCTCAAATTTCTCTACTTAAGATGTAATCAGGCTGGCCCTAAATATTGTGTGCTATTCCTCAAACCTTCCTTGTCATTTTTCCATTCCCTCCCAAATTGACACAAATCCAATCCATCTCAATGCTTTGCTCAAATTTGTTGAACTCAGTATTGGACAACCAAGACAAAATTACATAGCTTGAGGCTAAGCATACTTATTATATCTAGGTTCATACATGTAGGGTTAAGTTTTGAGGTACCACAACACTGTCTTTTAAAATAATAAATGGATTGGTGTTTGCGTTGAACACATGCCAACAAATTTACACAAGACTAAACAAACCTGTAGTGGGCAACATGCTGATATTCTCCTGTAACTGCTCTTCGAGCCGGTCTTCATACTGTTCCTCAGTCGCCAGGTAAGCTCTTGGTACCCAGCCCTCCTCTTGCGTCATCTCACTACGGGCCAGGCACCAATCGCCAGTACCCTCATCAAGGACAGTCAGTTTGTCTCCCTCACGGAGGGACATAACCTCTTCAGACTCGGCGAGGTAGTTGCCCATAGCGACGAACATGTTCTCTGTGGTTTCTGAAATTTTCGAAAGTTACTTTTATACTTCCAAGTCCTTAAACAATTTTGGCTTCTAAATTGTAATCTCTGGCCAATGATAGACGAAAATCAAGAGCATGGATTATATTGTTACTCAAGCAAAACTGGTAGGTCTGCTCTTCAAATTTTACTCTCAATGAAAATATTGTTATCTACTTGAAAAACATAAAGCAATTAGCTAGACATTAATGAAATAATAATAATGATACATAGTTCTTATACAACGCTTTATCACACCTGAAGGGCATCTCAAAGAGCTCAGTGTTTTATATACAGGTTTGCAGAGCAATATTTGAAGTTATAAGACCCATAACATGTAAACATGTAGCACCTTGTGGGGGTATTTAATGAAGTTTCAAATCTATGCTCTTTGGATAAGCCATTTTTTTAAAGATAAATACGGGTATTGGATTAACTTCTTTGTATTCTCTTACCGGTTGGTCTGGTTACTTCGACTTCAATTGTTTCAGTAGTCTGCAACACAAAGAGGAACAATTTTACAAGTATACAGACAAATTTTGTGATAAAAAAATACCTGCTGTTATATTAATATAAAGGACCATTCACAAACATAAACCTTTGAACAATATTTATATAAAAAAAGTATATTGAATTATATATTTTTGGTTGAAAGATAAAACAGTGGGGGTTGTTGTTATCTCTTATTTTTGAAGATCAACAGAAGCTGTAAATAAAACTAATTGTTATAATAAAGTTCCAGATGCGCAAAAATGGCAAAGTAGCTTTAAGTGAAACAAATTCTTCTGTAAAGTTGTCAATCAGAAACGGAGAGAATTAAAAATGATTCAGAAAGCAACTTGGGAGTTCAGTTTGAATGAAGTCTTGTATAATATATTGCTCAGTTACAAGTGAATGCTAAATTTGAATTCCTCATACTAAATCCAGTGTTGCTGTGTCAAAAGCTTAGGGGAGAGCTTTTTCATAGTTAAAGAGTCGGTGAACAGTACAATCTCCAATGCAATGTTTGACACAAGGAAACAAGTCTTGGCTGATCTGGAGTTTTATATGCAAAACTTTGCCCTGAACCATGCTGTAAAGCACCACTGGTTGTAGTATGAAGGTTTTGTACCGACCACAGCTCATATGTAACTCATTTGTGGCTTTATTGTTACAGTATCTCATGTTCAGTTGATACCATGACTACATTTTAGTGTTGGATAATCACCTTCTTTGTGATGACAACTGTTTCGGTAGTTTCAGTCACCTCAACCACTTTAGGTTTCTCTTCCTCTGGAATGGGAACAGCTTCTTCAGTCTGCAACAGATCAGTCATTATTACATATAGGTCAAGGGAAAAAAACATTCTATAAAAGCATATATATTGTAATTTTTTTGAAAGAGTAAATTTATTCCCACCTTGACTCTTCTAAAAAAACAAACATACAACTCAACCTATTAACATTTTACAAATCACATGGTAACAGTTCTAAGATCACAGCAAGTTACAGATTATGTTTTTTCTGGGATTCTGTGCTAGTTTATAATAAATAAAAAAATTGTTATAAAAAACCAAGTGTTTGTGAAACAAAGTTCTTATATAGGGCAGTTTTGCAGAAAGAGATATTTCTCAGGACAAGTACTTGTATCAAGCTTAAATTAAATAATGTAAATAAATAATGTAAATATTTTTGTAATCATTACCATTATGTCATACCTTTTAATAAAAAGAGTGGGCACAAATATTTGTGCTTCTAAAAAAAACAAATCTTTCTTTAAACCTACCACTTCTGGGGCTTCTTCAACCACAGGCACTACTGTTACTGTCTCGGGTTTCTCAGGAACCTCCATATCCTCTTGGGGTAGCTCCTCTATCTTGGGAGTCTCTTTCACCTCCTCGGAGACTGTGGGCTGAACTGGCTTCTCTTCCTCTGGAGCTTCCTCTTGCGGCATGATTTCAAACTCTACAGGAAGAACTTCTTCATCATGGATAAACTCTGTTGTCATGGTGACCGTCTTGCGAGTGGTCATCACCTCAACTTCGGTGTCAACTTCAGTGGAGTCTTCCTCTGTGTTGGAAAAAAAAAAATTTACTGAACAATTTGTTTTGTTTGGAATTTTATTTTGAAAAGCAATCAACATGCAGTATTTCGGCACTCTGGTCTCAGTGGTATAAAATCTGAATCAAACAAAAATTTAAAAAACAATGGCTTGCAACAGCAAAATTAACACTGTTAACACAGCATAAAATATTTCACAGCATCATGCAGGGTTAAATAAATGTGAACAAGATGTAAAAATGAAAACCAGTAGATAGTTATGGATTTGAAATGACACTTGTTTGTAGAGAGCAACGCTCATTATTGACGCAACATAGGAATCAAATTTGATGTTACACATTCACAGCAAAGGGTTGACACCAACTGACATTTACTAAACTTTGTGATTTCTTTTTAATGATTTCCATTTGGCTACCATAATTTACCTTGCAATGAACCACGCTTTAGAAACAAATCACTAATAGTACAATTATCACTTATAATTTATTCTGTTCATAATGATGGTCCATCTTTGTAGTTTTAATTTCTGGCTGAGAGGCCAAGATACTTGAAAATGATTCCTTCAAAAGAGTCACTGAAACCTATTACAATCGAGTAAACACAAGACAAATGCTGTCACAATGGCTCAGTTAAGTTTTATTGCCGTTTTATTTCATTCAAAGGAATAATTCAAGACAGACATTTTCTTAAACATCTACTTTTGGGGTCAGTACTTTTCCAGCGTCGACCAATCTGCTTGGTTAACTTTGAAGTACATTGTGTTAACAATACATTTGAAATAATTAAAACCACACATGACTTTTTAGTGAAATCACTTACACATGCAAATTATCAGAAACAGTGTTTAGTACTTCACTTTTTGCCAAACCAAAAGGCAAGATGTGGATTATGGATTTCAACTTCGCTGCTTGTAATACGCTCATACAGTGATTTTTTACACCAATGGTGTGATAGGAAATGATGAAATCATATGCTAATGAAATAAAAGGTCAAAATCCAAACGATTCCAGTTAAATTAGTTTAAAAGAAATCACAACAAACATAAAAAATAAAGTTCCGAAATGATTGCCACATAGAATCAATAATGTGGTTATTATAATAAAAAGTGAATGACAACTACAGATCTGTCAAAAAAGAAAAAAAAATCATTTCATCAGGAAACGCTTTCTAAACCAAATTAACCACATTCAGCTATTTGAGCACTTTGCAACAATTACATAGATACATATGTAGGGGTGAGATCCCTAAAGGGTTGAGTAATATCTGAGAATTCAGAGAAACATGTACAGTGTCCAAAGTGAAAGTGGTATTGTACTGCCACAACATTGATTGAACTAGGAGGATTCACAATTAGGTGCTCCATCAAGAGTGTTTCCAGTAGAGTTTAAAAAGGCAATCTCATTCTGACAAAAATATCAGACGCCTTGAGTAAAAATAAAATTATATGGGTCACAGAGAAAACTGCAAACAACTTAAGTTTCACTTTCAAATGGTTAACTTGATCTTGTGATTAGATGGGGCGTTAGTTGGTGGAGTAATAGTGACCCCATGTTCAATGCAAAGGATGTCCACTTCAGACAATGACTGAGTAAAAATGGCCTTTCAAGGCAAGTTCTTTGTGAACTTGCCCGGCTGGATTGGTTGTTATGCACAAAAGGCGATAGAAAGTTAAGTTATTCAGGTATTTGAACACAATAATAAGTTACAGGGGAAACTTCAGCAGGGTCATGCAGTTTAAAAACAAGGGAAAAACGCCGGGTTCATCATTCTTAACAGACTTAAAAACAGGATTACTGTTACGATTCACAAACTATGAGAACATACTAAGGACACAGCAATTCTCATTACAGAACTTTTTTTTAATCTACATGTGTTGCAACTTTAATTTGATTTATCAGTGAGAACAGGGTTCCTGAACAATTACAATTTTTTTATGGGTGTGCAAACATCACTCCAAAATTGAGGAATTGAAAATACTGTGTAGGTAAGAGGCTATGGGGGCTGGCTTAAATATCAGTTCTTATAATGTACTTGTTGCTAAACCATTTAAATCTAATTTCAAGTTGAACAAAGTGCAGTTCTACTTTATGTTGAGAAACCTTGGAGATATCTAAATGAAGTAAGCTCATTGAACTATTCCCTCCATCAAATGCCAAGTTTTTGACTCACTTGTAACTGAAGATAAAAATAGTGGAGAAGACACGCCTCTAAATGGGCACATACATTAAACACTTCCAGAGCTTACTATTTACCCCAACCAGTTTTAGAGGATCTATGTATTGAGCCTAGTTCATACTACACACGAGTAAACAAATTAAGTGAATTTTTTCTTGCATGACAATTGGGAAAACAGTGCATCATGTTTTGTTTGCGTCATGAAAATTTCACCCTGCATTCGCTTTGGCGTGTGAAGTACAAACCAGGCTTTATACAAGTTTGCATAGGATTATTCAGGATAAGCACACTACTGTTATAAGACAGCACCTTAAAGTTTATTATAATAAGATTTTGACTGCATGACATGCAATTTGTTACATTTATCCATGCTAGCATGCTGGAGGAAGAATTTCAAAATAATCCAACCTCTGACAATAAGTTTAGCTGTACAGGTAGCCACACCAGCAGGATTTGAAGCCTTGCATGTAATTTTGCCCCCATCCTCGGGGAAGCATTCCTCCAAGATCAGCTCACAGATGTTTCCTTCGATGGTGATCTTGAACTCAGGGGCCTCCCGAAGGTCAACCCCGTCCCTCAGCCATGTTATTTCTGGTGTTGGGACACCCATGATGACTGCTGTGAACCGGGCACTCTCTCCATCCTTCACAATTATCGTTACAATTGGTTGGGTGAAGGACGGTGGCACAAGTTCTTCTGGTGCATGCTTATCAACCTGAAGTGCCAGTTCAATATCCTGCAGAGGACGGGTGTCCTTCACATCCAGACCTAGGGTTGTTGTTTCCCTTGTTTCTGGACGAGGTTTCGCCTCCATTGTGATAGAGGACTTCTCTACAGTTGGTTTTTGAGGCTTCTTAGTGTCTATATCAAGTTGTATTAGTTCTGGTTTGGGAGCTTCCCTCTCGAGTTCAATCTCAGATTTTTCCAGGACCTGTTCCTCTGGTTGCTTTTTACTCTCTGTTACATTAACATTTATGTTCATAAATTCATGTAATATTTTACCCCCAGAATGCAGAAGAGGAGACAAAGTCAATTTTGGGGGGTTAAGGTAGAACACAAAAATGATCAAAAGACAAATCATGCAATAATACACAACAAAGAGAAAGAAGATTAAAAAACGAAGATAAAATAATGAGAAAAATAGTTTGGAACATTATCAAACGAATGATAGTGAGAGTAACACTGGAATTAATATCAACAATGTAATCAAGCTTACCTTCCACAAAGAGCATTGCCGTGCATGTATCTTCCCCTCCGGTATTGACAGCCTTGCACATGTATTCGCCCTCATCCTCAGGAATGACCTCAGGTAAGGTCAAAGTGCAAACACCATCATCCGTAGAGGTCACCTCATACTCTGGCTCATCCTTGATCTCTGACCCATCAATGTACCATTTGACCTCTGGCATTGGCTTGGCAAAGACTACAGCCGTGAAGCGGGCCATATCTCCATCAGCCACACTCAAGGTATCGATTGTTTTGGTGAAGCGTGGGGGGATGACATCCGCAAGCTCCTCTTTGGGAAGCTCCTGGTACTCAGCCTCTAACAAGATCTCCTTGGGAGTCTTTTCCGGGAGGATCTCTACAGGGATGATGTTGGATTCCTCTTCCTCTGGGAAGGGCTTTTGATCAGCCAAAAGAACCTCAGGCTGAAAGGATTCCTTGGGCACTTCCTCGACAGGCTTCTCTTCATCTATCTTCTCCTTAGGTGATGCTGGCAAATCTAAAATATTTATAAGAGTATTTGTACAAATTTATTATTTGTAGTTGATGCATATCATCATCAATGAATGATTGTTAGCGAACTTTCACCAAAACCACAATAGAGAAAAGGGTCCCCACACAGTGCCTATTTCAAAAGCAGTCAAATGGATCATCTTAAAGCCATTATACAAATAATAAATTTGAACTATTCACATTTTAAGAGATTAAGATGCCTACATATGTAAGCTTTTTATATGGAAATTAAATCTCAACAACATTGCTGTAAAAACATTTCCCAAAATTGTTGTTGAGCATGGTTTTCAAAATACCAAGAAGAAGACTATTTGGCTTGGCATAGCTTTTTGAAATGACATCAGTGTGGAGGTAATTGTCTTTTACTGTACAGCTTTCAATGACATGTGGAGATACAATTAATGTTGAATGAAATGAGGAGGAAAAAGCAATGTTAACAGTTGATCAAGAGAGAAGGTAGGCAGAATTCAGGTCACATCAATGGCAGCCAGTGTTGAGCATCATTGCAGATGATCATTATGTAGCATTGTGCAGTTTGTGACAGCTGAGCAGATGTGGCTCACTAAAACATGACTATAAAAGAAGCTAAGCAATGACCTTGGTCAATGAAGCATCATTCTGACCTCAAGACTAAATGACAAAAGAAATATGACATGTAGCTTCAACTACCATGGTATGTCTTTGTTACCTTTTTTTTACGAAGAAAAACTTTAAAATAATCTGAGCAAACTCAACACTTGAGCATAATGAAAAACACTTCTCTCAGCTTACACATTTTTGTACATGTTTTAGTATAAAGTAGACAACCAGCATTAATAAATAGTCAATAAGCAAAACAAAATTCCACCCTTAAAAGCTTTGTTTTCCTTTTCAAAATTTAAATTATGGATGTTTGTAAATATCTTTCCGTTTTATATACGTTCAGGTATTCTCATGAAGTATGGAAATAAATATGAATTTGAATTGAATTGAATTAAATTGAGATTAGAGTGTTTCTGACTGACGTAGGAGAGCTTCCAAATGATATTCAATGGGATGCAATTGCATAAAACAAAAATAAACAAACAAACATATTAAGTAGTATGAAGAACATGTAGAAGATGAACAAGAATATTTGGATAATTCTTCAATTTGTGGTGATAAGTAAGGTAGCATGTATGACTATTATAGATTGACGTCAGATGGGCAACACAAATGTGAGTAGAGTTTCGAAACACTGCATCGTAGAAATACAAGCTGGAGAGGTTTCCACCATGTAAACATATCTCATGGGCCTTGATGCTGCTGAAAAGAGTGGATGTTTGATCAATGATCTTTCAGTCAGTATGATCTTTTTTAAACGTTAGACAGACTGTTTCACAGTGAAATACAGCATCAGAGTCTGGCTAATTCAAGAATGCAGTCGGAGCATACTGGTCAAAACCATAATTTGGCATACAACCAGGAGGTTGATTTTACAAAACACTTCAGATTCATCTTAAGATGAGGCGTCAATATTGCTGTAGTGAATTGTATTGTGGCATTAGACTTTGCTTGGCAACTAAGAATGAAACCCATCTTGAGATCAATATCAGCTTTTTGTGAAATCGAGTGTAGCCATTTACATGATACTACCAAAACCTTTTCGGTAATAAACTGTAACTTAAAACGCGGTACAGTAAATGGTTTACTGTTAAAGGTTTTTTTTTGTTTTTTTGTTTTTTTTTGCATATGTGAAGGGTTCTACAATTGGTATCAGTTTTATTGAAAGTACTGCAGAATTAATTGCTTTTGAGCAATTTATTTTCTCTACTAAAGTAAAATAGAATATCAATATAATTGCGCACTAACTATGAAATACCACAGTTCTCGCCACACGATTCACCGATTTTAACAGCTGCTCATTGAAACATTGAAACTAACTAAGACTTTGCATGAAAATATTTACTGCAAAGCTGTGCGATATTAAGCTGCTTTTCCTATAGTGAGAATTTTTTTAAACTAACATGATTTCTAGCTGCTCAATTTAACTAATGAAAAATAGCAAAGGTAGATGAGAAAGATTAGGACAAAATTATTCATACAAGATTCGGTATTAATGAGAAGCATGATTTCTTAACAACACTCACAGCTATATGTTAGATACTACATGCTGTTAGCAAACTAACAAAACTCATCACATCAAACCTTCTTTGGTAGCATGCAATGATCCGGATGATGCAGGCAAGACATCTGAGGGATGAGGTACATGCCCTGTCTTGGGATTCTCTACCAGGACGCGGTCCTCATTAGTTCCAGCTACACACAAGTCTGGTTCCACAACAGCTGCAGGCTGGTCTTCTTCTGATATTTGTTTGGGAGGGAGATTGCATGAATCCCAAGCTACCTGTTCCAAGACATCTGGTAAGAGCTCAACCTGGTTGTTGTTTTCTTTGTTCTGCTTGTCTTCCAAGCTTATCTTATCATCTTCAGGTGAGAGAAGAATCTTTTCCAAAGGTTCTATTGGCAGGGGTAGGTCTGTTGGAGGTTCAAAAAGAGCTTGGACTACCGTGCACAAATTACTTTCAATAACCATAGATGAGGGAGCATCTTCATACTTGGCAAACACCATTCGTTGCTTTCCATCTTCGGAAACAAAAGAGGGGTGCCACTTAGGATCCTCTGCAATAGCGTTATTTGGCTCTGGATTGATTGGAGTTGATTCCAGAGGTGGTGCTAAGTGGGCCTGGACTTGATCAGCTTCATTATTAGAGTCAGAGTCTGATATAACTGAGGAAGAATCAATCGTATCAACTGCCTGGTCCCCTTTATTCACAGGTGGTATTTGGTCCTTTTTGCTGGTCTGTTTGGAGACTGGTTCATGAGAACTAGACTCACTGTCACTTGAATATTTAGAATCTGAATCTTTATCAGATGAATCACTTTGACCAGATGTTCCTGTCTCTGTTTCATCTTCTTCATCTAAGACCTCTACAGTAAGATATGCTTTGCAGAATGCCTCTCCTTGTGCATTTCTGGCCTCAACTCTGTACTCCCCTTCATCTTCAGGAGTCACTTCATGGATAACCAGCTCCATGTAGCAGTCCTCATAAATCATGGTGCTAATGTCATAATCCTCATCCTCTTCATCAATCTCTTTATCATCCTTAAACCACACAAATTTTGGAGATGGTTCACCCTTGGCATAACACTGTAGCATTGCAGCATCACCCTCAAGAACAGTGACGTCTTGAAGCTCCTTGGTGAAACACGGAGCACACAAAGATGGTTGTGAATCATTTATGAAAGCTTCCTTTGTTGGAGACAGGAATGACGGTAAGCGTTCTTCTGGGACTACAGATCCTTCATCCGTGAAATCATCGACTTGTAATAAGTCCGTGAGTTCTACATCAGGTTTGGGTACCTTAACATCAGGGATTATTCTTTCAGGAGCCTCAACAGATTGTTCTTCATCACTGCTGCTAGATGATATTTCCAGGTTTCGCTCATGTTTCTCTTCAGGTTCAGAGGTCAATAATTCTAAACGTGGCTTCTCTTCAGCAGTCTGACTGACTTTAAACACAACTGAATCATTTACAGCATCAACGGTGATATCCTCTTGCCCTATATCAGGTGATTCCACATCACTACCATCACTGGACGGGAACAGAGTGACAGGTTCAATACCGGTGCCTGGTTGCGAAATCCGTATTTGTCGTCTTTTCTCTGGTGACGTCACTGACTGTAGGGCATTTCTAGGGGCACATTCTAGGTATACCTCAACGACTCTTGGATTCGGAGATTCTGCATTTACATTCAGTGTCAAAGAGCTGGACTTATGCTCATTTTCATGAGATGATGTGGGTACATTGAGTTTGATGTGTAGCGGAATGTAGCTCTGTCCATCTTCACCAGGTATTCGGACATGTTTTATGTCCTTGTCAATTTTTCCATCACTATCTTCTGAAGATGAGCCACTTCCCGATAAAGTTTCCCTTCTCGTTTTGATATGAAAGACAATCTCCTCAGAGTCAACAGATGAAACTTCTTGAGTCAAAACCTGTTTGACTGAGACCTTCTCAATCGTCTGCTGGAAAACAGAAGTTTCATAGATTGCAACAGGCTTGTTATTTCCTGATGATGAGTGGGAATCAGAGTCAGAAGATGTGTTGATATGCACTTCTTTGTAAGAAACAACCTCATAATCATAAGTTGTTGGGGAATCTTCTGCATGATCATCACTTCTGTCTTCATCATCTGTAGAATCTGTCTTTTTTCCTCCATTTAAGTGAATATTAATTTCTTGTTCAGGGTACCTCGGACCAACCCATTCCAGGTGCTTCTGTGTGACCTTTGGAATACCGTCCTCAATCTCATTGGAGGAAGCAGGGCTAAAATTTTTCCCTTCTGAGAAATCATCCCTTGGTTCATCAGACGAATGCTCATCATCACTCGAAGCAGTGGGACTAGATATCGATGGGGACTCACTGTCCTGGTTTACATCCAAGTTCTGTCCATCATCAGATGAA
Organism: Marthasterias glacialis; assembly: GCA_911728455.2. NCBI lineage: Eukaryota > Metazoa > Echinodermata > Asteroidea > Forcipulatida > Asteriidae > Marthasterias > Marthasterias glacialis. Next base: position 14,682,493 of record OU452223.1, read on the forward strand.
ATCTCAGGGCTTAAAGAATCTTTTTTATGATCTGTATCAGAGTCACTTTCGGTCTTTGAGCCTCCAGATGACAATGTGTAACTTTTGTTCTTTTCTAGGTAGACTTCTGTGATATAAGGACCTGGAGAAGGTTTATCATCGGAATTCTCATCTGAAGAAGCACCAGAGCTGTTTGCAAGTGATTGATTTGCATCTGCAGTTCCATCATCAAACTTTTCAGCAGCATCTTCAGCATTTGAGTCTGATGATCTTCGTTCTCTAGATTGACCATTATCATTGTTATCATCCTCATTATCAGATGAATCTGAACTTGAATGAGAAGGATGATCCAGTGGTAGCTCCTCTACAGGTTTCTGTACTGGAGCATTGACTTCCTTATCACTTGTTGCATCTGAATCAGAGCTGCTGTCTGACTGGGAACAATCTTGCTGTTTAGGTTTTTTCGACATTGAGGTCGTACCAGAAGGTAAAGGCTTGTCCGTGATGATGTATTCATTTTCAGAGGTGCTGGAGGAGGAAGAGGAGGAGGTCGACCTGGACCTGACATCACTGACACTTCCCTCTCTTGCATTATCATCATCCCCATCATGTACCTCTGGCTCTTTATCAGACCCATGTGATGATGATGTACTTGATTTTTTCAAAGAAGGCCTCCTCCTCTCCATCTCAACTGTCTCAACAGTTCCCGCATCAATTTCTTCTTCCATTTCAACTTCCTCCTGTCTCACTTCGGCAAAAGAATTGTCAGAACGCTTCGGTGGTTTCCACTCTTCTAACTCATCATAAATGAAGGGTTTCTTCAGGGGAGATGACAAACGCTTTGGTTTAACTTCTTCCTCTGCAAGAGGTAAATTTAAGTGCAAAGAAAAATACAAAAACAAAAGCATGCAATAAATCAATTGGTAAGTTAATTTGGCAAAACAACATGCATACCTTATTCTTACAGAAAACAATTGGATAAAATGGCAAAGGTTGTTTTTAAAATATTGTTTTTATTAATAATGATGAGGTTAAAAACTTAAATGTCTTTTAAAAACATGCAAAACATGAATTACCAAACAAATGTTTAATCGCACAAAAAATTCTAACCAGGTTAAACTTAAATGTATTACTGATATCGAGAGCATTAAAAAGTATTATTATTAGGGCTTGGTGAGTACCCTAACCAGAATTAAATTGTTAGAAATTAATGTTTGTATCTTACTGAATGAACATTTCAACCTTTTGACAGGATAAGATATAGACAAGAGAATATCAAATAAACAAATCTTGCCAAAACATTGAGGTTCCAAATGTGTTCCTTTTTTCATTTAATTATTTATTCAATTCATCAGTATTTTCAGGGAGAAGGAATGCTTTAGGTTTATCAATGTTAGAAGAGCATCAAAGTTTAATCACTATTATCACTGAAACATCAAGTAGACAAACTATGAGTGATTTCACTAATCTGGTTAAACTACGTGTAATGTTCTTACATTCTACTCTAATAGTAATTGGTAAATGAACAACTACATTTGTTGAATAGTCCACTGTCAACCTCACCTTCACAAAATGCATAAAAATGTTCATATTGTTTTTAAATTTATTCACGTTTCCATCACATTTTTCACACTTGGTGTTTTAGAAGTCACAACTGTTTCTTTATTCCAGACAAATGAGAGAGTTTGTGAGGATTAAAGAGACATATCACACAATGTAGAAGCAACATTGATTTTTGGTGGACAGGTAGGTTTTGGTCAAACTATGGCTTTGCCTTCAGTACAATATCTGCCACGAGCCACAGCCATAGCCAAATAAAGTCAGGTTCAAAATAACCTTGGTTAAAATGTGCCTCACAGCAGAGACTGACTGGTGCATATAAAATAGTATTTTGCCGTAGAAGAACATAGTGAAGTTTTTCATTGCTATCAGGGTGTATTACAAACATGGACACATTGTGGTAAGTGTTCTAGTTTTCTATTGTAACACTATGATCTAATGAGAGTGTTGATTAAATATTAGTGTGTTAGCCAACCTTCAACATTCAGTTCAGCTGTTGCACTATCCAGTCCCAACACGCTCTTTGCAGTGCACGTATACATTCCTTCATCCCCCTTGGTAACATCAGTAATGATTAGGGAATAACTGCATCCGCTGCTAGCAACACTGTTCATCCTTGGGTTGTTGACCCCTACCTCATCCTTAAACCATTTCACACATGGTGTTGGATTTCCAGTGACTTTCACCTCAAAGCATGCAATACCATTCACTACAGCCCTACAGTCCTGTGGAGGTTTGACAATGTTTGGTTCTTCACATTCTTCGATTTCATATAGAAATACCCTAGGCTGAGATGAACTCTTGCCACAGACATCCTCAAGGAGCCTCTCTTTAGATTTGTCATGATCTTTTGAATCGACCTTGATTCCAACCCGACCTTCAGTATCCGATGAAGCAGATAAATGGTTGTCGTCATCTACTTCATCATCAGTGCTTTCATATTCTGAAGATGAGATAAGATCTTCTGAGGAGGTGATGCGTTCTCGCCAAGAACCACCGGGAGAAGTTACAGTTATCATTGGTAGTGTTTCCAAACCATCGTCAACATCTAAACTGTCCGCACATCTGAGTTTCAGCTTTGGTCTTTTTTCCGTATTGACATCATCATCATCAGGGACTGTCACATAAACATCGCACGTTTTGGGAGTACTAATTGAATCGTCCTGATGAGGTAAATCCATTCCAGAATGAGACTTTTCATCATCAGAGGAGGATTCCTTCCATGACTTTTCACCTTCGTCTTCAGCCATCTCCTCGCCTGAATCTTCGTCACCACCAGACTTCTTTCTTTCATCCTCAGCCTCATCCTGTACTGAATTTTCTTCTTTATCACTAGACTTGTCTTCATCACACTCAGACAGATCCTCTTCTGAACCAACATCTACCCTTTCATCTACCCTGTTAATCAAAGACCCACAAACTATTCCAGATGGAGATCCAGCTCCTCCCACATCAACCACAGTCACAACTTCATCATCCTTCCCTTTTAAATCTTCCTTCTCTGAATCAGTTTCAAGTGTTTCAATGTTTGAAATGGCATCTGTCAAAAGTACATTTGCCACATTACCAGAGCCAACCTTTGCCTGTTCTGGGGAACTGCTGCTAAACTCATCCATTGAATAATGAGATGAAAGTGACTTCAGTGAACTTCTCAGAGTTGACTTTTGAACAGGGGGGGATTGTGTCAATATCTGTGGTGCAAGGGATTGTGCAGATATGGAACTAGCATAAGGTGCGTTAGTGGAATGTGAAAAAGATTCATCCTCCTCAACTGCGTACATGAGAGACAGTGCTTTCAGGGACCTGGTTTTTCTAAGAGGGATTGGTGCTTGAGATTCTTCAGTGTCAATAATGTCATCATCTTTTGACTTCAACGGAGTACAGCCATTCAGGGCAGCTTTTGTTTCATCGGGGGAAGAGTCTCCACCAGAGCTGTCACTATGTGATTGGTTCGACTGCTCCTCCACACTGAAATCTCTGGTTAGTTTTGGTTTGGAGGTTAGTTTGTCCACTATCTTAGGGCACACTTTGTCAACAACACCAGAGGATGTAAGAAAGGAGGGTTGTGGTGTGGGAATATCACCTTTTCTTTCACTACTGATTTCTGGGAAAGCCTGTTTCGATACAGGCACTGATTTGACACTTTTAGAAGAGGGTGGTTGCTTACTCAGGAGTTTTTCAGAGTCGGTTAAGCTTGGAATCACATGGGTTGCTGAAACCTCTGTGAGTTTGCTTTTGGTCATTTCAGCACCTTCTGTGGAGTTAGAGTGGGTTAGAGTGAGGGATATTATTGGTGTTAGTGCTTAAAAAATCATAGTGGAATGTGTTAGCATATGTGTTAGTCATGACATCTGGTAAACTCCACCGTTTGAAACTCCCAATACATCCCACCACCCAAATAAGATTTTGCATGATGAAAACTCAGTGGAATCAACACAACTATTACCAACGAGTTGTAACCTCTTCAAAACACAAATCCAACGTCCCAGTTCATCCCTAGTTCCTTTATTTACACCTTGCCCCCTTATGTTTTGCTAGTCACTTCAATTAAATTCAATTTCAAAAAAAAAAAGTTAACCCAAATTCCAAAAATATAAACAGAATTTTTTTATTTCAACTTTTGAACCAACGTTCTTTTGAAGCAACTATTATTTCCTGTCTTCGTGGAAGAATATTGCGGTATCACAAATATCAACAGCTAGTAACGTGTTTCATAATAGAATGTGTGCACCTTAGGCTTACACCAGGTCGTCAATACATTTTACTGTATTCTGTACATGTACTTCTAATTTTGGATGGCATTATGTTTCAAACACCATTGCTGATGCATGCACACACTGACCTTGGGTATAACAACATAATCAGTTGTACTGCACAGAAAGCTTGTACTGTTCTTTCCTGTATATTTACACCATGAGTAAACTCTAATAATGAAGGTTTCTGTCAAATCTCTATAAGAACCTATTATGATAAGTATGGATTAATCATTTCCCCTAATACAAGTAGTTGAGTAAAGAGAGCTTGCGTGACACCGGGAAAAGTTCATTTCGCAGCCATGTTGGGTCCAGCCATGTACAAACTCAATAGCTGATGCGTCGTCTGCTGAATGATTTCCAGCGTCAGTTTGTGCACGCAGCATTAGAAAAAGGTCTCGGGTGACGTCAAGTGAAACCTCTCTATTTATGAACATAAGCAGCAACTTGAAAAATGCTACAGTGTTGTTACCATTACCAGTCGGGTGTTCTAACACTAAAACAAATTAGGAGTATGCAATAATATGGAGTTAAAGAACCTAAAGAAAGGAGCAACATACCTGAGACATTGAGAGTAGCTACACAGGTTGTAACACCCACTGGATTGGATGCTTTGCATGTATAATCACCAGAGTCTTCAGGGAATACCTCTGAGATCTCCAAAGTGCAGATCTTGCCATCAAAGGTAATTGCAAACTCCGGCGAGTCCTGAAAAAAAGAAGGTATCATTTCAGTTTTGATTATAAAAATTGAACAAAACTTCAATACTAATGACACTTGCTGAGAATGGACTTTGAAACTTGCAGAGACCAGACTTCGAAATCATTTTGTCACAATAGCTTATAAAAATATTAAAACAATTATTGCTGCCCTCTTAAAAACCCACAGTGGGTTCAACTTTTCATTTCGTTATCGAAAATTAAGTGAAAGATTACTTTTCTTTAAATTTTTGCATGTCATTTCATCAAAAGAAGTTATTATTTTGTTTTCACTGATGAAGGTTTTGTTTGATTCAAATGATGTCTTTTTGACTAGCCATAATATTAACTCATATTAAGAATAAGCACAATCTCTCCTACCTGTAGAAGTTCTTGGGAGTGATACCATGTTATCTCAATGGGTTGTGAACCGATCACATGGGCCTCAAACACAGCCTTATCACCTTCCACGACCTCCAGGCTCAAGATGGGCTCTACAAACTCTGGAGGTATCAAGGTGATTTCAATCTCTACATCTTCAGGTTGTTTCTCTACAGGCATGATCACTTCCACAGTCTCTTCTCTCTCTTGCTCCACAGTGACCTCCTCAATGTCAACCACAGTTTTTGTGTCTCCTTGAAGATTGAAAAAAGAAATGTTTAGATTCAGGCCAGTCAGGCAAAATGCAACTTGACTTCAGATTCTTCTTTAGATGGTGTAGTTTATTGATAATGACTGAAACTTTTTTCATTGCTTTTGCATCATGTATCATCTAAAATATAAAATTGCAAACTTTTGTAGTTTCTGGAAAAAAAGTTCAGATTTAAGTACAATTTTCAAAAGGATCACCTGGAATTCCAATCTCTACAAATTCCGTTTACTGTTATCGAACCTCACTTTTATTAGATGTGCCAACCATTGCTTCATGCATACTGCAAAGACGGTGTGGTTGCATGATTTAAGCATTTAAGTGCATGGCTGATCATTAAGATTTTGAAGCGATTTGGTAAAGCTCATTTCTTGCTTAGCACTTGCTTAGCTTGATAGATTAGCGTCGTTCGGCCACTTTCCAATTTAATTACGCAGATTGATGCACACAACACTTCATAATTAGAATATTCTGTCGCAAGTAAGGATATTTTTGTTGCACTAGAGTTTGTCAGTCTCTGACATCATGAACACAATCACATGTACATACATAACACGCATGCTCAAAGACACACAATACTTTTTAAAACAGCTTACTAATACAGTGAACTTAGTATGACAACATGCAAAACTAAACCAGTAGAACTAAGATTTATGATAAACATACTGTTAATTTTTACAATGGCAATAATACAACAAAAGAACAAATACAAAAGCACGCTATAAAAAGTATTTCTTTTCTTCAAGCAATTAATGTAGCAAGCAACAATGATTCACATTCTTTATGTATTCTGATTCATTTTGCTTTTTAAATGAGAAAAATACAATATGTTTCAATCGTTTTATGTTCGACATAAAGTCTTTCACAACACACGTGCTTCAGAACTTTGCAAAACCAGGCGGCCCAGCTATTACATCTGCATGCAAACTGATTATAAAAGCCGGAGGAATACAATACCAGTTGTGATGATGAGTTGAGCCACTGTTGTTGCTCGCCCAAGAGGGTTCACCGCCTCGCACATGAATGTCCCAACATCATCCTCGGTAACCTCAGTGATGAACAACTCACTCACACCATCATTGTAATTAATGACTATGTACCTTTCCCCACGTAGTACGTCTCCATTATGATACCATTTGAGAGTTGGAGCGGGAACACCAGTCACCTGGCACTCAAATCGTACTTCCTCTGTGAGGGTCGTCTCAACAGTTGTTACCTCTCGGATAAACACTGGGCCTTCTCTGTACATTTCGGTAGTGACTTCATGTGTGGTTTCCCGGCTTATCCCATCTGAAATCACCTCAGTGGTAACTTCCTTTATAATTTCACGGCTTATCTTGTCAGCTGTCACCTCCGCAGCAAGGTTTTGGACTTCAAACTCAAACTGGCTTGGGGCTTCGATTCTGCTATCCACCTCTGTGTGGACAGTTGTCACCTTTTGTCTTATTTCAATTTCTTTGATTTCATCTTCTGGTTTTTCTACTGTGAACTCAATTTCTTGGGGCATTTCTTCTCTCTTCATAATTGTTACCTCAGCAGGAACAACCTCTTCAGGTCTATCAAGAACTATTTCTATTTCACCAAAGTCCTGAGTAATTTCCCTTTCAACTTCTGTGCGTATGATTTCAGTTTTGCGTGGTTGAAGAGATATACTGACATCAGATGTTTCTTCAGGTTTCTCTACAACGAATTGTATCTCCTGTAAATCTTGGGGTTGATCTCTTGCTATTTCAACTGTAGAGATTTCCCTTCTCTCCTTCATTGTTATTTCAACCTCTGATGTCTCCTCAGGTTTTTCCATGATAATTTGAACTTCTTGCAACTCTTGTGGAATATCTCTTATTACCTCGGTAACAGAAACCTCCTGTGTTGTTTCTTTGGGTTTATCAACCTTGACATAAACTTCCTCTGGTTGCTCTTGCTCCTTCAAAATTTCTTTTGTGATGACTTCAGTCTTCTTTGGCTGCTTCTTCAATGTCACTTGAGTGGTTTCTTGTGGCTTCTCAACAACAAACTGCACCTCTTGTAGCTCCTCTGGTGCCTCCCTCTCAATCACTGCTTCAGAGACTTCAGTTCGTGGTTTGATTGAGATCTCAACATCAGTTTTCTCTGTCTCCAAAGGTTTTACTGTTGTAACTTGGATCACCTCAACTTCTTCACTATCCATTTTCAAAGTTTCAACCTCAGTTTGTTCAACTTCATCAAGTGGAGCTTTGAAATGAAACAAAAAATAAAGGTGGTTTAAAGTTGATGTTACATACTGATGTTACATATTACATATCACTTAATTGCATATCCTGATTTTTTAGTTTTTTGTAATCATCTTACCATCAACAATGAGCTCAGCATATGAAGAAATGACACCTTGGATGTTGGTTGCTCGACATTCAAACTCTGTATCATCTTCCTCGGTAACACTAGCAATCATAAGGGTACTTCTTCCCTTCTCAACATCAGTCATGATGGTGTATTGCTGACTTGGGGTGACTTCAACTCCATTTCTGAACCACTGCACCGTTGGCTGTGGCGATCCTTCAACTTCACAGACCAGCTTGGCTGGCTGGCCCAAGTGCACTTCAATGTCAACAAGTTCTTGCACAAACTGAGGGGCTACTTCAAGCTCAGAGCGTTCTTTTCTCACTGGTTGTATTTCTGCATGAGAAGTAATGTCTGGTTTATCTGCTAACTGAACAGTCACCTCAACATCTTCAAATTGAGGAGCAACAGCTACATCTGAAATTGTCTCATGTTCTAATTCAGATGGTTTTAGAGTAAGAGTCACTTCTTGCTGAGTTGGTATTGAAAGGGGTGAAGTTTTGACCTCCTCTGCTTCATGTCTTACCCTCTGGGTGGTAACAACCTCAGACTGTCCTTCCCAAGTAGTTTGCTTCGTGATTTCACTTGTTTGCAGGGGAGCTAAATGTTCTTCAGAAACTGTAACAGATTCTTCAATAACTGTAATGTCCTTGGGCTTTTCCCATGGATGGACTTCCCTAGTACCTGGTACCTCCAAGGGTTTACTTTTTAATTCCTGGACAGTCTCTGTATTTGTTTCTGTGGGTACATCAGACGAACTTTCCCAAGACAATGGTGTACGCTTTACGATACTCTCAACTGCCTCTGAGGGAATGCTGGAAACTTTGTCAGGTTTCAATGGAGCCACTTCCTCTGCATCATGCCATGGAATCTCATCTTTCTTTTCTGGTGCCGATACAGCTTCAGAGGGCATAACTGTTACCTCTTCAGTTACATCTTCTGTGGTGATATGTACTGGCTTGTCCCACTGTGTTGTCGTCTTTTTCTCAGGGGCAATGACAGCCTCAACTGCAATTGCTGTTGTTACTTCCACTTGTTCTTCTAATGGTTGAACTTTCTCAGATGCCTCCCAAGATATTTGCTCTTGTTTCTTGGAAGTTTCTGAGAGAAGAGTTGCTAACTCTTCAACAACTTCTTCCTTGTCAGTGGGTACAACTACCTCAAGGGTGTGTTCCCATTCTGCAGGCAGTTTCTTCTCTGGAACAGAAACGGCTTCAGAAGTCATGACAGTTATTTCCTCAGTAACCTCTTCTGTGGTTATTTGCTCTGGTTTGTCCCACTGTGTTGTAGTCTTGGTCTGTGGAGCAATAACAGCTTCTACTGGCACTGTAACAACTTCTTCAATTTGATCCTCTGTGGGCTGTACTTTCTCAGAAATCTCCCAAGTTATCTGCTCCTGCTTCTTTGAAGTTTCTGAGAGAAGGGTTGCTAGTTCTTCAACAACTTCTTCCTTGTCGGTGGGTACAACTACCTCGAGGGTGTGTTCCCATTCCGCAGGCAGTTTCTTCTCTGGAACAGAAACGGCTTCAGAAGTCATGACAGTTATTTCCTCAGTAACCTCTTCTGTGGTAATTTGCTCTGGTTTGTCCCACTGTGTTGTAGTCTTTGTCTCTGGAGCAATAACAGCTTCTACTGGTACTGTAACAACTTCTTCAATTTGATCCTCTGTGGGCTGTACTTTCTCAGAGATCTCCCAAGTTATCTGTTCCTGCTTCTTTGAAGTTTCCGAGAGAAGAGTTTCTAGTTCTTCAACAACTTCTTCCTTGTCAGTGGGTACAACTACCTCAAGGGTGTGTTCCCATTCTGCAGGCAGATTTTTCTCTGGAACAGAAACGGCTTCAGAAGTCATAACAGTTATTTCCTCAGTAACCTCTTCTGTGGTTATTTGCTCTGGTTTGTCCCACTGTGTTGTAGTCTTGGTCTGTGGAGCAATAACAGCTTCTACTGGCACTGTAACAACTTCTTCAATTTGATCCTCTGTGGGCTGTACTTTCTCTGAGATTTCCCAAGTTATCTGCTCCTGCTTCTTTGAAGTTTCCGAGAGAAGGGTTGCTAGTTCTTCAACAACTTCTTCCTTGTCGGTGGGTACAACTACCTCAAGGGTGTGTTCCCATTCTGCAGGCAGTTTCTTCTCTGGAACAGAAACGGCTTCAGAAGTCATGACAGTTATTTCCTCAGTAACCTCTTCTGTGGTTATTTGCTCTGGTTTGTCCCACTGTGTTGTAGTTTTGGTCTGTGGAACCATAACAGCTTCTACTGGCACTGTAACAACTTCTTCAATTTGATCCTCTTTGGGCTTTACTTTCTCAGAGATTTCCCAAGTTATCTGCTCCTGCTTCTTTGAAGTTTCCGAGAGAACGGTTGCTAGTTCTTCAACAACTTCTTCCTTGTCGGTGGGTACAACTACTTCAAGGGTGTGTTCCCATTCTGCAGGCAGTTTCTTCTCTGGAACAGAAACGGCTTCAGAAGTCATGACAGTTATTTCCTCAGTAACCTCATCTGTGGTTATTTGCTCTGGTTTGTCCCACTGTGTTGTAGTCTTGGTCTCTGGAGCAATCACAGCTTCCACTGGCACTGTAACAGCTTCTTCAATTTGATCCTCTTTGGGCTTTACTTTCTCAGAGATTTCCCAAGTTATCTGCTCCTGCTTCTTTGAAGTTTCCGAGAGAACGGTTGCTAGTTCTTCAACAACTTCTTCCTTGTCGGTGGGTACAACTACTTCAAGGGTGTGTTCCCATTCTGCAGGCAGTTTCTTCTCTGGAACAGAAACGGCTTCAGAAGTCATGACAGTTATTTCCTCAGTAACCTCATCTGTGGTTATTTGCTCTGGTTTGTCCCACTGTGTTGTAGTCTTGGTCTCTGGAGCAATAACAGCTTCCCCTGGCACTGTAACAGCTTCTTCAATTTGATCCTCCGTGGGCTGTACTTTCTCAGAGATCTCCCAAGTTATCTGCTCCTGTTTCTTTGATGTTTCCGAGAGAGGGGTTGCTAGTTCTTCAACAACTTCTTCCTTGTCGGTGGGTACAACTACCTCAAGGGTGTGTTCCCATTCTGCAGGCAGTTTCTTCTCTGGAACAGAAACGGCTTCAGAAGTCATGACAGTTATTTCCTCAGTAACCTCTTCTGTGGTTATTTGCTCTGGTTTGTCCCACTGTGTTGTAGTCTTTGTCTCTGGAGCAATAACAGCTTCTACTGGCACTGTTACAACTTCTTCAATTTGATCCTCTGTGGGCTGTACTTTCTCAGAAATCTCCCAAGTTATCTGCTCCTGCTTCTTTGAAGTTTCTGAGAGAAGGGTTGCTAGTTCTTCAACAACTTCTTCCTTGTCGGTGGGTACAACTACTTCGAGGGTGTGTTCCCATTCTGCAGGCAGTTTCTTCTCTGGAACAGATACGGCTTCAGACGTCATGACAGTTATTTCCTCAGTAACCTCTTCTGTGGTTATTTGCTCTGGTTTGTCCCACTGTGTTGTTGTCTTGGTCTGTGGAGCAATAACAGCTTCTACTGGCACTGTAACAGCTTCTTCAATTTGATCCTCCGTGGGCTGTACTTTCTCAGAGATCTCCCAAGTTATCTGCTCCTGTTTCTTTGAAGTTTCTGAGAGAAGGGTTGCTAGTTCTTCAACAACTTCTTCCTTGTCGGTGGGTACAACTACTTCAAGGGTGTGTTCCCATTCTGCAGGCAGTTTCTTCTCTGGAACAGATACTGCTTCAGAAGTCATGACAGTTATTTCCTCAGTAACCTCTTCTGTGGTTATTTGCTCTGGTTTGTCCCACTGTGTTGTAGTCTTGGTCTGTGGAGCAATCACAGCTTCTACTGGCACTGTAACAACTTCTTCAATTTGATCCTCTGTGGGCTGTACTTTCTCAGAAATCTCCCAAGTTATCTGCTCCTGCTTCTTGGAAGTTTCTGAGAGAAGGGTTGCTAGTTCTTCAACAACTTCTTCCTTGTCGGTGGGTACAACTACTTCAAGGGTGTGTTCCCATTCTGCAGGCAGTTTCTTCTCTGGAACAGAAACGGCTTCAGAAGTCATGACAGTTATTTCCTCAGTAACCTTTTCTGTGGTAATTTGCTCTGGTTTGTCCCACTGTGTTGTAGTCTTGGTCTGTGGAGCAATCACAGCTTCTACTGGCACTGTAACAACTTCTTCAATTTGATCCTCTGTGGGCTGTACTTTCTCAGAAATCTCCCAAGTTATCTGCTCCTGCTTCTTGGAAGTTTCTGAGAGAAGGGTTGCTAGTTCTTCAACAACTTCTTCCTTGTCGGTGGGTACAACTACTTCAAGGGTGTGTTCCCATTCTGCAGGCAGTTTCTTCTCTGGAACAGAAACGGCTTCAGAAGTCATGACAGTTATTTCCTCAGTAACCTCTTCTGTGGTAATTTGCTCTGGTTTGTCCCACTGTGTTGTAGTCTTGGTCTGTGGAGCAATCACAGCTTCTACTGGCACTGTAACAACTTCTTCAATTTGATCCTCTGTGGGCTGTACTTTCTCAGAAATCTCCCAAGTTATCTGCTCCTGCTTCTTTGAAGTTTCCGAGAGAAGGGTTGCTAGTTCTTCAACAACTTCTTCCTTGTCAGTGGGTACAACTACTTCAAGAGTGTGTTCCCATTCTGCAGGCAGTTTCTTCTCTGGAACAGAAATGGCTTCAGAAGTCATGACAGTTATTTCCTCAGTAACCTCTTCTGTGGTAATTTGCTCTGGTTTGTCCCACTGTGTTGTAGTCTTGGTCTGTGGAGCAATAACAGCTTCTACTGGCACTGTAACAACTTCTTCAATTTGATCCTCTGTGGGCTGTACTTTCTCAGAGATCTCCCAAGTTATCTGCTCCTGCTTCCTTGAAGTTTCTGAGAGAAGGGTTGCTAGTTCTTCAACAACTTCTTCCTTGTCGGTGGGTACAACTACCTCAAGGGTGTGTTCCCATTCTGCAGGTAGTTTCTTTTCTGGAACAGAAACGGCTTCAGAAGTCATGACAGTTATTTCCTCAGTAACCTCTTCTGTGGTAATTTGCTCTGGTTTGTCCCATTGTGTTGTAGTCTTGGTCTGTGGAGCAATAACAGCTTCCACTGGCACTGTAACAACTTCTTCAATTTGATCCTCTTTGGGCTTTACTTTCTCAGAGATTTCCCAAGTTATCTGCTCCTGCTTCTTTGAAGTTTCCGAGAGAACGGTTGCTAGTTCTTCAACAACTTCGTCCCTGTCGGTGGGTACAAATACCTCAAGGGTGTGTTCCCATTCTGCAGGCAGTTTCTTTTCTGGAACAGAAACGGCTTCAGAAGTCATGACAGTTATTTCCTCTGCAACCTCTTCAGTGGTTATTTGCTCTGGTTTGTCCCACTGTGTTGTAGTCTTGGTCTCTGGAGCAATAACAGCTTCTACTGGCACTGTAACAACTTCTTCAATTTGATCCTCTGTGGGCTGTACTTTCTCAGAGATCTCCCAAGTTATCTGCTCCTGCTTATTTGAAGTTTCCGAGAGAAGTGTTGCTAGTTCTTCAACAACCTCTTCCTTTTCTCTGGACTCTACTACCTCCTGAGTGGACTCCCATTCAGCAGGAAGCCTCTTTTCAGGTGCAGCAATGGCTTCAGTTATAACAAGTGATGTTTCTGTTTTATCTGCTGTCTTAACATCCTCGGCGCTATTAAACTCAGTAACTTCAAGGTTGAGGGGTACTGACAATGGGGCACGTTGAGTCCGTTCAACCTGCTTTGTTTCGTCTTCTTGCAGAACTTCTGAAGGCTGTGTCCAGGACACATGTACACCCTTTTCAATTGCTGTAACAGGCTCAGTTGGAATAACTGAAATTTCAAAGTTATCCTCAGCTGCTGTTTCTTCTGACTTAAACCATGGGAGTTGCTCTTCCTGTGATGGAACTTTTAATGCATCAGATGTAACTTCTTGAACAGTGATTTCGTTATCTTCAAGTGGAACTTCTTCTACTGGTGTTTCCCAAGAAACCTCAACAACTTTCTCAGACATCGAAAGAATATCAGCAGGAATTTCAACGGCCTGTACTGGTAATTCTTGAAGCTCCCACTCCTCAGGCTTTTGCCAAGTGATGGCATCCATTATCCCTGTAACTTCCACAGGAGCAGATGGGAATTTTTTGCCGAGCTGTGCTTTGTTTGGGAAGATATCTTGGCTTTGTTGCCATGAAACATTGTCAGATTGTCCAGATGCCTCAAGCATCAAAGATGGACGTCTTTCACTTGAGACAGGCCTTATATCTAAATGCGTTACATCTTCAGAAAAGTCCCACTCAAATGTTTCAAATGTTTCTGGGACTTCCATTGCTGCTGGAATATGATCACCCGCTGTAGCCACTTGCTCAACAGTAGAAATATCTTCAGTTACACCCCATGAGATGCTTTCTTCAATTCCAGAGGTTTCAACAGCAACAGATGGACGACGATCACTTTTGACAGCTCTTTGCTCTGGAGAAACAATTTCTTCACTGTTATTCCACTGAACGACCTCATCCTTTTTAGGAATTTCCATAGGTGCAGATGGCAGTTTCGTCCCTGCAATTGCCTTTTGTTCCAATTTAGAAACATCTTCTGACTTCTGCCAAGTCACGCTGTCAGCTTTTTGTGTGACCTCAACAGTTATAGAGCGTCGCCTAGAACTTGGCACTGTTTGGACTTCTAGGCTAACAATATCTTCTGGTTTATCCCAGTGGACAGTTTCAGCCTTTTCTGGGGCTTCCATTGGTGCAGATGGTAGTTTTGTGCCAGAGAGGGCTTTTTTCTCAAGAGAAACTGCTGCTTCTGATGATTCCCAGAAAATTGTGTCCGACTTCTCTGGTACTTGAACGATTAAGGAAGGACGACGCTCACTGGTAATTGACTGCGACTGAGGTTGAATTTCTTCCGAGGTACCCCATACAAGATTGTCTTTAACAGTTGTTGTTTCAATCATGATTGATGGCCTCCTTTCTCCTGTCTCTGGCTTGACATCAGAGACATCTTCAAGTGCATCCCAAGGAATCTCTTCCTGCCTACCAGGGGTTCTCATGGGAGCTGAGGGAAGTTTATCACCAGAAGCAGCATGAGCTTCCTCAGGCATGTCTTCAGGTTTTACCCAGGAGATGGGGGCTTGCCTCTGGGGCACTGTAACAGCTTCAGGAGCAACAGCCTTTGCATGCTCTGGAACATCTTCTGGCTTCTCTTCTTCTTCAGGCTTGTTCCACTGCATGGTGTACTCCTGCTGGGGTGCCTCAAGAGGTACCGATGAGATTTCTTCCACAATGGAAGGTTGCTGGATGGGCAGGTCATCAGCAGTAGTGTTCCAAGACACTACTTGTTCTTCCTGATGGCCTTTCTCTGGAAGAGATTGCATGAATTTATGCAAAATGTTTTCATGTGGTAGGCCAAGATCTCTCTCTTCTTCTGAGGATTCTTCTTCTTCTTCTACTGTAACCTCTTGAACCTCTGTAGTCTGGGTTACTGTTGTTGTAGTTCTTCGAGTTACCTTCTTGACATAACCCATTTCATCAGGTATCTCTTGTTCAATGACTTCAAAGGTGGTTACTTCTTTTGTTGGGGTTGGTCCAAGGTCAATCTCTGCAGAAGTTCAAGAAGAAATTAATAATGTGTTGTTCTTAAAGAACTACAATAATCTTGCAACTTTTAGTCATTACTTAATAATTACCTGGTAAAATCCTGGTTAATACATTTTCTTATTTAGAAAAAAAAGCATCTAAAGGGAGTAATATTTTAATAATGTATTAGATAAGTCTTACATTACCAGACATTATGAAGCACTCCCAGCCTCTGTATTTTTCACGTTAGGTACGCGCTTCAATAGATTTATGCGTCTAGTGAACTCACTGTGCGTCAAACGAACTTTGAGATGGAGTTAAACGCAAGGCGAAAGATGTAATGGAAAATATCTTGCTTGTGAAGCAAAAAAAAATTCAAATGTTCAAATTTGGAACTAAAATAGTGGAACACTTGTTACTCAATGATTAATAAATGATTTAGAACAACAAATGTTACAACATGAAATATTACATAAAATTGTAAAAACAGAATTACAAAAAATTGTAAACATTCCTTGAAAATTATGATGAATTATAACAATTATGAATTATCATGCTGATGGTGATCACGAAACTTTGAAAACATGTTTGAGGGATACTCACCTTCAGAGAAGATGATCAGTTCAGCTTGTGTTGAGACAACCCCTGCTTGATTTTCGGCAACACACTCATACACTGTCTCGTCTTCTTCAATCACTTCTTTGATGATTAGTGTACAAGTACCATCAAGTTCATACATTGTAATAAACCGGTCACTTCTTACAGGCTGCCTGTTGATAAGCCAAGTAATGCTTGGTCGAGGATAGCCGATAATATTACAAACAAAACGGACTTCCTCTCCCACTCTAGTCTCAATGTCAGTCAGGTGTCTGATAACTTCAATTGTTACCCTTTCCTCAGTTTCCTCTTGAGAAACATCAATTACCATTTCAATTGGTTGAAGAGTTTCTTCTTCTCGAGAAATGCGAACTGTTGTTTTTTCCCGCCTTTCTAGCTCATCTGGTTTGATTTCAAATCCAACCTCAGGGAACCTTTGTTGAAGAAGGGTTGTCTGTTGAGTTGGTGCTTCTTCAACTTCAACTATGAATTCAACAGGATGTAATTCTCCTGGCCTTTCAATTGAAATCTCAGTTGTTTCTTCCTCTTCAACATCTGGTTTCCTATCAATGGTAACTTCGGTGATCTCCCTTGTGTCAGGTGTGTCTTCTTTCTGTATTGTTATCTCAGTCACATACTCTGGACTCTCCTCAGTTTTTTTGTCAATTACAACTTCAGTTACTTGTCTAGTATCTGGAAGGTTTTCTTCCACAACAGTGGTAACCATTTCTGTGACTTCAGTTGTTTCGGTCAAGATGTCAGCAAACTCCTCCTCCGGAATTTCTCCTTCAGGCATAATAATTTCTTCATACTCAGGTTGAACAATTTCAAACTCTTCAAGCGGTGCCTCTGCCGGACCTCTTGGAAGTTGTGTGACATCAACCACAACCTCTACTGGCTGTGTTGGGGTCTTTTCCCTTTCGATGGTAACCAGAGTTGTCTCTTGGGTTTCTGGAGCCTCTCTCCTCTCGATAACAGTAGTAACACTTCCAGTTACTGTCTCTGGTTTCTCTTCAACAGCCAAGACAAGTTCAACTTCACGGGGTTCACGTTTTCTTTCAATGGTAACCTCAGTTCTCTCTGACACTTCGGAAACTTCTTCTTCAGATTCCTCTTCTGGTAATATCTCTTCCTGGACCACTACTTCTGTTACTTCTTGAACCTCAGGTTGTTCTTCAACTTCTTCTACTGTAGTTGTGACAGTTTCTGTTACAGTTCGAGTGACCTCAGTTATTGTCTCTTCTTGAGGGGCTTCTCCTACATCTACAACAAGCTCAATTGGTTGAAGGGGCTGTGGTGCCTTCTCAATGACAACTTCTGTCCTTTCACTTACTTCTTCAGTAGGGCGGATCTCAAATTCAACAGGTACAAGTTGACCTGGCTTGTGAATGGTTTCAATTTCTACTTTATCAGATACATACACATCTGCATATGAGGACACGGTCCCTTCTGTAGTTGTTACACGGCACTCAAACTCAGCATCATCCTCTTCTTCAATAGGACTGATGACTAACACATTTGTACCATCTAGTTCACAGACAGATATGAATCTTTCACCTTGTACTGGTTTTCCCCCACGCAACCATTCCACTTTAGATGTCGGCTGAGCAATAATCTGGCATTCCAAGCGAGCTTCACTTCCCACCGGCACTTCAACATCATTCAAGTCCTTCAGAATAACTGGCTGAGTGATTTCGCTCACAGTTTCTTCAATTGGAACTTGAAGTGGGGTTGCCTCTTTGGGTATCCTCTCATCAGGAATAAGGCTATCAGTCACTTCGGTTAATTGTGTGACATTCTCTTCCTCTGGATAAAATGTCTCTACTTCAGGTTTCTGTTCCAGTAATTCAGGCTTCTTGAAACTTGGTCTTTGCAGTTTCTCAACGGGAACTTCTTGAGGAAGAACATGTTCAGGACCTATTGGTTGCTCCTGTACATCAACTACCAGTTCAACTGGCTGTAAGGGGGTTTTCTCTTGTTCGATTACGACCTCAACTGTGTCGCGTGATTCTGGGATGTTTTCTTCCTCAACAAGTGTTGTCACTGTCTCTGTGACTGTTTCAACTACCTCTGTGAATGTTTCTTTGGGCAATTCTTCAACTTCTACAAAAAGTTCAACAGGCTGAAGGGGTCGAGGTTGCTTTTCAATGGTGACACTTGTCTGTTCAGATATTTCTTCAAATGATTCCTCATCATCATCTGGAACTTCTTCGGGCATGACAACAACCTCATACTCAGCCAGTTCTTCAGGAAACTCTTCCTCAGGCATGATTATTTCCTCAAATTCTGGTTGTCTCTCCTTTTCATATTCAATAATTACTTCCCCTTCTTCCAGAACTGGTTGCTGTTTATGAATGACCATTTCGGTTGTTTTCAGGACCTCAGGTTGTTCCTCAATTTCTTCTATTGTAGTTGTGACAGTTTCTGTTACAGTGACTTCAGTTGTCTCTTCTTGAGGGGCTTCTCCTACATCCACAACAAGCTCAATTGGTTGAAGGGGCTGTGGTGCCTTCTCAATGACAACTTCTGTCCTTTCACTTACTTCTTCAGTAGGGCGGATCTCAAATTCAACAGGTACAAGTTGACCTGGCTTGTGAATGGTTTCAATCTCTACTTTATCAGATACATACACATCTGCATATGAGGACACGGTCCCTTCTGTAGTTGTTACACGGCACTCAAACTCAGCATCATCCTCTTCCTCAATAGGACTGATGACTAACACATTTGTACCATCTAGTTCACAGACAGATATGAATCTTTCACCTTGAACTGGTTTTCCCCCACGCAACCATTCCACTTTAGATGTCGGCTGAGCAATAATCTGGCATTCCAAGCGAGCTTCACTTCCCACAGGCACTTCAACATCATTCAAGTCCTTCAAAATAACTGGCTGTGTGATTTCACTCACTGTTTCTTCAACTGGGGCTTCACTTGGACTTGCCTCTTCTGGCTTTCTATGTTCAAGAGTTAAACTCTCAGGAACTTCAGTCATAACAGTTACATCTACTTCCTCTGGATAAAATGTCTCTCTGTCAGGTTTTTTTTCTGTCAAGTCAGGCTTTGTGAAACTTGGTCTGTGCAGTTTTTCTACAGGAACATCTTTAGGACCTCTTGGCTGTTTCTGAACATCATCGATCAATTCAACTGGCTTTAAGGGAGTTTGTTCATGTTCTATTACTACCTCCACTGTGTCTCGTGAATCTGGTATGTCCTCTTCCTCCACAACTGTGGTCACTGTCTCTACCACTGTCTCAACTACCTCTGTGACTGTTTCTCGAGGTAATTCTTCAACTTCTACAAGAAGCTCAACAGGTTGGAGCGGCTGAGGTTTCTTTTCTATGGTGACACTTGTCCGTTCAGAGATTTCCTCAAATGACTCTTCATCCTCTACATCAGGAGCTTCCTGAGGCATAACAACAACCTCATAGTCTGCAAATTCTTCAGGGAACTCTTCAAATATTTCTTCATAGACTGGCTGTTCTGTAACTTCTTCCGTCTTTACTGTAGTGACAGTTTCTGTTATGGTTTCAGTTACTTCAGTGACTGTTTCCTGTGGTGCTTTGTAAATTTCCATGCTGATTTCTGGTAGTTTTTGTGGTGCCTTGTCGATTGTTACTTCTGTTCTTTCACTTACTTCTTCCACGGGTTTGTCATCTGGAGCAAACTCTAACTTCACCGGTGCAAATCGTGGAGGTTTTTCAGTTACTCCAACATCTTTCTTTGACCTGTCTACAACATAAACATCGGCAGTGGAAGAGACAGTGCCCTCTGGATTTGTAGCACGACATTCAAATTCAGCATCATCCCTGTCCAAGACAGGGCTAATCATCAACATATTGGTACCATCTATCTCACTTACAGAAACAAAACGTCGTCCTTGTACTGGACTGCCATCACAAAGCCATTCTACTGTTGGTCGCGGATGTCCAACTATTTGACATTCCAACCGGACCTCTTCACCAACTGAAACATCTACATTAGTCAATTCTTTTAGAACCTCTGGAGGCAGTGATTTTATCACTGTCTCTTCTTCTGGCACCTCTTTTTGGGCTGCATGTTCTGGCAAAGTTTTGTAAGGAGAAATGTCTTCCGGTGCTTCAGAAATTTCTTCTGGATAAAGTTCCTTTAGTGGTCTTTGCAATTCTAGTTTTTCAAGTTCCAGTTCTTCCTCAGAAGATGATGGGATTTCAGCAACTGGTGCAATCACTACTTCAACTGATTCAGACACTTCATCATCTGGAGCAAGTTCTGTAACCTTAGTCACAGTTTCAGTGACTTTTTCAATGGTTTCAACAACAGCTTCTTCTGGTTTTTCACCAGGCATAAGTATAACTTCATATTCAGGAAACTCTTCATCAGACTCCTCTTCAGTAACAACAGTTGTGACTGTTTTAGAAACTGTTTCAGTTGTAACTGTTTCAGTCACAGTCTTAGTCACTTCAGTCTGTGATTCTTCTGGTTCTTTCCTTGTGTCAATGATGAACTCAATTGGTCGGCGCTGCTCGGGTTTCCTTTCAATTGTGATGCTTGTCTGCTCAGAAACTTCATCCTCAGATACCTCTTCTGGCATAACTATAACCTCAAACTCAGGTTGGTACTCCTCTTCCTCTGGCATCACCAACTCTGCATATTCTGGCTGTGATTCAGCTGGACCTCTTCGATGAACATCCAATGTAAACTCAACAGGCTGCTGCGGTATACTTTGTCTTTCGATGGAAATCTCTGTTGTTTCCCTTGTTTCAGGAAACTCTTCTTCCTCTTGCTCCACTACAGTGGTAACAGTTTCAGTAACCGTCCTCACAACTTCTGTTTGAGTTTCTATTGGCTCCTTTCTTGTTTCAATGACCATTTCAACTGGTTGGCGACGTTCTGGTTTCTTCTCTATTGTGATGCTAGTTTGCTCAGAAACTTCATCCTCAGATACCTCTTCTGGCATAACTATAACCTCAAACTCAGGTTGGTACTCCTCTTCCTCTGGCATCACCAACTCTGCATATTCTGGCTGTGATTCAGCTGGACCTCTTCGTTGAACATCCAATGTGAACTCAACAGGCTGCTGTGGTATACTTTGTCTTTCGATGGAAACCTCCATTGTTTCCCTTGTTTCAGGAATCTCTTCTTCCTCTCGCTCAACTACAGTGGTAACAGTTTCTGTAACCGTCCTCACAACTTCCGTTTGAGTTTCTATTGGCTCTTTCCTTGTTTCAATGACCAATTCAACTGGTTGGCGACGTTCAGGTTTCTTCTCTATTGTGATGCTAGTTTGTTCAGAAACTTCATCTTCGGATTCCTCTTCAGGCATTACAATAACCTCAAAATCCGGTTGATATTCCTCCTCTGATGGCATCACCATCTCTGCATACTCTGGTTGCATTGTCCTTTCAATGGTCACCTCCCTTGTTTCTGTTATCTCAGGAGCTTCTTCTTCTGTCTCCACAACTGTGGTAACAGTTTCGGTCACTGTTTTTACAACCTCTTTTACTGTTTCTTTGGGCTTTTCTCCAATGTCTACCACAAATTCAACAGGCTGGAGAGGCTGGGGATGTTTTTCAATGAAGACGTCTGTTCTTTCTGAAACATCCTCACTGTCACTAATGATCAACTCAACTTCCTCAAAAGGTTGCTTTCGGAGCTCTACATGTGAGATCTCAGATGGACGTTCTATCACATAGACTTCTGCAATGGAAGTTACCGTGCCCCCAGGATTGGTAACACGACATTCAAATTCAGTATCATCATCATCCTCGACAGGATTTATTACAAGCACACACGTGCCATCTCTCTCTAGCACTGATGTGTAGCGATCCCCTTCAGCGGGAAGTCCATCTCTGAACCACTCAACAGTGATAGGAGGATGACCTGAAATCTTACACTCTAGACGTGCTTCACCTCCAAAGGGAACATCAACATTTTTTAGTTGCTCCAAGACCTGTGGACGTTTGATCTTGGTTATAACTTCTTCTTCTGGAACTTTACCAGGGGTAGCCTTTTCAGGTACATAATCATCAGGCCTAATCTGTTCTGGTTTTTCTGTTATGGCTGGAGCTGGGCGCTTTGAAGCAGCTGGCATAATGATGTGTTCATACTCTGGAGCAGGTTGCGGGGCAACAACAGGTTTCCTTCGATGAGACTTAGGTTTAGGTGGCACTGATTGAACCACTTCAGCAAATTCAGGTTGATGTTCCTGTGGTCTTTTACCAACATCAACAATAAATTCTACTGGCTGCAGAGGCTGAGTTTCTTTAACAATTAAAATGTCTGTCCTCTCTCGTTTTTCTGGTTTTTCTTCACTTTCACTAATAACGAGCTCAACCTCAAGTGGTTTTGTTTCTTTGGGTATTTGCACTTCGGATATTTCTGATGGAATCTCCATAACATACAATTCAGCTTTGGAGAACACTGACCCTCCTGAATTAGTGACAACACATTTAAAATCAGTGTCATCATCCTCAGTGACTGGATTAATTAAAAGGACTTGCGTCCCATCTCTCTCAACAACAGAAGTGTAACGATCTCCCTCGGCTGGGATGTCATCT
Source organism: Marthasterias glacialis (assembly GCA_911728455.2). Taxonomy (NCBI): domain Eukaryota; kingdom Metazoa; phylum Echinodermata; class Asteroidea; order Forcipulatida; family Asteriidae; genus Marthasterias; species Marthasterias glacialis. Next base: position 14,705,122 of record OU452223.1, read on the forward strand.
CTGAACCACTTTACAGTAAGCGGTTGCTCACCCACGATCTTGCACTCAAGGCGAGCTTCACCTCCAATGGTAACATCTGTATTCTGGACTGGTTTAACCACCTTCGGGCGTTCAATCTTTTGAACAGCCTCTTTTGGAGCTTCTTCAGGTTTAGGTTGCTCTGGTTTTGGTTTTTTTGGCTTGATCAATTCCGGTTTATGTGTCTTTGGCTCCACTGGCTTTTGTTCCATTGGTTCTTCTCTAGATGGCGGCATTATGATCTGTTCATACTCTGGCTTGGACTTCATTGGAACGACTGGTTTGGGGGTTGGCTTTTGTAATTTGGGGGTTGCTTCTTTCACTCCAACAGTTAACTCTACTGGCTGAAGTGGCTGCCTTCGCCTTTCGATAGTTACCTCTGTTGTTTCACGTTGTTCAGGGGTAACTTCAAGAACCTCCTCAACAGTTTGAGTGACTGTTCTTCTTGTTTCTTCTTCACTCCTTGATATTTCACCAACAAGCTCAACTGGCATAAGCGGCTGCTCCCGTTGTTCAATGACAACTTGTGTTTCTTCTCGCTGGTCAGGTGAAGGATGTCTCGTTAATGGAAAGACAGGTTGTAGCTTCTTAGCAACTGGCACAGAATCATCAGGGGCTCCTGGATGAACAATCTGTTCATGTTGAGGGACATACGATGGTGGAGAAACTTCCACAGGAGGAGGGTGCACGACATCTATCGGAGGATACTTTTGGATGTGCTCATCAGCTGGGGTAAGCTTATGTACAGTTGGCTGAGGAAATGTCAACTCCAATGGCACTGTTGCATCACTAACTGGTAACTTCTTTTCTGGCAAGAGCCCTTCACGTTCTGGTTTGCGCTCAAGAGGAACAGGCGGTTGAAACTGGATCTTTAATGGAGATTTTGGCTGCACCTCCTCAGGACCAAGCTGGTGCTCTGTTCTTTCCATTGGGGCAAATTTAAATTCCAGTGGTGGTGCTGCTTCCTTTGGATATATATATTCAGGCATTGGCTCAATTGGTTGTGGAGCTTCTGTTGGTAGAAAGCTCATTTTCAAAGGAGGAACTGATTCTTCATGATCTGAATATGGAGTTGTTTTTCTCTGTATAATGGTTGACGTAGTCTGACGTGAGACAGGTTGTCTCATTTCAACTATTTCTGGTCTTCTTGGGAAATCCTCAACCTCTGACTCTGTTTCAACTTCTTCAACAGTAGTAGTCACTGTTTCTGTGGTTGTTGTAGTAGTCTTCTTTGTAACTGTTTCATATTCTTCACCACTGTCAATCACTCTGGATGTCACCTCTGAGGTTTGTGTCCTTGGCTGAGGCCGATGCTGATGTGGCTGAAGAATAAACTCAACTTCTTCAGGTGGGACATATTCAGGTTCGATACCCACTTCAGTTCTCCTTTGCACTTGTGGATAAACTTCATCTGAGGTTGTTACTTTCCTTGTAACTTTTGGAGACTGATCAACCTGAATATCCCTTCGGGTCACAGCACTTGGTCGAGGTGGAGGTATACTTGGTTGTATAACAAACTCTACCTCATCTGGTGCCTTCTTTGCTGGCTGCAAGGAGAGCTGTGTCCGTTGAGGTTCTTGTCTTTCACGGTGTAATGTTCTTTGAATAGTTTCGTGGACCCGGGTACTTGTAACTGACTCAACATCAGACTCCCTGTCAATGCCAATTTGCAACTCCACAGGTTGAGGAGGCCGTCTGCGATCAATTGTTACAGTTGTTGACTCTGGACCATGGCGCTGAGTTGTGTCACCAATATGAATGATGAGAGAAGCAAAGCTTGATGCCGTGCCAAGCTGATTAGTAGCACGGCACTCATATTCACCTTCATCCTCTTCAATTACCACAGTGATTACAAGAGTGCACGTACCATCCTGTTCTTGGATGGAAAGGAATCTGTTATCCTCGAGTGGTCTGCCTTCTCGAAGCCATGTAATTCTTGGCGTTGGGTATCCATCAATAATGCATTCAAGCCTAGCCTCCTGACCAACAGTAACCCTTATATCCCTGAGCCCCTGTATAACATATGGTGTGTGAGGTGATGGAGCATATGATGGTGCCCCAAGTGGTCGAACTGCCAATTCCGGTTTAGGCTTTCTGTCTGGTGGTGGCCTCCTTGGTTCTTCTGGTTCAGGTACAGGAAACTGATGTGTTCTATGCTCTTCATAGATCCTTTCATGATGTATAGTTTCATCAACAATCTCTGCATACTCAGGCTCTGTAAATTCAGGAAAAGCAACAGGCCTCTGCGGTTGAACAATTTGTTGTGGTTCAAGAAGAGGCTCATGCACCTCTGGAGGCTCAATTGGCACTGGGAGTTTGTCAAGACTATCAAAACGTTTTGGCTTTTGTACGACCTTTGGTTTTATTTCAGGCTCATGGACTGTTGCTGGTTTCTGAGGCACTGATATGTTTTCTAGTTGCTCCAAAGAAAACTCTTTGGGCTTTGGTTTTGTCTCAGGCCTTATCTCACGTTCCCGAACAATTGGGGGTGGATGCATCTCTGAGATTTTCTCCAAAGGTTTCAAAGAAAACTGAGGTTGAACCGTCTGTTCAGGATGTACAATATCTTCTGAAACAGGTACAAAAGGCTCTTCAGGCTGAATAACCAATGTAGATCTTGATGGTGGTGGAGGAGCTGGCTGATGTAATATCCCTGTCTCAATACGTTCTCGTTGCCTTTCTTGCCAATCACCTGTAGTGATAACAACCTGTTGAGTGTGTTGCTCAACTGGCTGTTTGTAAGAAGGTTGCCTTGGTCGTGGACCTCTTGTAGGCAACTCCACTGTCACACTCTCTGTTCCACTCTCATGATCAGACATCACTGTTTTTACTGTAGTGGTTTTTGTTGTTTTAGTAGTGACAGTTTCCACAATTTCTTGGCCATCTTCAAAACGCTTATTGACAAGTCTTTCAGTCCAACTTCCCTCTTCTTCAGGTTCCTCGTGAATAGTTGTTGTAATGAGGCTAACATCCCGGCTCCGATCTGAGGACTCAAACTGCACAGTCAGGTCAGCATATGTTATTGCCTTTCCCAGCTGGTTCACAGCTTTACACATGTATTCAGCATCATCATCAATTGTAACCTCCAGAATTGTTAGAGTACATGTACCATCGTCTTCATAGGTAATCTCAAACCGTTCATCAGATGGTATTGGCCTTCCATCCTTGAACCAAGTTACTGTTGGTGTTGGCCTGCCAGTTACTCTGCATGTAAACCGAGCGGTGTAACCCTCAAGAATTTCCTGTGGCCTACAGGGTTGCACAAAACGTGGCTTCTCACCATGCTCAAATAATATTTGTGTCTCTCGTCTGCGTCTATGCCTGCGCTCACTACGAGGAATGGGTTTGACAATCAAATCAGCGAAACTAGACACTTCCTCTCCTTCTGGGTTGACGGCCCTGCACTCAATTTCAGCTGTGTCATCCCTTTTGACACTGTGAATTGTTAGTGAGCAATGACCAAGGTCATCATAATGCAGAGTGTATTTCTCGCCTGGATGGACTTCAATACCATCACTAAACCAGCGAATGCGAGGCATGGGTCTGCCAGTAACGCGAGCATCAAATTTAGCAGTACTTCCCTCCAGCACCTCAATGTCCAGTAACTCATTCATAAAGCGTGGAGGTCGGCGGGTTCTGATGATACGATCAGACCTCTCAGAGAAGGACACCTCTGACGGCGCCTCTGTGTCACTCTCTACAACGGTTGTTGTTGTAGTTGTTGTCGTTTTCTTGACACGCCGGATGATCTCAGACTGTGAAGCTGTTTCATCCTCTGCCGTTATTACTGGCCCTATCAAATAAATTGATATCAAAATTATTATTTCAATATTCATCTTGAAAATTAGAGAAAAGTAAACATAAATCAGCTACTTATTGTACATTTCATCATAAGTAATTACTGATTTCATTTCTGCAGTGAAGCTTACTTACCACTGACAGTTATTCTGCAAGTGCACGCAGAAGTTCCAAGTGGATTTTCTGCACGACATGTATACTCTCCAGAGTCTTGAGGAAGCGCCTGTGAGATGACAAGAGAGACTCTGTTCCCATTGATGAGATACTGTGACTCCTGAGAATCAGGGATTACCTGATCATCCTTGAACCATGTGATGGTCGGGAACGGGTGTCCAGTGATAATGCACTCGATCTGTATTGTTCCTCCTTCACGGACAGTAACATCATTGAGAAGCCGCCTGAAATGAGGAGCCTCTGGAGCTGTCTCCTGGTATCCACCGAATCCCCCGATGGACAGTGTGATATTAATCGGTTGAACCGGATACATTCCAGGCTCAACCATGTACCGACGTCGGGACTCTGGTTCCATTGTGACCATTGGCTGCCGTGTGGATTGTATAATCATTGGCTGTATGTCCACGTACCTCATGCTCTCTGACCCATCATCAGTCACAGTCTCTGTTACTGTACGTGTAGTGGTTGTTGTTTTGCGAGTGATGGATCGCATCTCCTCATCTTCAGAGGCATCACTGAGTAAATTGATATTGATAGGTCGGCGTGAGCGAGAAATACGTGGACTCTGGTCTCCGATGGTTATTCCACCAGGGGCCTTATCAACCCCAATACAGATGCGCATTTCACGACGACCTTCACTAATGTCACTGTCAAGTGCAGAGTCAACTGTGCGAGGAAGAAATAATAAATAATGTTACTTAAAATTTATAAACTATCTTTTATGGAGCATTCATCCATGCACAACTATCAAATATAACAAACTATGAATATAACAAAGTTTATGGTAGACTTTTATTGTTGAAATGTTAGACATTTGATAATAAAAACTTTTAAATCTCAATTATCAGGTATTATTCGAACAGACTCTATTTCACATTTAATTTTTGAGCCAGTTTAACTTATCACGTTTAACTGAATCCATATTAACTTTGCATAAATTATTCTTGGAAGCAGAAATAATTCTTTTCAAGATTGTTTTCTTCTTTAATATTTCAATTTTTACCTCTGACGGTGAGTGTTGCAATGCATGTTGACTCTCCAGCAGGATTTGATGCTTTCACCACGTAGTCACCCTCATCATTGGGCCTCACATTACGAATCTCAAGAACGCATTTACCACTCTCAGAAACTCTGATTGTAATGCGATTTCCAGACCGTAATTCCTTGCCACTCTGTCAAAATTATCATTACAAATAATTAATTATAAGTTTTTTGATATAGAAGCTGCAGCTATATCAATCTAATCATACATGGCCCAAGTCTACTTTTAATAAAATAGGTTGGTTGCTTCTCGAAGTTCATTTGTTGTGGGAACCAGACACATAAGATGGGTAATAAATGGTTAAAATTTGTACGCTTCGCAAGCTGTAAACTTTTACAATGAAAACTTGAAGGGTACTTCCTGTTAATCTTTTCATCATTACCTTAACCCTACTACTTTCTGACCATTTAATATCATCCACTGTGGTTTTAAATTATAGATAAACTATGCCATCAAACTACAATATAATGTGGTAAATGCATCACACAGTACACACTGTACACAGTTCTGTGTAGAGTTGTGTCATCATACACAACCAATGCGGATGAATGGGCTTCAAATTGTTGGTCAACTTGCTGGAAAAACGTTTCCAAGAGTATAGGAGGATTAATTGAAACAGAACGAAAAGACAATGAACAGCTTACACATGGTTAACCAATTGATTATAGTTCTTTACCTTGTACCATCTGACAGAAGGCCTTGGGTGGCCTGTGACATGGCATTCAAACCGAGCCACATTGCCTTCATGTACCTCCTGGCTGCTAAGACGGGAATTGAAGGTAGGAGGGGTTGAGCGAAAAACTCGTTTACTCTTTGGTTGGATTTGGATCTCAAAGTCTGAGGCGTAGCCCTCTGGTGCCATTGTGAAGGATGAACGGAGTGACTGCTGCTCGGTGTCACTCTGGACAACTCTTCTTGGAGCTAAAAAATAAAAGTTACATTTCAGATTCCACAAATTAAATGTTTGTCACAGTTTTCCTTGATATAAGGAACATACATTTATTATCTTAAAACCTTGTAGCTTGTTTATTGAAAGAACATGATTGAAAAAAGAACCGACTTTAAAAAAGTGACTGTGCATTTCCAAAAAGATCAACATAGCCAGTCCCCAATACGGTTAATGATACCAAAAAAAAATTGTTTTCATTGAAAATAGGTTTAAAAATTTTTTCTTAAAACCAGTACAAGACTATCGTAGTGAGCTTACCTTCCACAATAAGTTTTGCAGTACACGAAGCCAATCCAGCAGCATTCTCTGCCTTGCATGTTATTTTACCGTGGTCACCTGGCTTCACTCTTGGAAAGATCAGTGTGCTTGTCCCATTCGAGCGCACTGCAATCCTCACGTTTGGTGAATCATGCAGTTCCTCTCCATTTCGGTACCACCAGATCTCTGGTGTTGGTGTACCAATCACAGTCACATCAAACCTTGCTGTGGTTCCTTCTGGAGCACGACAGTGGTTGATGAACTTGGTGAACGTAGGAGGGATACGCGCTTCCATGATTCGAGTGACAGGTGGCGGGTGGGGTGATGCCATTGGTGTTGGCGTCTGGTGCACTTGCGTCTGGCGAGTTCGGGTGATTTCAGGGGTTTTAGCTGTTGTGGTTGAAGTCTTGGTTGTCGTCTTCTTAAATGAGCGACCAGCAAATGGTTTCGCTTCTTCCTTCACCTCAACTTTGGCAACAGCAGGCTTTTCAGCAGCTGCTGATGTACCCTGGAGAAACGTTTATACATGATTAACCCACAGTCAGTTGTGCATATTCATGGTCATGAAATGGCCACAATAGAATTCAGTTTGAGTATAACAACGAACTCAACATTAAAATATGAATTCGCAATAAAGCATCTTATTATACAAAAACTTGGTGACAGATGAACAATCGTTTGAACATCAGCATCAAAGATGAAACAGTGCGAAAAAACCCTCGTACAGATTAACCTTGACAAAATATTCATTTAAACAAAAGAAAAAAAGATGGTATGAAATCTCATTCAGATCCTACCTGCAGTGGTTGTGAAGGTTGCGAAGGGTCTGATGGTTGTGATGGAGATGACTCGTGAGTAGATGTCCCACTGTGCACATGTCCGTCAGTCAGTCCCTTCTCCTTCTCTGCTGGTAACCTCTGCAAGACCGGTGCAGCATGCACATGAGGTTTCCTAGTATCCCGTTTTAAAGGCAAAGCAAAGGCGACTGTTCCGTCATAGGGAAGGATCTCGTCAACATCTTCATCTGTGTCTTCTGAGGTATCAAGACCCTGTTCTGCACTGTAGGCTCCGCTAACGTCGCCCCCATAAGATTCACTGAAGCTAAGGGGTCCAATGCCCTGTCCTTCAGGGGCACCAGCTGAAACAGTTGGCATAAAATAAAAATTGCTTGACTTGTTTTGTTTCATAACACTTAACAAAAAGAAAACTATCGTGTTGTCTTGTGTACTGGGATATGATTGTATTTAACATAAAGACAAATGACAGCTCTAATTATGTTAGGACCTCCATGCAAAAGTGTGACAAACTCTCCTTTACGCAAATTATGTATTTTTTCTTTTAAATCTATTTTTCAAGTGGTTAGCTATTTTGTTACTTCTTTTCCTCATGGGTTGATGTAATGCTTGTAGAATCTTGTTTTCTACCTTTACATTAATTAATTAATATTACAAGCAAAATCACACAGTATTTAGTAGTTACATGCATGGTTTATCTACATATTTAAAATAAAAACCAACAAACATCCACATTTGGATTTAAAAAAAAGTGTTTCGTAAATCAAGTCCCAGAAACTCCTTTTTAGTAAACACCTCATTTAAATTTTCGTTAATTCGGTCTAAATGATTTGTGACACATAGTTATCTTTTGAAGGTACATCATGTAATATTATCTTCTGAGAAGTATTGGTGGCAGAACCCAACCTGTTGGTAAGTCGTTGCGTCTCATGCGTGCGTATCCATCTGCTGCACGCCCAAAGTTTTTGCATTATCCGGCTCCACTGCTGGCTTAAGTTTGTATGCAATTTTAACCCAGATCGCCAGTTTCGTTGGTCAAAACTTTTAATTCTAAGAAGACCTTAGTCTTTGAAGACTATATGTAAAAGCAAAGCAATTATTAAACTTTTTTTCCATAAATTATCAAAGAAAAACGAGCTAAGTGCAACTCCTATGGGCTTTTTGGGAATGAGTGGAGCCAGTTTGTGTGAAGTGGGCGTGGCTTACAGTGGAATTACATCACACTTACGAACATGATAGTTGATCAATTAAAGGCAGGGTATACCTTTGGTAATTACTCCAAAAATTAATGAACATTAATGAAGCACTGGAGAGCTGTTGATAGTAGAAAACACTGTGATAAACGATTCCCTTTGAAGTAATGTGGTTTTAGAGAAAGAGATAACTTTCTGCCAGAAAATTTGAATCTGAGAAACGATTCATGCATGAATCGTTTATCACGTAATGGAAAACATGTAGTTTCCGCATTTTCAAATCCTTCTGCATGGAAATAACCGCTCCAGGTTTTCCCCCGATGTCTCAAAAACTCTACCATCTTTTGAAACACAATGTTTACATGTTAATTTCATGGTATAATCTACAACTATGTAGGACTGAAATAAACATATGGTTCCAAATACGTGAGACGTACCCTGTCTTTAATTCAACCCTCTTCATTTGTTTTCTCAATTTATACCCAGTACAAAAAAAGAATAAAACCCTACATTTACAGTTAATAAACCCAAACATATTAATGCATACTTACACGCTTATTATCCTTTGTGTAGTAAGAACAAGCAGGTAGGGGGAAATCGGTAGCCGTTAGCATATTTGAGCAAACAGGAATAAAATAAAACACTGCAAAACAGACTGTAACATCATGCAGGTAAACATGTGAAGTCTACATATTCAGGCGCATGCTCTTTTTTTTTTGCCTTTTTTCACAGTGCTGGCGCAGACAAAATGAACAAACATACAATTTTGACAACTTTATTTGATCTTTCTCATTACATAATACCATCAAACTGAACAAAGTCATCACAAAAATGTGTCTTTTTATTTAAAAAAGATAAAACATGCAAAAGTTTTGTTTTAGACCAGTTTTAGATTATCACAAACAGGAATAGCGTTTCAACATTTCCTCTAAAACATTATAACAAGAAGTGGAAATACAAATGTATACATACTGACAAAATGCAATCAAAAAATAAAAGTAACAGAGCTTCATTTTACAGCGTGCAAGCCAAATGCAAAATCACATTCACAGGCATATGAACACTAATCAGCTAGTTATTATAAAATACTACAACAGAAAAATAAAACAACTCCGCACAAAAACAGGCAACTGACAAGACAAATCTGTAAAGACCAATTCATGTACTTTATTGAATTTCAATGGGAAAATATGGAAATAGAGTTTTCCGAAAAGGTATAATAAAAGTGAATATCATTTGAAAGTGTTTTTTAAGTGTGGTAGAGAGGAGAGGGGAAAGGGAAAGAAGGACACATACTGTGATTGGGGAGTGAAGAAGTGCATAGTTCATATATCCTGTATTTTAGAATTTCAACTAATAATGTGGGTAGTTCAAGACAGCTGTAAAAATAAAATGACATCTTTATTCTCTTCCAGATTATTCAAAACAATTGAGACTGAAGAAGCTGATCAGTGTCTGCAGAGTGCAGACCTACATGTACCAGGTGACTCCATTGTTCTTGATAATATGCACTTGCTCCAAACCAGTATACAATGGAGAATAAGCCATTTGCAAGTTACACTTGAATGTCTAGTACAATAACTTGCTTAGTCACAAGTCGCCACTTAAGTTTAAATTCCTCAGACTAGAGAGACAGTTGCTATGTCACATGGTTCGAGACAAGCTTTTTTGAGTTACGTAAGAGATGACGAACACCCATATACAATTCTGAATGAATGTGTATGCCAAAACGGTACCAAAGTTTGCCCATCTGGAGGTTGCTAAACAAAATCTCGCCCCAAACCTTGTGACATAGCAACTGTTTCTACAGTCTGAGAAATTTAAATTTAAGTGGCAACTTGTGATTAAGCAAGTCGTTGTACCAGACATTCAAATCTAACCAAGTCTAAAATGGTTTATTACCCGGTATGTCAGCAGCCACCTAGCGTCTCATAGCCTCCATTGCAAAAACCAAACAACATGACACAAAACCAAGACTACACATTACAAATTCATTGGTACACAAACTGTTAAGTTTTTAATGCACAAATTCTCAAAAGGTTAGAGTATCCAACTACTCATGCTGTGATGTTTGGCTACATTTCAGTTCATCTCTGCTCAAACTCATTCTCAGGTCACCTCTTCATCTCTCTCTCTCTCTCTCTCATCAATCACTGACAGATAATAAACTCTTGGTAGTCTGATTGACCCTTGCTCATAAAGCAGTCACTTTTTGAAGGAAAAAAACTTGATTGAAAGAAAATGGTTTCATTGGTCTATCTGTTCCCTTTTATGACTATGACAAAATTGTCTTAATACTGCTTTATGAGGAAGGCTGAACGAAACATTAACATTAAATATCCACATGTCATTCTTTCAAAATGTGACACAGAGATTAACTCCAGCTGGTGAAATAAGCTCTCATCCACCAAAATTTTCTTTGACCAGTACAATTTAAGTACAGAGGTTTTTTGGTTACTAGGAGTATTGCATACAAAATTTTCAGCCGATGTCACTTGGCTGCTACTGGCGACACTTTCTGTTTAGCAGCTCAACAAAATTTACTGGACTTACCTTCTACGACAAGCAGGGTGCTACAGGTGACCTCACCAGCAGGGTTGGATGCCTTGACCGTGAACCGGCCAGAGTCGTCCGCAAACACCTCCTGGATGACCAATGAACTGGTTCCATCCGGTGAGTCCGTTATTCTCATGTATGGTGAACTGGCAATCTCCTTTCCTTCCAGGTACCATTTTATTTCAGGCCGGGGACTGCCTGTGACCTTGCAGTCAAACCGGGCCGGGTGACCCTCGGTGACCTCGACCTTTTGAATCTTCTTTACAAACTTAGGGGGCACAGCCGCTGATTGAATTTCTTCAACTGAAAAGGTAGGACACAAATAGACAGAATAGTGAGATGGTGGGATTGTGTTGTAGAATTAGTGTAAAATTTTACATTATTTGGTCCAGATTAGATGATTTTGAAACATATACTTTTTCTTTCTGTTTTCACAGTGGGTTTGCAATTTATTTTTAATTGAACCGCCTGTTTTGGTTATTGACATATGATTTGAATCAACCTTTATGTTGTTTATGAATAAAGTTGGAGTACAACCAAGCAACTGCACATTGCAACAGCTTTTCGGGAATGACACATGCTTGTTGGTCTTTCAGAGAACCACTAGAAAATTATTAGATCAGTCAAAACCGGTTTGAACCGGTCTATACTAAATTTAGTGAGGTTCTTTTTGATGGAGGGAATAGGGATTGGGTGCGTGGTAGTGAAGGGAGTTTGTCCCCGTTTTGGGGGGATTTTTCTGGGTTGCATCCCACTTCAATTGAAGAAATTATGCAAGCGTGCGGCCATGCCTGTCCCTTTAGAGTAAAAGCTGTGCAGTGCTGGCTTGAGACATATTCATACAATGCTAAGTGTTTGGTGCAAGATCATGGTTAATGGTAGGCTCTCGTCCTACCTGTACTCAAAGTTACAAAGTTGTGATTTTAGTACAAATTTCTGAAATATTAGTTAGTTGAGTAAATATCAAAAGCATGGATGATTTCTGAAACCTCCCCCCCCCCCAAACAGTTCAAAATTATCTGGCTTGATGTGCGTTCCAAATGTTCATTGCTAACACTAATAAAACACAAATGTTCACTGTTACAAAAACTAATTGCAAGTAGTTTTCTTTTTACATAAAATGTTTCCAGTGCAAAGTAGTTGTTGACGCTTTTGTCTACAATTCTGTCCCCACTCGAACACAGACAAGCACTTCATTCTTGGTTCACTGAAGCTCTGCCACAAAATTCACAGACCACTTGGATGGGAATGGAACCCATGGCCTCCTGCATGCTGGAACAGATGTCAAACCCATAGAGCTTCCAGAAAGACCCATCACTGACGTTTTGCATTGATGGGCATAAACATATGGATCTACTCTACACAGAATTTAGAACAACTATTCTTCTTAGCTGATAATAGTATTTGGAATTCACATCAAAACATGAACTCTTTGAACTGTGACAATTTCTCTGTTTTGTTGATTAGAGTCTGAAAACCTGAGCTTTGTTGATTAATTTTAACCGGCACCATCTTGTTAACATTTTAGCACTGTATTATATGTGCCCAATACAGCCCAGCTCCAATAAGACCAAGCGAATGCGTGTCTGTGACCTCAAACTGAAGTCTTAAATCAAACAAAAAAGCCATTCTTGAATTTTTAAAAATATCCATCTTTTCTTATATATTTTCAGATTTGTTTGTGTGTTTCTACCCTTTTTTTCAGTTGGCTTTATTTGTAACAGAACTTGCATTCCCCTGTTCTTCAGGACTCAACGCTGAGGCTTATTGAGTACAAAGAGAACACCATTTGTGCAGTTGCAAACCCACTGTTACTACAGCATTTTATTGTACAGCTGTCCCTTCAAACACTGACAAACAAAAAATGAATTGAGCATATGTTAACAGGACCATTTCACCATACTTAAATACTTCACACTTTGGTCATGCTTAATAAGAGAGAGAGGAACAAAAACGATGAGCTGGTGACATTTTCATTGAAAAAGCTACAACCTTTACACTAAAACCAGTCCAGTCCTTACTGTATAGCAAACACCAATGCAGAGCAAAATTGAGGTCATAAAAATAGCAGATGATTTGCCATCATGTGTTAATGAACCAATTGCTCTGCTTTTGTATTTGTGGGCAGTAAGACTCTGGCTTTTCACGAAAACATGGTTTCAGTTTTCAGCTTAAATTAATAACACAACTCCAATAGAAGAGGCACTCTTGGCATGCTTCAATGCATTCATAATGTACATTTTCAACAGACAGTTGATGTCAGAGTGAAAAACAACTGACCAGACCTTTACATTTGCAAACTCCATCTACATGTTCAAAACTGACCGCACAACAAATTTCAGCTAGTCAGTTGTCAGTGAACAAAGTTCACCGGGTCAGTTGAAGTACATAGAGAATTTAAAAGGCATTGTACATTAATAGATCCCGAAAACCAAAACCAAAACGTATGACCAGTTCTGCTTGCAAGGCCATTTCTTATCAAGCTATGTGATGAAGACCTTTATCAAAGGACATCCATTTTGCTTTCTCCTACAAGTACGTTGAAAAACCTATCACCAAACCGAGGCAAGAAGACACTTAATAGTCTGGCCCCTTTGTTGTTTAATAAGAATCACAATTCATGATTGCTACTACACACGGGAAATGTGACCGACGTGGTGGCAGCATGATAATGGTCTATTGCATCAGTACGTGTAACAGACTCAAATGGCAGTGATTTCTTTTATGAGTCTGTTGAGAAATTCTCCTCAGAAAAATGCTCTTTTTCAAATATCTCAGAGCTATGAAAGAAAAAAATACAAATTGCAAAATTTATACCAGTTCACACCACATGCTTAAGTTTGTCTGTTTACACCAACTAGCGTGCGCACCCTTAGCTAAACACTTTACAAGATTAAACTAAACTACGAAGACAGTTAAATTGTTTAATGCTAAACTCCTTCTAGTGTCTACACTTTTTCAAATTACTTGAATTGTTGCTTTTCATTAAAAAGGAAACATATTATGTTCACTTGATTTGTGATCGACAAAAAAATAACAACACCACCAAAATTGGATAAACAAAAACAACAAAATGGTTGCAGTAAAATCAAAAATAATAAATTAAGAAATGAAAGACTAAGGAAGCAATATTCAAATTAAACCCAAAATCACACATAAAAAGTCTTGTAACTAAACTAATTAAAAACATAAGTTTCAGTGATCTTACTTCTGCCATTATACAAAACAAATGCCCAAACTGGAGAAACAACACACTGATTTTTAAACCCAAATCTCTATTAGATATAATTTTATCAAGACAACTTGTAGACAAACAGCTCAAGCACAAATATATACTTAAAATTGCATTATACTTATTAGTGTATAAAGTTGAACATTTCTTTTCACTACACACTGAGGATGGCTAATAAAATTCATTCTTATTGCTCTAAATCTTGCGAGTGACTTGATTAAAACCACTTTGATGATTGTGTTTTCAAGTTCTTTTCAAGTTCATAATGAATACATTCCTCACGAATATAAAAACAAATTTACCAAACATGATTCGTGTCCTGTAATATTTTTTCACAAGGAATCTTTGGCTAAGGAAACTTCAAAAGCTTATACTAGACTTAAAAAAAATTAAGTGCTTAAAGTGGCTAAGAAAGTGCATTTCAGATCTAAGATAAAGTGCAAAAATAATATCTAAAAAATCTCTTAATATTGCATGGAACAATCGTAAAAATCAACTACAAAAGTGTGCGATGTTTACACTCTAAAACTAATTTTTATTTTATTTTTTTTTTCAAAACTAAGTCTTGCTTCTTTCTCTGAATGTCTTTGTGCATATTTCAAAACCTAACACATCCTATTAAAACTACGTAAGATTTTATGGTAAAATGGGGTTGATTTAATCCTTATCTTTAAAGCCAACAAACAATGATTTTTATTTATTTCTTTTTTTTTTTGCATATTCAAACACAAGATAGGATGGTGTACTAGTATCTCTCTTAAAAAAAAAAATTAAAAAAAATAAAAATTCAAATATATGTCCAGTATCTAAAAATCTATTTCAGTGCAAAGAACAATAAAAATCTGCATAGAGTCTATCAAATAAAATACAGATGCAGTTTGGAACTCAAATAAACTGAAACCCTACTTATGTGTTAGAGGTTCTGGGGAAACATTGCATAACTGATTGTCTGGAGCAAAACAAATTCTTTTAAACATGATAAATTTAGCATACAAAAAAAAATCAGGATTTGGGGGTTATGTATGAAAGTATACAAACACATGAAGGACAACATTTTTTTGCTATATTTGAAGTTAAAAAACAACGTAAAAATGGTTCAGGATTTAGACAAGAGAACGTTGACATGTGGAACTAAAAATGGTTTTAACTTTTACTGTGTTTGGGGTGCACCATATGAGGAATTGAGGTAGCTTTAGATTTGAGGAAACGTGGTTAACCAAAGTGGGCATTTTTACACTTGGTGTTATTACTTTTGTTGTTTGTTAACACTGCACTTACTTATAAAAACCATTAGTTAAAGGTGTGGTAAATATTTGCATTGCATAACTTGGGAAATATTTAACAAAATTAATTTGTTTTTAGGGTGAAATAGGGGCAATAAATAGGCAGTATATTTGAGAGTTTAGGGTGGTTCACTAAATAGAATTACTGCATGAACGTCTACTTATTTTCACACTTAAATCTACATAAATTCTATTAGTCATGTTAACCAGAAAAACCACCAATGGCATTATTTAAGCATCAGCAGAGGGCTTGTGAAATTTCACTTGTAAAATGTGAGTTTCAAATGCAAGTTTCCCACTCCACTGCCCAAATGACTAATCATTTTGTAAATGATTTTCACATCATTGTATTGTATCTGACACCACTTTTTGAAGTTTTAATGATGATGTTAAACCACATGAATCAGACTGCTGTCTGTAAAGGTGCCCTCTAGAGGCAATATGTTGCATTACCGAGCACAATGAGTTACAGGAAAATTCTGTACCATATTAAAAAAGCTAAATATCAGGCCAAGCACCAAAATTAAAAACACAAGTCCCTAAACGTCTATGTTTTACTAAGCACCTCCTTAAAAACCCATCAACATAAACATTATACTGTAGACTATGACTGAATTGTTCACAACACCACAATAATTTGTCTTTGTAGTCCAAAAACCCAGTAACATCAAAACCCGTTGCAGAATTCAAAATCATTCGTGGGTGGACATGGCTAGGAATTGTTGTGTAAAGTTTCTCAAGAAAAATTATGATCTCCTTCTTTAGAAATCAAGGTATGATTGTTTTTACTAACGATAAAAACATCTCCTAAACCAGTTCATTCCAGTCACATTGATTAGCAACAATCCAGTACATATTTGGGGCTAGCCAGAGACAAGCTGGACAAAATTAATTTCTTAAAAAGTAAACTAATGTGAAAGTTAACAAACCAGCCATAAAAGACATGGCACTGCAGGACTATAAAAGTAAACTTGTTTATAATCTTGAAACAAAAAAACGAATCTTTAAAAAAAAAAAAAAAAAAAAAAAATTGCATACTTTACTCTGTAACAAATGCATTTAAAAACAAGACTTTTTTGTCGAGCTTGTCTCAAAAATCCTAATCAATATTCTTTTGCATCTTTCTTTCCATAAATGAAATTAATTTTGTAAATAAAGTTTTCACATTCTTATTGCCTACTCTCAATTAAACAAACTCACTGCATAAACCAACATAGACTTGAACCAGTCTTCCAATAAAATTACCAACTTAAAAACAAATTTTTCTTGAAAACCACAATTAACTAAAACTAGTACTGCACACAAATGACAATGTCCAAAATTGGACATAAAATTTTCATACAATTTGGTATTAAAAGTATCTTTTTCTGCATTTAGTACAAATTACATAGATTTTTAAGGCAAAAAGGCTAAAAGGAGCATGCAGCATGAAAACAATGTCATGCTGCGCTATGAAGCCTAAAGTAAACTCTCCCTAAACTTACTGGCTTTAATAGAGACAAGGTACATGTACAACGTTGGTAATCATCCACAAACGAAACCAACAAATTCTGATAAGTTGACAGAAGCGAGGCGTTCAATTATCTTAACAGTGATTTATTTTTTTATTTTATTTTTTTTTTTCAGTTCCAAAAAACCCTGCTTTCTGTCAAAAATTGCCAGCTTGTTTTCTCTGCAATTTCTGCAAAATTTGAGGATGCCTTTTGTCAAGTGGTTTCTATTAGAGTTAAGACGCAAACTCCTTGTCAGTAGGTCATTTTAATGTAATATTGATTCCAAGTAACAAAGCACACTCATGTTTGTAGTTATGCCAACGCTACCAACGTTGTAAAGTCCCCTTAACATTGTTGGAAAAAATAATGTAAAAAAAAAACCTTAAACAAACAAAAAGAAACAACGCGTTTTACAAATCCTCCCCTGATGACTCACCTGCGACAATCAACTGTGCGCTGCAGGAGGCCATGCCACTGATGTTGCGTGCCTCACATTTGTAGGTGCCAGCGTCTTCAGGGAAGACCTCGTTGATCTGGAGGCGTGCAACGCCATCTTGGTAGAACATACGGAAGTAGCGGGAAGGCTTGATGATGGCATCTTTGAGAAACCAGGTGATGGTCGGAGCTGAAATGAGACAATACAAAGTTGAGGAAAATAGTCAACTTCAATCAAGAATATTTCAAAGGTACACCAAAATCTACACTGTGGCCATTCGTTTTCAATTTAATTCTTATTTACTGTTTCCGGTTTTTAATAGCACTTTTTTAAGTAAAAGCTCATTGATCAGTATAGATTTTTTTAATAGATGAGAAATTTTTACCAGGAGTTCCTGAGACCTGACAGGCAAATTCTACAGGGCTTCCTTCGGACACTTCTACACTTTTGATTGGTGTTTGGATAACTGGTGCTATGCCACTCCCTGGTACTCTCTCATCTGCTGGCATGTCACCACCTGAACATTGAGAGAAGAAAATTAATCGTCTTAGTATCCTGTAACAAAGCAAGTTTTAAGAAATGTTAATGCACAAACTTGGTAAAACATCTGCCTAGCTGTACGACAGTTTGAGGCATTGCCTGGTTGGAATTGGTTTTCATCCATTCTTTTTGGTACAAAGGGCATACCAATGTTCCCAAGAGGACGTGACTAGAGAGGGCGCTATCGCATATTAAACTCCTAGCAGGTTGAGAAAAATGCATTAGTAGTGGCTCTATGGGTACGTGGAGTGAAAGTGGACAGTTATTTTTTGTGACCAAGAGTATGACTCAATATCCAAGACAACAGTCACATTTAGGCCTAGTCATAACTATGACTTAGCAACAAATATTGAAAAATGTTACCAAGAAATAAACCAAATGAGTCCCATTGGGACAGGAAACTTACCTTCCACAACTAAATGTGCTGTGTGGCTGACAGACCCAGCAGAGTTGATGACTTCACACCGGTACATCCCTGAATCTTCAGGTCTGCTCTCGAGAAGCAAGAGGGTGTGAGTGTCTTCGTCTTGTAGCATCTTGAAGCGAGGATTGGTGGATAACTTCTGGCCAGCCTAAGAACAGTGAAAGAAACGAGGAAGGAAGCTTTGAAGCTTTTTATTCACCATTGATATCACAAAGGAATTTCCAGCTAAGATGCTGATGTCTCAAACATCCGTTATAAAAGATAATCTAACGTGGTATTAACATCTTTGCTAGGTCCCCTGTATACACAATGACAAAGGTGGTTCCAGTTCTCAATCTACAGAGAGGCACCAGACTACCTTTCCTTTCAACCTCTGTTTCATTACATCAAGTTGAATGGCTTACCAGTGAAACAGCAGCAACACAATGCGGGGCCATATTACAGTGTGATGGTGGAGATTTGACTTGTGGTTTAACAAGCAAATGAAAGTCAAAAGCGTAACTCTTGGGTTTTGAGGCTTATACGTAAGGGGTAAAGAATTCTCCAAGAAATATCAAATTTTAAAAGTCTATTTTAACCCTGTGTAAACAAGAGTCAAATAGTTGTACAGACAAGGCAGAATACTTCTCAGAAACTTTGACTGCATCAGACTTTTATTATTCCAATTTACCCATACAGACATTTATAATGCCAGTAAGACTGCCAGGAAAAAAAAGGATGGTCTCGTTAGCATAAAGAATCTTAGTGCTGTAATCAAACACAGGGAACCCAACAAAAATGTCCGGTGGTGATAATGGATGTTCTCTGTTGTGAACCTACCCTAAACCAGTCCACACGAGGGGTTGGTGTACCAGCCACTCTGACAATGAACCTAGCTGGCTCACCGGCTGCAGTCACAGTCTTCTGTGGAGGCATCAAGAACTCAGGGGCCTGACCTTGAGTTGCAGGTCTATTTGCTGGAATATCTAAATGAATAGGAGAAGGAAATTCAGTTTGATTTTTGCTTACAACTTCCGATATATGTCAGACGCATATGAACAAAGAAATAAATGTTATTAATGTATTTGTTGAAATATCGGCTGAATAAATAACATCAATAATAATAATAACTTAAAAAATCTTGATTTACCCGACTTGTACTCAATGACAGCTCATTTGAGTTTGAAAATATTTTTTTCAGAATTTTACAGATTGCCATACTCCTTTTATTCCTATAACTGGTTTCTAAACTGCTATACACACCTTTCAAATAATAAACTTTTCCACGGGTATAAAGGTAAGGAGTTCAGTACAATAGTATTAGCATTTTTAAACAAAGTGACTTCTATAGTGTGTAAGCGTTCGCATATATGGAAAATGATCATAGAGCAAAACTGTGCAAAAGTGAAGAAAGAAAAAAAGTGAAACAAAGTGACTGCATTTGCCTTTTTATGATTAATTTGTTTGTAAAGCATGATGCGAGAATGCTTCAATTGATGAACAAGATGAAAAGCTAAAAGCAAAATACTGTAAGATGCTCCGAACTCAAATTGCCCATTTTAATGAAACACTTTTTATTTTTATTTTAATAAATGTGATGACTTTTGGTTTAGTGTAGCACTACCAATTGATCAGTGATATGTGTAAATTGATAGCATCTGCATTGAATGATAAATTACTGTATTTTTTGTAATTAAGGCTGCCCATACATTGGATAACCAAGGTTGGCAAAAATCGCGACTTGTTGCAAAAGAAAGGTCTATGGAATTGTATGGTAGAAAAACACAATGGGTACACAATGATAAAGGGGTATACACAACATCTTGACTCACAAAAGAGAATTGCCCATTGTTTCATATCAGACAGTCATGTACAGCAATAAAATTCCCAGTCAAGAAACAGGAACAGATTATATTGTGACAACAGAACATGTATCTTTTCTAAACTCAGTTTTATGAGGTACCTCAGAGTAATGCCAGCAGAGTTATGTAGACTTTTTCCCGGACAAAGAATGCGCTTGAGAATTACCTAGCAATAAACTTGATGAGCAAAATCACCTTTTGAAAGTTTTAGTCAGTGGAATTTGTGTGGTTTTGTCGTCATTACCGTTAAAAGACCATACTTTTCTTTGTTATCAACTACTCAGACATGGTTGATTTTTGTAACGTATTTCGGTTTTGTTTCGGAAATGGTACTAGCAAACTGTTGGTTCTTTCACAATGATCTCTTTCTGGCTGAATGGGCTTTGTCAAAAGCTGCAGTCATTTGCGGATGTTATGGGCGCTAAAGGCAAGTCAATTATAGTAACTACTGTCTATAAAGAGTTAAAACCTTGCAAGCAAAATACATGTACAACAGTCTCCTATGCTCAAGCCTTTAACAAGAAGAAGTGAATCTGTGCACAGAAAAAGTAGAAAAGAAAGAGTCCCACATTCCAAAGTGCCTGAAGTACAACCTGCATTAAACACCACTGTTGGTTTACCATATCTGCTGGATATTTCATGAATAAATAAATAAACCGTCAAAGAAAGACCGAAAATTTCAAACATGGATATTTATGAAATCTCCAAAGAGAATCCACACTTAAGCTGATGAAAGGTTGATGAAAGCACACAATGATCAAAAGCTGTAAAGAAAGTTATTACTCAGATCAAGCCTTTACTACGAGTGAGACAAAACCAATGTTAGTGTTATGAGTACTACCAATGTTATGGAGAAAAGCAGCCGATCAGTCAAAATTACACACACACTCTACCTTCGATTGTTAAACATGCAGAGCAGCTGGCCTCACCCTCGCTGTTCTTAATGGTCACTGTTAGATTACCAGAGTCGTCGGGGAAGGCCTCTTGAATGAAGAGTGAACTTGATGTACTGTCAATAAGGATCTCAAAATCTTCTGAGTGGTGGATGATGTTGCCGTCAAGGTACCAAAGTACCTCTGGCTTGGGGGATGCGACAAATTCCACTTCGAAGAAGACATCGTCGCCATCCTTGCAGGTGAGTTCTTCAAGAGGAACAATGATCTTCGGAGCAATAGGTTTTGCTCCTCGCACAGGAGGGGCCTGGTGGTTGGTTGTGCCTTCTCTGTTCTCTAAAGCCTCCATCTCCTCCTCGCTGGATGAACTTGATGAGCTGTATGACCCTGATGAGCGTGATTTATCAGAATCCTTATTGACCTCTTTAGGAGTCAAATTCTTCCCATGGTCCTCTTCTGTTTTCCTTTGAACCTCATCAGGAGTCAAATACCCATCCTCTGAGGAGGCCACTGAGGGAGCCCTTTTCTTGTCTCTTGGGTCAGAGTGAAGCTCTTCATAATTTTCACTATCAGATGAAGACTCCGAAGAAGAGCTTTGTTTCTTCTTTTCTGGTTCCTCTTCGTCCGATGAAAGAAGAAGATCAGCCACCTTGGTTTGGATTGCCTGGGCTAAATGACCGTCCTCAGATGGCCCTGTGGTTATGCTTGTTTCATAAACATGGTCTGACTCCTCATCTGATGAAGACTCGGAGCTGCTCTTCTGGTGAGGTTCAACAGCAAGAACTTTGTCTAGTACTACAGTCTCAGGACTTTCTTTTGTCTTCGCATTCACAACTTCCTCCACCGGTGGCTCTCTCTCATTTTCTGATTCAGACTCCGAAGTGAAGGGTAAAGTGCTGTCAAAAGTGACAGGAACGCTGGCAAATTCCTTCTTGACCGAGTGAGGTTTCACTTCCTCTTCCAATAAATCGCCATCATCAAAGAGCTCCACATTCATCTGGGCAGGCTCTACCCTTTGAGGTTGAATTGGACCCTCCTCATTACTCTCAGCAGTAGGTTTCTCAGGACTTGAGGCACTGGTCTGATGTACTGGTTTCTTAGCAACTGGAGGGGGAACTTTGGGTTTGGGTTTAAGGGTAATCGGAGACTGTTTTTTGTCATGCAATTTGGCAAATCTTGCCTCAAGTTCACTCTTTGGCTTCTCCACTTCAGCTAAACAAAAATGAAGAAGTTTACACGTAACAACTTGGTTAGTGATGGGTTCAAATGGTCATCATGCTATAAATACAACATTTATTGAAATGACAGATTAACTTTTGTTGTTGAAAAAATTGTGTATATGCCTCAATTAATAGAATTTGAAATCACACAGCCTTAAACTGAAAAACAAAAGTCGAACATCAAGGACAATTTTAACGGCAACAAAAAACATTGTTTCGTGCTCAGCAACTGACAATGCTCAAAAAGAAATGAATGGATGGTAGGCTCTCAAAGAAAATTGTCTACGCAGAAAAACTGATTACGAAGAGAGAGAGAGATACAGAGAAATCAGGAACCTACTTGTGTCAGTCTTAAGGCCCACTGATACAGGCTTATACCCCTTTCTCTTCTGTAGAGCCTCCTGAAGTTCTGGCGACACCTCTTCGTGTTTGAGCTCCTTTTTCAGCACAACACCTGATTTCAAGTCTTTGATTGGGAATGGCAGACAAAGAGCCAGATATGGGTTTTGGTCAAACACAAAAAAAACAAAAACAAAAAAAAACATTCTTGCAGTTCAAGGTTTACAGCTCAAGATTACAAGAAAAGTGCAGCATTGGTGGCTCAGTTGTTTCTACTCACATGAATTCAAGAACTATCTCAGAACGAGTGATATTGTCTCACTTAGATAAACACAAATTTCACTTTCCAACAACTGTTTTTAGCTGAAATCCTGTTTCTTGTGATTCAACTACTTAAAAATCACTTTCCCATAGTGAATTTTTACTTATACCAGCTTGTATCAGCTGTAATAGTGTTTTCCCTTTAGACATGTTAGAAACCACCAACGTTGCATTTCCAGATTACACAGCTCCCAGCGTCTCCATTTTCTCATGCAAGACCATCTTTTTACAGGCATTAGTTTGTTTTCCGAGCAGGGTACTTGCCAGATGCAAAAAAAAAAAAAAAAAAAAAAAAAATCGTTCTTTTTTGCGTCATACAATTACACAGTGTCATGTGAATGCAAATCAGCCTCATACTTATTCTTGGTCGCTGACAAATGTCTCGATGTAAACACCATTCCCTGGAAGTCTTTGCATAATTCTATGGATGTAGACAGATTTCTTAGTTAAATTAATATACCTTTATGTCGAAATGTTAACCTAGAAATGACTTACCTCTGCCGGTTGCCCTGAGCTGTACTCCGGGATCGTTCTTCCTCAAGACAGTGAGCCTGGTCTCATGGGAGATCATGCCAAACTTGTTCCTGCCTACCACCTTGTAGATGCCGCTGTCTGACGGCCTGGCCTTGGGGATGTCCAGGTAATGGAGGCCGTCAAACCAGATCTTCATGCGGGAACCCTGCATGCAAATACAAGTCATAACAATCTCATTCCCTGTTATATAAATAGTGAATACTCCAAGACCTTTGTGCAGAAACCTCTCACAGTCTAATCATACAGCTCTCTTAAAATTCCAGAATGCAAGTGGTTATAACTGTGGACAGATTTTGCATATGCAATGCTTAAAAGACACTGGTGTAAAAACATGTACTGGTGTTACTGTCAATTATTATCAATGCCTACTGGTGTCAGATGTCAGGGGTCTGTACATTCATTCAGTGGATGAGAGTATTTTTTGATACAGATTGAGGGAGAAGACATTGCCATCTCTTTGACAAGTATCAAGGAGCTCTTGATAAAAGCTTTGCTACCACCACCTGAAGATTGGAGATTTACTGGCAACCCACGAAAGAAGGAACAAGAAAACTTGAACCTCCTAAATCCTCCAAAAACCACCTCATGGTTTTGCTTAAGTTTGATAGGTTTGGTAATGTATCCCAAATCACTCACTCTTTGCATACCGATCCAAACACAGCACAAACATTTGGGTGTAAAGTTACTGTGAGTGGAATATTGGACGGATTTGGGACAGCATTTGACCAGAACACCTAGGGAGTTTGATGGTCTTAAGGAAGTGAACTCACATCAGCTTGCATGACGTTATCCTTGTACCAAATGACCCGTGGTATAGGATTGCCGACCAGTCTGACTGTGAATCTAGCCAGCTCACCCTCCACGGCTTCACAGGATTCAGGTGTTGTCACAAACTGGGGTGGTGAGGGTCCTTCGGTCTGCTCAACACCTTCTACTGGACCTCCCCTAAGAAATACAATCATTTGTGTTATAATTTTAATCAGATTTGTGGTCATGTAACCTACAACTCCTTTGAAGACCAGAGAAGAGGATTAGGTTTTAAAAAAAGATTTGAAGAGTCAACTTCATAGATTTAAATCTATTAGCAAATACTAAACTTTTCAATGAAACTACCTCTTCACCCACCTAAGGGAGTGAAAAGTATGCCGTGGTTGCTCTACTGTACACAAATAAAGTCTCAGGGAAAGCTAAACATTACTAGCTTCAGCAAATTTTAGGACTCTGTGAAACTTAAATCTTCTTCAACCTAACAATAAAATAGCTGCAGTATATACAACAAATTTTTAAAACGTACTACTACAATTGAGGTAAATTCGCATGGCTGAATAACTTTTTAGAATTTCTGGATTATTTTTTGCGCTTGCAGTTGGACTACCAAAATGACACTAATTACAATGATGTGAACCCATGACACGACATAATGTTGTAACAATGACAAAAATGACAATTAAAAGAAAAAAAATATTGATAATGCTGCAATCAAATGACATGTAATGACACTCACTCTGACTTGAGGAACTCTTCATATTCAAGGGTTTTCTCAATTCCTCGCATGTCCTCTGGAAGTTGCGTGTCCATAATGAGGGCTTGCTGGGCTGTTAAGATAAAAAAAAAAAAATTAAAAATAAGTAATTTCAAATGCAAAACTTACAAAACTTGAGTTTCAGCATGGGTTTTAGACAGCTTCTTTCACATGGACTATGGAGTTAGTGCAATGTCAAAGGCCCTTACCTTTGCAGACGAGTTTGCCCGTTGTTTCGGCTCGTCCACTCTCGTTCTGGGCCCTGCAGGTGATCGTTCCTGAATCCTCAGGATAGATACCTTTCATGTTCAGAGAGCACAGACCAAACTCATGCTTTGTTTTGACACGGGATCCTGAGAAAAGAAAAGAAAAAGAAAACCAAAAAATTGAGCTTTGGGTGATGGTTCCAAAGCAGCATGGGACGGTCATGGTAAGATTTCATGAATGCATTCAGCAACAATGCGAGGCTTTGTGACATGAGGTGGCAGCAGACATTCACAGTAATTTTTGCAAAGTTTATGTTAATTCTGAGCATATGAAAGGTCCTGAGAATAATGGATTTATAAGTCTGCTGCAACCTACCCCCCAAAAGTCCCCATAGTCTTTCAGGAGCTTAACCAGGGCCCAATTTTATAAAGCTAATGAACACCAAAAAACTTGCGTATAAGGAAAATCTTGCATAGCCGAAAATGCCAAAACTGCCAAGGAATGTACACTGTTTGCAAAAGAGTCCTTGCCAATTACTGCCACGGACATAACTTTGCTGGCAATGCTTCCTGCTTCACAGCTTTATAAAACGATAAGGTCAGGGAAAATTTCCAAAACATGAAATCAGGTTTGGACCAACAGCTTTTTTGTTTAAATGTCAGGAAAAAAAATCTTTCATTTTCATCAACCAAAACGACCTGAAAACTTGGGGAGACATTTCAAGTGATGATGTCAATGAAGATCTTACCTGTGATGACTGGTCTGTTGTTCTGGAGCCAGTCCACCCTCATCGTGTTGTCACTTGCAGGTTCCAGTTTGCAGGCAAAGTGAGCCGTTTCTCCTTCCTTCTTCATGACGTTGTTCAAGGGGACGACAAACTTGGGCGGACGCGCTTTAGCTGGTTCTACTATCTCGCCAGTGTGGAAACGATGGCCGGAACTTGAGGGGGTTCAAAAAAGAATAAGTAACGTTGCTGTACAGTGAAGCTATTTGTTTTTGTCTTGCATCAAACTGTGTGGGTAGTCACACTCTCAATGGGAATGATCAGAAAAAGATCCACAGGCAACTTGAGTGGGTTTTGAACCAACAACACAGCATTCTAAAGCATATGTTTAGACCATTGAGCTCACCGGCGACCAGAGGCCTTCTTCGAATCTTGTATTTAAATAGCAGTATTTTCATCTTTTGTTTCTTATTTCCAGTACACCATAAGGGTAACCTCACTATCATTGAGTGCGATTCATATCCCGTGATCTGCATACAACTTTGTAATTGCAAAAATACAAAGAGGAAATGGCCAACCATACTTAACATTGTACAGTTTTTTCAGTTTTCTACAGTTTTCTGTGCACTATTATTAAAGAAAGTCGAGGACATCAGCTGATCAGCAAAAAAGTTGCAAAATTCAATGCCTGGTTTGGACTAGCTTACTTCATTTCAGTCTTCATTTCAGTCAATGTAAATTTCTCCACACAACTTGCAAATTACTTTTAGGTGGGATCCTGTGATCCATAAAATAGTTAGCCAAAAACATTCGGAAACACTGAAATCAACACTTTACTTAATTTTTTTGATTTGAAATGGATTATTCACAATAAAAAAATGTACTCGCAGCCAGAGGCCGAATTAAAACATTTGAACAATATTACTGTAAATTTAATAAGACAATTAAATACTTGGGGATAAAAAGTATAGAAAAAACATATTTAAAAAAATGTAATTAAATTAAATGCTTCTCATCCTTGGCTCCCTCAAATAGATTGCAAAAAAAAACAACCCCAAAATAGGTAGGAAAATATAACTTAAAACTTGAAATGTAGCAAGCAAGAATTTGAGAGGAACACGTGTTTTGTTTGACTTACTCATCACTGAGAGAACGATCGTACTCCAGTGTCTTTTCAATACCGGCCTGCATCTCCTCTGGGAGTTGACTCTTCATGATAAGGCTCCCTTGGGCTCGGCAAACCAACCTCGCTGAACTCTCCGTCCTCCCGCTCTCGTTGGTCACGACGCAGGTGATTGTTCCGGAGTCCTCAGAAGTGACATCCTTGTAGTCTAGACTGGCAATGCCGAACTCAAACACACTCTGAATGCGAGAACCTGGAACCAAGATCAGATGTTTATGAGTTACAGTAATAGGTACTTTAAAATGGCTATGGCTGCACTGACAAGTTTGAAGAATAGGACATTTCAGCATTCAGGACATAGCCATTAATACAGACTTGGACCTGGGCTGTGGTCCAAATATGGCTATGGACCCAGCATAGCTCCTTTTTGACAACCTTTTTGTGCTACAAAGAGTCACCATGTCAACATGTCATTGGCAACAATAAAACTGATTTTTTTTTCCCCAAACCTTTTACAGGCAAAATTCCATTAAAAACATGTGTTTTTTTTTGTTTTTTTACATTTACAGTTGAATAATTTTTTCTTTTTACATTTGATATTCAACACATTATTTCCCCTGATACAGAAACTTATTATGCTACTTCAACTATCAATCCTGAACAGAGCTTCATCAAAGTGCAGCCATCTTGTTTTCTTCAATATAAATCAATGTAACCAGACTGAGGCTAAAAGGACCAAATAATCAGAGCCCTTTTTGCTACAGTGAGAATCAATTTTAGCTCTTGCTACAGCACACGGGGAACATGACAAAGATGGTGGTACTTACCAGTGACAAGTGGTCGTCCATCCTGTAACCATTCTACACTCATTGTAGCGTCGCTAGCTGGTTCAATACGGCAAGCAAAGTGTGCCCTCTGTCCCTCGGATCTTTGCAGGGGGCTGATGGGAACGAGAATGCGAGGTGCAGCAGCCTTTGCCGGTTCGTGGAACGTGCCGTGCTCGGGTCGTGACGGTCTGCCCTCCTTCACAATACCACTGGTTAGAGAATAAGGAATAGGACTGGTTGGATTTCACACTATATAATAAGCGTCATGTTTTAGTAAATAACAGCGTAACCGCTTAATGATGTGTGAGGGATTTTGTGGCAAATTAAAATAAGCAACGGTGATATGTGGGTGATGTCAAATGCTATACCTCAACTTTAACAAAATTTCAGACAGAAGTATTTGATAGGCATTGGTATGCACTTTATAATAAGTGAGCTTTCAGACTGAATGCAATAAATATTCAGTAGTTTGGCTTTAAGCTGGTCTGCATTTCTATATATCACAGAGGTGTTTTGACATCTCAAGCAGTTCTCCTCCACCCCCAACCCCCGAAAAAACAAAAACAAACAAACAAACAAACATTAAGGACACAGACTTACTCATCACTTATAGAGCGATCATATTCCAGTGTTTTCTCAATGCCTTCTCTCATGCTGTCTGGTAGCTGGCTTTCAGTAATTAGGCTGTCTTTGGCTGTGAGGAAAATCAAATCCATTAGAAAATCATTAGAAAATTCGAGGCATGAATGGTTCATCTTATAATAAGCAACTGAGAGTTCGTGGTGTGATTGAACAAATATTCAAAATCCTGTAAACCAATTCCTTCAAACAATGTATTGTGCTCTCAAAATCCATAAAAAAAAAACCAGATCCCAAATGCAATAATCTACTTACTGTGTACGATGAGTTTGCATGAGACTTCATTCTTTCCACTCTCGTTGACTGCACGGCAAGTAACGACACCGGCGTCCTCTGCATAGACACCCTTGATGTCGAGACTGGCAATGCCAAACTCAAACGTGGTCTTGATCCGAGAGCCTGAGGGAAAAGCACACAGTTTGAAATGCTGAGATTTACTGTGGACTGATACCATGCTGTATTCTGGCTGGTAACTGTTTTGTACTATGCAAGATTTATCTGTCAGTACGTGGCAAATTTTGGAGCCGAGGCTCTACAAAATTAGGCAGTGGTCCAACTTTAAGTTACCCTCTTTAAATCATAACAATTCTTTACAATACATCATTGTTGCAAGAGTTATCAAAAAAGTTTCTAGAAGAAAAAGAAACAACCTTCAGTTTTAACTACTTACTTGACACCAGTGGTCGGCCGTTCTTCAACCAGTCCACCTTCATAGAGCCATCTCCCGTGGGTTCAATCTTGCAGGCGAACCGTGCATCTTTCCCCTCATGTTTCTTGACATCCCGCGGTGGGATGACAAAGTTTGGCGGGGGCGCCCTTTGGGCCTCTTGGATGTGAGAGCCGTACCCGACTGGGTGCTCTCTGGCTAGTCCTTCATCAGACCTTATGTACAAAAGAAAAAATAAAAAATAAAATCATATTGTAATTTACCAACTTTCTTCTGAAACTTCAAGATTTTAGTATGTCTTTCAAAAAGTGCAGTTTGCATGGATTAATATTTAACTAGGTTTCATGTATTTATTTATTTTTTTTCCATTTTTGCTCATGGTGAGATGGTGAAATCATTTCAGGGTCCAAGAACAACGATCACAAAAAACCTTAATTTGTTTTCAGATCTTTCATAGTGTTTATGAAACTAATTAAACATTTGTTGCCAGTTGGTAAATCTTGATGAATGGCTTTTATCTAAAGCAATTTTGAGAACATAACCTCCAAAAGCACCAATCTATTTGTTTACACACAGCCTTGATTTTATCCTCATAGTATTGCTTACTACAAATCAAAGATGGCCACAATGTTTCAACAATGTTAGGTCTGGTACCTACCCTCTGAGGTATTCATCATACTGCAGTGTTTTCTGGATACCTTGCATCTCCTCTGGCAGTTGGCTATCAGAGATGACAGATCCTTTGGCTTTAAAGTAAAAGGGTTGGACATCACACTATTAGTCAAAATCTCAACAACAACAAAACAGATTCAAGATTCATAATTTTACTCATCAAACAATTGGTTTCAGAAATCTTGCCATAATCACAAGCCAAAAGGTTGAAGCAATGAACAAGTAAACTGTGAACAAGTGAACTGTTTCTTAGAAAACAAAACAGACTTCTCAAAATCAATTCCTGACTGCCCACAGACAGGGTTCTCCCCAGGATTTTTCAAAACTGTGGGGCATTCTTGACCCAATTTTGCAAGTTTGGCCGAAGCACGCTGAATTGAAATGTGGTCCTCGAAATGCTTTTTATTTGATGTTTATGTTTGGTTTTAAAAGCTCTACTGTACAATCTGGAGCATTTTAAATGTTTTTCTCTATGATGTTTGTGAATTTGATCTTAAATCGAAAATAAAAAGTGTTTTTGTGCGTATCAACCACAATTCGAGCGCATCAGCCCGATACGCTAGTCTGTGCATGCAGAGAACCCTGCTTCTAGATCTCAAGATCCATTGCTTTGACTGCCAGCTGAAACTTACTTTGGCATGATAGTCTTCCTGATGTCTCGGTATGTCCGCTAGCATTGGCTGCTCTGCAAGTGATAATTCCAGAGTCTTCAGGGTAGATTCCCTTAATCTCCAACATGCAGATTCCAAACTCATTGCTCGTCTTGATCCTTGAGCCTGCGGCAGGAGAAATCGGAAAGTTGATGCAAAGGAGATGTATTTGACAAATGCTGTAAATCATAGAGGCAAAACAGCAGCAAAGACATACAGCTGTGTTGCTTGAGGTGAAGACAGTGTGTGGCAAAATTACTGCAAATTTAACATCCATTAAAATCATTGCAGTAACCGCTGCTAAAAAATAGATTTGAACTGCCTCTAGCTACTGGGCAACCTTTGTGGTCTTGTGGTAAGATGATTAGCTCTTAAATGGAAAAGGTCATGGGTTCGAATCCCACTGGAGTAATATGCCTGTGACTTTTTTGTTTTCACAGGACTCAGAAAAGTACTGAGTATACAGTGCTTCACACGCTTCGGTGTATAGGTAAAACACAAATAACATAAACATGTAAACAAAATGTGCCAGTTGGGCCACTCGAGGAAACAAGTCTTACCAGCAAAGAGTGGCATTCCGTTCTTCAGCCATTCCACTCTCATCGTCTCATCATTTGCAGGTTCAAGACGACAGCCGAAGCGAGCATCTTCACCTTCTTTCTTATGGACATCGTTCAGGGGTACGGTGAAGCGAGGCTCTGGCGTCTTGGGGTACGCTTCATCATCCGGGTACTGCTCGGGTCTCGTAAAGATGGAACCGGCGGATTGGGCCTCCACTGGTGGAGTTCTACTTTGCCTATAGGAGCAAAGATTCCAAGATGTTTCTCATATTGATCAGTTTTCATTCTTTTCCTGATGTAAATTGTCAGT
Organism: Marthasterias glacialis; assembly: GCA_911728455.2. Taxonomy (NCBI): domain Eukaryota; kingdom Metazoa; phylum Echinodermata; class Asteroidea; order Forcipulatida; family Asteriidae; genus Marthasterias; species Marthasterias glacialis. The sequence continues at coordinate 14,736,361 of OU452223.1, forward strand.
ATTAGAATGAACTGAATAGTGGAACGAACAGTATCTCTGAAACGCAAACACAGTGTGTACTTACTGAGTGGAAGACGACTTCTTCACCAGTGGTTGTGGGGTCCCATGCATCTTACCGATAGGTGGTTGATCTGTAATAGGAACAGAGAACAACACAATTAAGAACAACTAGTGTAGTCTCCCCTCCTGGTATTGCCTTCCTTGAACTGCACTATGATAAAAAAGTACAACTAACCACTAACGACTGCTCAATATAAAAACAAATCTCCAGGTTTTGTTCTTTATGATGACATCAAAACTGGTGGATCCACAGTTTCATCATCAAAAATGTTTTTCAGTTTATAATATTGATAACAACTGAGCAATAGATTGAATAAACAGTTTGGTTGTTGTCACACAAAGGTCACTTATGCCAAATTTCTAAAGCTTTCTTTAGTGGAGAGGGAATTCTACTGATGTTCAATATGGAGATATTGAAAGGAAAAAAGGAAGAAAAAAAGGAAAATAAATGCTGAAAAAAGTTACCAGTCTAATCTTGGTCTAAAAATGAAATTTGAGAACTTCAAGTGTGGCACATTTTAGAGAATTTACAGACTCTTTACACTCATCAAATGAAATAATCAGATGCGAACATAATAGGTCTTTTTTCTTTCTTCCTCTAATGGTAAGTTGACATCCCTTGAGAGGAGTCTGAAAGCAATGGGCAAGCTCTAAAAAAAAAAACCTGAAACTAAGAAAAATCCCGCAAATCACAAGCCTGCCGATGCTAGAGATTTGACTCACATGATACTTGTACTTTACATCTGCAGGAGACACGGCCAGCCGAGTTGAATGCAGTGCATGTGTACCAGCCACTATCCGAGCGACTGGTCTTCTCTATTGACAGGCTACATTCACCCTTTACCATCTCAATCCTGCACCCAAGGAAATGGAAAAGAAAACTGATTTAATAAACCGTTCACCGTTTACCATCTCGAACAAATCACCAATGAAACAGAAATTAAAATTGTTGGTTCAGTTCAAGTTGCAGGTGTTTGGTTCAGTTCTACGTTTCTCTTAGAGCAAATCGATTTGTAAAAAATGTTCTTGTTCTTTCAGAACCAATATAGTTGATATACAAGATTCGTGGCCATGATACAATAGTCAATAGAATCTAACGGTTTAACTGATGTTACGATTGCATCAGGAATAACGAACAGTACAATTTCAGTTTTTGCCCTGTAACGATTTATAATAAAGCATTGTATAGTTGGTGCATTCCACATTCTACGGAACAAAAACTCAAAACAACAGCCTTTCAAATTCTACAGAGGATATCTAGACCACTAGGAAATTCTTCAATAAAAAAAGAAAGGATCAAGTGATACTGACTTGTAGTTATTATAGCCCCTGATGATGTGATGACCATCTTTCTGCCAGTTGACCTGTGGATTGGGTGACCCGTTGACCTTGCAGCTAAGCGAAATTGGTTCGCCTTCCATCACGGAGACATTCTCAATCCGGTCAATAAAGGACGGGGCAACAAGATGCTGCTTGGCTGTTTGGGAAAACAAATAGTTCCTTATCAGTCAAAAATATATTTAAAAAAATTTATAGGGTTCCGAAAAAAAATATCTAAAAATCTGGTCAAGAAGTTCGAGACTCTAAGGCACTTGCACAAGAACTACCCAAAAGATTATTGGTGAACTTTCAAAGTAAAACAATTTATCTATTTGATTTATTTATTAATTCAGGCATTACGTATTTACAAGACAAATAAAAAAGATAATCAAATACAAGCGGAAGCCTAAGGATTGCCCAAAAGTGAACCGAAATCACTATCTGAAAGAGCATTCCCCTTACTAATAATTCTATAGAAAAGACAGTGTAAATGCAACCGCACAATGGCTTACTAATCTAACCTCAATGCTATTGTGAACTTTCACCCCACAAATACACAACACTGACATATCATGTCGGTTTGTTGTGGATATTTTATTGATTCAATTTAATACTTGAAGAACTGCACTTCCAAGAGAACAGTTACTTCAAAATTGATATTGACAGTCACCATTTTTATAAAAAAGACATGAAAAATGCACGAGCACAAGAACTTACTAATTTTACCCAAACACTATTTGTGAACCATCACAAAAAATACACAGAACTGACATATCATAGTCAAATTGTTGACTGTATGTTATTGATTTGGAAAAGAACTGTACTTACTGAAGAAAAGTTACTTAAAATTGAAGTCAACAGTCACCATTTATATAGCATTAGTAACTCCAAAAAGAAATTTCACATAGTTCTTTTTCAACGAAACAGAAATGTACAATCTTTTGAGACTGCATCTTAACTTTTCCTGCTTTTAAATCAAACTCGATCCTCTCTTTACTTTCAGATAATCCTGACTACCGGAATCTTACCTTCAACAGAGAGGTTGACGGTGAACTTGGCCTGTCCTGCTCTGTTCTTAGCTTCACAGCGATAGAGACCACTGTCTTCAGGTCTAGCATAGGTGATGAGCAGAGAATGAACTCCACCCTCATTCACAATCATCTGAAAATGAGCATTAAAGTGTTAAGGTTTCTTTATTGTTTGATTCATGATTTCAGGCTTTTTTGTATGTGTGTTTCTTTTATGGGGGGGGGCTGTTTTTCTGTACATGGCTTATGGATTTTCAGGTTTTCTCCCTATTTGTTAAAGATTATTTCCCATCTTTATTTTTGGAGGCATTATTTGATATAGCTGAAACAAAATTTTTGCAAGAATTGCTCCTAAGCAAATTCTGCTGTCCAAACAAATTTCTGAAGAAAAAACCAGGGCCTAATTTCATGGCACTGTTCATCACGGAATCCTGTGATAGCAGAGCCATGAAATTTTTTAAATTGTACACACCCTATGGTTAGGATCACTGTACACACGTCCGTCGTCCCTGAACCAGATGAGGTCTGGTGGAGGTCTACCCTTAACGCGGCAGTTGAAGCGAGCAATCTTCCCTTCCTTGACGACCAAGTCACTGGGAATCTCCTTGAAGTTTGGCTTGTAGTGTCTTTCATTTACCTCACTGCCTGGAGCACCGCGCTCGGGGATCTGATATTCTTGTGTTTCTCTGGAGAAGCAAGCGGACAGGAAAGTGAAGGTGAGATCAAAAGTATAAACTTTGGATCCTAGTCTAGGGAGATAACTGATATCTCTTCATTTGTTAAATTGTTCATACAATAACAAAATAAAATAAATCTCTTTCTGTGTCATTTAACAATTCAAATGAAACATTATGTCTTTTTGGTGACTGAAACCAATCTTGATAGACCTTTCTGATGGTGCAGCCTTGTTGGAAGAGAAATGGTCTGAACCCCTTGTTGTTTTTAATGAAATTCAGCATCACAGACTGGTACTGCACACCAGGAACAAGACAAAGATGGACGCAGGGTGCTTAACGTCTATACTCTATAAAGCCAATACGTACTCTCTGACTCTGTGTGCTAAGACACCCTTCATGTGTTGGGGCATATCGTTATCATCGACCCTCTCCACATAGAGTCTCCCTGTACAGACGGCGCGACCCTTGGGACTGGAGGCAAAGATGGTGTAGGCTCCTTTGTCTTCGGGTAGAACCATCTCAATACGCAGTGAACAGAAGCCTTCAGTGGACTTGACGTCCAAGCGCGTTGATCGTATGACCGGCTGTCCGTTCTTGAACCACTGAATCTGTTGGTCAGGAAAAGGTTTTACAATCGTTTTACAATTTTCTACTTATTCAATTAGTTTTACCCAACACTACTAAATAAATACAATAAACAAATTTTGTGAATAAATCGTTAGTTTGCACCAGTATATCATGTAACTGACTCCTTAACTATATTGTTTAACTAACTAAAACAAATGCAAATACATTTGGAGTTCTTAGTTTTTCTTCGTTGTTGCATTGATCAAACTCAGACATTTTCTCAAATTCTTTGTAAATTTGAGCAGGTTTGATGGAGCTTCTGGCCAAACAAACAAGTCATAATGAAGGGTTTGCACAAGCAAATTCAAGTTGTTAAGAAATGAAGAGAAGCAAAATCAAGCTTTTCAACTCACTGTTGGTTTGGGTGACCCTTGAACTCTGCAGCTGAATGTAACTGGGCTTCCCTCTAGCACTTTGAAGTTCTTCAAATCTTTGATGAAACACGGAGCACCAGACCGGTCTGGGTCTGTGTCCATGCCGGATTCCATTTCGGTCTCAGTCTCCGTCTCGGTAATCAGGCCCGGTAGGTTGGGATCCTGGAGGAGTTTGGCCTCAAAAGTGGGGACGTTAAATGTCTGCAGAGAGGTCAGGAGAGGAAAAATTAGAAACAAAATGTTCCAACAACCATTATATTACAGTATTATCACACAGTGTTATCATCTATTTGTTTGGTGGCCACAGATTTAATAAGTATTTAGAGAGTTTTTCCGTGGCATAATGAACAGACTTTTGTTTGAAAAACAGTGGAGACACATTTCAAGCGGAAATTACTTTCCATGCGAAGCCATGATAGAATTAGGGGAAAGCTGAATAATGGAATGCATTACTAGCAAAACTTATACTCAATCTGACCAAATATCATTTAACTTTACGCAATCGAGACACAGGAATTGCACGTTATTGGCAAATTCCTTGCAGAGAAAAGCATGTAAAATGCGCATCTCCCTCTTTCCATGTTTATGTGCTTTTTTCTTCAGTTCATTCGGTTGATCCAGAGAGGTTAAACTCGGCAAATTCATGTTATGATAAGATAATGATACAACTCAAGATAAGGGTGAAAAGATTTCCATGGTGAATGTTTCCCTCAAATGCTTTATCTTTAGATTTCATTAACATAACAAATGACGCTAGATCCATGATAGCAATGGAGGAAAGTGTTAGTTAAAGGTTCCAATTCTAATCTGAAGTAGCTAGGCTCTAAGTTACAGATAGACAAAACTAAAGATTTTACAAATCAAACTTGTTCACACATATGTAGTATCAGCAAAACAACTTCATGCTGTTCACAAAATTCTCATGCTTCATTACAAAATAGTCAGTAAAGTATAATCTTGTCCCAAACAATAATAAGTTATGTCTTACACTTTGGTACAGAAATGCATCGGTTTGATAACAAGAAACTTCTTGTGTAATAACTATATCAAAGAAATTACGACACTGTTGTATAAGCCACTTGTTGACACATCACCCAGCTATCCTGTCCACCATTTTGGTTTCAAGAAGGGTTTGGTGCATATTACTTTGTTTTGACACACTGTGCTGTGCGCAAAGCTTGAAATGCATGTACATGAAGCATTTACACAGTAATTTTTATCCCCAAAAGGGTGCAACTGTAGATGGTGAAGTCCTCTTTCGCTGGCAACTGTAGAAAAATGGTTTGATATGTTAAGAATGGCTAGAAGTCAAAATAACACACACGCCATGCAAAGAACTTTAGATTTAGTAACATTTTTACTTTTTTCACGATCAATTGCTTCGTCTCTGCTGTTGGTGAATTCACTTGATTATTTTAAGGCAGACAACTGCTTGACAATTCTGAATATTGTGAGTGTGCAACTGAAACTGTTTTGGGGGGCTTAGTTTGTTTCCTCTTTTAATCAATTCACAAATTAAAACAGCAGATGGGAAAACTGTTTTCCAGGTAAACTGAAATACAATCCAAGTAGCTAAACAAAGTGTCAGGATTTGTCTTGAATTGTACTGCCATTGGATACTGCAACTTTCCAAGTTCCACTTCCTCAGGTTGGCCAAGCTTCCTCCACATCGCAAAGCAACATTTACATTAGTACACACACTCTTGGGAAAACTGTTGCAAACACACTTCATCAACACTCCTTTCTTTCAACCCTCCTGAAAGTTAGTAGACTGATTACTATCCAACACAACTGCCCATTGGTGGAATGATAAGTGTATCACTATGCACAAACTGAACTGTCTACAGTTCAGATGTATTCAAACAGCAGGCTGGGATAGTGCCCCTGTCTTACTCAAAACACATGTAGGCTGTTTAAAGGATCAAAAGATGACATCATGAGGCCCTCTGGAATGGTGCCTTTGATCTGCACATTTTAGTTGCAGAGTGTTGAGTGTATTTAAACAGTGGGACCTGTTAAAGTCCCCACTTTGTTTCCTTCACGTGTTAAAGCAATGTATGTAGGAACCAGACGTTCCCCAACATTTCTAAATATGCATGAGACTCGTATGGTGTATGGCTCCAGTGATATTAAACTGCGTGCTGGCATAGAGTAATTTTCTTATATGGTACAAACACCATTTGAATATTTTTAAATATTCAGTCTTTAGGAGGATTGAAAACATTATCCGATGACGACATTAATTTGGAGAGAGAAGACCCCCAGAGTCACACCATGCTAAGAATAAGTTTCTCTACAGACCCCTAGAGAAGGCACATCAGGCTGATCTTCTGACGTTCGGCGTTCTCTTAGTTTGATTTCCTTCTGTAGTCTAGTCTCAAATGGCGACGGTTTAAACACCTGTGGATGTCGGACAGTTTTACGTTAATCACAAAATAGTCGACGGACTAGCTGGATGCTCGTCTCCCTGATGGGGTACAGTTGTGAAATTCAATGCAGGAGTTGCATGCCAAATACATATTGCTTTGTTTCATCTTTGGACATATAAATATGGACATGCATTTCAACCATTTTGTTTGTTTTTGTCTCATTTTCAAATTGTCCCGGAAGTACTTTTATAAGATGAAATCTTGCAATATCTTCATATCTTCAGAAACACTTCTGTGTGGATCACGAATGCATGCGCCACAGTTGATTCCAACGGTTTTCAGATATATATATATACTTTTTTGGTGTTTTTTTTGCTCAAGAAGAACAGTCCAAAAGCCATTGCCCAAAAAACTGTATCAAGGGAACTAGATACAAGTATGACCCACTCATGCATTTTGTGTCACTTTACACTGTACAAGTAAGATCGTCTCACAAGTCTGCTTAAGGATTCCGAGTGTAAAGGCCTGAGCTCAATTTCATAGAGCTGCTTAAGCAAGAAATATTGCTTAAATATTTTCTGCTAAGCAAAATAAGCAGGATACCAGTCACAGACGCTACATGGTGTTTTGGCTGGTAACCTTATTCTGGTAAGCATAATTTTGTTGTGCTTGGCTACTTTTTTCTGCTTGAGCAGCTCTATGAAATTGGGCCCAGTTCATACAGAACATGAGATTGTGTGCAAAGAAACTATAAAGTCAACAAATTTTCAGCGGAATTATTCGCAAGTTTATTTGGAGATTCGACATAAAAAAAAAACGTGAGTAAAGGTATTTGCTTCGAATGTACTGCACACAATCGCACTGCGTGTGTATGATTTGGCTTGACATCTTCAATAGAAACGCATTCAGCACACCATGCTCAATCCAACTAACTGTTTCTACCTGGTCAGCCGGTCGAGGAGGGGATGGGTCAGACGACCTTTCCCTTAACTGGACTTCTTTCAATAAGCGTTTCTCAAACGGTGACACTTTGAACTCCTGATGAGTGAAACGGTAAGACGATCACGGGATGATACGTTTAACAATGGTTAAAACATGATATGAATGTACATTTAAATACGCCGAACATCAATGAAGCTTTTTATGGAATACACATGTTCCTCCCCAAGGTGTCTTTCCTGGGAACTTTCTTAAATCAAACTTCCCTGGGTCATACATATTGTGGTGAATTGGAAATTGTGACATTAGTTCGCGCACAATAATGGTACTGAATATAAAAAATTCACATCAAAACTGTGAGGAGTGTACATTGAGTTCCTTTAACAACAAAATCATTGTCAACATAGAAAGCTTCATGTGACATCAACTGCAAGTTAATTAAAAACCATCTCTGGTCTGTTGATTCACATCAAACAGAAACTGCTAGATGACCTGCAAAAGAAGTCAACAAAGTGTTAAAAACAGATGAGGGGGGGGAAGAATTCACCAAAACAACTTCACCGCATGGAACAAAACTCTGTCTGAAAGAAGTGAAAACACCAAATTCTAAAAATACAATTGTGGTATAACTCTTGAACAACTTGTGTAATAATGTTATAAATACATCTGTAACTCCAACAATTCTTAAATAATAACAGTCTGTGGTGTGGACATATAGAAACGATTTGCTGTAAACCTAAAATGTGTCAAGATCTGTTAAAGGGGAGCAAAGGGTAAGGTGTTAGTTTTGTCAGGAAAAAAGTTACTACAATTTCTAGTATTAGTGAAATGTAACGAAAATACTATTCAAGATGAACTCAACTTAAATGACAAAACTGCCAGTCAGCAATTCAATATGAACGACTACAAAACGATAAAGAGCTATCTTGTTAGTAGTAATGTTTGAAACCATTCTACACGTGACAAGAGTAAGTCCTGTGATTGCTAAATGCCAGCTGATGATCTGAATCATGCAACGGGATGTCGGCATGGCAACAGAATGTGCTCATAGCAAGAGATGGTTGCCATAGCAACTGTATACCTCAGTGGAATGTCTGTTTCTGTCGCGGGGGTCCGACCCGACGGACCACCTGGGGAGGGACCTCTCCCTGAAGGCAACCTCCTGTAAAAGTCGCTTCTCAAAGGGAGATATTTTGAGCTCCTAAGGAAAAGAAAACGCATTCGGAAAGAAGGGGGAGGAGGAAAGAGACGGAGAGAAAAACCATGCACTCCATTGTCAGTTTAAGATAGTTTTAAAACAGAGAGACGGGGTGGGGGGGTTTAAAATAAAAAAAAGAGGTAATTAATGGTAGGGGCACATCATGGGGGTCGGTTTAAATGGGGGGATTAGGGGAGAGGGTTCAGTTTGGTTTCATACAGAGACTGAGCGGCAAAATGCTTTGTTAAATAATCACACCAGTTTTAAAGAAGTGTATTTGAATAAAATAACTTCATATCTGTGTTGTTGGAAGCTGATAAGACGGTGTAATAAAATCCACTTAAAAGAGAATAAATTACAAGCGATTATATAGGCGTCATTGACACACTGAAATAATTTATTCATCAACACTTTGACAAAATGTATTTCTTTTCAAAATTTCTGTACAAAAAAAAAGCCAAACTATTTCTTTGTTCTTGTATGAACAGTGGCGTGTCATGGCCAAGCTGATAAGAACACTGGTGTTTCTGATCAGCAGAGTGAGGGTTCGAGTCCCGGTTGTGACACTTGTGTCCTTAAGCAGGACACTTAACCATTATTGCTTCGTCCTTCGGATGGGACGTAAAGCCGTAGGTCCCATGTGTTGTGTAATTAACGTAAAAGAACCCAGTGCACTTATCGAAAAGAGAAGGGGTTCGCCCCGGTGTTCCTAGTTTGATCAGCTGTAGATTGCACCACAGCACTTTGTAAACCGTTACATGGTGCTATGTAAAGGAATAGGTCTCATACTTTAAAAAAGTAACTCCGAATACCTTGCTGGAAAATGTTTCCCTGGGTCCTGTAGCAGCAGTGAATAGTCTTTCTAGATACCAGGGCTATACAAGTATTTATTACTATTATTATGAAAAAACCTAATTTGTTGCCCAAAAAAAGTGGACATAACTCTCTGGGCAGAACTCAAAATATGTTCTTCTCCTACCAAACTTAACATCATCATCAGTATTATCACCATCATCTCATACTTCTTAGTCCTCTTCAGTCATCATTGTGAATTTTGTATTTTATTTCATCAACACTTTGTCTTGTAATGTTTTTGGCATTTTACCCTTTTTGCCTTTTTGTTTTTAACCTTGAATTGTACAATTTTTTTCAATCCTCACTTTTCAAATTTTATTGCATATTGCCTATTAAAACCTTTGTTAACTTGAATTTGTTTTTAGCCTTTTAGCTGCTGTAATTTGAATGTTTTTATGATAAACCAACAATAATAATTTCATTTTTTTTTTGCATAAGAGCATTGTTATATCAAACATGTTTGAAGGAAAACTTTGATGCTAAAAGAAAACTGCTGGTCAGCACAGTTTTCTGGGAAGTGTCTTACTAGCCATAAAAAATAATAATTACGTGACAGTTAAAATGTGAATGCTTAATTTTCTTGGACATGTTGGAGAACTGCGTGGAACTGGGTGACTGTACATTACCTTATGTTTACAACCTATTTGTAACAGGTTTTTTTTTTTTTTTTTTTGTTCATACCTGTAGAGTCATTATATACAGGGATTTTGAATCACTGGGTACTGATGAGTTTTAGAATGTCTGAATGGTTGTATTTATTACCTCGTGATCTACGTCATGGTAGACGTTGCCTTCCATATCGGTGCTGCTCCCATGAGGGAGGTCCCTTAGAGGCCCATCTCCGTCACTCATAGAGCGGTTGGTAGTCATGCGTTGTTCGTTTGATCGGGAACGGACACTCTCGTTGTACTTCTGCCTTGCCCAACGGTTGTAGTCACCTGTTCCAATAAAAAGTTGTTTTTTTCTTATCTTCTTGTTCATTTCAGTGCCACTCTTGAGATTCAAATCTTTGCCGGTGTTGTGATTGCACACATGCGCTTCTAATGGTCCTCAATTACACAACTTTGTTATTTCAAGACATAGCAAACTATTTTATACTCAAACCTTTGAACAGATTTTGTCAGTTTCCTAAGAATTGAATCAATGTTTTTTAAAAAGAAAATCTATAGATCAGCTGAAAGGTGGCATGAGTGTTCTTAAAGATGATAAACGCTTTGGCAACAGGGACTTAAAAATCCACGAAAATTTTCTGCGCATCCTCAAATAAATCAGAAGCGCAAGAAAAGAAAAAAAAATTACTAGAAACCTATTGGAAATATTTGAGAGGGATGTTAGATGGCACATCTATTACTCTCGAACATATTCTCTGAATAACATAGCCACGTCAGTGAAACAAGGTCGTAGTTCAGTTTAATCAAAAGATTTATCTTGTAGAGTTTTAAATACACAATTTGCTTCATGCAACCAGGTCGTATCTCACCCCATCGGTTTTGTGCTTACATCTTTGAGTTTTTAACAAAGATACCATACTTTTGCTCTGTAAAATAAATTGTATTTGCAATAAGGTAGTAAATTGTTATACGACCTTGTTGAGCTAAGTGACGATATACAATTTAAAATTACCATAATGACTGCAGTTACCAAGCATCTCGAATTCTCCGATTAGAAAAAGATGAAAGAATGTTTACAAATTTAGAAGCACGCTCATCTTTGTAAAAAAAACAGAATGAAACTTTTCTTACCATCTTTCATGATATAGGATTGACAAACGGCTTGTCCGGCAGCGTTCTTAGCAATACAAGTGTACTCTCCGATGTCGTCATCTAGAAGCATTGTAATCTCTAACGACACAAATCCTGTCTTCATGTCTTGTCTTGGGATGAATCTACATCAGAACCCCAAAATAATTTGACTCTCAAGGAGGACAGAGTGGAATGTGAAATCAGGAAAATTTAAAGAAACTACCCAGTGAGAGTAACAGCTAACCAAGGAAACTTATGGAATCATTGGCACTTAGCTTTATAGCAGTATATGACAAGAAACAAATTAAAGTGTGCCACTTATCTATTCACATTAGCAGTTTTCCAACAATTGTAATTTTTCTTTTTTTTAAGTATCTGAAACCACCAAAAAGTGTTTCATTGTGTGAATGGACATGCAGGCTTATACTGACAATTTGATTTGATTAGTATTATTAATTTTTTAACTACATTCAAATTTCAATAAAAAAATTGACGGAAAAGGGTAGGTAACTATTTCAGGCCATTTGTATGGAAATTTGATGATGATTTAAAAAGAAAATAAACAAAACAACAAATGAATCAACTCCAGTACTTTCAGTGTAAGCCTGCATGTCTATTCACATGTTGAAACAATTTTTGGATTGTTTCAGGTACTTAAAAAAAAAGTTACCCATTGAAAAGACTGCTAATATCACGGATGCAAAATGGTACCTTTTATTGTGTTTCTTGTCTTTTGCATTTACGTTGAGTATCTTGAAGGACCCTCGTCCCCCAAAAATAAACTTATATAAGAGTTTTTTCTCTAATCTAATGAGCCCGTTACATTTTCAAAGCAGCAAGACACACAAGATTCAACAAATGGAAAAGGTTTTTGGATTCTGTTGACCTCAACAGAAAGAAAAGGAATTTGTTCTGGGTGATGGAGTATGTTGCTTTTAAAATGATGCAATTAGGGGACAAAGAACAATGTTTGCATGATTTTTTGCCCATTATTGCTGTATGTACAGCATGAGGGATGTTAACATGACCAGTTTATGCAATATTACATTAAAACAAATACCTTAATTATGTACTCCATATTTTACAAAAATCCCTATGTCATCACCCCAAATCTGATAAGCAGTTTGAACACGTACCTGTACCCGGCAATTGGGGCACCGTTCCTCAACCATACGATTTCAGGGAATGGTCTGCCGGTGATGACGCATTCAAAGCGGGCACTCATCCCTTCGTTGAATCTCACAGGCTGCATCTCTCTGGTGAACTCTGGCTTGGTATCGCCCTCCGGCGTCTTGCCGTCAGACGATGGGGCGCCATTGTGGGCATTAATTTGTGGTTTCCCGGATCCTGGAAGACCAACCAGATTGTAGGAGTTCAAATTTGGCACAAAGGGAATCATACATTAGGGAAGTTTACCATGGAAGCATAAAAACATACCTTAGAAAAAATTATTTTAACTTTGAAAAGACCCCCAAATCTAACATATCATCTTGATTGGTGCATGGAATTTTAAAAGGCGTAAAGAGTCAATGTTGTATTGAGCGTGCTTTGATCATCTTTGCAAAGCCAAAACAACTGTTTAGAGATATTTCCATGGTGCTACTGCAATCCTGACTAGATTTTGGACAAATTAATCATTTGAATAAACCAAAGCAATGCATGATGCATACAAATGTCTCACATCGGAAATGGAGACAGAAACACAACCGTTTTCACTCAACTTTCATTACATCAACAAACAATCTCAGCAGCAACTCCTAGATGTACATAGACCTCACCTTTCACCACAAAAACCTTTGGCCCCTTCCTCATCATCAAATTCAGACAATCCTATTTTCAGCACCTTTGCAAGGTTATATCTTGCACCACAAAATGTTATTCAGGACTGTTTTGCTTTTGATGATGCTAACAGGCCCCAATTTCATGGCAATGCTTAACAGTGGAATTCTGCGCTTACGCCCTTCTGCGGCCCTGAGAAATACGCATGTTAAAGGGAACCATAAGCGCAGAATTCTTTGCTAAGCAGTGCCATGAAATTGGGCCGAGGTTGTTTTATAGGGCCATGGAGGAATAGGACACACCCAGAGAGGGAACTACCTTTGACCGTCAGCTTGCAGGTTGTCGACTTGCTCCCAGCTGGGTTGGTAGCGGTGCAAGTATACATCCCGGCATCATCGGTAAAGACTTCAGGTATGGTCAAGGTGGCAACACCGTTGCTGTAACTCATCTCAAAGTCCAGGCTGGGCTCAATTTTCGCTCCCTCTCGGAACCAGGTGACACTGGGTTGGGGTTGTCCCTTGAGGGTGCATGATAATGTGGTGGATTGGCCTTCGTTGGTTTGGGCATCAGACAGAGTCTGCAGGTATCAAATGGGAAAATTTAAAAACACTTCTTATCACAAACATTAATTGATCAGCAAGAATGCAAGCTTATGTTTTCGTGGTACATGTTTTTTCATCGGGATAGCAATGGTTGACAATACGAATCAGACCAAGTCATACTGCTTTGTGGTCACTTGTAGTAAATAAATAATAAGTTGTGACTTTACTAAAAACATTGAAAAATGTAAGCAGGAATCAGTATCAATATGAAATATTTGACATGATGCATTCAACAAATTCTTTTATTGAAGCATGGGCATTGAACTAAGCTACGACCCTGATATGACCCCGATATGACCTTGATACATTGTTTTCTCATGAATGAAAGGTTGAACACTGACCTTGGTGAATACCGGAGCAGACTGCTGAACACTTTGCTGTTTCTGTGGTGGTGGTGGTGGTGGTGCATTTTGTGTTTCAGCAGTCTTGGTTGGACTCACTTCTTCCTCTCTGAGGCCCACAGCCTTCTGGCCTGGCCCTGCACCTGGAGGATGACACAAAGACAGTGGCTTTGAGTTTACATACAAGCTCATATCTCAAATCTTGCATTCTCTTGCAAATTTTACAGGAGCTGTCTCCAAAGCTTTTTGAAACCTCAGCTTTGGCTGGGGGTCCGGTTCCAGCTCCGTCTGCCTGTTTGAATCCCCGTAATGAAGACGCCCATCTTCCAAATAACTGACAAGACCTAAGCCCAAGCCCACAAGCCCACAAGCCCACAAGCCCACAAGCCGTGGTTTTAAAAAGAGAGAACCATAGGGTTGTTACTTGTTACAGCTTCAAGGCGAGACTGTTCTGTGCAAAGCCAATTTTTGTACTCCCGAAGTTTTATACCAACAAAAATAAAACAAAGTTTATTTAAAATAAAGAGAATCCTTCCAACTTACTTTTGACAGTGAGCTGTGCCTGACTGGACGCCATCCCTGCAGGATTCTCTGCCCTCACTGAATACTCTCCTGCATCGTCGTCAAATACTTCAGGAAAAGTAAGCGTGCATCGCTCGCCTTCCCTGGAGATTTGGATGTCTGCAGAAGATTTCAGCTCGTCCTTGTTATGGAACCAGGAGACAGTAGGGGCAGGGATTCCCTTGACGGTCACTTCAAAGCTAACCTTGTCCCCCTCGGTGGCCTGCTGACTTTGCAGGCGTTGAGTGAAGACAGGTGCTTCGGTCGCATCTGTGGGTTAAAAAAATTAATAAAAGCATAAATTCTCCTCTCTCCATCGTTTTCTATTTATTTAATTCTTTTAATCAATTTTTGTTTTATTTGCTTGCATTACAGCCAGTGCATATTTTACAAACATAAATGTTGTGCTTCAAAGATCAAACAAACTGAACTGTTAGCATTCAAACATGTCAAAAGAGTCTTGACTTGTTGATGCAAAAAGCTGTATTTTACTAATGTATGAAGTGAACTCCATTTACAAATGACATTTTTTCCCCATGCAAATTTCTTAAACCGGTCATTCTCTATTTATGTTGGTTTTTGCTCCTGAATAAAAGGTAAACTAAAATTCTGCATGCTTTAAAAGAATGTTACACCAGAAAACAAACTTACAGTTTCAAAAATATTGAATTTACAAGAAATATATGAACATAGAATTTGAGGTATACCAAACAATTGACAATATTTAGGTTCCATTCACAATACATTTAAGAACAGAAAGCAGGCAGGCGAAGTAGAGCAAGCAGCCCTTTTAGCGTTCATGCTTCTTGAGTCGCAGATACCTTCCACCTTTAAAAAGAACTAACCTTGGACTACCAGCTCAGCTGTAGACAGGGCCGAACCCAGAGAGTTCTTAGCCTCGCACTTATACTTGCCCGCATCGCCAGCGACAGTTTTGGGGATGCGGAGGGAGGCGCGGCCGGCCCTAAAGACGATCTGATATTTGGGAGAGTTTCTCAGCTCAGTGTCATCTTTGTACCATCTGACACTTGGCTCAGGGTTGCCTGGTTGGGTTCGAGGAAGAGTTGGTGGATGGACGGGCAAGCAAAGGAGAGACAAACAATCAGAGCGATATAACAATACAAGGCACATTGCGAAGATACAAAATAAAAATAAAAAAAGCACATGAAATGCAAAGCAGTTGAGTTCAAATGGTTCTAAAAGGAAGACACTGGTCAAATTCACCCCCACCCCACGGACTTCATGTTTTTAAAATGTACATCACCAAATATACCAGCTGTAAATACCCAAATGGTTGTTGTTGTATACATTAAATGTATTCAAAATTGCAGTGATGGAACTATTTTCAAATAAGTCAATTGTTTCACCTAACAAACCAAGACAATACTGAATGATGGTTTTCTTTTTATATCATGGGTGATTTTTCACATTTTCGTATTATTTTGTCAATTCAAAATGGATTGTGTGGCAAGTAAACTGAACTGAACAGTAAGAGACTTTAAGCCGTTTTGAGACATGGTGGACACAATGCTATGACACTATTTGGTTTGGGTTAATTTGTAATGTATACACCCAAATTGAAAAGTGCACTTCTATAGTGCCCACCATAACTTAAAAAGGATACCGAACAATGGCTGTACCTGGTAAGTCTGCTGCCACCTAGTGTCCCCAAAAGTGTTCCATTGTAACAAAGATTTACAAAACAGGAATATACCTTCAACTCCACAAAACTATTTCAACGATACTGACAAATGACTACAGGTCAAAGTCTACATCCCAGCCTGGAATTTCACGGGGGTTTGACTACAGTCTTGGCCATTGAAAATATCCCCTTAGATTTTCTAGTTTTTTCTGACAGTTCTCAAAGAATGCATGAGCAGGCTTGTGACATCCACTGTGGTATAAAACCACAGGGAAACCCAAACAACATTGGACTATCATCATACCTCAACACATTTTGAGTACCGTAAAATATAAGTAAAATAGTAGACAAAATTAGGAAAAAACAAAACAATAACACTGAAAAAATATAGTGACACCAGTAGCAATGTTTCAAGTCCTCAGTATTTCTTATACCATGAGATATGTGATAAAAAAAGTAATAACTGAAATGTGTCAAACTAATGCTAAATGGCATTGCACGAATAGAACCTTATTGCAAAGAAAAAGTGCCAAAGCATTTGGCTCACCGAATCTAACTTCAAATACTAAGAGCAGTCTAAAAAAAACAGGCTAGTGATTTTGTACTGCACAAAAGATTGACCCAAATTGCAAAATGCAGAAGAATACGAAACCAAAAAGAGAGCAAAAGTGTGCAATTAAATGTAGAAGGGAAAGGGGCAAGTGGCCACGGTTAACAGAATTAAATGGAGCAGCGTCTGAACATGGAAAGGAAATAAAGACTCCATCGATAACTGGAGAGCTGCGATCTACTGGTACAAGTTACAATACAGAGTCACAGATTGCTGTGTATCAGGACAAATCACAGGAAGTAGAAGTGCTGTACAAATAACCAGAAAGCTTCATCTAAGTGCACACCTCAAGAAACGACTTGCGGTTCAAAAGAAAAGTCTGAGGAAATGGTACAAAGGTGCTTCATGATGTGCAAATGGACGTTACGGATGGTTTTGAATCGAATGACAAGTTCCTTCAAAGAGGGGGGGGGGGGGTTGCGGGAGCATTGGGGGAGGGTTGAATGAGTCACTTATTGATCATAAGTGTACTTTGTAAAATTGGGTGAAATGGTCTTTCCGTATTGAACTATGGGTTTTTAGTGCACAGCAATAGGGTACACAATTAGTTATGTGCGCGAATAACTACAACTGTAAACTATAGTTCTTGGTGGCCTGGTTTTACAGAAAAAGAGGACAGTGAATTTTTTTTCTAAGAAATGTCCTTTTTTCTTTTCTTTTTTCCCACAAACTTTTGTCCAGCATTTAAAAACAGGTGTTGAGGTCCTTGTAATTTTTAAATATTTCGAACCCAAGAACCCTTATAAATAAATGCTGCAATTTAAAGTGAGGGCTGGTCAATTTGTGGCAGCAATCATGAACTGGTCAAGTTTAAGATTTTCATAATAATCTGTGCACTTATGGTGGGTTTTCATTTTGTTTTTTGTGGGGGGTTTTCAGGAAAAAAAAAATTACCTTGAATAACTGCCTCAAAGGACGTTGGCTTTCCTCCGGCAACTGACACACTCTTGGTGGGCTGGCTGAACTTGGGAGGGTCTTCCTTGAACTTTGACCTTTGACCGAACATAGCGGTCACTGTGGTGGTTGTACTAGTTTCAAGACTGTGGACAAGATAGAGCAAAGAAAACATGAAAAGTTTTTGTTGCAGTATAGTGAAATGTTTGAAAGAATTTAATGTATTTTTAACGCTTGGTTGGAAAATCCCATTGATACACGTTTTGCTCACTGATAATACAAAGTAGATCACGGAAGACTGTGATAAAAATATACCTAAATGTGGCTTAAAAGGCCAACATGTGAAGAATGCAGACCATCTGTTTTTGTGTTACATACAAAAGATGTCCACACTGTGTTGGAACTTAGAACACTGTGTGGACTTTCACACGTCCACACAGTGTTTTCACGAATTAGATAATCTTGTTTTACTCAAAAAGGAAGCATTTTCTGTTCATCATTGAAAAGCTCACCTCAGTATTTTATCAAAGGGATCGAGTGTCCAAAAATCAGCTCTTAAAACAGTCTCAAATAGAAATGACGATAGTTTGAAAGATTTCTTGTTGTTAACTGCACGATGACAAAAAAATGTCCACACAGTGTATGCTACACAAGACCTTGAAGACTGTAGGTTTTTTACAGTGTGTCATTCATGTTTCATGTGAGAAGAATTTGATTGGCATTTTCTTTATCACTTTGAAGTAATCAATTGAAAGTACAACCAACTATTTGCAAGCATGTCACTAAGGTACCTTGCAGGGATGCCAGTTAGGTTTTTGACCAGAGCCTGAAAATCCTGCATAGACACCCTCATTCTACATGAAAAAGCCTAAACTCAGTCTATAATTTTACAAGAAAAAGCCTGAATTCAGGCTATTGCCTGAAAACTGGCATCCCTGACCTTGTCCATATTATTTGGGGTACAAATCACTTTTAAAAAAGGCATGGTGCGTGTTCAAGTCAGTTACTGCACAGGCGACACCAATTATGTAAAAGGTATGATGTATGTTTGTGGTTCAAACTGCACAAATGATGCATGAAAATTTAATTGCGTGTAGGCGATAACACAAGTTTGTAACCTAAAATTTTCCCAGCACAAAGTAAAGATGTATTTTTTGAGGGGCCTACCCACAAATTACAAATCCGGCTTACCAGAAACAGGTTACCGGCCAAAGTAACATGTCAAGTATATTGTATAACACAGTGGTGTAGCCATGGGGGGTCCCCACAAATTTCCAATGCCCCCCCCCCCTAAAAAAAGTCCTTAAAACAGTCTCAAATAGAAATGACGATAGTTTGAAAGATTTCTTGTTGTTAACTGCACGATGACAAAAAAATGTCCACACAGTGTATGCTACACAAGACCTTGAAGACTGTAGGTTTTTTACAGTGTGTCATTCATGTTTCATGTGAGAAGAATTTGATTGGCATTTTCTTTATCACTTTGAAGTAATCAATTCAAAGTACAACCAACTATTTGCAAGCATGTCACTAAGGTACCTTGCAGGGATGCCAGTTAGGTTTTTGACCAGAGCCTGAAAATCCTGCATAGACACCCTCATTCTACATGAAAAAGCCTAAACTCAGTCTATAATTTTACAAGAAAAAGCCTGAATTCAGGCTATTGCCTGAAAACTGGCATCCCTGACCTTGTCCATATTATTTGGGGTACAAATCACTTTTAAAAAAGGCATGGTGCGTGTTCAAGTCATTTACTGCACAGACGACACCAATTATGTAAAAGGTATGATGTATGTTTGTGGTTCAAACTGCACAAATGATGCATGAAAATTTAATGGCGTGTAGGCGATAACACAAGTTTGTAACCTAAAATTTTCCCAGCACAAAGTAAAGATGTATTTTTTGAGGGGCCTACCCACAAATTACAAATCCGGCTTACCAGAAACAGGTTACCGGCCAAAGTAACATGTCAAGTATATTGTATAACACAGCGGTGTAGCCATGGGGGGTCCCCACAAATTTCCAATGCCCCCCCCCCTAAAAAAAGTAGATACATATAATTCATTAAAAAACATGGTCCCTCCACCCCGCCCCTGAAAAGCAATGCCCCCGTTCCCCCCCCCCCCCCAGTGAAAACATTATGGCTACACCGCTGGTATAACAGCTATATGAAATTGGACCCGCATTATTTTGTTGATCCCAACAGTGAGTTGGGAAATAAATGTGGCACTGGATTGCATAACTTTAGGATTAAGAGCATGCCAGTATTCCGTTTTGATTTCAGCTCTACCCGTCCAACTAAAGAACTACACAGATTCCCAGCCCCAAGTTAATTAAAAGTGCGCAGGTGCCAGGACGCAGCAACCAATAATGAACATTCCGTGTAGACATCAAAGGTCTTAACACACCGGGAGCATCCACAAGGGATGCAACTGGAGAGGAGCCCAACTCTTTAATAGAGGTTAAGTAATGCATAGCGCCTGATGGCTAACAACCCTTAATATGGGAAGCATGTCAGCAGGACAAGTCATGCAGGGCTATTTATGACTAACATTAGCAGTGATTCAAGTACCCAGGAATGTGCTGATGAAAACCCCCAGATGGATGGAGGTGATGCAGGGCTTATTTTCAGACATGAAGGGTAAATCCGGTACTCATCAACTCCAGGACCGAAATTCATGAAGCAAAGAAGACGGAAAACAAAATTGCTAATCAAAATACATTTATCTGGTTTGCAAAGTTCAGCTCTCCACTAGTCACGAAGAATGTGAAATGTCAACTTTGTTGGCAATCTGTTTCAGTTCACCAGGATGCTCTGTTTAGCACAAAAAAATTGCTTAGCACCGAAAAAATCTTACTTAGCGGAAACAGGTCACCAGCCACAATACCATGTAATGTATTTTGTTTGTAACTGGTTTCCTGCTCAATTTTACTCAGCTAAACAATTTGGTAAGCACCATTTTCTGCTTAAACAGCTTTATGACATTGGGTCCTGCCAGGTCTCAAAGATCCGATGCTACTAACATCAACTATTCAGAAACTTTTGAAACTTTTGTTGATTCTTAAAGCCTGGTGAGATCTTCTAGTCATACATTGATAACGCTGCAGTGCCGTATTTTCGCTCAAAGAGTTTTTTTAAAGAATTTTCCTCTCAACAAATTTTGACAGATGATACTGTTTCAAAATGCAAAACATACAAAAACTTTCGCATCTGCACGCACAATGTACAAAATACATGTAACATGTAAAATTGTTTGTACATATGGCTGATGGACGTGAGATAATGTCGGGATCTTGACAATAATTCATTTTTAGTTTTTAATTAACTTCCAATCATCATTGGCGGATTTATTCATGCAATACTTTTAATACTTTAAATGAAAGCTTATAACTTTCTCAAATCTAAGAAAATAGCTATTTAAATTTTAAATCCAAATTTTCAGGTCAAATCAGCCAAAAATTAGACCTAGCATCTTTCCAGTCAAGAATCAGGCTTTACTAATGTGAAACAGAAACAATGAGGTCAACCTTTTCTCTTCCACAATAAGACTTCTGGATTCTTTGACATACACTATTTACAAAGTAATACATGAGAAGGACATATCAATTGCGGTTGAGAGTCTGTTAAGGTGAGGTCAGGAGTAAAGAATCTTTACGGAAGAAGCAAGGATCTCTTAGAGAAGATACATGCATCTTAGAACAGATGCAAATACATGTAGAATGACATCTTAGAATGATGAATGCAGGCAGGAATTTGTCTCCCATGTAAAACAAACCACCATTCGATTCTTTCAAGCAGGTATCGGAATGAGTAAATAAACTTGTACCATGTCTACTTCTGAGCATGACCCCCCCCCCCCCAAAAAAAAAAAAAGAAGAAAAAAGAAAACACACACTTTCAACTGAGATTCAAATTCAACTTACAGCGCGACTCAAGATTTTCTTTCCTAATAAAATAATCAAGTATCACTCAGCCAGAATAATGGGGTTTGGGCGAGTAATCTAGCCAACCTTATTTTTAAAGCTAGCGTGTGCCTCTAGGTAACAAACTCACTAAACAAACAACGGGGTGTATTTTTTTATTTAAATCAAATTAAAAACCTTTCTTTATTTCAAGTAAAAATGACCTCCATGTATTTGTGGTTGGGACCCAGTTAAAATTCTACACAACTTTTCTGCTGATAATGATGCTTGGTGAGTTTGCTACAAAAGAAAATAATTCAGTGAAAATTTACATTGTGTTTTAGATTGCAAACCGTTTCTGCTAAGCTAGATACAAAAAATGGCTTGGCATCAAGATACTGCTAAGCCAGTTTTATTTTGAATTGGGCCCAGAACTTAGGCTTGCTCAGAGACCAGGGGCCAATTTCATAGAGCTGCTCAAACACAAAAAGTAGCTGAGCACAACAAAATTAAGCTTACCAGAATAAGGTTGACAGCCAAAATACCATGTCACATATACAATCTGTGACTGGTATCCTGCTTATTCTTGCTTAGCAGGAATTTCTTAAGCATAATTTTCAGCTTAAGCAGCTTTATGAAATTGGGCCCCGATGGAAACTAAACTGCTTTTTCAAATCAATTGCAATTTTTTTCCTCTTCTTTTTAACTTAATCAAAATAGGCATTGATTGTGTTAAAAATTAAAATTATTTCTCAAAGGTGAACATTTTTCCAAATTCCTCTGAATTAGTCCAAACTGTTTTCAATTAATGTAGTGTATCTACTGTATATCTGTGTAAATCTCTTAACTACACACTGAGTGTCTTTAAAGATTTGTAGACAGTCCTCCCTATCGCTGGTGTTGTAATCCAGAATGTTTAAAACGCACACCGGGAAATGAATTTCACTTCAGTTTGCAAACTTGAGACAATGTATGATGTGACTTCACATGAGCTACTGGAAATGTTTTATAACACTTTGCAATTGGCTAGTTCACTGTGATTTACCACTCCTGTAAACAGTCAACAGCTTTCTAGTAAACTGACTAACGACATGTACAGGTTGAGGAATGTTCAAAAATATACGACAGATTTAGTTTCTGTGGTGCGACATACAAACAGTATCTGCGTGAGCGTAATACATATACGTGGGATATCATTGCACTGACGTAAGTCTATTTTGGAGATAGCAAAACCTCGAGAAAATAGTTGTGCTGTTGAAGTGTGGTGTGATCCTACGCGAGGCCCCCACGTCTGGTATGCTGGGCATGTACATGTCAGCACAGCAGGATGTCCTCTCTGGCTAGGCAAGGATTTGCTAAGATGACCATCGTGATAACCAAATACCACGCTCCTACGTGGCTTTCAGATTACAGTAATACAACCATTATCATGGTCTGTCCCGTGGCTACTGCATTTTTATTTATTTTCTTTTTTTAGGAGGGGGGGATGGGGTTACTTTAAGGAGTAGATAACATTTCTGAGAAATGTTCATCCCAATATGTTAGGGATGTTAAAGGGGGGGATGGCATCATAACTGTCTACAATTTTACAGAAGTTGAGAGAAGGTTTGCGAAATATGTGATATCTTTGATGTCATGAATTCAACAGGGGGGGGGAGCTTGGACAGGGCAGGATTTATATAAAAACAAGATCTCAATAGGCAGAGAGAGCGGGGTCCTAAAAAGCAGTATTTTTTTTCACCACCATCAAAATGTTGCAAACATTTGTTAATGGCCTCACGTTTCGACCCTAGCAGAGTCTTTCTCAAAGGCTAAATCATTTAGCCTTTGAGAAAGACTCAGCTAGGGTTGAAACGTGAGGCCATTAACACAATTTTTACATTTATACAAACAGGTCCTTTTGATTGGTGAGCAGTTTGCAACAGCTAATTTTATTTTGTCAATTACCATCAAAATGTTGAATACTTTGGCAGCCAGAAAGTAGACATAAAAAATGTTTCCATTTTGATCCATCCATTCCATAAAATTATTGTGAAGATGAAAAAAAAATAACCGCTTTCTTATCCTGATATTAGTTTGTAAAAAAAAAATGCTCATTCAGTTGAGTTATTCTTTTGGACACCTAATCACTACAAAACCACAGTAGTTGCACATGGTGATTAAATGAAAGCGCAGAATTTGAATTTAGACATATTTTACAAAATATTTTTGACATTACTTATCTGTACATGCAGCTAGCAGCAATTACTCTCAATTCATTTTAAAAAGCTCCATAAAAGAAATGGAAGAAAACCATGTTTCTCTAAGAAGCAAGTAACCTTGAGTAACCTTTTAGCCAAGAAAATCTACTCCCCTGAGACTAAATAATCAAAGAAAATCCACAAATTCCTGGTATAATTAGATTTCTTAGCAACCAACATCTAAACAAAAGTTGTTAGATGTGTCCTCAAAAATTTAAGGGGCTATCTTTGTTTTCCTCCTTGTAAAATACAAGGACTGAAGGGAGTTTGGTTCTAGGAGTAAACTTGTTTAGATTAACCTTATATAAGATGGAGCATCTGCCAAAGATGCCAGCAAGCAACATGCATTAAGCATATGGCAGCCCTTACCATATATGGTGCTACTCTGTTGCTGCACTGGTTAAAGGGGTGCTGCAACAACGGATAGAGGAGCACAGTCATTCAACTCCTCGCCTCTCCGAGCAGGTTATTTAGAAAACCCATGAATATATTTTACTCTAACAAAAAAAAAAAGGTTTTGAGGTTTATCAAATATGTTTTGCTTTGTCAAGATATGCTTACAAAAAAATGACTTGTAAGTCAAATTTGTTTATTTAGGCATAAAATGGCTCGATTACTCAGTCATCACTTTCTCAACAAGCATTTCGGGAAGAAATCTTGCAGGGTGTTTGCCACAACCAGTAACTGAGCTTCTGGGTCGGCTTTGGGCTACAAATCTGATGACTTTGGTTAGTTTTTTTTTCTAACAAGGCTGTAGCTAAAACTGCACAATCTCTTTAAAGTCATACCACATCCACAGTGGCTCTGCACGTTTCTCAAGACAAGCCACGGTCAAGTTAGACTTTGATACATATCTTAACAGCTTGAAGACGGTATGCATTAATTTCCAATTGAATACAAGAGTGAAATATGGACCGTTGTCAAGGAGAAAATTAAAAGTGGATTTTACATGGATGTACCTTGGGGGGTTTGTGTTTATAATAAGTCAAATCTGCATGGCATGCTTGTAGGCTCTATTACCACATTGAACATTGTTTATCCACTGGGGTAACATATCTTTGTAATAATTATTATAGAGCCCCTGTTACAAGTACTAAAATTCTGATTTTTGGTTCTAGATTTCTTACAAAACCTTCAAGTTGTCCTTTTCCCTCTGAATATCTACAAAATGTCTATATTATGGATGGTTCCTTCTCAGTAGAATAAACGTAGACAATTTTCAAAATATTTTCTGGTAATTTCCCTGGAAACTGTGTAACATCAAATGTTCAATTCAGTTTTACAATTTGTTTTGCTACGTTTTTCAATTAATATACACACACATTATGTCGGTAAGTTGCAGGAAATTTCTTTCGAAGACTGCTCATAATTTTTAAAAATTGGTTCTTAAAAGTAAAAACGCAAATATTCTTACCCGAAATTCAATCACAATTTTCTCTCCGTGATGTGTTTTGACACATCGAGCACACAATATATTTTCATTTCGAATGGGTGACCAAGCTGTTTATTTTCTTTTGTCTCTAGCTTTATTTTTGTCAATTAAAAAGTCAATCAACGTCAGCATGTCAACAACTCTTTGTGAACAGTTTTAATTTTTACAATTTTTTTAGTTGATATAATTTTCCCTGCACAATCTATTTATTCCAGGACAAAAAGATCACACAACCAAAATGGATGAAGCTTTTTATTCTTAAAAACAAAAACAAATAAAAACAAATAATGAGTAAAAACATTCTTTTCTAAACCTCAATCCTACTAGAAAAAGCCGCCTTTAAGATGTTGCTCTGTCTGTTCGTTACCCTTAAATCACTTGGTAAAATTACGAAAAGAAAACAAACTACATAAACCAAATATTTCAACTGGCCATCACTTCAATCATATATTTAAAAAAATAATATTAATAATATGTACTTCACTTTTGTAGCTTCAAACATAAATTAACTAAAAAATGATTAACAAAACAAAAATAAAAAATTCCTACCAGCCGTAACTCCCCCTTGGAATCCGGGTCCATTCCCGATCACTTTAGACTGGCACCAAAAGGTAGTCTTGTATGTCTTCCTTCCCGCAGAAAAAAACACTAGATTCTCAACTTTTTTTTGTGTGATTCAACAAACTTATCCAATCTCTCTTGATTTCTTCACCGAAGTAGGAGGCTTTACAGCCTAGTTTTCCCTCGCTCTCTTGATGTGTTGGTGGTAGGACTGCAAGTCAGCCCGTCCTGACAGATTCAGCAGCGGACAAAGTCATTAACATAAACTGGTACACATCGGCACGCACTGCATTCTGATTGGTGGGCACCCCACAAGCCTGATGCACTACATTCCAGTCAGATAAGCAAGGTGCCAATGATGTGGATGATTTGCATGAGTCCGCCCCTTACATACTTCTGATTGACAGTTGTGCAACACACACCGTGAATATGCATATTTGATGTCTTTTCTTTTCCTTTTGGTATTTGATTGACAGCCCATTTCCATAAATACACCGAAGCGCAGAAAAAGGAACATTTAGCTTTAGAGACATTACATGATAACTATGTATAGAACATGTGACCCATCTCTTTACAATGCCGCATAAATTAGCTGCATATGTAACAGCATATCATTAAAACTGATCATGAAGATGTCCAACCCATTCTAATTCTTGATTGACACTCTTAAGCCAGTTTCTCCAACTATCTCGAGGCAGAGAAAAAGGAACATAAAGCTTGACATTACACAATGTCCACAAACCTCTTTTACAAAGCAACATGTACAAGCAGCATACACGTTGTATGTAACAGCATCATGAATATCGATATTATTAAACTTAATATCAGGAAGATGTCCATCCCCTTCTGATTCTTGAGTGACACTTTCTCGGACCAACTCAAGGCAGAGAGAGAAAGAAACATTTAGCTTACAGACATAACACGATGTAGACCAACCTCTTTCCGAATGCCACATTACAACTCATTAGCAGCGTGTGGGTTATGTCAACGTCAAACCTACTACCCTATGGAGAATGCAGGCAAAACAGACACCACCCACAATAATTACCACATAAAATGACTGATAGCTCACTGCGTACTGCACATAATATCATTCATTATCATTGAAAGACAACCTACTTGGTACCAGAAAAAGAATTGGATGATCACTCCACGAACCCTTTATGAAGTTATAGCCGGGGGGACTTGTGTACATGTTTCTCACTTAATGGCAGACTTTTGAAACGCTGGCGGCAGCAGACACAACGGTTCTTTTTGACAGTTCTAAGCACGCACGCGCATGCTCAGTTGTGCCCATGTAGTTCTGAGCATGTGTACTATGAAAAAGAACCGTCCAAAAGTCTCCCTTTTTTATGTTTATTTTATTAGCTTTTTGTGTTGTTTTCATTTTGTTTTAAAATGATGGGTAATTGAAAATCTTTTTTAAGTAACACAGGCACTTTCTGTAAATAAAGTACATCAAATCAAAAGGTCTTTCAAAACCAACCTAACATGCAAGAAGATATTCTTAAAATTAGTGGTTTCAAAAACCAGCGCTTCTGTCAAGAATTTACATAGTTGTCATCCCTAAACTAGTGTTCCCTTTTCCAAAACAGTTATTTTAAACAAGTATCCCCTTTTCCGAAAAAAATTATTCTAAGCTAGTGTTTCCTTTTCCAAAACAATTATCTTCAGTTATTTTTTTTATAAGTGTTCCCTTTTCCAAAGTTTAGTTATTCTAAACTAGTGTCCCCTTTTCCAAAACAATTATTTTAAATTAGTGTCCCCCTTTTTCAAAACAGTTCTTCTAAACTTGTGTCCTTTTCCAAAACAATTTAAACTTGTGTCCCCTTTTTCCAAAACAATTATTTTAAATTAGTGTCCCCCTTTTCCAAAACAGTTATTCTAAACTTGTGTCTCCTTTTCCAAAACAATTTATTTAAACTTGTGTCCCCTTTTCCAAAACGATTATTTTAAATTAGTGTCCCCTCTTCCAAAACAACTATTTAAACTCGTGTCCCCATTCCCAAAACAATTATTTTAAATTAGTGTCCCCTCTTCCAAAACTGTTGTTTAAACTAGCGTCCCCTTTTCTAAAACAGTTATCCTAAACAAGCGTCCCCATTTCCAAATTAATTATTCGAGGAAACCTCTCAAATGCAATTCTCCCATACAGTCTCAGTAAGCAATTCTATTAGAATCTGAATGAGCTTCTCAAATGCTGCAGCAATGGAAAATAAATCTGTCCCTTACTGCCTACAAACAACACGTCATCAACAAAACGATCTACGCAAGTAACAATGTGTGTCTTTGATTAAAGCCGCACCATCGTCATATCAATCGCGTACACCGCTGTCTCATTTTACCTGACACATTTCTAAGCAGTGTGTCCTTGATTGGCATTGTTTTAATTTGTAACCCATTCAGATTTGTCACCTGGGTTAAGACAGTGTTTTGGTTTTAATTGAATACAACAGGTAGTGTTGTTTTTTGCAGACTTTGCTTTACCATTGAAAGCAATCGGGTAATGGTTCTGTCTTTTTTAGAGAGACTATATTTGAAATGAGGTTAAGTTTGTTTTTTATGCATTTCTAAATGAAAGTCCTGAAACATGAGTAAGGTGAGATCTTCCATTATAAGGGTTTTGTTATAATTATTTATATTCATCATTCTAAAATATGTTAATTTTGTACACATGTACATGTAAAAAACAGTAATCTAATAGTCCAGTAAAATATTTGTTAGAATTCTAATATAAAAAATGTGTTGTTCTATTTTAATAATCAATTGTTGTAATGGGTAACGCTCTCTCAGCAAGCAATTTGGTTGGCCCTGGGTTCATCCCTAGATTTCTCTTTAGTCTCCAAAATGAAACTGAACATTTCTTCATTATCTTCTCTACACAGGGACCTTTGGGCCCGCAAGCGACAGTGATAGTCAGTTGTGAAGATTCATTGGTTTAATTACCAGAAAGATTATATATAATAAATTTTAGTAACTATTTCCAGCAGATTTATCCCATGAAATATGGTGAGAATGTGGACGTTCTGTCAAGTTTTTAATGGGAAAAATGTTGGGTTTTGTGTGAAAGATTTATTGGGAAAAAATGTTGTGTTTTGTGCCGCGGATTTAATGTGAAAACTTTTGGGCTTTGTGTCCAAGATACAATGAAAAAACATATTGGGTTTTGTTTCAAAATAATTAATGTAAAAAATGTTGGCTTTTGTGTCAGGGATTTATGGGTTGTGTCAAAACATTGAAGTAAAAAAATGTTTGATTTTGTGTTAAGATTTAATGGAAAAATGCGCTCTGTGTCAAAGATTTAATCACAAACAGTTGGGCTTTGTGACAAAACGTTGATTGTAAAAAAAATGTTAGGTTTTGTGTCAAAGATTTTATGTAAAAATGTCGGGTTTTGGTTTGCAGGGTATCCCTCAGCCACCTTTAAGAATGCTGGATCTATTTGCATAGTCCTCCTATACGTGGGATAATAAATCAACCTCTGACACTGTGAGCCAATCAATTGTCCGTAATGAATAGGAAACCGTCTTTGATGTTCACCACTTCTCAGGTAAAAACATTAAAGGCAAAGGTCTGTGGGTATCTCCATTTGTAAAGCATCTTAAAATTTACTCAGTGTTCAACTCTATTGGAGTGTAAAAGAAAAGTCCATAAAATCTATGTGAGGTTTAATCATTTCCATGAAATGGGTCATGGCGACAAACTAATTCCCCCCTCCCCTCTCATTATCAATCCCAAAAACGAGATAAAAAGTAAAAAAAATTATGCTTTACACAGTTCGCACAAAAATAGTAACATTTTTAAAAGGCATCTTTAAAAGAAAGCTCCACGTACCACGCATCCTATCACTTTATCCGTACACGGTTTCGTTGCATTTGCAGCCGTTTACCGAAATAGCAAATTCTGGCTTTAATTGCCGACCGTTTTACCCAGGCTGCCAAAACACTGTAAGCGGTGTCATATTCCAGCCCTGTGGGGAAGTATTCATTGAACAGGACACGTCGCTCTCTCTCTCTCTCACTTGCCTTCTCAAACACTCCAGGTAAAATGTGCACAAATATTGAAATTTGCAATTCTTGTGGACAATTTGGAGTTTCAACACGTTCGCAAATTTTAGAGATGTTGTTTTTCCCAATATCCTATGTAAAGATATCCCATACAAGGAGCTCGGACGTTAAATTGATGGTGTGTTCTGTGAATACGTAATTCTTATCGCCTGCTTTGTGATCCTTTATTCCCTGAATGGACTCATAATGGAACAACTAAACAGCAGCAGATAATCTGAAAGACTTGAAACTGTTTCGCCTTATCACACAAGTGACAATTTCCAATATGGTTGAATCCTCGTATTTTTGCATTATATTGGCCATCACAAAATTAGGCCTACTTTCACGAAACCACATTCTTGAATTCAGACAAAGGACGATTCAACACTCTTCATATTCGTCACAAGACGAATTTGTTTCAAGTCATGGAGCTAATACAATTCGGATCCAGATTCTTTAGAAACTTACAGATCCCTACAGAAGCAAGGTGGATTATTCTGAGTAAAGAGGACCTTAATGAGGGGAATGTCAATTTGTATTGGAACCTTTCTAGTGGCACCAAGGTAATGGCCGGGGGCGTGGATGCAACTGACTTCATTGCCTCTGTGAAGATTCAGGCCTGTACAGGCATAAGAAATCTACTTTCCTGAATGACATTTTGTGACCCCAAAAAATCAGCAATTTGCAACAAATAACAAGTTTCAGCTAATCAAGCTCTAATTATTAGTATTTTTTCAAACCCAGATGTTTTATTCCTGTGTATTGTGAGTTACCGTGGAGTTGTATAATGCAGTACTTTATAATGCAGTACTTTATCTCCCTTTCTTTTTTGCAAACAGCTTCAAAAGTTTCAACATCTTCAAGCAAGTAATTAGAAGTTGATATTTAAGCAATCTTGATGGCTTAACCAACCTTTCGAGAAAAAAAAAGTTCATCTTTATATCAAAGGTTAAGCCACAGCACACAATTAACAATTTCTTTGGTCGGACGTCAGGTCAAGAACTGAAGACATTTTTAACGACTTATTAAAATGAACCATTAAAGTTTCATGACCCTATCGGCATCAACTCTGAAGAATTACAAAAGCTAAAAATTGTTGCAACCAGGGAATCTGGTCTCCCTTGTGCAGGATTACGTTCTATTAATGGACTATAAAATATTAACAAACGGATGCCGAGCCTACATCCCCTTTCATTCCTCTTTCCCAAAACACGGCTGAATATAAAGTGGCTTTTGATGAATGTGAGACATTTGTGCTGAAGAGACAAATTCACAATTGCGGAGACTTCCCCCAGGGGTCAGTTTTGCTTCGGGGGAAACTGTTCCCGGACTTAAGTGGGTAGAAACTCATTTACAAGTTAAGGAGGATATTTCCCCCTGGGGCAAAAGGGAAGGGGAAAAAACTGGGAAATTTTTACTATGCACAGTTTGGCTGGTCATATCTGTTAAGTAGGTCAAGTCAGTTAATTTGTTTTGTGTTATTCTCCTTTAAGATCTCCCTCTCTTTCTTTACTTCTATCAGGATTTGCTCTTTACTTCCCATAACTCAAAATGCTGTATCAAGTAACGATAAATCCTTGTGTGTGGGTGGTTTACAATATGTAGGAGTTTCTCCACATACACACACACACACACAAGTGTGTATTTACCTCCAATCGGGGACCTCCTATTGTCCCTCTTTTGTTTGTACTTTAACTTTTTAGCAACAGCTCCCATTGGTTTTGTACACGATTTCCAACTGGGGACCTTTTCCAACCGGGGACCCTATTGTCCTCTTTTGTTATAAGTCCCCGGTTTGAATGCCTAAACAAACTCACACACACACCGTTATGTTTGTTGACTTGAACTTCTGCTCGTTCTCCCATTGTTCTCCCAATCCTTTTTTTTTTTTTTTTTTTTTTTTTTTTGGCTTGTACACGACCAGTGTTCTCCCATTTTCTTTTTCTTTTTTTAGCTCCATCTCCATTGGCTTGTACACGACCAGTGTTCTCCCATTTTCTTTTTTTTTTTAGCTCCATCTTCATTGGCTTGTACACGAAAGTGGAACGAAGAAATCCTCCTCTGTCAAAACACCCAGATCCCTTTCGTTCAAGGTCTCAGTTTCAATGGTTAGACAAGCTCACACATGTTTGTCAACCTGGTAAATCAAGGACGTCTTCTTGTCCTCTCAGTGTTTCAACTTATTTTTAGCGACGTCCCCATTGGTTTTGTACATGAAAGCGAAGCAAGGATAATCTTGGTCTGTCACAGAACCGCCCCCCACCACTATTCCTTTTATTAAAGTCCTCAGTTTCACAGGTAGACACATTTCCTAAACACAGAGATGTTTGTTGGTTCAATAAACCATGGACTTCTCTTTGTCCTTCCATTGTTTTTGACGAAATTTTTTGTTACTTTTTTTTGAGACATCCCTTTTGGTTTTGTACATGAAACTTAAGCAAGGACGTCCTCGATTTGTCAAACCATTTGAATACTTCTTGTTAAAGTCCTCATTGTCAACTGGCGTGCATGCTCACACAAGAAATACTGAGGTCACCTTGTATGTCAATTTTCAAGGGAAAACAAAATGGGACACCGGAGAACTTTAAATCAAGAGTTGTTTCCCTGGGAATGTTAAGAAGAGTTCAAAGGCTCATGTGGTGAACATGGGAACCAATCCTCCTCAGAAAACATTTCGGGTGGAAGAGTTGTTTTCATTCACAAGAAAACAGAAATTGTCATAATACCAAAAAACTTTTTTTTTTTAAATACCATGCATCAATTACATCATGTTTTCTTCACATGTGTGTGCATTTAAAGGTGCTATGAAGTCAGACCTTACCTGAACCATACTCAGTGTATCAATTATGTATAAATGACCCAATGAGGTC
This sequence comes from Marthasterias glacialis, assembly GCA_911728455.2. Classification (NCBI taxonomy): domain Eukaryota; kingdom Metazoa; phylum Echinodermata; class Asteroidea; order Forcipulatida; family Asteriidae; genus Marthasterias; species Marthasterias glacialis. Next base: position 14,769,031 of record OU452223.1, read on the forward strand.
AAACTGCACATGCTTCCTAATTGGCCCAAGGTCGCAGAGCTCATTATTTATGCAGCCTACAGCCATCAAATGTTAGAATTATGCAGATTATGCACAAGGAATGTGTGATGAACAAGAGCCTTTAGGAAGCTATGATAGTTTAGGTAAAATATAGTTTGTTTGGGAACTAGAGAATTTTAAAAGCATGTACTTTCCTTGGGCCAGTTATGAAGGATTTTCTTTGGAGGAACAATCTAGACTTATGGTTCTTACCTTTCTGATTCTTGGATCTTGGTTGGACGAGAAGAACCTAGACAGAGACAAAGAATAAAAAAGAATTAATAAATGCTGTCATATATGAGACACATGCGCAAGTTGTAGTCCACCGATAATGTTATTATATATCGAGAAAAAAGTGACGTTTTAAAACCATTATAAGACAAACTGAAACTTCTTATGTTTCTTTATACACAAATAAAGATATTTGGGGGTAATGTAAAATAAGGTATGATATTTAAGTACACAAGTAAATACATTAACTGGAAAGTCAAATGAGCATGGTTTATAACACATTAGTGTAACTAAAATAAACAGCATTTTGTTACACATCACAGCTGCAACAAATTACACAAAAGGGGAAGAACAAAACTTATTTACACCACTGAAAAAAATGAAGTCATAATCTGGAAATAGATCCAGCTGTTAAACCTCTTGATAAGCGACAGACTGAGGCTGTCTCCTCATCCTGCCTACTGGAAGGTTGTCATGCATGTAGCCAATCACTGACTGGCAGGCTGGTCTCCTAGGTATGTTTGGTATGCTGGATATGAGCGGTATGTCAGGGGAACCTTTTGGGGGCAGACTATAAGAGTATTTAAGAGACAGTGTTGGACTCATTTCAAGATTTACCACCACAGAACATGCAGCAGTCATGAAGACATGACATGACGAGAGGCTGTTTCATCTTGGCGGTTGAAAAAGAGCAGCATTTTAAAGAGGAGACACGAGAGAGAAAGACGGGCAGAAGAGAAAAGGATTAGAGACAGCTAGAAATACAAATAACAAGTTACAAGATCAAGTTAAAAGTTTCATGGATGTCGCAGCAGCTTCATTTTCAATGTTTACCTCAACACCACAAGAAAGACAATACGATGAAAGTTTAACAGACCACGACTGAGAGGAAACCTTCAGTCTCAAGTCCATGAATAATCATGATCAAATATCTTTCAACTGTAACCAAATCCCGTGGATTTCTTTAAATTATTCTTCAAGAGTGTGACATGACAAGATTAGATGGTGGGAACAAAAGAGGATAAGTGTTTGATTTACAGAAAGTACAGGCAAGATATAAAATAACCTCATCAAAAACGACCCCAACGTTTTCCCCAAGAGAGTTTCGAATGCGAGTCAAGGCAGATGGTACCCGTGCAAATCACAGTGCGTTCCTCCCTCCCCGCCAAAACCCAATCTTCCAATAAAGATTCTCTCCTATAATATTTCTACCGTCCTTGCAGATTCTCAGTAATTGGTTCTTGCCTTTCATTGGAGTGTTTTTAATTGGAATGTCTGACATGTTAAAGCAGATGTGATACATAGGTTTCTTTTTCAATGATTACTTTGCATGATATTAAAGCTACTTGAAATTGAGAGACTGTGAGACCATGTCGTGGGGCGATAATTCATTTACAAAATATTTCTAACCAATGATGAACTAGGTGTAATTGTACTTGTCAGTTTGATTCTAGCTTATCACATGATTTTTGGGTGTAAATCTAATGATGTTCAATGAGTGACTATTTCTAAAATACAAAAAATCCAGCTGTCATAAGGTTTGTAAAAAAAAGAACAAAAGATAAAAAAGGAAAATGATTTTAGTCAAACTGTTTTGTCTTGAAAGTTATCAAAATGGTATAAGAGGAGTCTTCATGAGATTCTCAAAAGGAAACATCTCTGTAAATAAGCTCCATCGATGATCTGAACTTAACCTTTTCATGGTAAAGATTTGTGAGACCAAAATAATGTTGTCATCATTTCCAGTTCCTGGGAAAGTTCTCGTAATGACTTTAAGTCACTTTTCGGTTACTTTTCTATCCAGATGCTAAGCCCTGCCAAGTGGAACACCATGCAGTGTTTGACATTTTTCCGTAGCATTAAATGTGAGCAATGTGTCTGAACATCAGCAGTCTCCTTGGATGACCTGATCAGGTCTATAATTATATATATTCATCACCACTAGAACAATTAAGAGCCTCTCTCGGGTCCAGTCATCTGAAACAAACCGCACTCTGGGCACAAGCCAATAACCTCCCTGACCTTTAAGAAGATATTTCAGGTATTCTCGTTGTCTTAAAGAAGAATGCACTTCCCAGGAAGATGTTGAATGATTATTTTTTCATCAGGTTGAATCACACATGAAGGAATGCATGAATTTTTTCTTCATTCAAGTTGAATCACACATGAAGGAATGCATTCCCGGCTTGAGGAGTACAGCCACAGATGGACCAACAAACAGTTTTCCTAAACTATCCTACAGACAGAATTCTTGTAGGATGAGTACAGACAAACAGATTGCTGGCAACATAAAAGTCTCCGTTTCATTGAAGTATGCATTGTTACCTGGTGTATGTAAATGTACATTCACACACACAAAAAGTTTAAAAGCTCCTCAAGCAAGACACAAAGAAAAAACCAAAGAAAGAAAAAAACAAATGCTAGCAAACAAATCCCATTTGTGAGGCAGTATTTGGTTTCCACACAACCAGGTGTGTGTAAATAATATGTGCGCAAAAAGCCCACATACTCAGCAGCAAGCTGGCGGGAACTCCAAGTCCCGACTGTGCAAATACTGCCAGCTGATTGATGGTGATTGGACAATTTAGCTGTGGTCTGGCTCCCTGTCCCCCTCCCACTGTGAAAACAGGGAGGACAACAGTGGGCTGTTGACTGTCTAGTGACAGATATAGTTATATTTTGGATTATATTAGAACACAACATTAGAAAGATTATATGATCTCTTCAAAAATAGAAGGGTGACTATGGGAGAGAAAAGGACATGGCATGAACAACAGAAAGCATGAAAAAAAAAGTGGAATAATCAAAAAAGAGAGCTAGATTCTAAGAAATATGAATGGAAGAGAAATGAAAAGCTGAACTTTGTTGTAGTTATAATGTAACTAAAAATGTATAAATAAAAAGTATTTGACGGAAAGCAAGGGTAAAAAATATATTCAAAAGATACATACATGTATGTTTTGAACATGATTTTTTTTTTACATTTTAATCTGGTGGGAAAAGTTTGTGGAGAAATCATTAACAATCTTTACACGCAGTTTACATATTTACAAGAGAGAGAAACTAAACAGACTACACACAAAACAAAATATGCAATAGTGGGAAAAAATGAGCACATCTGATGTTCAAGTCCGAAAAAGTTTATTTCAAATAAATGCAAAATTCCTTAACTCTACATGCTCTGACATCAAATTCTATTTTTGTCGGCAGAGAACTTATTCCCACAGAAAATATTTCATTTCTGAGTAAGAACGATCAAAGCATGATGCAAGGCCGTAATCAAGAAGGGTAGAAGTTTTCTCCCGAGTGAAAATGAAAATACAGTCCGGATGGTCTTAATCGCTCGTTCCATATTTTTAACACCACATTCTTGAAGTTATGGATATATGTTCGCCATGTGTTAGCCATACAAACAAGCCTTCCGCCCACACAGAAAAATATCTCTCACCAGAGCTACATTTCAAAGATTTTGACATTAATGGTTGTGTACAATGTGCAATATCACTCACTCAGTTTTCATTTTTGATGATATCTATGGAATAGTATAAGACAAAAAGTTAAAGTGAATTATTATGCATATTTAGATCTGGAAAACCATTTGGAGGTATCGCATTTAATCTTGAAGAGGAAGGTAATAACTTGTGTCTCCAATCAATAAGTAATAAGTAGTCAAAGTGTTAAATTACAAAGGAAGACAAAAATATTTCAAAATGTTGATACAAGTGCTGTCTACGACAAAGACAAATAAATCTTGCCGGGTTAGAGAACGACCGTTAGTGAATAAACAGAAAACATCCTATGAATTACTCTTCATACCATATTTATTCAGGGTGAAGAAATACAAAATGAAACCCAGAAGCCGTGTTTCACATAGCTGCCAAGCAGACCACATCGCTTAACGGTTATATTTGCTAAGCAGAATTGTGCGGGGAACCAATATCAAACAGTATGAAACCAACGCTGTTTTGGCTGGTAACCTGTTTTTGCTGAGCAAGAGCTTTTAATGCTTAGCAAATGTGCTCAACAGCTTCATGAAAACAGTTCAATGTTTATCAATAGAAAAAACTCTGTCTAGAGTATGTGCATGATTGACACTACAGTCATGTCTTTTGTTCCAAATTTATTTCTTGTTGACATTTTGTCATAAAGATAACTCTGAACATTCCTCTGACCAATTACATTCATCGCTAAACTCAATCAATACTACAGCAACACTGAAGGTGACATCTTGTTTACCTACTTCCCCTCTAACCTTTGACCCTTTGAGCTTGAGAGCTGGCAAAGTGCGTGTAACAAGATATCACCTTTAAACCAGTCGTATTGCACACCCTACTTGACTCTACCAGAAACAATCTGCAGGCAAAACATTTCCAACTACTTTCAAATACGATATCTGCTCTTTCATTAAAGTTATCGATCCTACCATTCTCTTCACAAATGGTACAATTTAACTCAAAGTGCTTGAAAACCAAAGAGAATTTACTACATATACTTTATCTCTACATATACTTTATCTATGTACAAACACTATGGGTGAAATAACATTAAGTGCAGAAAAAATGTCCTTTTTAAATTTGAACGGTTACATCTGTGCCTGCAATGGAAATATATATATATTTTTTTTGCTAATCATCACTTTGTGTTTATCAAAACAGTAAAAATCTGGACGGAAATAATGTTTTTATTTATATTAAAAAAAAAACATATTTTTGTTTACTAAAAGGCTCCTCCCTCTCCAAAAGAGGCCATCTTTTTAGTTTCTTATCGTCTTGTAGAAGACAGTGGGAATGAAAACGAGGCTCAGATCAAAATAGACTGCAAGTTCTTGGCACATTATATTGTTAATCATGTTAATCCTATTCTTTCTTTAAGTGGTCAAACTAACACAGTGTGATGGGACAAGTGCATTCAACATTCCACCAGTGCTCCACTGTGCAAAAAATAATCAAACAAACTGCAGAAATCTCTCTGGGGTAGCTTGGAAGAAAATCAGCGTTTGAAGTTAACTTGGAATTTTGGCGGAAAAGTTTGGCTTAATAAGTAGCATGTATGGAATGCATTTAATGTATCAAATGTGAGGAGAACAATCTCAAGAGGGAAAAATTATTATGCAGAAAATGACAATAATTCTACTTTTCAGAAGCACTCCGCGTACCTTGATCAGGAGGTGTGGTGAAACATACATACTTATAGTGAAAAGGGATGTTGGCAAGGCTAGTGGCTTTAATAAAAAAGGAAGTTGATTCTTGTACACTACACAAATCAAACAATCTGACTACTTCAGCGAAGGCATGCAATGATCTTAAGAAATAATACGTCTACTAAACGAAAATGAGTGTGCTTTAAAACCAGATACAAGGGAATGGGTTAATTTCATTGGGATTATGACAGGAAAAGACGATTGTGGGGTTACATGTCTTTGAAGAGTAGCCTGGATTAGACAGTCCGACAAAATAAGATTCACGAGCACTATGTCAGCGGGACAAATCGTCACTGCTGATGTTGCAAGAAGATGCCACGCCCTAGCACAGAATCAGGGTGAAGAGACCCCGCCCATATATCACAGAGACAACACTCAACCTACGTCACATCACCTGAGGGGTGACGCCCGCCTCCAAGGGCTCCTGCTGTGCCAAGGCGCGATCACTCCCTACCCCGGGGAGGACTAAGGCAGGCCAAAGATCAGGCTCAGTTGGGGTGCTACTACCGCAGCTGGGTGACAGGAGTAAGGAGTGGGTGTATAAGATGAGGAATCGGGCACCAGTGGCGGCCATCTTCAAGACTGAGCATCGTGGCAGCAAAAAGATTACGATGCCACGGCAGCTCGTCATCCATGAGCGAAAAACCGACATGAGACGGAGAAGTGAAGAAAGAGTGGAAGAGGAAAGAGAAAAAAGAGAGATGGAGGGTGAGATAAAAAGGAAGGAAAACAGATGGAAAACATTTGCGTGGCACTAATTGTTTTCCCTACAGTGCATGATATCCATGGTAATTAGGGTTATCAAACAGCCCTTTGTTACAATGACATTACTCTATTTTGACATACACTAATAAATGACAGTGTATAAGTATTTAAACATCATACCTCTACTATTACTACGTAATAATTTACTTTAAAAAAAATCTACGTCAAACCCATGTTTTCACTTGCTGGTTTTACCATCGCCAACAGCTGTAAATACACTAGATCAAAAAATACCCTACCAAGATTCTTTGGAAACTTGTATATTTAGCTTCAGAACTGTTGACTCGTCTCATCTCATAAAATAAGCAGCTGAAATCTGCATCTTACCTCCGATCTTAAGAACAGCGGAGCAAGTCGTCTGTCCATGCTTGTTTCTGGCCTGGCATTGGTACACGCCAGCGTCTTCGTCGAACACCTCCCCGATGATGAGGGAGTGTTTTACGCCATCCTCCAAGATCTGGAACACACCTTGGTTGACTTTGACCCCGTCCTTGAACCAGGCAACCTCTGGCTTGGGGTCGCCCTGGATGTGGCAGTCAAAACGTACAATGTCGCCCTCGAAGGTATTGCGGTCACCGAAAGCACGAACAAAGCGTGGGGCGTTCGAGGTGGTTTCCACTGTAAGGGGGGAACATAAAATGGATTTAAATCCAAAATTTGACAGGAAGGATATCACAGAGCCATCCATGCCATCCTTCAAAATGTGCACAATTGAAATTGCAACAGCCTAATGACTGTAATATTTTAATGCTTTGAAGTGTAGAGAAAATATAGAGGTTACTCCTTGTCTAAGTCTCCATTAATTTACCACAACAGAAAACACAAGACTTTATTTTTTATTTATTCATTTCAGCAAACAATCATAAAAACCACTGAAAAGTTCATACAATAAAAATCCAGACAAGAGAACGAGTTGGATGAAAATCCTTCCCGTGACTCCGCAGGACTTAAAAGACTGACAATGCTGACAAAGTAATCAAAGTTAATAAGTCTCAATTAATTTACCATGACAGAAAAGAAGAGAGTACAGTGTTAATTTTTCTTTTCCCCAATTTTGAGACAAAATCCAACTTACCCCCTCAAAGGTGCAGCTTTAACAATAGATCCATTTTTCAGTTTATTTACATGTACAATGAACCTACAGGTGAGATTTTAACCATACATAAACAAAATTTCTCCTTAAGCAAACGGAAAACTTACATCCAACTCGGAGCTGAGCCACTGAGGTGCAATCTCCTGCATCATTGCTTCCTTTGACGCTGTAAGTCCCTGCATCTTCAAGACTCACCTCTGGGATGATGAGAGCATGACTCAACCCTTGAGACGATATCTAAGAAGTGACCCAAAACGAATCACAACCAAATAAAAACCATCTCAAATATTAGAAATTGAACTATACGTGTAACAAAACACAAGGGTTTGACAGGAAATTTTCTTTGTGAATCCCTACGTAAATAAAACAATAATTGTTTGCAATGTCAAAACTTTTTTACAACTTGGCAAAACTTTACCAAATTCTTTTCTCTTGTATTTAATATTTTACTGTAATTCCCCTGTTGTTATGACTGAAAACTGAAGATCAAACTTAACGATGATTTTATTCAATGACTTGGCTTGCCAATCAGCAGACATCGAAATTGGAGCTATAAACAACAGTATTTCATAAAGGATGTACACAACATTGGGAAGAATGAACAGATCAATCTTTACAGATTTGCACATTAATTACATGGTATAAAGATGGTCATGGTGGAAATCTTTCCTTAAAATATATTTCTGCCTGAAATGCTACATTTTTTTTTTTTAAATTAGTAGAACAAATAGTTTATGTTCTACAGCAGTGAAAACATATCAAGTTTTTTTTCCCACTATTTTCTCAGGACTTTCATGACTGATTGAGCTGAAATTTTCACAAGTTGTAATTTCATGTTTATGTTGGGTCACATAAAATGAGGATACTGGTTTTTAACGATTACCAATGTTGTCCATGTCCTTTAAGAGATACAAGAGGTTGTTAAGAAACACAAATTTTCCCAAATTCTACCTGAATGCGTGTGCTAGACGAGATCTCTGTCCCATCCTTCGACCATTTGACTTCTGGTTGCGGATCGCCAGAGATTTGGCAGTGGAACTCCACTCTCTCTCCCAGTGCGGCCGACTGGTCAACCAGTGGCTCAACAAAGTCTGGTGGTGTCCTTGGTACTGTAGATTAAACAAGCCACTCTCGTCATTAAGTTATTTTTGAAAATCTCTCCTGAGAAGAATTGATGTCTTCGAAAAAGGCAGGTAATTTCTTGCACTGTTTCAGCTTATGTGCTCACAGCATTGTCAGGAAACTCAACTTAAATAATAACATTTTTTGCTTACAGAATGCACCAATCCTAGAAGATAGATTAATGCTCTTTGTAACTAAAAGGGACAGCAACAAAAAACTTCTGTATTGTCTGCATAAATAGTTTTCAGGTCATTGGATAAGACCTGCATGGAAATCAGTTATTTGTTTTTGTGATAAAGCCAAAAAAAACAAAGCTTTGTCTCACTAACTTTTTTTTCTATTTCATTGGTCTTTTTCGCAACAATCTTTTTCCTTGGATAAAAACGATTGCTCTGAGAAGAGACTGAGGGATTTTGGGAAAGCCATAATTTTCTTCCCTTTCTTTTTGTTCTTTCAAGTAAATTTGCTGAAGTGTTTAGACAAACAACCATAAAGGTGACTGGCAACAGAAACACGAGCAGGGAGAAAAGATGTTGCTTACCATCGACACTGAGAACGGCCGATGACGTGGACTGCCCGAACATGTTGGTGAGAACCACTTTATAGTTACCAGCATCTAAGGGTCGGACGTGAATTATAAGCAGACCGATCTTCTCTCCTTCTCTGACAAACCTCACTCGAGACGTTTCAAACACGGGCTTCTCATCCTTGAACCATTTAATCTGATGAGGAAATAAGTGAAGATAGAGTCAAATTACTTGGCACATTTTTTGAAAGTATTCTTATTTAATAACCTTGGTGAAATAATAACAACAATAGGCATTTGTTAGGTGCTTTACAACCTTGTATAAAAGTGTCTTACACTAGTATTACTATCCGTTTGATGGGTCTTAAGCATTCCTGAAACCATCTCAACTCCTTTGGAGTATGCAGCACCAGCAGCCAAATTGGCACACAGGTTACTTATCATTCACACCAACAATCTCTTACCCTCACATTTTACTCCTGGGTGATGAGAAGATATTATAGTTAAGTGTCTTGCCCAAGAACACAAGAGTCACAACCGGGATTCGAACCCACACTCTCATGACTCAGCCATCAGCACATGAGTTTGATTCTCAGCGGCCCCCCAAAAAAGAGCCAAGTGAAAAAATCTTACGTCTGGTTTTGGAGAACCTTTGACTCTCCCTTCAAAGTTAATGACATCCCCTTCAGTGGCAGCAATGCTCTCAAGTGGCTGCACAAAGTCTGGTGGTACTTTCTCTGCAATGACAAAAAACAACAAAACTTACTATATCTTAGAATCACTGTTGATTGGTTTTACAGTATTTTACCTCACTTCACTGAAAAATGGTCTAAATTTGTGTCCCTTCTTTTGAAAATTGTTGTGTAATCTGTTCTTTCTTAAAATTTTGAGAAAGTAAAAAAAAAAGTGTTCACTTGCTGCATTTTGCCCAAGAAAAAACAAAACAATATTACAACATATCAGCCAGAATTTCAAAACAACATTTTGTTTGAATAGAAGGGAAAAAATCTACTGTTTCAGTCAGACTTTTAAATCACACATTTTTTTTTTAATAATTAATAATAAATAGTTAACATTTATTCAGATATTTTTCATTAAAAAGAAGTTTCCAAACGGCCATCAGTCATGTCAGTGCCATAAAGCAAGTTGTTACCCGACTTCAATTTGTGACATTGAAAACGAGCTTTCCATTTAAACCGAGGATCACCAACTGGGAGACATCTTCAAGACTATTTTCAAATACCTTTGATGACAAGATGACACTCTGATCTGACGGCCCCGTGAGGGTTTTCAGCCTCACAGTAGTAAGTACCCGCATCCGTGGAGCTAGGTTTCTTGACAATGAGGGCGTACTTGTTGCCCAGATGTTGGAACTCGTACTCATCCGATGACTCACGGATAGGACGATCTTTGAAATGCCAAGTAACCTGAAAAAAGGGTAAGGAAGACGTCGTTAAAAACACACATCTTGAAAATGAAGATTACCGTAGTTACCAGAGAGTTGTGTCCAAGCAGCTGAGGGTACAGCGCACTGCACTCAAATTCTAGTGGGTGTGTGATGAGAATGGGGTTCGAATCCCGGCCAGGTTGGTGAAGATACTAGTGTCATAGTGCAAGGTGTCAACTACAATTGCTTCTCTTCAACCCCACTTATTCGTGTCGCTACGATGACAAAGAGAGTTCATGGTGAAGCCTCCTGTTCTACATGTTCAGCAGTTCTAGCTACATATTCCAGGGTGTTGAGACACATCCACAGGGTTTGCCCTGAATTTTTGTTTTAAACTAGCCAGCAGGACCAGTTGGCCTGATTTCTAACTGGTTCCTGGATCCCATGGATGATTTTACTTGTCTCAACGCCAAGCAGGACAATGCTGAAGCCATAAAGCAAACTGGCATTAGAAATATCCTTTGCTCCTATTACTATTAAAAAACAGTACCGTCATTTAACGACTCTAGAAGATATGAAGTGCTTTATTTTGACTGATGTAAGTTGATTACTCTTGAGTGAGAGTCTGAGTGCTTTTCCGTGAGTAAGTGGTGAGAGTAAAAACATGACAACTTTGTTTTGATGAATACAAAGTAATGCATCTTAATTGATGTAATAATTGCATCGGGGATAATATTCAATTTTGATTTTCCCCTGCTCTAGAAAACGGGGTTCATGGGTTCGAATCCCATCCAAGCAGCCTGTGGATTTTTGTCTGCATGACTCAAGAAGTACTGAGTAAAAAGTGTTCCATCACACATCGTTGTATGGGTAAAATCTAAACTTAATACAGATACATTTCTTTAAGCATGTGTTGCAGAAGATAACTGTGAGTTTGAGATTTCTGTGCATAAGAGATCAAGGACAGATAAAAGTTCAAGTCTGAAAGTGGATGCTACATTAAGCATGGACCAACTGGCGACAAGCAGAGAGAAACAAGGGCACATCTTGTTGATATGTCAAGCCTTTTGCTTTCGATCAGGATTTAAACTTTCAGCATGGATGACAGGTGCAACATTTCGGAGTTTGAATCAGATTTTAACACACGTGATGGGCCAAAAATTTGATTTTCAAGATGTAAAGTGCCGGAAGTTCATTAAAAAAAACCAATTTTTTTTAATGATGAAATGCATGTCTACATAATGATAAGATATTTCCAATAGGAATAACACTGTGCATGAGCTTTGGCAGCAGAAATCACGTAATCAGCTCACAAAGAGTGCTCCGTGATATTGCTTGGAGAAAAGAGGAAACCATTTAGTAAGTTACTAAGTGACAAACCTATACAGATCTAGACTAAAAACAAGCCTGAAGTTACATGAAGGCCATGGCCTCTGTTGCCCTGGTCTTGGCCTTGGTGCCCCTTCAAAGGTTTTCCCATAGACTTTTAAACATTTTGAATGGAAGTGCCCTTTGCAAAATGAAAATGGCCTTGCCTTCTCAAAGACGAAATTCCAGACCTGTGGTGCGTGTTTTGTTTTGTGGTGGAACAAAACAGCGATCAAGATAAACAACTAGCAAGAAGGGGAAAGAACTAAGAAGGGTAAGTGATTCTTTTCTCTTGTTAGCCCAATCTACATCTGCCTCCTGTATCCCCACTAGGCTGCACACTAAGCATTTCACTACGAATTGCCACAAGCGATGTGATCACATATCGATGATTGACTTACTTGAACATCAGGAGGTGGAAAGCAGGAGTTAGGAGAGGACGGAAGGGACAATGAGTCCCCATCCTCGCTCTACAATGAACATCAAATGGTTACTCTCAGGATGATTCCCACTTATGGTTTTAACTCAACTTTGGTTTGGGCGATTTTCAAAAGATATCAAGTGTTAACCTATGTCATTGGAAGACAGGATCAACAAATCGGATTCATGATCCATTTGGAGGAGACCATCTTAAATTTTCACAGGGTAGTCAAATATACTACAAATTTACTTTTTTTACTTGAACTTAATTGAACTTAAAAGCATCTGGTTTTCTAAACAGCAGTAGAAAATATGTTCATGGGGACTGTTTTAATAAATTAAGGATCTTTTTAAAATTGAAGTTTTGTTTTAGCTTTTATTGCCAGCAGAACTTTGTAGCAGCCTCTTGCAAAGGGGAGTTTCAGCTTTGCTAGGAGTTGAGAGTGACTTGGATAAGGTAATGTCGCTTGTGTACAATCTTAAATAATTAAATTTGAACAAACGCGAGTGAAACATGTCACAATATTATAACCAGTCGGCATTAATTACTGGGGGGGAAGGAGATAATGGGCAGTAAATTTTCTTCTTTCAATTCCAAGGTTATGTACAAATAAAAGCCTACAGAATTTTACGACGCTTTTCATTCCTGTGGGTACAATGACAGTACAGGTTGGTAACCATTCAATGGGGACCATGAAGTCATCCATTACCTTGGGTGGTGGGTTACCAACAATGAGGACCTCCAATCGCACCTGAGCACTCTCAACGACTTCGGTCGTCTGTTGGAGACTCTCCACAAACATAGGCTGGCGTGACACCGTGGGTGTGGTTTGCAGCTGTAAGCTGGTGACACTAAATGATAAAAAAACATGACAGAGTAGAAAAAATCTTGTACAACGTTTGCCAACTACTAGTTTCTTCTTAACACACAGACATGCAACTTTGCTTTTCCTACAAAAGGAGAAACTGCCTAAAACACAAAATCATGTATGTTTTTTGTTTTTTGTTGTTTTAGTTTTCAATGTCACTGAGAAGTGAACAAGATCAGTTGAAAAGTCACGTGTCTCGGGACTTGACAAAACACTTTGTAGGTCACTTGTCTATTCATGTGTTTTTGTGCCAAGGAAAAAGTAATTAACTTGAATATAGTGTTTGTAATTTCAATTTCATAAATTGGACCACGTCTCAAAAATGATCCAGGAGAGATTTCAAATTTAGATATTAAACAATTTACTCAAAAAATATTGTCTCTTTTTTTTTTTTTACTTCTTTCCACTTGACTGCTTGTGTTACACCAGCAAATATGTATGTGTATGTTGTCATTTATTCTTTGAGAAAGACTCTGCAAGGATCGAAACGTGAGGCCATTAACAATTTTTTTGCATCTATACCATAGGTCCTTTTGGTTGGTAAGCAGTATGCATCAGCTAAATCTTTTTTCCCAAAAAATATTTAAATGAACTAGGGAAAATTTGTCACTGAGCACAGCACAGACTGGATGTCATCCATTCCTTTCATAGTATCTGAATTCCAGCTGTCACTCTCAAGACGTGCATTAAATGAAAACTGACAAAAAGTATTGCCGGTTTGTCTTACTGAGTTGCAGGCTGCTCCGACACATTGATGGTGACGGCGTTAGACTCTACTCCAGCTGCATTTGTGGCTACCACCTTGTATGTGCCAGAATCTTCGGGCTGAGCGTCCTTGATGACCAAGGAATAAATCTCCTTGTGTCTCTTGATCTGTGAATGGCATCACACCAAAAAATATAAAGTATTTCCTTATATTAACAAGTCAAATCAAAAACACATCTGAAAAAAAATTACACATTTTTTTGTGATCCAATTCAACCAAGAAGGGCAACCCGGCACAAAAAAAACAAAAAACAAAAAATCTGAAACCATTAACAAAATTATCTCGACCACACTTTGGTCACATCAAACATGACCTTTGACATTAGTAACAATCTGATCAATAACCTCTTCCCACCAATTATTCACACAAGGAGGAAACAGGGAGCTCCCATGCTGTTTATGAACTAGATCTGAGCTCACACCTCCAACGGGAGGATGCAAGTATTCTTAGTTGGGCAAACTACCCCAGCCCCAAAACAACAAAAACAATTAATGCGTTTCAAATGAGACCCCCAGAGTTTTGAGCTTCTTAGAGGTACATGTTGCTATAAGACGATGGAGCTGGCAGTGTGTGCCAATGTTATGCAGATGATAGTTTCAGCCGCAATGCAGCATTTTGGGTTTTTTTTTGGCAAAAGTTCAGAAACTTAAGTTGAAAGGCGAAGGCAATCTTTCAGCATAATTTGAAGAGAACCAGAGAGTGGAAGTTGCAGAAAAGTCAATGTGAAAAAAGGGGGGGAGAGAACAGATTCATCATTTAATCAGATTACTTAACAAAAAGACAAAACTTGTTTTCACTAAAAGCTACATTTATAAAGTATTCCCAATGCATGCAATAAAGAACAGAAATGAAGTTTTAATAAACTCAACGGGGATTTAAAACATGTGTGACTACGGTGCATTTTTTGGGTGTCTACAATATTCAGGTATGTGGTAGGATTAGTTTGTGTACTTGTAGTTAAAATAGTCTCTTCAAAATTAAAGACCAGACTTGGTAATTTTTTATAAATGCTGAACAACGCTTTTAAAAGCATTTTTGGATTATTTGTTGATATAATTTCTATCATATTTATATTTGGTGGTGAGACAGACATACAGACATACATATATACATGGAGTTTCCAATCCGATGTGATAGTCACATGAGACCCACTTTGACAAACTTCTTGGCATTTACTATAATGCACAATAGCCATGAAAAAGTCACAAATCTGACGCCAATAAATTAAAAATTTCATGTCACCATACAAAGTATTTGCTCTACATTCTGATGGAAAAAGAACATTTCTGAAACAATGCTTGGAACATTGTTAATTTTTCTGATAAATACCAAAACCTCAAAGTCTAGGGCTTGCCAGAGCCACAAAATTCTAGATGGCCTCATGTTGGAAAAACCCATCCCTCTTGTGCACAAACAGCACAAACTATTGGTCCTGTTTGATGTATTTATATCTTTAATGTCTTCTGTATTCTTTTGGAACTTTTGGTGTTTAAAACGCTGTGAATTCAAATTGCAATTCAGTCATTAGAGTGTCAACACACCAAACAACTATATATGAAAAAGTAGTTTCCTTGTCATGATCTCTTTCTCGAATGGAAAGGAGTTGTGCTTTCCCTACGGCATAGATGGTAATTTATTTCAATTTAAAAAGAGAAAGATTTATCCAAATTCTTTTCTGCTTTCTAAAGGGGTAGTTAATGAACCGAATTAAAAAAAAAAAAAAAAAAAAAAATGGTTATCCACACAACGGAAGGAAATATATGATAACTACATGAATAGGAAAGGCTGGTGGCTTGTAAAGGTCAAATAAAATAAGGTAGAGATGTGATTGACACACTGAAGGAAAAAACAAGCAGAAATTTAGAGTGGAGCAGTTACAAAGTCACAAACGCTACTGCAAAAATAAAATGTCAAGAGAAGAAATCTTGGAAACTAATAGGAAAGACTTTAGATGACTGTGTTAAAAGAAAGTGCACTTTGTCTTGTTTTTCAAAACAAAAAATGTGCCTTTTTGTTTACAAACATAAAAGATTACAAAAAAACCTTATAAAATGTACCAAGTGCACTTTGTAGTGGGGGTTATTCTACATGTATATGCTTTTGCTGTAGCAGCTCAGAAAGGGCAAAGCAGGAGTTTTGTTTTTTACTAGAGACTATTTGATGCTAGCATCATAAACTTAAAATCTAGCTATTGCTTTATTTTCTACTCAGTAAAAAGCAGCCTTGCTATATTTTCTACTATACTCAGCTGTAGTTTGTATTCTACATGTGAACAAAAAGCATGCATGTGTGGTATTATAATACCAGTCATCCATTAAACCAAGTATTTGCTATAAATATATAAAAATGGGTTTTACGGAAAGAAAATTAATGAGGAAAGAACGTTAATAATGACAATTAATATATCTAAAAAGAAACAAAATAGTTCTGCTTCGATCGACAGACTGTCTACAATGTGGTTTTATAACACAGTCTTGCATTAGTGGGTAAGGAACAGATAGATGTTTTAGTCTGAGGGTCTTGAATAGGATACATTCCAGTCCATTCTTTCTTTTGGAAGAAAATTGCTCAACATCTGAACTTTTTCTTCTTCTTAGGTTTTGTTCTACATCATTTCCCATAGAAGTTTTATTCTCTTCTGAGATACATGTATATAGTTTTGAACTCACTTTTCAATCAGCAATAGTCAAGTCAACTTCGGTTTTTAAATTCTTTTCATCGGTTCAAACCAGTTTTGTTAATTGCTCTTTCTATCCCTGTTTTTGTTTGCTTGCTAAGAGGGTTTTCTTTTTCTTCTTCTTTTTTTCTTTCTTTTTCATTTTCTCCACAAAATAAAGAAATGAATTGTCTTGTCATAAATATTGCACTTTTCAGAAAGACTGGAATTCACAGAATAAATTGCAGGGGCAGGGTGTTCAGTTGTTTGTCATTTTTCATATTTTTCCTCTACATTTTGCAGAACAGAAAAGAAGAAAACAAGAAAAACAAATGAACCTGCGTAAACAGATGGTAATAAACCTTTATCGCACCGTTGCCATCTTGGTTTGATTCCCTGTCTGCAGTGCTAATCATAACAATGATATGGGAAAAGGCACCAGTCTATTTGGGTTTTCAGCCTCTGTTTGGTTATGTACACTTGTGAGGGAAAATGTTGATGGCCATACAGGGGATAAAGGTTTATTTAAAGAGGAGAGGTGCAGAGTGTAGGGCGCTGGTTTGGGCAAGAATGAATTAGGCCTTCATCTACGCACCTCCTTAGACCAAGTCTCAGTGTACTTCACACACTGAAATGAGATCAAAATCATCCAATATTGTCAGATCTTTGGGTCAACATGGTCCCAAGTCATTGTGTGAACAATACATGAGGAACACTTCAACGGCTGGTCATCTTCGAGCTGCTCTCTATTTCGGTTTAGTTTTTGTGGGAGGTAACGGTTACTTTAAAAGAGAAGTTAGTCTAGTGGTTAAAAGAGAATAGTTTATCTGCTAAGGTTTTGTTGCCAAAACCAAAATGGGATCAAATACAAGGTTTTGCAGATAAAGTTCCTCCGATGGCCTCTTTTCTGGGTAACATCTGTAAAGTATAAACATGTTTATAGTTTCTCTACTATTCAATTTTTCAACAGCCTGATGTATCAGTTCCAGTAACATCTTTCTGTAGACCTTTATCAATAAACCTAAGTACTGATGACGTCACGCTGTGTTTATATGTGCATTTTTCTATAGAGTCAGACCTGAATCCCGTAAGAAAGCGCAGGCGTCAACAAACCACGATGTCATCAGTACATGGGTGTATTTGCAGCCATCTTTGTCTAATTCCCTGTGCATACATTAACAATGACAGACCTAATACACATTTCACTAGGGACCACACTAATATTTCCCCTTCTGGCCTCAGTTTGGTTATGTAAGACTTGAAAAGAAAAAAAGAAAAAAAATGGCCACTCAAACACACTTCAGCAACTGGAACTTTTAGAATAAAAAAGCAGTGTACACATTTTCACCGTCATCATTGGTTGGCAGAGACCATAGTGTTGGCAAGCACCTTCCTTTTGGCCTTATCGTACATCAAGGTCTAGGTACATATTAGTTTAGCATTTGTTTTTCTCTGTTAAATTTGAATTTATTTTTTTTTGCTCTAGTAAAAGACAGTTTATCGCTCATAAATGCTTTGAAATGAAAAGTAGTTTGCTGCCAGTTTGCGCCGGTTGACATGTATCCCCCCAAATGTTTGTTGAGCCAGTAAACGGGCGACGTTGAAAAACACCATTGCGTAAAATTGGAATACGAAACAAACGTTGCACGGACATTCCACTGCTGAGCATGTACCAAGCACACACACGCCGTCTAACACTTCCTTTCAGCCACACAAAGAGAAAACATGAATATTTCACCAATTTGTGGCTATTGTGCGGTGGTTTTTGCGTAATGCGATTCCAGACCTTTGTCCTTTTGTTCCAAGAAGAGGATTAACAGATATCAAGAGGCTTCCACCATTGATTATTTATTGTATTTCAGCTCAATGGAGGTCAGTCAGAGTGAACCGGGAATCCATCCATGGTTTAGGGTTAGTACCAATCCTATGCCGTAGCTCACGACCAAGGTTTTGCAATTCTCGGTGCATGAATTTGACATAGAGAAACGGTAGAGAAAACAAAGATCATGGTGCAATATAGTGACTCTTTGTTCTCTTTACTTTGTCAAGTCAAGGTTTTTTTGTGCCAGCGGTACTCTCAAAGCAAAATGATTCTGACAATTTCGGGAAAATAATCCCATCAGGCTGGATGGAAGAAAAAAAATCCTGACGGTTAAAAGGATCTCCTGTTTTGCTGGTAAGCTTGAGAAACTTGGCAAATCTGCATTTTCCATTAGAATTTTACCACATCATCTCTTTAAACTATCAATAGCATAAACAAAAACCATTTCAAATTTGGAAAAATAAAATGAAAAAAACACAATTTGAGAACTAAAAAAACACTTGCGCTCCTACCTCAATCGTTTCTGTTTCCACAACCTCCCTCTCGTTGCGGAACCATTTGACATGAGGTGGAGGCAGGCCTGAGATCCGGATGGTAAGACGGAGCTCCTCTCCTGGGTTCACCGTCACCGTCTCCTCAGTTGCCATGTTGATGCAGGTCGCTCTTTGAGACGTATCCATCTCATCTTCCGAGGATGGGATATCGGGAGCTATTATTAATAGAAAAATAGTAAGAAAGTAGTTGGAGGTTATTTGTTCATTCATGTTTTACAGCCCTCAAGCATCTACTGTAAGCCACTTTCATAGTAGCAATAAAAAGCCAATAGGCGAGAGGGCCAGCCTAATTTCTATGGCAGTCTTGGTTGTGACCAAGTCCTGTTTTACACACTTCAGAGAATATTCATAGATTCTTCATACTGCAACAAGAAATCTAGTTCTAGTTACTTCTGCTCTGCGCTCAATCTCATAAAGCTGTTAAACACCAAAAAGAAATTGCATAGCAAAAAAAAAAAAAATCTTGCTCAGCAGAAACAGGTTGCCAGCCAGTATACAATGTAATGTACATGTATATTGTTTGTGACCGGTTCTCTGCTAATTTTTGCTTACAACAAAAAACCTGCATAGCAACATTTTCTGCTAAATAACAGCATAATGAAATTTGGTCCTAGTTTCTTATTTTTCAATTCTGGTTTGCAACAGATTCTGCAATAGAAAAAAAACAAAAATTAGAAAGTCCATACTGACTGTCCTTCCAAGGTTGCCTTGTGAACTAATTTTGAACCAACAAGGATTTGCAGTTCCATGAAGATCACTGCTGTCTTTTGATTACCTTTCACCATGACCTCTGCAGTGGATGTGACCACTCCGGCAGGGCTGGATGCAACACACTTGTAACTACCAGCATGCTCCATATCAACGATGTGAATCCTCAAGATAGCCACGCCCTTGTCAAAGGAGATCTCGTACGGTGGATAGTTGCTGATAGATCGCTCATCCTTGTACCAAGTAACATTGGGCTGGGAATCAGAGCTGATGGCGCATTTGAGCTCTAGGGGCTTTCCCTCTTCGGCCACGACCATCTCCTCAGGGAGCCTGGAGGTGAACGCGGGAGGTTCTGCTGGCTGCTCTTTGGGTAGAGCTGTTGGATGGAGATTTGGGTATGGGTTGAACCAGAGTGTACACACCCTCTTTAAGTTGTGAATAATGTTCAAGTATCAGTTGTAAAAATTAGTTTGATATTCAATTTTGATTGAAAGTTCCCGCTTCTGAACAATGTTTTAGTCTTACAAAAGTGGATGTTATCTAATGTGGAACAGGCCTTTATCAAACTGCAATCATTTTCGTTTTCTGCCATTAAAATCCATGTAACCAAAATAGTCTGGTCACTTTTCATAAAATGAGCTATACAATTATAATGAGCTCTGAGTATACAAGAAACCTGACAAAAGGGGTGAACAAGTTCTATTTCTTCAAAACAGGAAGTGAAAATGAATTTGCTTTTTTTTACTAAACCAATGAGGGAACAGACATTAGCCATACCTTCGACCATCACCTCCGCCGTCGAAGTCACTGACCCGGTTGGATTTGTTGCAACGCACTTGTAACTTCCTGCATGCTCAGGTTCAGTCTTCTGGATCCTCAACAAGGCCACGCCTTTATCAAAGGAGATCTCGTAAGGTGGATAGTTGCTCACTGATCTCTCGTTCTTGTACCAAGTAACAGTCGGTGGAGGAGTGGAGCTGATGGAGCATTTAAGCTCCAGGGGTTTCCCTTCTTCAGCTACTACGGTCTCCTCGGGGAGTCTTGAGGTGAATTTAGGAGGAACTCCTGGTTGCTTCTTGGGAAGGCCTGATGAAGATAAAGGTTTACACATGAACAATGTACCACAAAGGCTTATTACACTTGCTGACAACTATTTGATTTACACCAAGTTATACCTACCCTTAAAAAACTAACCACCACCTATACAATTTAGCTTTATCAGTACAAAAATGGAAATTCAGGTTACAACCAGCTCAAAATGAACTTCTGCAATAGATGCAATAGGTTTTAGTCGACCTTAAGTAATTTGTTCTGTACGTACATTGGAAAAATTTTCAGATTAGACTGTGAGACACACACAAAACTTGTTCCTTGTTATTGAGCTGTGTTTCTCTGACCAGAGCCCAGTTTAATGGCGCTGGTTACCAAAGAATTCTGCGCTTACAGCACCTTTTAAAAAGCGTCTTTCTATAAGCCGTTGCAGGGCTTAAGCCCAGAATCCCACTGTAAGCAGTGCCATGAAACTGCGCCCAGATGATTTAGTCCTTACTTTTGACGAAGACTTCAGCTTTAGAGGTGACTATACCATTGGAGTTTGAAGCAACACATTTGTAACTACCAGACTGATCCTTCTCCGTTTTAAGCACCTTCAAGGTGGCTACACCATCGACGAAGGTGATCTTGTAGGGTGGGAAGTTACGTATGGTCCTCTCGTCTTTGTACCAAGCGACCGATGGCAGGGGCTTAGCATTGATTGAGCATTTCAGCTCCAGAGGCTTCCCTTCGTCTACAACGACAGTCTCATCAGGGAGTTTGGTGGTAAATGCAGGAGGTCCTCCGGTCGACTTTGGTAGACCTGTCAAAAAATTACGACGCAGGTTGTAAAGGTGTGCTACTTGTAACACTCTTACTTTGGACCTCTCCCAGATACATCAAGCAGCTTGTTTGTCTGCCATTGAGGCAGTTGCACTAGAGTTGAATACCGAAGTAATTTTGGTGATCTAAGCGATTGACACATTGACTGACCTTGTGACAGTAGAAAAATTCTCACTATTTTAACAGTGGAGTATTAGTGTCCCAAACTAAATTGTGTCCTGCTCACTCAGGTACTTCAATACTGCAACTCTCCAACAACACTGTGTCAATTCTTTTCAGTTATAAGGCACAGTTAAGATATAGTGTTTGTTTTTCTTGTAATTTTTATCTTTTTACAATAGTATAAATTTTTTTATTTATTTTTTTACCTCTTGTAAATGCCACATAATTCCGCTCTGTGCTACCATTTTGATTTAAAAAATATATGAAATGAAATAAAATAAAATAACAGTATAATTTATATAGATTATATTTTATAGGTTCCACTCTTAACTGCCCATTCAATGACATGATAAATAAATCTGTTTTAAGGAGCACTTTAGTTAAATAAAGTTCAACACCCCCCTACAAAAAAATGTTTTTTAAATAAATAAATAAATACATAAATATAAAAAATCTGAAGATTCCTGTTGTTGTTTACCTGCAACCATAACTTCAACCGTTGTACTGACTGACCCAACAATGTTCGTGGCTACACACTTGTAGATCCCAGCATCCTCGGGGGTGACTTTGTCTACGTCCAACGCGGCAATGTCTTTTGTGTAACTCGTCTTGTAAGATGGCTTGTTCCTGACTGGTTTGCCGTCTTTGTACCACGTCACAGTAGGCTCTGGCTGGGCCACTACTTCACATTGCAGGTGGAGGGGGTTTCCCTCTGTGACCGGGGCAGCTACCTGGAGCTTGGAGGTGAACTCTGGTGGTATGGGCTTGTCATAGGCTAGGGGTTTTGGAATAAAACATAAAATGCAAAAGTGAACAATTAATAAGCCCAACTTGTACATATTTAGCTACAAATGAGTGGCTTTTAAATGAGTTGTTGGCTGAAAGTTAAAGTTCTCTTTTAAAGGACAAATTTTCCAACCAATTTCAATGAATCAGAACAATTTTGTCTTTTAAACCTTCAAGTCATTGACAGAAAAATTTAATTTGTTACTTGATCAGTCTTTCACAGACAAATATAAAATATGCAGCTTCTTATTACTCATTACATTGTTCAAGATTTCAAAAGTACGGCAAACATAATACTTGACTGACCTGGCACCATGACCTCCACTGTAGTTCTGGATTCACCAGCTGGATTGGAGGCTACACATTCATAGATTCCAGCATCCTCTGGTACAGCATCTTCTATATCCAAGCAGGCGATTCCCTTCACAAAGGAAGTCCTGTATCGCGGCTGATTCTCGATGGGTTGACTGTCTTTGTACCAGGAGATTGCGGGTGTTGGCTGGGCAGAGACCTCGCACTCGATGCGGTATGGCCGCCCCTCGAGAAGGGGCTCTGCTTGCTGCATCTTGGAGGTGAACTCTGGAGGCTTGGGCTTCTCATAGGCTAGGGGTAATATTGAGAGGAAAACCAGATTGGAATAAAAGATTATATGCAACTGAGAAAAATTAATAAATCCAAAAGGTATACAAGTTGAACAAGGCAAACACTAAATGCCTCTCTGGTTTCACCGGCTGGGCATACAAAATAGTGCTGTTCAAATTCAACTAATTTGGTCGCTGCAAATGATTAAAGTTAAATTATTTTGAAAAATTAAATTTTCCAACCAATATCAATGAACCAGAACAGTTGTTTCTCTGTTTTAATTAACCTTCAGTCATTGACAGAAAAGCTTATTTTGTTAATAAGTCAAGCTTAGTGAAACAGTTTTTCACAAATATAAATAAAAATATGCAACTTTATATAAACAAATTGTGTGACTTACCTGGCGCTATGACCTCCATTGTAGTTCTGGCTACACCGCTTGGATTAGAGGCTACACATTCATAGACTCCAGCATCCTCTGGTACAGGGTCCTCTATATCCAAACAGGCGATTCCCTTCACAAAGGAAGTCCTGTATCGGGGCTGATTCTCGATGGGTTGACCGTCCTTGTACCAGGAGATTGTGGGCGTCGGCTGGGCGGAGACCTTACACTCGATGTGGCACGGCCGACCTTCGAGAAGGGGCTCGGCTTGCTGCAACTCGGAAGTGAACTCTGGAGGCTTAGGCTTCTCATAACCTTGGGAGAAAAAATCAAAATGATGAGAGTTTGAATAGATAAAGCGAGTCAAAAATGGTAGTCATCCTGCCTTTAAATACAGAGCACTAAATGAATGAAAAACAAAAGTAAATTGCATTAGTACCTTTTTAAAAACAAGGTTCTCACAACAAAATTGTTCCACCCATAATTGTTTAAACCTTTATTCATAAAGAACCCCAGTCAGTTTGGGACAGTCCTATTGGTTGAAAGACAATCACAAGACTGTTTAAGACCGTTTTAAACGGTTGATAAAGACATAGCTGGAGCTGCGAACGCACGTTCTGCGCTCCTTTTGCCGGTTTTAAACGGCCGTTTAAGACCATGGTCACCACTCTTTTATTCCCTTATTTAAAGTTACCTGAAAATGTCACATGAACTGCCGCTGACACAATTGTCATTTCCGTACAGTTGCTTCTCAACATATCTTATTATTCCACATATCAAAAATCTGAAGTTAAAACTACAATGTCATGTTTGCCGATCCAAATTTATGAAGGCATCCACTTTCTTCAAGTCTCCATTTAAGATGATAAATAGAAACTGGTACACACTTGTCATATTTTTTATCTCAGCTTTAAAAATAGCTCGCTACAAAGCTGTGTATAACTTGCTCAGGTTCATCTTATTTTTAGTAAGAATGGAGGGAAAGACTGTATTAATACATACCTGGTACCATGACCTCAACTTTAGTTCTGGTTGTACCCAGTGGATTGGACGCTACACACTCATACACACCAGAGTCCTCAGGGACGACATCCTGGACGTCCAGACCGGCCATGCCCTTCACGAAAGAAGACCTGTACTTCTTATTGTCAAAGAGCGGCTTGCCGTCCTTGTACCATGAGATGGTTGGGGTGGGTTTGGCCGATACCTGGCACTCAACGCGGAAGGGTTGGCCCTCCTTCGGGGGTTCGGTGAGCTGTAGCATGGTGGCAAAATCTGGGCGCTTGTCATAAGCTGAGACGGAAAAACAATTTGATGAGAAAATTAAATATACTGCTGGGAAAGATGAGTGGTGTCTATCAATTGTGAATTTGGTGGAGAGGTGATTACTAATTCAGATCTTAAGCTCCTGCAGCACAAAACAATTCTGCTTTCCAGAAATAGGTTACCAACCAAAATACCATGTTGTGAGTAATGTTTGTGACTGGTTTCCTGCTGTTGTTTTCCTCATAAAAAAACATTTTCAGCAAATGTTTCTACTTAAGCAGACTAACTGAAATTGAGCCCGGACCCTACATATGGATGATTATTAGGTCACTGTGTTTCCTTTGTAATTGCAAAATGTGCTCAGTGCAATAACTTCGGTTATTTTCCCAAACACTGTTCATTTATCTTACATTCTATGAATTTTGTGTGATGCAATATTTTGAACAACTGTGCATATCACAAAATGCAAGTGTACGTCCTGTAATTTCAGGCTTATTCAGTATCAAAAACTGGGTCAGAATTTGTATTAAATAATTGCCTCAGTTTGGACCCCTGCTGTAGGCAAAATGACAAGGTAACTAACTTGATAGAAATGAAGAAATGTACAGCACAGGGTGTGAACATTTGTTAAGAGTGAATACCAAGATTTTACATACCAGGCACCATTAACTCAACCCTGGACTTGGTTGTGCCGGCAGGATTGGAAGCCACACACTCGTACACCCCAGCATCCTCAGGCAATACCTCCGGGATGTCCAAGCTGGCAATGTCCTGCACAAAGGACGTCTTGTAGCGTGGTTTGTTCCTGATGGACTTGCCGTCTTTGTACCAGGAGACAGTAGGTGGTGGCTGGGCCGAGATCTTACCTTCTAAACGGCAGGGTAGGTGCTCTTGGAGAGGGGATTTGAGCTGCAGTTTGGAGATGAACTCAGGCAGTCTGTCTGCATCCAAGGCTGTGATTAAAGCAGGTTGGAAACCATAATGAGCCATACATTTCTATTGAAATTTGCCAGATGCTATTAGAACTGTATTGGTTACTTAACCAGACCTGGTCTTTATGGGAGGGGGGCAAGACAGTGTATCCGTTAACCCTACGTCTTGTAAAACATGTTGATAATCTCAAGGATTGCCCTTTTCTGAGGTGCAGTGGCCTTGCCACAACTAAAATAAAATTCCAGGCCTGCTTTGACTTGTCACCATCCATCCACAGACTTCACTACCACAAGCTTGTACAGTACTAGCCACTGGGGAAGTTTTTGTGTAATGTGTGTTTTAATCATTTGCAGGAGATTTTTAGAGAAGTAATGCAGCACCATTTAGTTAGATGAAATCAGTTAAGGATCCAATCCTAAATTCATGTATATCCACTTCATCTCTCCACCTTATGTCTTAAACTTGTTGGAAAGTTTTCTGAATAGATGCTATTTTATTTCTATACTGAAAAAACAAAGATGAGGGCTCACAAAGATAAGACCTGAATCTAAATCTGTAAAATGATAACAACTCACCAGTTACAGTGATCTTAGATGACGTCTCGTCCCCTCCGAACTGATTCTGCGACTTGCAAGTAAACCTCCCCGCATCATCCTTGAACACCTCCTCGATCGTCAAGGTGCACACCCCTTGCCTGTCTCTACTGATGTCATAGTCAGGATTGTCATCGATGCATGAGCCATCTTTGTACCAGTGGACAGACGGGGTCGGATCCCCCGTCAGTTTACACTGGAGTTGGAGCTGATCTCCCTCGGTCACGTTCAAGTCTTGAAGAGGGCTTGTGAAATGAGGAGAAGAGCCACCCTCTGTTTGGAAGTTTTTTTAAGAAAAGAGAGATGTGGTCAACATCAATTTCTGGATGATGCTGCTTGTGTTGCCCCAAGTCAAGTTGGTTGAATTGACACATATCTTTAAGGTCAATAAATATCCACTCCACAATACATACATGAAAGGAACATTAAAAACTTCTCTTTAAGTCAAATGTAAAATGTTTTTGCGAAAAAAAGAAAAGAAAGAAAAAACACTTAGCTAAAGTAGGATTAACATTTAAACAATTCAACAGTTGAACAATTTGCTGTACCATTGACAGTGATCTGGATGGTACATTCAGCTCTGCCCACTGGGTTCTTAGCTGTGGCAATGTAAGTCCCTTCGTCTTCTGGTAGCACATCATCGATGATCAGAGAGTGCGTCTTCCCGTCTTGCTTGAATCGATAGAAGTCATCCCCAAGATTTTCACCATCTTTAGTCCTGCAGACACAAAATTAAAATCAGCGATGAAAATTTACCCTCATTGATTTTGTTAAATGATAAATTTTTTATATGGCACATCCCAATTATTTCCAAAACTGATCAGCATTTTCTTTGGTTAAAATCAAATCACTTGTATGTATAAAAACTGTGAGCAACGAGATTACACCAACAAATCTGTACCATTATAAAAAATGTATTTTTTGAAAAAATGATTTACTGATGTAACAAAACAAGATTACTTGAAAGATCACAGAAATTGATTCAATAGTGTTTTCCAAGTAAACCCTCTGTTTTCTGTTTCACAAGTGTCCAGAAATCATCAAATACTTCCAGGGGGCTAAAATTGCCATATAAATGTACCGTCTTCCAATATTTAGAGCAACACATGCAGTCGGAACCACTGCAAAACCGTTTCAAGCGACAGATTGAATTAATTTATTCTAATTTTCATCAACACCAAACTATTGGCCCCAAAGCCCAGTTCAGACTTCACGCAAAGGCAAATAGGTGAATTTTTCATCATGCAAACATTAAGTACGCAGTATGCATTATTTTCCAATTATGAAAAAATAAAAGTAGCTGTTGCAAACTGCTTACCAACCAAAAAGACCTGCTGTATAAACGCAAAAAATTGTTAATGGCCTCACGTTTCGACCCTAGCAGAGTCTTTCTCAAACGGTCATTCAGCCTTTGAGAAAGACTCTGCTAGGGTTGAAACGTGAGGCCATTAAAAATGTTTTGCATTTTCCAATTATGACACCAAAAAACACACTTTACTTTTGCAATTCACATGAAGTATGAAGCAGGCTTAACATTGATCACAGCTTACCAAGTGATAGTTGCAGGTGGTTCTGCCTCAACGTCTACTGACAGAGTGAAGGGTTTACCCTCATCTATGGTCTGATCTCCAGGTGTCCAGGTGAACCGTGGCGCCTTGTTTGAAGTCAGATCGATACGACCTGACGATACCACAGACTCATGCTCAGGGACGACCTTCTCGAAGGTGGCTGCAAAAGAAGAAGTAAAATCAAGAGATGGTACTGGATTAGGGCCCAATTTCATAACGCTGTAAAGCAGAAAAGGTTAAGTTAAGAGCAAGTTTATGCCATTGTTAATGACAAAAATTTAAACAACAACAGTGTAAAATGTTTCAAACCTGAGGCTGCAGTCAGTTTGTAATTACCCTTTTTTTAACTAGGTGCAAGCTAGGTGGCAGCAGACTTGTCTTATTCTTATATTTTGTTCTTAAAGGCACTATATAGGATTGGTCAAGCTGATAGTGCAATGTTCTTATTTTGCCTGATTCAATATATGCATGAAAAGGCACACCTGTGGAAATTTGGGCTCAATCTGTCGTCCGTGTCAGGAGAAAATAGTGAAAACCCTGTACACTTTTCTGCATGTAAACACATTGTCCTGAATTTTGGCTGTTACAACCGATATTAGCTGCTCCGTTTTTTTAGGTTTTCAGATACAGTTTTCTTGCATACGACAGCATCTCAGAGGGAAATATTTCACACAAAAATTAGTTCTAGTATTAACTTTATAAACAGTAAGCTTTTAGACTGAAACTAAACAATGATGTTTTTGATCCTTACCAATCATTTACAGTGCCTTTAATATTATATACAAGCAGCAAATTCTATAAACTGGTGTAAAAGACTATGTACTTCTTAAACACAAGACAGGGCAAGACCAAATGACTCACGCATGACAGTCAGCTTTGCCGAGCAGGTTGCCTCGCCGACACTGTTAACAGCCTTGCAGACGTATGTCCCCTGCATGTACGGTTTAGCTGGTGTGAAGTTCAGCGTGCAGGAGTCGTCTTCTCCAAACTCCATCTTCATCTCGTGGGTTTCTTCCAGCTGCATACCGTCCTTCTCCCAGAAGACATCTGGTTCTGGTTCCCCTTTCACAACACAGTCGAAGGCTGATGGAATATGAAGAAGTTAAAAGAGGTTGGCACAAGAGAAATTATAAATATACATTCCGATTAACTGTATCACTTCGGAGTGTTTCAGAACAATTCGAATGGTCTGTTAACCATGGCTGGCAATATGCTCTCACCATACGCCAGCCACTTTGTTTTTTCCCCCATTTAAATCAATGTAACCAAACTGAGGCTGGAAAGAAATAATCTGGACTCCTACAATGTCAAAAGAATCAAAACACATTGCTATTATACACAGATAACATGACATTGACAGTGGCAGTGTGATGAAGGTTTTCATTTTTGTCAAAGGTCCCGTAATGGTTAGATTTCCATTGTGGTAAGGTTCCTAGTTTTTGTCATGCATACTCACTGGCAAATCGTCCTTCTTTGACGTTACAGTCGCGTGTGATCCTTGTGAAGTATGGAAG
Organism: Marthasterias glacialis; assembly: GCA_911728455.2. Taxonomy (NCBI): domain Eukaryota; kingdom Metazoa; phylum Echinodermata; class Asteroidea; order Forcipulatida; family Asteriidae; genus Marthasterias; species Marthasterias glacialis. Next base: position 14,798,218 of record OU452223.1, read on the forward strand.
CGTGTCTCGCGGCTTGACTTCTTCAATCACTGGGGCTGGAAACTTCTTGCCATATTTTGGTTTTGACTGTAACGATAGACAAAGATACAATAAAGCAATGATAATGAATTTGAAGAAAAAAATCCCTGATGAAAGCTTTCGTAGTTGTTTACCACAAACTCTGAGCTTACAGTTAGCATTCTCTGCTTGCAAACTTCTACAGCTGTGTATGCGAAATGCAAACAAAATTTCCTTGCTAACCTGTGAAGCACCTTTAGGCTGAGCACTGAATTTGTCTGCTTACCCTAATTGCTAATTTTTTGCTTACCGTAAGCTGAGCCAAGAAAAGGGCCCAGTTCAGTTGCCTTTAGCAAATATATAAAAAAATATAAATACTGAATAGTTCTTGCATATAAACATGTAGACTGTAATTATAACATTAATATGTCACCTTCACAATATCAATGAAGAAAAAGACTGCAAAAGAAATCTTTCTCAAATTTTAATAATCTACGCATACAACTTCAAACTAGCAACCAATGCGATGACAATGAGGTGGGAAATGGGCAACGAATTCAGTACCTTGTAAAATTATATAAAGTTTGACATCTGGAGTCGACTTTTATGACCTTCGGAAAACCTACCTCAGGTAATGTGACAATATGAACAAGATGGTCATATTCATCATTACGGTCATCCATGTCATGATCGTGGTCGAGACCGTTAGAGGGTTGGTCACTGGAGGAGGGTTGGTCATTGTAGGAGGGTTGCTCATAGTCAGAGTCAGGCGAGTGCAGCTGGGAGGTTGGGATTGAACGAAGGAGGGTAGGGGGTTGAGGTTAAACAGGTGTCACATGCAATGGAAGATAGGATAGCTGGGCTGCTAGATGTATAAAACATCAATCTTAGGAAAGTATCTGATAGCACTGTGTAAATATCTCGATGGGCTTTAAGTGTATAGTGGTTCTGAAAATTTGCTGATCATATTTCAGGTACTGCGTGTTCTACAATTCATATGAAAAACTTCACATCATGCTACCAAAAACTTCATCAGATTCTGCTTTTTACCATGCAAAGTTTCAAATCCTACCCGAGCTTAAAAAATTATCTAAAGCTGTTTGTTAAATATAAAGATATGCAAATATCATCTTCAAATGACAGGATATCTATAAAAAAAAATATCTAAACAAATGCAGAACTCAATTTAAGCAAATCGAAGTGATCCATTAAAATGTTTAGCTGACTAGTTAGTTTTTTTCTGATCAATGCTTAACACAGAACTCATGCATGCATGCTGAACTTAAGTAACTGTATTTATTGGCAAAATAAAGGACAACCAGAATGAAATAGTTATTAAGTTCAACTAGCTAAATGTTTACGAAAACTAAAATGCTTCATCAAGGCAAACACTCAACATAAATCACAAATTCATTCATTCCAGAAAGTAATTATTAATTTAAATTCGTCCTTTGTACAGCTGTGGTCTGCATTATAAAAGCCTGCTCTACATGCATGAAAAGGTGAAAATCAACACGACAAACATTTCAAGTTTGGAATGATCCGAGGTTTTAGCATCGAGGAAGCTCATATACTGAAGCACCTACCTCATCGACCGCTGCATCGAGCTCACTCAGGTCCAGCTGTTCAAAGGAGGGGTTCAGCTCAGCCTTGGAAAGGGGCTCCTCAAACACTACAGGCTGGGAGGACTGGGGAGGGGAAACAACGGACACTAGCTAGATGCCATGCAATACAGGTGAGGTAGTAGGGGGCTTGGCTTAAGGTTACACACTCTGGGCTGAATTTCATAGAGCTGCTGTAGCACAAAATACTGTGCTACAAATTTATGACAAGCAAAGAAATCAAGGTAACCAAATGATATTTTTACTGGTAGCCCATTTATAACAAGTACAACATTCTGTGCTCTGATACTTTGTGTACTGAATAGCTCTATGAAATTGATTGTGAACGCTTTGGTAAAAAAAAGGCTTGTTTTAAATATAGCTGTTTTCTTAGGTCGAGAAAGTTATTAAAATGTAGACACGAGTTAAGCATTGCTTGTGTTTGGCTAATTAAAGTTATAGCAATTAACTTTGGTAGCATGCAACCAACAGACATTTTCATGTGTGTAATTTCTTTTCAAATGACAACAATCTGGACAACTTTCAGCTTGATCGACACCATTATCAACTTAACACTTATCAACAGAATTGGAAATGAAAATCTGTACATCAACTTGGAAGCAAAGCATGAAATAAGAAACTTTTGTGTACTTTGCAAAAGCAGCTGGTTAGGAAAATCCTAGAAGCTCTTGAATGCTTAATCTAAGCTTTCCATTTGGCGCACAGAGAAATATAACAGCGTACAGACCATCATTATTGCACATTCATGTACATGTATGTCTAAGAGTAAAAGGAGCAGGATTAAGCCAGTTTGCTGATCATACAAACCTGTACAGGGTCCACAGCCTGCTTGGCTACAAGCTCATCACCATCATCTTGCTGGGAGGGGAGAGGTTCAAATGACAGCAGGTCATCTGCAGCTAATAGCAGCTCTTCAAGCACCAGGGGTTTGCAAGACTGATGGGAAGAGGGTTTGGGGAGAGGATTGGTGGTAATGGGTGTTATTATTGCTACTTTGCTAAGGATAGCTGCGCATCCAGAGATTCAAGTTAGCTTCCTTTTCCAATATACATGTACAACCCCATCACCAAAGATTAGTTCTGTAAACTACAAGCTTGCAAACATTACTTGTTCCCTGCTTTTGTCTTAACCGTTTTGCAGATTTTTTATTTTGTCCACATAAATAAGCCAATTCTTTGACCCTCAAAATTGCTTTCTCAGCAACCAACTTTGATTGTCAGCATTTTCACTTTACAGATACATAACATTTTCATCGATAGGTTCCAGTACATGTTGTACATATGCAGTGAAAATGTGTACAACTCTGGACATCCCTGCACATCCCATGGGCTACTCTGGATACACAACTAAGAAGCAGTTTAACTTGCATGCAAGAAGTTTTAGAAACTTGGAGGGAACATTTTTTTAACAGCTAAGCAAATTTGCAGAATAAAAAGTAACTTTAAAACGAAGGTATATCATTGGTCTATGGCTAAAGTTTAAACATGCTGCACGGAAATTCCAAACGTCGCTTACTGAAAAAGTTAGCAGTTAACTTGACCGGATAAAAAATTATGTAAGTGATTATATTGTGGCACAAACTGATGGGAGTTATTTTTAAATTGCACCTGTTATTACATGTCCCAAAACTGTTTCAAGCAATAAATGACCGTTTGCTTCTTAAGACCAATGTCATACCTTCCCTTTTAAATTCAAACTGCACAGAAAGCTTTACAGCTACACATGTGGTTGTACACCACAACTAAGTCACTCATCTTTGAAAATCAAAACAAGTCAAATATACACTGAAAAAGACAACTCAGGTGTTGTCAAAATTGAAGCAAAATTCTCATGACTGACAACAAATAACTTGTTCGATATCTCTCACAACCGAGGTCTCCAACGTTACAAAAACCATATGCTTGAAAAGTTTGCTTCAATATATTTTCCGCAAAACCTCAATACATACAGGGTAGCATAGAAAATAGCTTTATGTACACAGCAGGCATGCAAAGATAGGGTAGATGGTTTACTGCAGAGGTTGCTACGGAAAGGGCTGAAACTTTATGGGAGTCTCTGAATTGGCTAGCATTGAATACCTCAACCATTGATTCTTCTTCACTCACTCTTACCTTATGCCAAGTCATTTCTTTTGGCAACCCCTCTTATGTTCAGACAAAGACAACAACAAAAAAACCTATGATACTTATTTGGAAGCCTGCATACCTCAACGGGTCCAACGCTTTGTTTGACAATGATCTCATCGTCTTGGGGTTCACGTAGGTCATCGAGGTTCAGATCGTAAGATGGCTTATGCTCCGACTTAGCCAAGGGCTTCTCAACTATGGGAGGTTTGGAAAGCTACAGGGAGGAAACGTGCAGGACATTGGTATCGACCAGAGAAAAAAACTCAAATGATTTGGGAGTTTCTATATTTTCTTTCAACTTTCAATTGGTTTATCTAATTTCTACAGTCTATCAGGAGATACATGGAACTATTTCATCACACAATGAATTCATATGCTTTTAAAATATCAAAAGCTGATGTAGTTATTTCAGGGAACATGCCTTAATATTAACTCAATAAAACAGCTTTTGGAACAAGTAAAAGATCTATAATATCAGGCTTTAAACTTCGCTCTTGAAAGGGCACAGCAATTTTCCTCTGGTAGAGGGCACCACAGCAATTGCTGTGTGTGCTGTGGGTTATTTCGAGGCCTGTAATATGGAAGACTACTTGTTGTAGATTGAGAAAGAATCTACAAATCCAATGCAATACCAATAGAAGACTTTCAGAGACGTTAATTTCAGTACAAAAAACTATTTTTCATTTTCCTTAAATTGTCCTTAAGCATAGATACTTGATAAAAAATGTATTTTAAAAAAATTGCTCTTCATATGCCCTTTAAGTGGAAGCAGACATACCAGGTAAATCTACTGATCTCAGAAATAAGCTTAGAACCACAAAAACAATTAAAACTTATGCTGGAAGCCTGCTGTCACTTGGGTGTAGCGCCTCAAAAGTCTCCCATTAACATCATGTTATCCATTGGTGCAATGGGTCTACATAGCATGCAAGGTTCTGGTTGACAGAGGGCAGCATAAAAATATTCCCCATTAAAACAAAGTCCACTTGAAAGAGTTCTAGAAACACTTAACAGAGACAACCCCTCACCTCAACATTTCCCAAGGAAGTCTTGAGTACCGGAGCGTGAGGCACTGCTTCCTTCGCCCTCTGTTCTTCCTCAGCTTTCCTTCGATTCTCCGCTGCTTCCCTTTTCCTTTTCTTCTTGTCTTCCTCCAGACGGTCCGCAAGATGGAACAGCTCATCATTTTTGTTTTGGAAGGCTGACGCCAGACGTTTGTTCTCAAGGTAGAGGTTGTTCAATTGGCTCACGAATATTGGAGAATTGGGGCCTAGGGAAGTGAGGCAAAACAAAAATTTGAAAATGCGAATGCAAAAATTTGTTCACACCTGTCCATTGCAAGTTGAACCTACGAATCTCTTACAGCTCTTCAAATTTCAGTACATAGTGCTGATATTTCATCCTGCACAGGTGTGCATTTTAAACTACACAGCTGATGCTATAACCCAGGCACTTCAGGCATAAAAACACAAAGTTGCAAAATGAAGTAAACTGTCATTTGAAACCAAGCCCTGGGTTCGATTTCACAAAACACTAAGATTCATCTTAAGATGAGCTGTCAACATTACCATAGTGATTTGTATTTTGACATCACACTTTGCTTAGCAATTAAGATTGACACACATCTTAGGATTAATCTTAGCTCTCTGTGAAGTTAAGCCATGATCACCCATTCAGAGTGGTTTTTAAAAATGGATGCTAACAGCTCATCTCTTTTCTTAAAAAAAACTCTCACAAACAGGGGGCTCTCCAAGATGTACAACAAGGCAGTTTACGGTTGAATGGCTTCTGACTGGCACCCGCGGACAAAGATATTGACATAATAGGGAGACTGCCAACATTGGGGCTAGATAGCTAACTTGGTAGAGGGCCAACACATTAATCTGAGGCCACAGATTCAAATCCTGTTCTAGTCGATTTTTATTTGTTCACCCCAAAATTAAAATGTAGAATTTACAATATGCAAGCTGCAGACTTTGAGAGTTCTCTGGACTGCTCTCTAAAAAAAACCATATACAGTACGCTAGTTCCAGACCATTTATCCCGAGATACTAACCATAGAGTTCTCTTGCCATGTCGTTCAGTTTCTGCAGTCTGGCCTTCTGGGGCTTGTCTCCTTTCTCCAAGAATTCATCCACCTCGTCCATCAGCTCATGGGCTTCTTCTTCAGTCTGGCAGAGGGGGACCCTACGGCCGATGGCCAAGAGGATCTCATTGCCCTTGTTCTGCCACTCCACGGTCTAAATGACAAGAGAAAGAAAAACAAAACTTTGTAACGTACAAAATCCCATGTTACCTTCACACTGTACAACTGCCCCCACCCCAATTCTAAGTGTTGTAGGCCCCAGTTGTAGTGGAGTGTCGTGGCCGAGAGGTCTAGTCTGCCGAACTTAAGTTCTGTAGTTTACAGAATGTGGGTTCAAATCCCGGCCTGGCCAGTTGCGACGCTTGTGTCCTTGATTTTGATTGCATCTTTTGCTTCTTACAATAGTACTAACAGGGAGTTAAGTATGCCTGAGGTAAGTAGATGAGATATTGTTTGACTAGCACAAAAGAACAAGTGCTCAATATTACGATTATTTTCTCCGAGTATATTTGAACATCAGTCTGTCATACATGTCAGAGGCAATCGGGAGACACTAAAAACTTTTCGGATCCATTGCCTGAACATCACAGCACATGGAGGAAATTTATAAACCCATGCTTCAGGGTCAAATGAGGATATTGATTGATGTTACGTGCCAAGATGAAAATTACTACACTTTGGAGGTGTCACTCACCGTTTTATACAACCTCTGGAAGTCAATGGCCAGTAGGAGTTTCTCTCGGTGGTCATCAATGTCTACATTCAGCGAGTTCCACTGCCTGTTCAGCTGATCCATGTCATGTCGAATCGCGGAAGACTCTGGTGGGTTCTGCCTCAGAATTATGTTAGCTGAGCTGACGTACGATTTGAGTTGTTGCTCTACTGGCTGTGAATTCAACAACGCAAAAAATATTACAGAGATGAACATTTGCCAAGAATACTGCTCACTCTGATAAAAGATGTTTACCTGTGGGCTGTAACTCTTAAATGAAACTGATTCTAACAATCAAATTGGAGAGAGCGTCGTCTCATATATTCAATAAGGAATTAACCCAAAGAATTAAAGGAGCTATCCCATCATAAGGAATTAACCCAAAGAATTAAAGGAGCTATCCCATCATAAGGAATTAACCCAAAGAATTAAAGGAGCTATCCCATCATAAGGAATTAACCCAAAGAATTAAAGGAGCTATCCCATCATAAGGAATTAATCCAAAGAATTAAAGGAGCTATCCCATTATAAGGAATTAATCAAAAGAATTAAAGGAGCTATCCCATCATGAGGAATTAACCCAAAGAATTAAAGGAGCTATCCCATCATAAGGAATTAACCCAAAGAATTAAAGGAGCTATCCCATCATAAGGAATTAATCCAAAGAATTAAAGGAGCTATCCCATCATAAGGAATTAACCCAAAGAATTAAAGGAGCTATCCCATCATAAGGAATTAACCCAAAGAAATAAAGGAGCTATCCCATCATAAGGAATTAACCCAAAGAAATAAAGGAGCTATCCCATCATAAGGAATTAATCCAAAGAATTAAAGGAGCTATCCCATCATAAGGAATTAATCCAAAGAATTAAAGGAGCTATCCCATCATAAGGAATTAATCCAAAGAATTAAAGGAGCTATCCCATCACGCTTTCACCATGATCACTGAACATCTTGATGTAGGGGCAAGTTTAACAACATTTCAAATGTTTAAAGCAGACAATGTGAAATGCATAGGGATCAGAAATTACAACCCAAACCACACATTTATTTAAAAATAATCTTACCACTGGACCTATGCTTTCTTCTGACCTAGCGAACAGCGACACTTGGTCAGAGGCATTTTTGACAACATTACCAATCTTTAATGTAACATTGTGTGAATGAAAACGGATCAGATTTTACAAACCAAAACCAAAAAGTACATAAACATTATTATTTGGTTTATAAAACTAAACCAATAATAATATTCCTTATCCCCGATATCATTATTACATCTATTACACACATATTGCTTTACAAGTGGCCTCACATTTGAACCTAAGCACGACTACACCCAACATCAAGTCTAGACTGCAAGCAAATTTGACAAAATTACCAAGATTTAATTTCAACTTCATTAAATGCACAAGGGCCCAGCTTTCTACAAACTTATTTTCATTCCAAACCAAAACGTACAGCAATAGTAGTTTACAAGTGGTCTTCCATTGGTCAGTTTCACCTGACTGAGTTTAACAGTGACTCTAGACTCACCTCCATCTGTGCCCTCCAGTCGTCAAACCTGCGGAGGTTGACTGTCACTGCTTCCTCAGTGTCCCCGTAGTCGCCCTGCATGCCTTTCAGGTCCTTCTGAGCTTGGGAAAGGGTCTTGGTAAGCTGTACAGGACACCAGATTATAACAACCAATTTGATGATTAGTTTTTTAATAACGGTCAAAAACAATTCAAGTTATGCATCAAAGTTTGTGCCATTTAAAAAGGTCTTCTTGTCACTGTACAATATGTTTTACTGGAAGATTTTCGCAATTTGATGTATTGAGATTTGTAACTATTTTTAAGTTTAAAAAAAAACACATCAAAACCACAAAATCTTTCAGAACATTTGAATTCAGATAACTATGTTCAATGTAACATGAGTGAAAGTGGATTTATACTGATGAACAGTTGCTTATTACTAATCCCCATACATTTTGTGTCTTTGACATTTCCCAGTGAAAATACACTTGCTTTCAAAGGTATGTACTCTGATGGTGGAATAATCTTTGAATTTGAAGTAGGCAACTTAGGCCCTGTCCGAATCAAGCGTCTGTGGATGCAGCTATGGCCGATGGCTGCAATAACAACATTGAAGAATAAGTCTTTTCAGCAATCCGGCCGTAGCCACTGCCGATGCCATCAATGTGAATGTGGCCTTACCTCAGATTTGTGGAGTTGTAGTTCAGAGAGACCCTTTGAATCACTGATCTTTCTCTTCTGTTGTTCCAGATTGGTGAACAGTCGATCTTTCCTCATGCCGGTCTTGTGGAGGGCCAGCTCAATGTCAGCCTTCGACACAAACACTGGATCCTGAAAATGGAGGTTTCAAAGCAGGATGATAATACTAATTAATATCAAAAGATGTTTTGCAGATATTTCAATGCCCCAAAAAAGGCATCCCAAAAACTTGACACATACAGAAAAATATGTCTTTGGGTTGGGTTAACAAAAAAAGGGTCCGATAACATTAATGTAAGAACTGTATTCAGTAACGGACACTGCAGAACCATTCCAATAAATCACAATCAGAGTTAGTGAGATTACCCAAATGATATCCCACAAACTAAAACCTGTGTGGATTTACCACCATTCACGGCCTAAAATCTTTGAAGTGTAACGATTTTAAAGTTATCTACAACAATGCAATAGTACAAAAGAAAATTGGGCTGCACCCTTCCAATCTAATTATTAATCAAAGTGAAGACAAGAGAACATTTTTCAAGAATAGTAATGACAGATAAATACAATCAAATTTAATTCAACTATCTGATAATGCCTTAAATCCCACCCCACCACCGATCCCCACTTCACAAACTCCATAAATGATACTTGGATCCTTCCTCACTCTAACAAAATCCAACACTATATGGTACCTCAACACGTAAACTGCTGGATTCTGATTATGGTGGTATGCTTTATCCCATGTAATGCAAACACACTAGTGCAATCCTCCTTCCAACAAAATCAAACACAACATCCAGTTTGGATTAGGGGGTAGATAGGGTTGAAAGAAACATAAATTTTTAACTTACAATCTTTTGGATTCCGGTGATCACACCTTCTCCCTTCTGTACCACCTTGTCAAACTTGTCATCTACGTCTTGCTTCTGGTCTTCCATCCTCTTAAGACGGATGCTTGCCTCCGAGACCTTCGTCGGATTGATAGGAACTTGCAGCTCCTTCTCTGTGTCATCCATGGTTTTATTCAACTGCAAGGCAACAAGAGTTGGTATATTGATCGCTGAAATGTCCCACTCGCAAATTGTCCCACAGCTTATAGAGGCTGCCTCACAAAATGAGTAAAATTTTTAAAATAAAGTTGTTGACTGCTTGATTGAGTAAAAAGAAGCCAGTCTAAGAACACTTTTACCTTGTTGACGTCGTCATAGAAACCCACAGTCATTCTAAGCAGTGTACGGTATTTCCCAGTACGGTCCATGAAGTGATGATACAGCTTAGAGAGATCATCCATAAGATGTTCCCGACCGCCCTTCGTGTTCCCCTTCTGGCCCAGAGAGTCGGCAGTCTTGATGCAATCTTGCAGCTCATCACCAACTCTCTATGTGCATGGACAAGGATGGATAATATTAGTACTTTAGAAGTCCTCATGGTCACTAGTGACTTGAACACAACGATGACTAAAAGCGGCTGCAAAAGGCAGCATCATTAAAATTCTCATAACACTCAGCCAAGTATTATGTCATCTTTAAATTTTCTGCTTTTTCCATGTCAACATACCATTTCTAAAACTCAAACAAAATATTTTTTTCCCAGGAAAAAATTTTACTGGAAAGAAAATATATTATAAAATCTGCCAAGGGTGTGTGTTTAATGTTTATGAATGACGATTAAGAAATCGTGCCTTTCTAAAGGGATACGGAAAGTTTCCTTTATAATGGATCTGTACATCAATGTAATCAGTCAAAGTATTTCTGAACAAATTAAAAATTATAATAGATGTTAATTTTTGCATCGGGGATAACGAATACTAAAAGAAAAATTAAAAATTGAAAATAACAATTTCTTTTACTGTAGCGGTTAACAGAATGCAACTATACAAAATATCCTGGGATAAAAATAGGCCCAAATACTTGACCTTTATTGGGACATTCTTGAGGGTATACCATGTAATAATCTCCTTTGAAAAACAGAGCTGACTCTCGAAAGAGTAGGTGGATTTTTCTCAGTGTTTCCGCTAATGTGTTCTCGTCATGGAGAGGAGACTGAGCACCACTGGTGATCAACATACCTTTGCGATGTCCTCAAACTCATCCAGTCTGCCGTGCAGTCCCTTGGCATCGTTGGGGTTTCTGCTGAGATCGGAGGCAACCTGAGGGTAGTATTCAGCCTCTGTCCTATGAGCCTTGTCCATGGTCTAAGAGGGTTGGAAAAATCAATCCAAAAATGTGTCACAAACGACTTGGGAAATTCAATTACTTTGGAGTAAACTAAGCAACTAATGCAGTTTGATGTTTAATTAGGGTAAAGAAATGATTGGTAATGATTCTAAAAATAAGTAAAATTTTAAATCTGAAAGTTTTCCCTTTCCATGAACTTGATACCAGTAACAACAGTCCTGAGAAATATTTCCATCTGAAACATCCCCGTGTGCAAGAAAATTGTTCTTAATTTGATTTGCAAAGATCAAAATAAGCACGTGTTAAACGAATGTGCACATAATCTCAAACAAAGTATAAACCAGGTGTTTTCCCAAAACACGTTCACAGAGTATGATCAAATCTTACACAGGTTGTGTGCTTAATGAAAACTAGAAGAATTGGTAAATTTAATTTTTCCCAAACCAATGTTGTTTTTAGGGCCAAGGTCAGTGCAGAGAACAAAAAACAAATAAATCAGCTATCTAGCAGACTGAATTCAACCAGGGGTCAATTTCTTAAGCACAATAAACCAATAAATGCTTAACACAGAAAAATCTTACTGAGCAGAAACAGGTTACCAGTCAAAATACCATGTAATTGTGACTACTTCTCTGCTAATTTTTGCATAGCAGAACAATTTGCAAGGCATCATTTACTGCTTAACAGATTTGTGAAATTGGGCCCACGTGGGCAGAGTCAAAGAGTCATAAAAGTTTTGCAAGGTGGAGGACCAATATCATTTTGTTTTGGTTAAGAAAATCTACAAACAAAAAAGAAACACTGCAAATCAGAACCTATTAAGAGAATCTGTTTGTCTTACCTGTCTGGCATCCTGTACAAACTTCTGCCACTTGGTCAGGAAGAGTTGCCCCGAGCTGAGCCGTTTGGTCAGCATGTCATACAGGCTGCTCAGATGGTTCTTACGCTCATCAAAACTCTTCAGAACATTGGAGACGTACATCTTGGAGGATGTTGTGTCCAATTCAGGATCATTTCTTATCTGGATGATGCAGGAAAAAAAATTATAATTTTAAGGAAAGCAAAGATGAATAAATAACTGGGGACAAACTGTTTTAAAGAAATTGTATAACAAAATAAAACATTGTCACAATGTCTTTTCAGCTTCGGGCAAATATGTAAATACTTCAAGTATATAGAACTTGTTATTCAGTTGCAGCGATTTGTGGGGACAGTTTATGCTTAATTGTTGCCTCTATTCAGTTGTTCAGATGATTTTCTTAAATGGGGTATAGTGCTTGAGTTTCAAATTCCAGATAATTTTGACACCTTTTACTGAGTGTTTTATATGCAGGTTTTCATTAATTAAATTGAAAGTTTTGAAGGGGGTTTTTCTTGATATTTTGAAGTTTAACACAGTTTTGATGTGACTTTCTTAAAATTTTACATTATAAATCTGACTGGTCAACGATGCTGGCATGCTTTACAAAAAATGTTTAACTACAGACAAACAAATGAAAAGAAATATTATATATCTTGTAGGAGTCAATGACTGAGAGAATTGAGAGAAGGTTGAAGGGAATACTCACGGATGAAGCCTCCGACAGGAAGTTCTCTCCTGTCTGTTTGAGTTGAGTGTGTATCTCGATGAGAATGCCCCATTTCTCTTGCATAGTCTGTACCGTCTTAGCGGGGATGTCCGGGGCATCCATGCTGATATAACAATTCAACTGCTCCTCCATGTTCTCCATCGAGTTAGTCAACTGGTAAAGAGTAAATAATACACCTCTTATAGATTCTCTGTTTGTGACATTCATTCCAAAATTATTTCAAGTTTTATTTTAGCATAGAATTAATTGCAAGAACTGTTCTGGAAGGAAACTACACAGCTTCAAATGCTATGATATTTAATAAGTCTCTTTGATGCCAAAAATAAATTAAGAAACAAACATACTGATAAGATTTAGACTAATCACTTTGAATTTACGAGTCATAAGTCTTAATTTACACAGAGTAGTTACCTTTATAAATCATAACGAGATTTAAAAACAATAAGTCCAGAAACCACACACACTCAAAAGAGAGTTTAACCTACGTGGTGTCACCACTATACATAACCTTAAGATTTAAAAACTTTTTACAGCAAGACATGTTTTAGGGTTTTTGTCTTGATTGTGTTTTTCTCTTTGCTTGGTTGTTTTGGATTTTTTTTTCTGGTAAATAAAAACCACTGATTTCTGAGTGAGGCATGTTCTGAGACTTAAACATAAATGCTTCTAGAGCAATTACAACATCATCAGGAAAACATGCTCATTGTTGAAATCAAAAGTAGACATTTTAAGTTTGGGGACCAGATATCTCAGATAAAAGTTACTTCCAAACGCACGCCTGGAAGACAGTGTTTACTAAAGTATCAAGGGCTTGATTTCACAAAGCACTAAGATTCATCTTAAGACGAGTTGTCAATATCACTCACTGAACAAAGATTTTGACTAAATAGAGAGACTGCCAACATTAGGGCTGGATAGCGTCAGTTCTTTAAGCCGGGGTACCAGGTTCAAATCTCACTCCAGTCAATTTTTCTTTATTTACCCCATGACTGATTTATATTGTGACACCATTCTTTGTTTAGCGACTGGGCATTGATACACATCTTAAGATCAATCTTAGCACTCTGTGAAACTGAATCCAGAAGTTGTAACGAACCTGTTTGGTGAGTTTATGGAACTTGATGAGTATCTGAATGCAGTGAAGACGTTTGTCTACACACACCGTCACGCCGGACCAGTGCTGCTGGAGTTTATCGCAGCGATTCTGCAGAGCGTTGATCTGGTCACGATCATGCAGGGTCGGGAACAGCTGGGCAGACGTCTTGAACACTGTGTCCACTTGCTTTGTCCTGTCCTGTAATGGTACAGAGAATTGAAAACAAAGTCTTGAAACCCTTTCACACGGTTGCTAGTGACTGCCCGTAAAGAGGATCTAAGCAACAGACTAGAAAGACTAATAAAGATGGTGTGTGCACTGCATGGTTGAATGAAAGCAAAAGTTTTTTTGTTCATGTAAGAGAGAATTAAAGCAACTTAAAGCAACATAAAGAAACGACCACAAGCTGCAGAGGAAACGGTTTGTTTTTAATAATACAATTCCTGTCATCCTGTACTGTACTTGTCTTTTCGAGGGAAACAAATCACACTACTATGTGAAGCCCCCTCACTATGGAAAAATCCTTGTTCCGACCTAGAAGTAAGCTATACTTCTTCTGGGGAACACTTGTAATCCTTCTTCTCTTCACCCCTCTCTTTTGCGTGATTTGTCCTGAGTCAGGCAAACCCCAAACTTTACTTTTTCAATGATCATTCTTAACCTACCAGTAAATCATTCATGAGCCTCTGATGACCGTCCTGGAAGTCCATACTGGTCTGGAGCTGATCGCCCATGTCAGTACAGGCCGATAGGAAGGTATCGGCCACGTTGACCAGCCACTTAACGATGACAGTGTAGTTCTCATCAAAGGCAACCTGGAGGGAGGATCGATGCTGAGCCTCGGGGCTGCATTCTGACTGAAGACGCTCTGACTGCGACTGAAGGAATACAAAATAGAAACGTTGTCTTCTTTTATTGCAGAAATTCTTTCCTCTTAAATAATTGTTTATTAGTGTTTAATTTGAAACAAAATAAAATTAGCTGTTGCAAACTGCTTACCAACCAAAAGGACATGTTGTATAAATTCAAAAAATTGTTAATGTCCTCACGTTTCGACCCAGAGTCATTCTCAAAGGCTAAAAAAGTGTTTCATTTGAGGAGTGGGCCATTCAACCAAGTACTGTACATTAATTAATTAGACAGAAATAAGTACATTTGGATATGCTTTTACAAAAAAACTTTCTAAATCTTTTCTCTGACCAAACACATTTGTCCATGAGCAAAAAAATCAAGTTGAGGGTCTGTATTAAAGTTTTTTTTTTTTTTTTTTTAGGGTCTTCTTTTATCTCAAGTACAATTTCAATTTGTAAAATTCAAAGGTCCTTTAAGTAATTTTGTCAACAGGTTATTAAAACCTACCTCAAGCAGATCCACTTTGTCCTTGACGCCATTTGACCCCGGGGTTCCCTTGCCGACCCTCTCCAGAAGCGTGTGACCTTCTTGGATGACCGGCTCTGATATCTCAGCCACTGCGTTACCAAGCTGGGCAAAGCGTGCTGCTTTACTGTGCGGCTCATCAGGCAGCTTCCCTGGGCTCAGCTGAATCTCAACCTGTGACAAGTAGGTCTCGGCCTAAAAGAAAAATATTTTTAAAATATTGTCAATCAATTAAAGGTTGTGACTAAGCAAAAAAAACAAACCCCTTTAAGAATGAATGTGAGTCCGTTCTTCACTTTATTTCTCCTGCTTTCAGTAAGAACTAAACCAAGGTTATTTGTTTGTGTTTAACCCCTTACGCCGATGTTTGACAAACATAAACACCGTACACTCTCTGTCCCCCCCCCTCCCCCTCCCACCTCTCCGAGTCCTGTGGACTAAGCCATCATTTGGTGCAGAGGATGGAGCCCTCTGAATATCCTGGGTGTTAAATCTTGACGGATTCTCTTCATCAGGTCAAATGGAAAACTAGAGGGTTAGAACTAGTCTTTCTACATCAGTGAAGAAGTGAAACCAAAATAATTTATAAGCCTTTCTCACTTTACCACTTACAAAAAAACAAAAAAATTACATGGCAAAGAAATATCTATGAGAAACAACCCTGAAACCAGAAGAAAACATTCCTGACAAATCACAAGCATTTTTCACTTAATCTAGTTTTGGAAAAAAAAACACTCACAAGTTCAGCGTTCTTGTAGAAGTCCAAAGTGGCCTGCAGTAAGCGCCCTCTGTTGGCCAAACGGCGCATGTAGTCATCGCAAAGCGTCTCGATGGCCCTTGTCTGGCTGCGGAGGTGGTCAGTGTGCTCTGGATTAGAGTGAGAGATCTGCTCGGCAGTCTGGCGTAAGCGATGCACGTTGCTTTGCATGTCCTGTCCAGGGTAATTAAAAAAAGTCAGGAACTCATGACGACAGGCAAGTTACACGTCTGGAGTCTGGAGTCTCAGTCTTTTAGCAGCAAGAATTTTGTTTTAAAGACATGTTCTTGGAGAATCAAATTTGTTTACAATACTGTTGGTTTTAGTTTAATCAAATAGTTTTAGTAACACAAAATAAGAATTTAAATTTAAATTTTCTTGGTAATGAAAAATACTCAGCTCCATTTGATTTTGCAAAAATGTGTTACATTTTTTGCTTTGCAGAAAATGTCAAAAAACGTCTGCTGGAGTTTCATGATTGAAGCATCAAGGCTTCAGTTTTTAGATGTGCAGATGCTGAGATGTGAACTCACCTGTGCAGATGTCTCGAACTCCAGGTGTTCCTTTAAGAGCCGCTCAGTTGATGGTGCATTCTCCCCTACGTCCTTCCTCTTCAGATACTCCTCTCCCCTGGTCTTGAACCAATCCGAAATCTAAAGCAGAATTACAGTACACACAGATGAGTTAAACATGCAGAGTACACATTAAGTTGTGTGTCAAATAGTGTTAATTTTTTTGTACTACGCTTTGCTTGCACGCTGTAAGAATAATTGTAAAATTTGATTTGAAATGAAGAGGTTGTTTTTATGGCACATCCTTGAAGGAAACTTTAAAATGTTTGACTCTTTAAGTGGACAGCATTCTTCCGACAACAACTAGAGCACGCTAGTCGAAATGCTGACAACAAACTAATTGAGCCAACTGCTTTTTAAAAAGAGATTATTACATGGTATACATAAAAGAATTAATCAATATCTATCCCACATGCAATGCCCCAAATCCTACATATATGTACATTTGTAGGGAATCAGGTTTGCACTATGGTATCCTCCAACTTTCACTTCTGTGGACCTTGATTCAAATTAGTGAAGGAAATTGTTACCAGAACGTTATGCAATTTGAGGCTTGGCATGCTGCAGTATCGATATAGTCACGAATGCGGTAACACCATGTGATACTATGTACTTTCACTACGTAGAATTTAGTTCTGATAAGAACTTGTCCTGCTCAGTTCTGAAAGAATTTGTCCTGCTATTTATCTACTGCTGTGGTGTAGACTGGAGAACCAGGGGGGACTTCTAGTAGTGATTAGTTGGGGTGGGGGACTTTTCGTAAATATCTTCACTATCCATAAGTAAATTAAATTCTGTCTCAACATTTCGACTAGCATGTTCTATCATCGTAAGGAACCAAATGTTGTCTGTTGAGAAAAAACAAACAAACAAAGGCTGAGTACCTGATTAACCTCCTGGTCAATCTCACTCAGAGCGATGTACTGCTCCAGTCGCCTCCTCTGTTTGTTCCAGAGTTCCTCCAGCACCTTCCGTCTGTCCTGTAGATCCTCCAAGACATTCTGAATGCCAACAGAGGAGTCCTTGGTGGCCTCCTTGTCTCCCGGGGAGGAGTCTTTACTCATTTCATGGAGGTGCTCAAGGAGATCTTTGCCAAGGTTCATGGTGTGCATAGAGGAGGTCAAGACATCTGGGAAAGTTGAGAAATAAGATGCAAGGCATTTTCATTTTGGATCTTTAATATAATCCGATGTCTTGAGCTACTTTGCTTCGTACCAGACACTTTAAGCATTGCTTCATAAGGGAGTACATATTTCTCCTTAACATTTATTATTTATATTGCTTACAACTGTAAAACTTAATAAATATCAAGTAAATTATTATTTTTTTTTTTTACTTTTCCTTTTTTTTGAGAATTTACAACTGGCTTTTGTTCCAAAATTTTACTTTTCTGTATAATAATCTCTTATTAAAAATTTTGTTGTTTACATTTTGTTTGTCCTTTTGTTTTTTACCTTTGGGGTATTCCGTTTAAACTTAACTGCCATACCTTTTCTGATCTCATGATGATCCCGCATGAGTTTGTCTGCAGCCGGGATACTAGCAGGGAGGTCTGGGTTGCGGAACTGAGCGTTGGCCTTGTCAAGTTTGTCGGCAAACTATAGGAGAAAGCCAAGTAGGTAAATGTGAATTTAGTTTCATTGAGAGGAATCGGATCACACATCATAATGATACCTTGCAGTGTTAAATTTATGATTTTGTTGTTTTGTTGTCTTTCTAGACAGTGCTGTATTCACAAACCTGTTTCTTTATCATTTGAAGAAAATCTGTGTAAAGTTTCGTTCGATTTGATTTGATTTAGATTTGAAGAGTACAAGCACCAAAAAACAGGACGAGGAGAAAAAAAGAGATAAACAATACACAAATCACAAGGAACTTTAAATTACATGATAAAAAGGATGATTTAAAGTCAAAAGTGAGATGTACAAATTAAACTGTTTTTAAAAGCTCTTTGAAAACAGATTCCAAAATACCCAAAGTAAAATACCAACAGCATTGAGTAACAACCATATTCTGGTCCTGACTGGGATGGGGAGGAGGAGGCTGGGGAGGAGGAGGCTGGGGCGGAGAAGGAAGGGTAGAGTAGTGCAGGGCTGGGGAAACAAGGGAGTTACAAGACTTTGATGATTTTCACTTGAAGGACGAATAAGATTGATGAAATTTGTCAATGCTGGGGTCGGTTTCATCTGACAAGAGAAAGACCGTTACCTCTGCAGCATTTTGATGGAAAGCCACGGCTTGATCCAGGAGCTGTCTCCTCTCCTCTAGCTGTAGGTTGAGATCCTTCCAGGCCTCTCCCAGGGACTGGGCCATAGCCTCGTACACATCTTCGTAGAACTGCTGGGTGGACACTAGGTAGTCTGCTTGGGTTAGCAAGCTGTTTACATGCTGCTGCTTTGCCTGTGAAAGACAATAAGGGGAAATGACAACTTCGAGTGCAGGCTTGGAATTACACAGCTCTATGCCCTTTCAAAATGTCCTTAGCTGGAAATGGTATTTTTTTCAAAAAAAAGTGGCGTTGCGCTACCAAGAATGAAGTTCTGGGCCTGAAAATGATGTGAGAGTACCCTACATCAACCACCAACCACCATCTCCCCCAAAGAAAAGACAACAACAAAAACACCATGAACCATAGCAATTTTCTCAGATGGAATTGGTACTTTTTTAAGGAAAAGTGACCTTGCTCCGATAACAGTTAGTTTCTGGGCCTGGAAAATTTGTAAGAGTACCCCACATCAACCGACCATTATCTGCCCCCCCCCCCCCCCCCCCCCAAAAAAAAAAAAAAAAAAAAAAAAAAATCAACAACAAACATACACACAAAGAACTATAAAGACAGCATACCACTTGTAAATTTGACAGATGTCGACCCACTGACTCTTCTATGAGATATATCTCCCAAGAAGGAGCTTTTTACATGATGTTATCATTTATAAAAACATCTCCACCATACAAAGCTTCAAATTCACCAACATGAGCAACAACAAAAACAATTCCATAAACAGTTTTTACTTGCTACTGAACATTTTATGAGCCTCCACACATTTCTTTCAATACAAGTTCTCAGGGTATGCCGCATTCCCAAACCAATGGTTATAAAAATGTACAAGGTCTACTTCCATACTTTTTTTATCCGCCAAAAAAATACCTCTCACTTTATATCAACATCTAAAAGTTCCTTCTCTCATCACCCTTATGCAACAACTACAGAGTTCTCCACCAGAATCAGTAAACAAAGTTTATTTTTGTACAGAGTAAAAATCAACATATCTCAAACTGCCTACTGGTATCCTTGAAATTCATGTCAGCATTTTCTGTCATTTCGTGACACCCATTCATCATAATTAGAGTTGTATAAGTCAGCTGGTAAGCATACAAATCTGCTTGACATTAGACAATTCAGCACAGCAAAAATAGGCTGCCAGCCAATTTGTCATCGACATGTACACAAATTGTACATGTTTGTGACTGGCTCCCTGCTAATAAATTGCTTGAGCGATCAATTTGTTCAGCTAAATTCTCTGAAGATCTATGCAGCCGTTTTAAAGGTTATGGAGCATAAAATGCATTTACCATCAAAGTAAGACGTTAGCATTTTCCTGACTTGAGATAAAATAATGTATCAAGTATCAGGCATGCAACTTTGATTTTGCACAACAAAAAAGTGAGGGAACTGCCAGGCACACAAAACTTTGTACAGTGTTTTTCAGTTTAAAATGGCACTAAAAAAAAGAAAAGAAAGGAAATCAGCTGATCACCCAAACAGTTGCATGCCTGGATGTGCAGAGAGCAATACAGACATCTGTACTATTCATTTGCACTTATTTTGTGGCTGTTCGTTAAGTCACACTTTTCAAGGCAAAATTTCTAAGACAAAGTTGTATATATGTGTACCATTGTCAAACTTCTTCAAGCCCAACGAATGTTTATCAACTTCAACACATTACAAATAATATGAAAGGTTTCTAGGTCCTTCCTCTCTAAACTACGCTGTCAACTAAGGTTTTGTTTGAATTACACACAGACTCATGTTTCTGACTAACAATGTAAGCCCAGATGTGCATTTAAATGGATTAGTTAGATACAACTCACATGCCCTGAACAAAACTTGCTTTTGAACTGTGTCTACATGTATACATGTGATGCCAAATCTATACAAATTTGACAAGCATGACCTCAGTAATTTGAAATCTTCACAAGCCTCCAGCATAGCCCAGACTGGATTATCAATTCTCAGTCCTTTCAGCATTACAAAGGGTCTGCTATAGTTCAGGAGTCAACCAGTTATCTGAACTCAAAGATTGTGATAAATTGCAGACGATCATTCTCGCTCAGACAAAATGAATGTTCTCTTGGCCCGACCTGCATGGCCTTTGACCTGTATCAGACTCTTGAAATGTATTAGTGTGTTTGGAGTAACAGGTGCTGTAAGAGGTTAGTATCTATTAGCACTTGTTGAAAGTTGGCTTGTCAAATTTACTATGTACATTCATTGTATCCCAATATTTACTGTATTTAGATTCATTTTAATGAATGTGAACAGTGACCATAATAATGTCTGAACTATCCCAATCCAAAGTGTTCGCCAGGACCAGAAAACAGAAAAATCCAAATTGGCTACAATTTTGACATGGTTTCTAAATTGTTCACTTCCAACACTTTTAAAAGGTTAAAACGGGTGACAAAACAGGGTAATCAAAAGAAACCCAGATGCTCCTGCAGCTAACGTTTTTTGCCTCCATCATTGTCCCTGCTGCAGAAGAAGTCCTCCACTAATTATACACTTTGCAGCTGTCCAACAAATTTGAACATCTCCTCATCAACTTTAAAGGTAGAGTACAGGATTGGTATTCCTCAATTTGTTTATAGTAGTATCAGTCTGAAAACTTACTGATTATAAAGTTCATACCGATACCAATCTTCCACAAAAATAGTTCTGTCTAAAATGCTGTCAAAGTCGAAAAAATAGAATTTGAAGACCACGATTTTAACTCCGGTTGTAACAATCAAAATTAAGGACAATGTGTTTACATGCTGAAAAGTGTGCACGATTTTTCCCTCTTATCTTTTGACGTGGGCGACTGAGTGAGCCCAAATTCTCACAGGTTTGTTTTTTTCATGTGATATGTATCGAATCACACATAGTAAGAATACTGCACTATCAGCTTTACCAATCCTATATTTTACCTTTAATTAATATTACTGCCATATTTCTTGGATAGAAAGTTGTGTTTTTCCTAATGGTCCCAAATCCTTTGAAATGCTACTCAGGAAGTTGTCACACTTTGTGGGATATGATACAACAGACATGTGTAAATAAATAACTGCTCATCTTTTGAACAGGCATACCAATCTCATCCAAGTCCAAACATTTATGTGTCGAGTTGCAATAAAGT
Organism: Marthasterias glacialis; assembly: GCA_911728455.2. Taxonomy (NCBI): domain Eukaryota; kingdom Metazoa; phylum Echinodermata; class Asteroidea; order Forcipulatida; family Asteriidae; genus Marthasterias; species Marthasterias glacialis. The sequence continues at coordinate 14,819,941 of OU452223.1, forward strand.
GGAACATTTTGGAGGATATGGATCTCTAGCCAAAGACACTTGGGGCAGTAGTTATAAGGCCCTGTTTATCATATAAACCCAACATCAAGATACAAAATGAGGATGACCCCTTGGACTACAGAACACAATCTAGACAGATCCCAAGGGAATCATTTCTGGCGATGTTTATCTCTCATGAGAGCTTTTAGTGAATATTAACGACTAAGTGATCCCCAAAGAGGACCAGTTTCCATCCATCTTCCTGTTAGTTTGTAAGTTTCAGTTTCTGTGTTTAGAGTTAATTCCCAGTTGGTTACTGAAATTGTACTCTTTGTGTTTCTTTTTGGCTCTCTATTTCACCCTGGAATTCCTTTCTCTTTGATACCCTTTCCCCCTTTCTGTAATAATTCACAGCTAACAAACATTAATAGTTTACACTGTGTAAAAACCTCATTTTTTTATGAAAATAAATTATTCATTCCTAGGGGCATGCACATTGGTTTTATGATTGAAAAACAGTTTTATCAATTTTTTTTTTTTTTTTTTGGTATAAAGGAAACTCCCTTCGGACACTTTGTGTATGCCAAAACAGGCCTGATTGCTTCCTTCTTGCACCAAGGCATTTTATTCTTCACAAAGGGCACCTCAATGCAGAAATTGTAAATTTCTATTGGAAGATTTCAGGGCACCAAGGCAATGACCAGAGGCACCGGAGGCAATTGCCTCCATTTGCCTCCATGAAGTATCAGGCCTGCCATAAATTGTAAACCAAAAGTATGGATTTTGGCCTGAAAGGAAAATTACATCATTGGTATTTGGAACTGATTACTTGTTTCAATGTAATATAATTGTTGATATATAACATAAAAGTAACCTATGAACATTTCATTTCAAAAGGTGCTGGGGTTTTTGAGATAGGCCCCTATTTGCGAAAATCTGGGGTGATTATATTCACTTCGACGAAGAATCCATATTCAAACAAAACCCATTTTTTCCTGCAAACGATGATCGGCTGACAAACGCTTCAAAATGAAACAAAACTGCACTTTTCTTTGAGCTGAAATGACACATGGAGAAACGATTTCACAGGATATTTGGGAATAATATGTACTTTCAGTCAAGTAAGTTATTTTGTAGTAAATTGGAAGTGCATTTTTCCATGTCTGCAAATGATGTAATTTCCCTTTAAGATAGGCAGACTTTGAACTGTTCTATTACTCTGTTTACATGTATTATAAAAGTAAAACTCTCCTGTAGCAAAAAAGACCAGTGTGCACTTTGGCAATTCTCAACCAACCCAACCCCAAGGTCATAAGGTTGCTTAAGAGCAGAGAAGAAATTCAAACGACATTCTAGTTTTGTTTTCTTGCTGTCAGCAGCTAGAATCAGTCCATACAGCCCATCAAACATTGAACATTTTATGTTCGATACATGAAAGCTGCAATACTTTAATGATTTATGAGTTAGCCCAGGGGACGGAGAGCTCAGGTAGTTTGTGATAACAATGCGATAAATTCCCATCATAGTTTGACAGATTTTACTTGAGAAAACTCCCACTGAATACCACAACTATGACGAAACGTAAAAAGAAAACAACACAGTATGTATTTTTGAGTGAAAACTTGGAGTTGGGTACGACATAAGAATAAGATCCACTGTACATCCATCCTGCCTGAGACCATTGGGAAAACGCTTGGGACTTTGTAAAACATTATACAATGACATCTACTGATTGCTACAGTAGTATGCCAATAATAATATTTATGTCACCTCCCAAACTGTAGTTGTTGAAGTTGCAAGTAAAGAATCAGTGCTTACAATGGACAGCATCCATACTTACTATTGATAACTACATGCACAAGAATAATAGGAAGCTGTTATTACAATTGTATCACCTCACAATTGTTATTGTTGTTGTTGTTGTTGTTGCAAGCATAGGGCAAGGACTACAAGTAATGAACTAATACTCGCAGTGCTATTTTGGCTGGTGTAAGTTAGTGTCAAGAAATACACAACAAGCATCTAGCACACATATTCTCAGTGCCATCCATGTAAACGGAGAACCGTGATCGTAAGGGAAAAATAATAAGGTAAACAACGTCATGAAATTGGGCCTGTTCACGACAGCCATTTTGGGTCGCGGTTTCCTGTCTACCCTTTGCTTTGATGCCGTAACCAAATTAAATCTTTTAAGTCAATAAGAATCCTGGCGCCTTCATCATATCTCATTTTAAAATCAACAACCAGAGGGGGAAAATGTTTTATAAAAACAACTGTGAAGGGACACGAGGCATTCATTTGATACATTTTAGTGCATTCACATTCACATGCTTACATTAAGGTTTTGCTCAAGCTTCCTTAAAGGCATGGTACAATATTAGTTTGCGACAGAAAACAAATAATATACGTGTAGTTCAGTTTATAAAATGCATATATACATTTTTCCCCTTGCTTTTTTGTTTTTCCCCAGCAGGAGTCAGAAAGCACCTATTATACAGTGCTTACCTCACATCGGTGTTAGGGTAAAACCAAAAAATATATACATTCTTTATCCACGATGCAATTATTACATATATTATGTAAAAACCTTTTAAAGTTCCATGTTTAACATTTTCAGCAAACAACAATTATTTATTTCTGTTATTTATTCTTCAAAAGCACAAAATTATGCATAACTTTCTTGAAGGTGAAAGCATTTCAAATACTTTTCAGAATGACTGATTTCAATACCAACTAAATATACTTAACAGATTGAAATTTTGAACTTACTATGTGTACAGTACCATGTATTTTTCATGCATCGATTTTTTTCTTTCAAAAACTTAATTGTATCTTTAAACTGAGGTTCTAAGAATCAATTTTGTGTATTTTCAAAAATGAGAAATTATAATGTTCACCATATCTTTAACCTGATGAGCCTGGCATCAATTTTTGTTTTTCTGACGAGCAGACCTACTCAAAACTCCATGTTTCTAATCAAACAAATGTTTTCCTTTTTTTTCTGAAAGCCAACCCAAAACTACACTTCTTTAAATCCAATGTATTTGTCCATGTATCATTCATGAAGACTTCCAGAAACTCCACCATGTATTTAATCTGATATATTTGTACATTTCGGTTTCGTCTGGTAACTCATGGAAACTTTACAATGTCATAACTAAAATGCATTTTGTCCATTTCGTTCCATTATCTTTCAGAAGCTCTACTGTATCTTTAACCCCATGTATTTTTATCCTGAGCAGCATTTTTCAGCGGATGAATCCTGAATGAAATCTAGTTTCACTCAGTGGTGCGCTTTGAAAACAAACCGTCCAAGCATTCCTGGCCAATGGGAAATGCTTCACATTCCAAGGGCGTCAGTTTTGAACTTCGGCATCGCTGGAACCAGAGAGAGTCATGGACATGATCTACTGCCAAATAACTTTCTATAATTATAACTGAAGTAGATACCAGGATACCTAGATGCATTTATCACCACCGTTTCATTTCAAAGATTCTGGTTTTCCTTCTCTACTTTTATGATTTATCGTCAGCAGGTTTCCGTTTTATTTTTCTAAGGTATGCTTGACAGTGTGGAAAGCTTCCAATGATGCAAAAAAAAATTACTTTCTCAGTTAAGTTCCCTGAGGGGAAAGTTTGAAATTATTCTGGAAAATAGTCACCGGATCAATAGCAAAAGTCTTTTTATCTTAGCTGTCTGTTGTGACTCAATTCAACTTGCATAAACAATAAATTCACATGCTATTCTTTATCTAGTTTTGCAGTCGTTTATTTTGACATTCTTTCAAAGGGTCAAATATTGAATCTAGTACAGGCCTGATATTTCTCTCTTGTAAGGTCAATGCAATGTTTCCTTTGACTTGAAGGGAATTTGACATTTCTACCAAATCATTTCAAGGGGCACCAAGGCATAAGCTCCATGGTTGGATGAAGGCAATTGTCTCAATTGTCTCTTGGAACCAACAGGCCTAACTGAGATGACTGAACAGTCATTTGTAGTTGTACAACAAAATCATTTGTAGTGGTACTTTAAAACCGACTAAAATTTGACCCAGAAACTGAACTGCTCAATCAAATCGTCCATCTCGAAATGCAACACGCTATTGGCAGCAATTTACGTGCATGTACCTCTGATAACATCTGCAAAACACATTGAGGATTACTGAGCTAAAACATTGAAACTTAAACAGCAGACTGCTGCAAACAACAAGCTTAATAACCCTGTACAGCTGGTCTCCCAAAGGCATGTCATTTTCGTCATTAAAACCCTTCATTTGACTGATCATCCAATGTCTTGTAAATACTTTATGTATTACTGTGATATGATTAACTCTAAAGGCACTACGTCAGCCCGTAATGTTACCATCTGGTAAATGAATGCTCCTAGAGTTTCACCATATTGTATTGTATACAGATACTCCATCATCTGAAAAAAAACTAGCACTTGTTTAGTTTTTCACTGTCCGTCTCAAATTGTGATCAAAGTGTGATGACGTATTATGTTGACATTTCTCCTCGGCAAATAGTCATCCTGCTATCTGGATGACTCAGGGCAGAATTTTAATCAGGGACAGAGACAAAGTAATTTTACTTTTGCACAACACCAATGTACGTTTTTCTTTCAGACTTTTTGCAAATCAGTGGACAATTTCAGGGCTGCTAAGCACAACAAATTTGCAAAAAAAAGGGTTTGCTTAAAAAAAGAAAAATAACCAGCAGAAATAAGATGCAATGAAACTCTTTTGCAACTGGTTCCCAAACAGATTTAGCATTAAAGTCCATATGTTACTTCAGCCAAGAAGCATTACAGGCAGTTTACATCAAAAGTGACGTTAAGAATTATCAGATGTCTTCAAACAGCTGTATTATCTGTAGACAGGGTCAATCTTTCTGTACTTTCTCGGAGACTGCTTAAGCTATTAAGATACGTGTGACCTAAAAATCATTAACGTCTCATTCATATTTCAGAACAATTTTGATCTAACAGTAATAAATGAGGAATGTCGTCGACAATTGATAACGAGAACTGTAATGCATCATCCTGCACTTTGAAGGTTTTTTTTTCTTTCACATTGGACTTATGAAAGCTAATCTGCATCCTTGGGAACATTCTTCTGCAAAGGAGATGACTGTACTAATTGGGAATAATTACTTTTTCAGTTTTACAGTATATGGGGTATAGACCTTTGTTTTGCAACATCATAGCCCGAGTTTTTGCCAACCAAGATGGAGAAACTATGGGGAGCCAGCAATGCAAAGCAAAAACATAAATCACAGTTCGCAAAAATGTTACCCAAATATTCAAAAATTCTTTAGAGTTTGTTGGAAACAAACAAACCAACCAATAATGGGATGTATTTTCTTTAAATAGGAAGTTTGCAAGAATGTTGAATATTGTCACAACGTCTGTCAACAAGACTTGAATACTTTGCTACATTTGGCTGTCCATGCTAACCAGCCCGGTTTGTTTATCAACAATAGAAGGGTCTAATAGACATCTTCCCTGTGTTTCCCGCCATTGTGATGTCAAGCAAGGATGCTTGGTTCTCACTTGTGATATTAAGGAAGATCATAGTGTCCCTCTTGGTAAAGGGATCCTCAGTTAACATCCAAGTCTAATAATGTGGGACCAAGTACACAAAAACACATCACCATTAAATTGCTAATTATGTATTTCAGCACAACAGTGGGCTTTCAGGTCATCTCTGAGAAAATCTGATAATATGTTTTTTAATCTCAGCAAACCTAATGTTTCACTGAACAACCTCCTCAGGAAAGAGGACAGATTATATAATGTTCCTCAATCTTTGGGAGGGTGTGGCTGGGGGGGGGGGGGGCAGAGTACCAGAATACATACCGCTAGTTGTTTCAGCATGTCATTATGCTGTTGTCGGAGCTGCAGAGCTTCTTCAAGGTTTTTGCCAACGTCGGTCATCTTGGGGTTCATCTCCTCCACCTTCACACGGATCCATTCTGTGGACTGTAAGATGAAACAATTGATCACAATAACAATTCAAGGATTCAACATGGATTGTCAAAAGGATTTTTCTGAATGTACCACAATCAAAAGATTAAGCGAATATGAACAATAAGACCATTACATCATTGATTTTTGGAAGAGAAAAGTTATTTCCATCATCTAATTTTCAATGGACACACCAACCAACCAACATCTGAAAATTTAATAAAATTAGGTCCTGATTGAGTGAAATCAACAGATTAAGTGAGAAGCCTACAGAATGGTACATATGTACATAAAGTACCGTTCCATACAACTATTAACCACAAATTTTTGTCATTTGTTTAATCATACATTAAAAGTGTATTACATCATTGTTTTTTGCAAATTGAGTAAATTAATTTTCATCATGTAGTTTCCAATGTCACACTGATCAACCAAACTCTAAAAATTTACAAAATTTGTTCCGTTTTAGTAAAAACAATGATTATATATACAATTGTTCATATACAACTCTTGAAGTCAACTGGTGTATTAAGCATATAATGCTCTAAAAACAAATAGCTGTGCCAAAACTTGAGGAACCAGCCAAAACTTATGGAACCAGCCAAAACATACATTTACATCTGAAGAACATTTTGGCAGGTATAACAGCGCCTTGTAAACCGTTACATTGTTCTAATGTAAATAAATGGGTCTTATAATTCGAACATAGCTCCGCATACCTCGCAGAACAAAAGTAAGAGTGCCTTGAGATACCCTTGGGTGTGATAAAGCGCTATATAAGAACTGCCTACTATTATTGATATTATTATTTTCTATTTGCGCTGAGCGAAACCTTTCTGTGCTTAGCCACTTTGTACGGAGACCATGAAGCTGATCCCTTAACAGAATGTCAACTAGAATAAAATTCAGCATGGAAGTGACTGGCACGCGCTTCACAATTTACTCCCCTCTGGCACCTCAATGGCTTAAGAATGCGAGGGCCAATTTTAGTCCGGACCCCTACTGGCCAAACAACAGCGTGCACTGCTTAAGAAGTTAATGAACTAACGAGGCATAACCTAGAAAGATAGAAATATCCAAAACGTTTCCTGTCCCTATAACTATTTTCTGTTTTCTTAAAATGCATTCTGTAAGTAGGTTACAAAAGTATGGCTCAAGAGAATTTAAAGTCAACCTGAAACAATCCATAAATGCTTGGCTCATGCATGTACTTGACAAGTGAACCGAAGCAAACTTTGACGTCATAAATGGTGCTTTGCATGAGACATTTGCAAAAGTTTATCACAGTTCAAATGGGGCAACTGATACGTAAAAAAGTACATATATTGTGTACATTTGCCCTCTATGTCATTTTATGAACTGACAATATGAAATTCTTCAATGACACAACAGAGTTGGATGGTTACAATTGAGATTTGTCATGCCTACCTTTTCATTATACTGTGCATGTACCAAAATGGCATTTGACTCTTTTGACCTTCCAGCCTCAGTTTAGTTGTTGCTTGGATTAGATTAGATTAGATTAGATTTGATTTGATTTGATTTGATTAAGGTCTACTGACCATTCTCTGGGACTGATGAATGTTTCCATCTGAATTGAATGGAGATTTCTAGTGTACAATTTCATCACTTACTTACAGAACCTTGTACACTGTGTCCCATTACACACATTTTTACCCCAAATTTCCACAAAATAAATCTCTGAAACCAATGTTCATACACAAATCAATTCTGGGACATGAAGGATTTGGATCATTTGCTTTCTTAATATGGAAAATTTAAGAGAACATTTGTTTCAAAGAAAATATTTTAAAACAAACTCAAAGGCAATAAAACCCTGTACAAATACACAAACTATTCCTGCATTCAACCTTAGTTTCTCAACTGAGCATCAAACTATAATGTCCAGTATAATATTATTATTATTATTATTATTATTATTATTAAAAATATTTATATAGCGCATTTCCAAAATAGACCAATGCGCTTTACAATAAAAATTGAAATTAAATACAATAGAGAGCGAAAAGCACTCACACAAAACTCACAAGAAACAGCACATAAAAAAAAGTATATAAGAAAATAAAACCTACAGGATAAGCCTTGCGAGGATAAAATTAAACCAGCAACATTAGAATTCCTTAGGAAAGAGGAAAGTTTTTAAAAACTTCTTAAAAAAACTTCTTAATAACAGAAAGCAAACACCAATTGCAGAAAATTCTTTTGAATTGGCCCTGATCAAGCGCACATGCACAAATATGGGCCTTTAAAAAAGTCCCAACGTATGTGGTGACCAGAATCACACCTTACAGTATTACAAAACAGAACCACATGTATTCCGTCACTTTGTGATTTTTATAATAACTTCAAACACAGCGCCGGACGGACGGCCGGAGAAGCAAAGCAAACTCAAACAAATTTTCAGATTGGACAACCCTGTTGAGCCACAAGGCTGAAACTGGATCGGACCGTTCCGAAATGAAGAAATTAAATGCCAGATCGGACAGGGGAAAGGAATGAAGAGACCCTAAGCTGGTAGGATGAGGGCTGACACAGCATCAGGTCCCACAGTCAGGTCCTGTGGGGGGATGCGTCAAAGGGAAGAATCTACTGATGGGGATGGGTTAATAGGGAGTTTAGCTTCAGGAGATGGTGTCAGTGAACCTTAGTGAATAAGAGATCCAAGGTTGGTCTATAACTCATGGAATTATTTTCAGGGTTGACTGAGAATTTAGGTACAATTTTATTGAGCTGTTCAAGTACAGAAACATCTTGGTTTAGAACCCACCATAGAACAAGCAGCTTGTGACTGACAACACTGATTTGATGCAGAAAACAATTTTGATAAAGCAACCTTTTTCCTGCTAAACAGCTCAATGGCGTTGGGCCTGGTACCAACATGAGGGTTCAATGAATTCATAATAAACACACTGTCTGAATACACAGGGTATAAAGTATACAGCTAACTTGTAAAATAATACAGCAAAATTACAATATATTTTCAACAGCCCTCACTGTCTGAATGAGCACACAGTTGTTTGTTAAAAGCTAGACTGGAAAATTCAGCCATAACAAAGATAGAAAACTGGGAACCAAAGTTAATTGTTTTATTTTTATTTGATTTTTTTTTTAATTAAAACAAAGACACCTTTCCTTTTTTTACTGATTATTATTGATTTTTAGTTATTTATCTATTATTTATTATAATTCTTTAGAGGGATGGACGGGTTGTAGGGCCTACATATTTTGACCATTTTATAATGCAATAAAACGTATTGCAGCCTACATGTAGGCCTACATGTACAGTGTAGTTATATACAGTTCACAGAAAACAGGTCGGGTCAGTATTGACACAACTTATGTTCACATGTAAAATATAAATAGTTTTGGTGTGAAACTGTTGAACAGCAAGCAGTGTGTTACTTTAGACTGGGTATTCCAAAAAGGCTGCCCTTTCCCACAACAATATTGGACCCACTTCTGACAGCAAGAATGGGTTAATCAGCACTTAAATTTTATTACCAAAGCTCAGATTTTATGAGATCATGAGAGCTGTTCAAGTGTCATGATCTCTACACATGATATGTGCAGACATATACATGGATGATGATTTTTTCCTTTTTTTTGGGGGGGGGGGTTGTGACCTTTCACTTTTAGCACTTGAGTAATGTTGACTTCCAGCTAGTAATGGAATAAATAGTCCCTGAGCATTCAACTTGTCACGTTTATTATCATTTCTGATAAGCCTTCGCCGTCGCATTCCTCAGATACCATTATGAGAATTTTATTGCTGGATCAAACCAAAGTGATTGATACACACAAACCAGTTCTTCAGAGCAGCCCAGAAACTTGCGAAGGCCAGACAAGGTTTGCTTTGCAGAAACAGGTTTACCAGCCCTAAATATAACCGGCTAAAATTTGTGGGACTTAAGTTCCCCCTTCTAATTATGATTGGCAGATAAATTTGTTAAGTCTTATTTTGGTCATGCTCCAACTTATTAGTATTCATTAAATACCTTGTTGTTTTTTGTGTTAAGACTTCTTGTAGGTGTCTTGAGCATTTGTTTATTGATGGATATGTGCGCCATATACGTGTATAAATGTACATTATTATTCTGCTCTAAACATTTGCTCTACGAAATTAGTTCCTTGTCTGTGAGACTTTGAAGAACAGAAATTTGAATCCCATTACTACCTGAACGCACCATAAACTGTATGAATTAACTTTACTAGGGAAGCAGAGAGTATAAACTCTCAACTAAGGAACAATTCCGAAATTTGTGTGATCAATTTTTTTTAAAGCCCATTTGTGACATTCAATTATTCCCTACTGTTTTCGGATGTAAAAAGAATGAAAATTCACCTCTCCAAGAATGTCAACATCATGTTTCTGGTATACACATGTGTGTTACAGATGGAAAATACACAATAGGCCTACGTATGTCAAAGACGCCATGTCAGAGACGCCCATGGCAAAACACACAGTACATATGTACATTTATCAGACAACATGTAGGCCCTATGTTTGATGCAACAGTTTATGTGTTTGTGAAGATTGGTTGATTCATAAAATGATCAATTGAACTAAAATCTTAAAAAATGTTAAGGTCTTCTAAACTAGAGGGTTGGGCTGATCCCAAAGTGTTGCACTGCCTTTTTCAAATAAATTAGCAAATCGAGTGATTAGTTGAAAGAATAAATTCACTGTGAAGTTTGATTTGAATGCACATGTATGAAAATAGTTTCTGAGTGTCCCGATCCAGCATCTCTAACCCCCAGGATATTGTTTTAGCTGAAGCATGATAAAGATCAATAAAAGAATTGATATAATGGCAAATCTACATGTAGCGATAGTTAGAACTAACACAATCAGAAAACTACTTGAACCAAAAGAACTTCCCACTGATTATGCAGACTTCTTGATATTATGGTGCCATGACCTTGGAAGTAATGTATACACTGTACAGGTATATCACTTATCAAGCATGGAAAGGTCACCTAATTCAAGTACTAAAACACATCTCAATAGGCACATGTAGAATGTATTTAATCGCCAATATTCAAAAGTATAAATGATACATTTTGAAGAAACGATGCCATCTCCCAAAACACATTTTTAAACATCACAATTTTGTTCAGTGTAAAACTTACTCTGAGCACTGCCAGAACAATACGGTTATTACCGGATTGTACAGCAACAGTGCTGACAGCGGTCACAGGTAACTTCGTTGCCATGTTAACGTGTAATTTCCCTCATCCGTAAAAAACAAAACCAGACTCCACAACACACTGCACAATCGGCACCACACACACTATTACATCATTATGACTCCATTCCTACAACTGACGGAATTAGGACGCAGGGGGATGTTAATAGAAGGGGCCCGAGTTCTGACGGTACTGCCCACTGGGTTCGGACTTGGATGTACACACTGCAGTGAAGTTCAGTCGCCCCAAACCTCGCTGAGATACTAAGCAGTGGCACACGCCAGTCAACTAGCTGCCTAGCAGGGAGGCCACACCATATATAGCTAGACTGGTGCTGTGGTGTATGTGATTGGCTGGTGGAGTAGGAGGGCTTGATGCTGTGGTGGTGATGATCATCACAGTTCAGTATAGCAATGATATTACAGTGATGTATGACAGATTGTTTCAGCCCAAGCTTAAGAAGTTACACACAGACTCAGGTAGATTCATACAGTGACTGTGTATTGGTGTTGCTTTTTTTTTTAGTGTACATGATTTCTTGTATACATGGTTGTGTACAATATTGTCCAATACTCATTTCACATTGTAGACTTTTCCCTAGTCCAGCTACATGTACAAAATGTAAAACAAGACGGCTTTGATATCCACAGAGAAAGGACCACGTATAAGTCCATAAGTTTGCCAATTAAACACGAGTTTGTAGGTTGTGTTTGCAGTTTGACTCTGGCTTCAATGGGGATGTATGGAGATGGATGGAGAATGGACAAACATGAATGGGATCTTGACTCATGTTTCAAGCTGTCCCGGGATTAAGGTCAACATTAGAATTACTGGGGACCAGTGGATGAAAATAAGCATTCTAATAGCTTGACCACCACCTTAAATGCTACAACAAGTTTTGCTCCATTTTTTTCTTTTTTTATAATTCACAAATGTTCAGGAGAATTTCCAAAGACATAGGATTTTCACTGACTTCCCTATCCATTGCAAACAATTCCAACCTACTATTTACCTGAAACCCATTGCAAATGTGAAAAGTGAAAATTTGTGCCAGCAATTTTAGCCATGCAAATTTCCTGAAAAACGGCTAAAACAATCTTCCAATATGTATGTATTTAATTCATTCTATTTGTACAAAAGGTTTACCCAATTTAAAACATCAATGCCAGTTTTAAAGAGCTGCACGCACATGTACAGAATGTTCTCACAAAGACTTTTTTTACTAGCATTTACAATGAAACTCATCACAATTATTATATAAAAAGTTAGTTTTTCTGTGCAAATTTTTTTAATTTTTTTTTCTTAATGTGTGTATTATGCCCCTAATACTTTTTGCGTTTCAATTCCAAAGCTTCCAGTTTTTCAGTCAAGGGTGTTACATTTTTTCTTTTTATTTCACCAATTTACTGAACTACATGGAAATTATAATGAATTTACAGAAAAATTATATGTACATTAAGTACTCTAAGTAGGTGAAGTGTCCAAAAGACATTAATACCAAGAAAAAAATGCCACAGACATCATTGCTTTATTACTATTAAATAAAGTTTTGCACATCAGATGTTCATCTACACAAACCCAAACGTGATGAGCTAATTTTTGGCGAGGCTAGATGGTCAAACTAAGTCATTCTATACCAAGCCTTTCAGTCTATACACACAACGGATTTAAACTGTCTTTTTGTGTGCAAATCCTTTTGTCCCATTATGAAGAGCATGTTATATGCACAATGTGTGGAAGTTGAAATCCTGTGCAAACATTTCAGTGTGCATACAATGCACATGGTTCAAATAGATTTTAGGGACTTTTCATTACTGAGAATTTCTAGTGGATATTAGATTTAACTCTGTCCTTAACCTAGCAGAAATGCGAACTGTCTACAAATTGAAGTTATTGAGCCAGAAAATGAACCAGAAAAATGTACCCTAATCACATTTGTACATGTATGTCCAGGCACATACATGTATGTGTGGAACCATGATGAGTTGCATACAGCATCAACTGACCAAGTGAAAGTTTCCATACATACCAGCATCTGATTTTGAAAAAGGCTTGGGGTAATACTGGGATCTATTTATTGGGATGTCATTTAAATTGGGTATCACACCTTGGAGATCAAACACCATGCACAGTGCACAGCTCCATTCCCAGATTCATGATCCCTTACACTACAATACGCAGTGTCAACAACTATACACTACACAAGGTCAAAGGGTTCTGACTACATGTAATCATACCGGAATCTTATATAACGCACGTGTCTACCAACAATTATGTACTCAAGGTGCTTATTATTATTTTTTAAGACAATTGTTTGATGTTTTTGAATTATGAGACCCGTTTATGTAGCACCTTATAAGGTATTACAAGGTGCTGTGGCGCATTCAGCAGTCACTGCCAGAAACACCGGGGTAAACCCCTTCTCTTAGCAATAAGTGTAACTGGGTTCCTTTATGTGCACTACACAACACACAGAACCTACGGCTTTACATCCTATCCGAAGGATGAAGCAATAATGGTTGAGTGTCTTGCTTAAGTTAAGTGTCTTACGGCCACAAGTGTCAAGACTGGGACTCAAACCCCCACTCTGGAATCAGAAACACCAGAGCTTGAGTCTAGTGCCTCCTTGAAAGAGATACTGACTTTTGGGAAATAATCGTCTGCATGGTCAGCTCTTTTTGAGAGAACCTTGAAACGCCATCAAGGATGAAACCATTATTAAACATATTTCTGAATGAACATTAAGGTGGCCTAACCTTACAAAGTGGCCTCTCGTTATCTTTCTTATATAAAACATAAATGAGAAAAACTCACCTCATAAACCATTGCTTCAAACTCCTCCAGCTTTCTCAATGCTTCATCTTCAGGCTTGCCACCTCTTGGTGGTGTGTATGATACGGGTGGCTGACCATTTACTCTCTCATTGGGTGGGGCCATCATGCCTTTAGGTGGGGCTGTTCTCAATAGAGGGGCTGATTGAACTGGGGCTACAGCCACTGCTCTGATTGGTTCGTCCACTGAACCAGGTCGTCCGGTTGATCTGCGGACGGGAGGCTGCCTAACACCAGGCGAAGACATGCGATCATGAGGGGAAGACATTCGATCACTTGCGGAAGACGTACGATCATGCGGGGAAGACATTTGATCATGAGGAGAGGCTAGCCTTCGCCCTCGCTCATCAACAGGACCTGGATGTACAGGTGTTCTACTTGGTGAAGTGTCCATTCTCTCTTGCTCTTGGTTGAATCTGTCATAACTTGGACCTCTCTGGTGGCTTGGACCAACCCGTCCGTTACCATGAGGTGTCCTTCTGTCCGGAGAAGTCACTTGTCTGGGATCTGTTCTCCCATGGGTCATTCGAACCGGTGGTGACATTTGACTCTCTTCTCTTCGCGTCACAGGCACAGACTCAAGAACATCCCTCCTCTGGGCAACATCCTGCCAGTCCGGGATGGAGCGCTGTGAACTGGAACGCTGCCACCCTGGGGAACTAGAACTGACAGGGTGACCCCAGATCTTATCCATCTCGCGTTTCTTGGCTTCAAGTTCTGAAAGTCTCTGGCTGATGTTGGTCACTTGGGGTTGGAGTTCGTCTGAAACGGTTGCTCGTGGAGACTTGACAGTTCTGAGGAAGAAATATAACAATATCTCATTTGAGCATTGTCTTTTCAATGTGTCACAGAAGCGTGACAAAAAGAAAATTAAAACAGAGGGCTCAACCTCTTTGGAAACATGCAACCGATGTTCATGGCAACACCATTTTGTCTAGTACTGTCCCTTGATGAGTTGACACTGCAAAAGTTGCTCTACACAAAGACAACCTCAATAAGTCAGTGCAAATTAAGTTGTTAAGGAATGTTTTGATAGATCTTGACATCACAGCATCTTATAGTAAGAATAAAACAATTGTATTTATGTTGCGTAAGGAATCTACCGCCAAAAGAAGAAGAAGAGGAACTGCCCTTTTTCCGTTTTCTATGGCACACAAAACCAAGAAAAAAAAGAGGAAATCAGCTGAGAAGTTGCATGCCTGAATCTGAGAGATTTGGTAAGGCCATTTACCTGTCTGGTGAGAGGATCGGTAGCACCATACGATCTAACAAAGCTCTACCCATCGCCATGGTATCAGCATAGTCTCTTAGCAGCGAGTCTCGTCGTGGGGTGTAGGCATTTAGGAGTCGTTGGCTGGTGAGGGGGTCAGAGGAGGTGATCTGGGGGGCAAGCTCAAGGCATACTCGGTCCATTTGGTCAATTAGCTGTCGGAAAAAAGTCAAATAAATAATAGAAGATAACTCGTTTTGCTCTACTAAGTGAGGGAAAAAATCCCCACAAATTTTGTCCAATAAAGAGGCAAGTCCAAGGGCAAAACATCTTGCAAGTTTAGCTTGACATCTATTTAATACTTGTGCAAAGAAACTCTGTGAAACCGAGTCATGAATGACTGCTGATGTTTAAAATATTGTTGTAAGGCTGTGACTAAATGAAGCAACTTTGGCTACGACTAAGGCTGTTGGCAGCACTGTTGAAATACATGTAAACCTTTCTAGCAATCCAGCCATAGCCATCACCAAAGCCATCAAATCGGACACTGTCTTACAATGGAATTAACTCACTCCCATGTTAGAAATAATCCATCCAAATTATCATGTATTGCATCTTTCATAAAAAAAATATTCCATAAAAGCAAACCCTTTTTTATGGAGTTTGATGGATTTATTACTGCATATGCGTCAGAAGTTATAAGGTTAACTTACTATTGTATATTCACATAATTTTGTTAAATTAAATCTACCAGTACATGTATGCACTGTAAATTGATGAATAAAATTGTCATGCATAATCTTACAGGTTTATCAAAAGTGCATTAGAAAAACTACACAGATTATTACTTTTAAAATGTGACTTGTGTGGTCCAGTTCAGATTATAAACGATGAATATCATCAGGTAAATCAGCCTGACATGCAAATATTTTATTACATCATAACAGGACCATCACAAATTAGTGCTTCTCCTTCAAAAATTTGAAAAAATAGGCAGCAGATATGGTATCAAAAATATCAACTTCTCAAACATCCTTTGTCGAGATGATGGATAAAAACAGAAAACAGCAACTGAACAATTCAGTGATGAAAATAACGAGGGACCTTAGGTCGCTAGGTGGCAGCAGCCATACCAGGTAAATTTAAATTGTTTCCGTTTTTCTGAGCGTATGCACACTTCTGAGAACAATGGATTTACTTGGTAAGTCTGCTGACACCTAGCCTCCCCAAAAGTCTCCCACCGAACTTCATCATACCTTCTCAGCATTTCTCTGGAACATGTGGGACACAGAAAGCCTGGACGCCCTCTCTCCCAGTCCCTGTGAGAATCGTCTCCACGCTCGCTCCAGTATTTGGGCCTTTTCGTGGTTGGGTTCTGGGTCATAGCGGAGGGATCGTCTGAGCACAAGAGCTGCACTCAGTAACTCTTTACCATAGTTGTATGTACCCTATAAACCGTAAAAAAAAGAAAAAGAACACCATTTTTTTAACAATTCTATTAAGTAAACCATGTAATGGTTTGTTTGTAAGAGGTGGTGAATTTAAAAAGAAATGCTTGGGTATTTATTCTCAACGTTTGCTGTAATAATGGTCAGTCTCCTGATTTAAGAGTGAGAGTGTGATTTTGTATGATCCAGTTCAGATTATTAACGATACATATCATCAGGTAAGTCAGCCTGACATGCAAATATCTTATAACATCACAACAAGACCATCACAAATTACCCTAGATAGATCGGATATTTTTCAAAAATCAACTTTGAAGTAGATGTATAGCATTTGTTTCAATGATAGACATGGAACTATTTTATTGGAAATTATTCAGTTTAGTTATATAAGTATATGTTTTAAAGCATCACAGATTTATTGTCTAGAAAGAAGAAAGAAAGAGAAAAAAATCCTGAAACTTAAAAAACCTTTACAAAATTGTTGAAGACAAAACCAAAGGCTAGTTGAGCACATGGCACTCTAAGCAATTTCAGAGGGGATCCAAGTGCATGGTTTATATCATTGTAACAGAATATGAAAAACAGCGAGTTCTAAGCACACATAATTCCTAAGAACAGAAAAATGTTGCTTAGCAGAAATGGGCCTACCAGCCAAAATATCATCAAATAAATATAGTTTGTTGCTGGTTCCCTGCAGTTGTTTGCTAAGCCGAAAATTTATTTTACTATGTAGTATTTTCTGCTTACCAACTCTTCAAAATCTGGCCCAGTTCTCAAAATTAAAACAGTGGAATATGTGCCACTCATTTCCCCCTTCATATTTAATGACGTCAAGTTTTTTAATCTTGTACAATGAAGCTTTGAGGTACTCACCCTTGCAGTGTCCTCAAACTTATTGTGATCCTTGCGTAGATTCTCAGCCTCTGCTGCTGTACGGCCAATATCTATATGCTGGGATAGCATTACCTGCAGTAACTCCTGGAGCCATGCTATAGCCTGTCAAAATCATCAAATCAATCAAAAATGAAAACCTGCTCTCCCTCTTTATATAAAAAAGTATTCAGTGGTGGGTTATAAAAGCTAGAAGATTTTCCCCAAAGCAAAAAGACTAGAATACAAATATCCATACACTTGAAAAGAGCAAAATGGGTATGGTACACACATAGGAATGCCAGGGGAGCCAGGGATAAGTTAAGGTCCTGGTGTGGATTTCACAAAGCGCTAGGACTAGTCTTATCTAGGAGTTAGGACGAGTAACTAGTCCTAAATTATAAGACTAGTAATAAGTTGGGACTAGTCCTAAGTTAGGACTAGTTTTGTGAAATCCACCCCTCTTTTCCCCACTCCAACTGCCAGCCTATAGTGTTCTGTTTTTGTATGAGGAAGAACCATTATTTTCTTAAGTAAAGCAGTTACCGATTTGGTAAGTGTAAACACTTCTTAACCTACATTGTACTTTTCTTCAACATGTAAGTACATTACATGAATATCAACTTTGATGCAACCAGTGAAAAAAAATATCAGGAATGCATTTGGTTCCCTGCAAACAAAATAATGCATATTCCAAAATGCTAAATACACTGATACATATTCATACATCTCCTCCATCCTCACCTGGTCTGCATCTCTCTCACAGGTTCTCAGCTGAAGAATCTGCTGCAGTTTGAGTTTCCTCATATCAGACATCTCGTCACATCTAGCCTTACGGTCCCCCAGCTCTGCAAGGAGCTGCTCTACGTGTCCCTTCTGGATGGAGTAGTCGGGGGTGATGTCTTTACCGAAGGCGTTCTTGACGGGGAGGGACAGCATGTCTAGGAGGGAGTGGCCTTCTTCTTTGCCGTCTTCAGCTGCGTAGGCTTTGATGTAAGAAAAACAAATGAAGGAATAAATCTGAGCTTCAGGAGAGTGTAACTCAAAATACTTCTGGGATGTGCGTCAAATAAATCCACTGGTTTTCAAGAAATTTACAATGAATTAACCAGAGAAAGTCTTGTTAAATAAAAATTTGAAAGATGAAACATTTGTAAGTTTGTCAGAAATGTTCAAAATGTTTTTTTCTGTTGATCATGTAGATTGAAAGCACTCAAAATCAAACTAAAATAAATCCTCAAGATCATGTTTTTTGAAAAGAGTTATGAAATGTAAATTGATGTTACCAGTGATGTGATTTTATTATTCAGATGAAGATGCAACAATGATTAATAAACTTATCCTGTTGTATGCACTTCAGCAGTCATTAGAAGAAGAACAATTATGGTCAAGTTCAGATTTTCCACGAGTATGGCATCAGGTAGTCAGCCTGACATGCAAATTATTCAAACATCATAACAAGACCATGGCACGAGTATCAAAAAAGTCCTTACAAAGTATTTCTGGTCCTGTACAATTTCTCAGCTACCGCACCACATGGTCCAGTGGAGAATATTTTTAACTTCAAGACCTGACACACTCAGAAGCAAGAGGTAGTGTTTAGTGCTGCACACCTGTTCTCCTTGACTGAAAAACTGACTTCCATCAACTTACCGACTGCCTCAGACTGTTCGTTCAACTCTCTTAGAGCTTTCTCAACACTTTCCACTGTTTCGACGGTGATTTCAGTTACACATAACTCCAGAAGAATGTCCATCTTGGCAAAACACTGTGAAACAAATTTAAACAAACATAAATACTTTCTAGACAATGCCTTTCACCTCCCACCAAACAATCATTTTTTTTTTGGGGGGGGGGCACAGGAGAGAACAAACGCACAACTCTACTCACATTATTATGGCCATAGTTGAGTATCAAACCAGGGCCACATTGGACACAGGCATGCGCTTTACGCACACGCCACCCATCACACATTGGTGCAGGATGAAATAAAATATAAATCTTTACCCCGATTCAATTGTTGCATCTAGTAAAACTGTTGCGGTACCAGCTGCTAATATAGCCTACAGGATTTGAACTGGCCTCTTGTCACCAAGCGTATGGTCTTGTGGTAAGACATCTGCTCTAGAATGGCAGGTAAGGGGTGATGGGTTTGAATCCCTCCCGAGTAGTATGGATTTTTTTCCATACGACTCAGGAAAGCACTGAGCATGCAGTGCTTATCACACATCGGTGTAGGTTAAAAAAACCATAATACTCTAGGATTGTTTCAAGAAAACTAAGAAATTTATGAGGGTCAAGTTCAGAATTTTCAGTATGGCGCTTCATAATCAAGTTGTTAGCCTGACAAGCAATATATATTTCATCATCATAACAAGACCACCATTAAATGTTTTGGTTAAAATAATAATAATAATAATAATTTAAAACAACAGTATATATACAAATTTTGAGTAATTTTATACACTGACTCCTTAACATGATAATAGTTTATGACCCTATGTTCACGTTTTACAAAATTGAACAGTTCCAAAAAGTGCCATTTTAAAAGGCTACATTCATTACTGCATACGCATTTATAAAAAAAAAATTAGGAACGCTGCACAACATTCAGGAAAGTTTTTTTTTGTTGAACCACACCATCAAGTTTTGGTCATGCCCCGAAGATAACCTGGGCCCAATTTCATAGAGCTGCTTCAGCACATAAAATAGCTAAGCACAACAAATCTATACTTACCAGAATAAGGTTACCAGCCAAAATACGATGTCACATGTACCATTTGTGACTGGCATCCTGCTTATTTTTGCTTAGCAGAAAAATGTTGAGCACCACTGTCTACTTAAGCAGCTTTATGAAATGTGGCCCTGGATTACAAGAGGCTTAAGCCTACCTGTTCTGCTAGTCTGTGGAATCTGACGGAGCATATGAGCAGGTTTCGTCGTCTCTCTAGCCTGGAGGCAAAGCTCCGGCACACCGTATCCATGTAATCCTTCTGTGCGCTGATGTCATCAGCTCTGGGATGTCCCTGCTTGATCATACTGTCAGCGATGTGTCTCAGCTCGGCAAAGTTACCGTAGGTGTCCTATAACGAGATCAAAATACCACATGAATCCTGTTCGTAAGTGTGACGTAATTCCAATGTAAGCCAGGCCCACCTCAGACAACCCGGCTCCAAAGATTATCAGAAGCCGGTAGGAATTGCATTGAGCTAGTTTTTGTATGAGGATTTATGCAAGAAAAGTTATACAATTGGACTTGGCTTTTACATACGTAACGTATTCGTCTGAAAGACTTGAGGTTTTCTCAGATTTATAAGTTTCTGTCATAAGTAATGCTTTTAAACGATGAAATGGGTGATCTTTGGTAAAAATTGTACACGTACGTTTGCCAGCTTTTGAGCCGGTAAGTCGCAAATAACTAAAAAAAAATTTACAGCCAAACTGTTAGACTCTGATTACAATGGTATGTATAATGATCCCATGTAATTTATGATCAGTTTAGTAGTGCCAACCTCAGTCCAACAGAATCAAACAAAACATACAGTTGGATTTTGATGGGTTAATTGATTTTCTTTTCAATTCTTGAGAGAGGCAAGAATTCCTGGGATGATTAGTCTAAAGATGTGTGCATATACATGCAATCGATATGTTCCTTGCAAAATTCTCAGTCTGGAACATTTGTGCGGTCAAGTTCAGATTTTTAACGAATTTTTCATCAGGTAATCAGCCTGACATGCAAATATGTTTTAACATCATAACAAGGTCCATCACAAAAACTACATTCCATTCAACTCCTATTCCCTTTAGGCCTTTTTCCATATTGAATAATAAAATATTAAAATGAAGGCATCATACTTTTCAAGTAGACATAAAACAGGAAACAGACTCCTAAAAAACAGCAGTCCTTTATTTATTCAACAAAAAGCTATGAATATGAAATGAGAAAACTATTGTTATTTTAAGTTTCATATGTGTACATTGCCTACAATGGATGGCATGATAAAAACATGCACTCATCAAGTCTGGATAATACCCTTCCCCACCCCCCCCCCCTCGCCCGACCACCTCCCACACCCCTGTGTCATAAAAACAAAATGATTGATATGTATTGATTTCAACCACATATCAACAGGTAGATCTCTCACTCTCGTATCAAAAGTAACCAAACTGCATGAACTGTTCCTCCCAGCCTCACTTTGGGTTACATTGCTTTGACTGACAGAATAGCAAAATGGCTTTAACAAGACCAATACTTACAGTGCATTTCAGTTCAAGTTTTTCATGCTCTCTCCTGAGCTGATCGGCCTCGCTGAGAGAGTTTCCGATTTTGACCTGGGAGGCAAGTAGTTTCTCCCCCGGTCCGACGATCCAATCTACAACCTGTCCAAGTCAAACCACAATCACAAAACAGTCCTCAAATTATATCTTAATGATATTTTCTTTGTTTATATTGTGATGATTTTGTTACGGAGGACAGTCTTAAGGAGGAATTGAAACTTTGCACAGTGGAAAAACAACCTGGAAACTAAGGTTTGCACTAACACCATGTTATAATCTCTCTCAGGAGTTGTGGTGGTTCTTAAACGAACCAATGGTGTAACAAATTTAGATTTCAATCAGTATGCTGTTATCATCTTCAGAACAAAAAGTTTTCCTAAAAATTCTCCCGTAGACAATCAAAGTATACTGAAGACAACGATCAGAACAAACTGATTAAAGCATCAAGCTGTTACACCGTCGGGTCTTTTCTAAGCTACCACTACTCATTTAGAAAATATTACACAGTAATACAACAAACCTTAGTTTCTAGACTGGGGACAGTCTTTTGGAATGTAAATGAAAACTCACTTTACTGATTGAAACCTTCAGTAGTAAGACCTCCAGCATGTCAATGGCTACACATAAATGTTACCACTAGTGACTTCCTGCTAACAATTGACCGACATAATAATACAAACACGAAGGGTTACCTACGGGCAAAAATTGTGAGGTGTAAGGCTTACATTCTCAGGAACGCTTGGAGAAAACACCAAGGGTATGAAACAATTTCTTTCCTCGCTTCTGTCAATTTCAAGGCCTTAAATCTTCTCCGTTTTTGTTTTAAGAAAAACCACATTACTATTTACAAGGGTCGAGTTCAGAATTTTCAGTATGGTGCTTCATAATCAAGTTGTTAGCCTGACAAGCAATATATATTTTATCATCATAACAAGACCACCATTAAATGTTTTGTTCTTTTAAAATCAATAATCCAAGCTTCCTAAAGAGCATTTTTCAAAAATAAAGACTGCAAAAAAGGATAAATTCAAAACTAATGGGAAAAAAAAGGAAAACATAATTGTTTTTATAGTTAATTCACTACAATTTGCCTGCTATTGTGGGCAGTATTTCCCCCTGATACTGTACATACCTTTTTCATCCCACCTTCAAGGTCGCTGAGGTCCATGTTGACTCCAAGCTCCCGGTCCCGATCAGTCAGGTATATCTTAAGTTTGCTCTGCTTGTCTTGTAGATCCTCCAGGACTTGTTCCACCTGTCCCTGGAGCCTGACCTGATCCTCGGTCAGACCGCTCTGGTCCTTGACATCCCTCCTGAAGCCAGAATCGGCATCTTCTTTCAGCCGTCTCAGTAAAGCATGTCCTGTGGATGATACATTGAAAGTAACCTTTTTTATTAAACTTAACACAACCCGAGAAAGATCAAACGGGCCATAACTTGAAGGTGAGGCAGCTTGGCCTCAGTTAAGAGCAAAATTTATTTTGGAATATTCAAAAGGAAACCAGGTGAAGAACCAGGTGGAAACCATCTGCACTGAGGCAAGTAACTCTAATGCCACTCAGGGCTTGCATTTAAACGGACACAAATGCAAAGACTGTAGGTATTAATGTTATTTCTTTGTTGAGACTTTTTTTCTGCCAAGTTTAGGGCCTTAAGCAGCAAGAAATTACAACAAATGTTTGTTTTTATTTTCAGGGATGAAGTTCAAAATTTTAAGTATATTGCTTTACAGTTGGACTGTTAGCCTGACAAGCAAATATATTTAAACATCACCATTAAATGTTTCTCATCGTAGCTTCGACATGAAAAATTATGTTTTTGAAAAATAAAGTAGACACAGATTATAAGAAAGAATAGGGGAATCAATGTCGATAACAACAATACAATTAAACTATAAAATCAGAATTACCTTTCATATACCAAACAATGCTTGTGCTACAAGGCATTGCATGTTGGTGTATCAATATGATTTTGGTTTGCAATGTCACTATGTGATATTACCTACAAGTAGATTCTGATAAGACCTCATCCCTCTTAGTTGTTAAATAACTTGTCCTGCTATTTTCTACAGACACTGAATAGAACTTAGATCTGATAAGAACTTGTCCTGCTTAGTTTTGTCCTGCTTAGTTTTTGTCAAATTTGTCCTGGTATTTTCTACCGCTGCACAGAAGAATGTAGATCTGATAAGAACTTGTCCTGCTCAGCTTCGAAAGAAATTGTCCTGTTATTGATATATTATCCCTTTAAAGACAGGTCAGAAGATACCCTCATTATTAAGAATCGTAAATAATAATGAAGTCTTACCAAGCTGCAAGACACCACTTGGCTGATTGATGACAACCTCTCGCAATCTCCTGTGTCTCCTTATAAGGTCCTCCGGTGAGAGATGTTCATCCTGTCTTCGATACAGTACCTCCTCGTTAGCCTGGTCGAACCGTTTCTGTACCACCTCAGCATCCTTGATAAACTTCTCAAAGTCCTGCAGAGAGTTTAGAAGACAGCAATTAAAAACTTAAAGGGGGGAAGGTGCCATATTATCATCTTAAAGTTGATTTGAAAGAAGGACAGTTATTGTATTCAAAGGTGTTTGTATGTATTATATTACATGTATTACATGTATTATATCTCGGGACTTGTGGTGGGCCTGAAAGGAACCAGTGAAGTATCAAGACTTTGTTTTAATTTAATCAGTATTGACCCAATTCACCTGACGCCATCAACACAGTAATCTTGGTTGTGCCATTTTGAAAGTCAATGTCCCCATGAGTTATACAGTGCAGTGCGCATTTTAGGTGATGCGGCGTTTACACGTTTACCATAATTTTGACTAGCAGTTTGGTTCCCAAAATGGAGAGCGCGGCGGACAGTAGCCAGGTGTGACCTTGGTGCAAAGGGTCAATATGCTCTTAACAACACCTGCAATACTGATGTAGTGATTTGAGTTGGGGCACTATCAGTTCTTTTCAGAGTCACCGTAAAACCTAAGTTTGTGAATTTGTTTTTAGTAACATCTGTCTTGTTCTCTTTCTACTCGTTCAAACCAGTTCGACTATCTTTTTTAACCCAGTGCTATTCATCTTTTTAACTCGCTTTTGGATAAATGTATTCTTACTTGAAGTTCCCCTTTTAATTGTGTATGTAGTTAGTCACTGAATTAAATGTTGAGTGCAAATTTTTGTTGTTATAATCTGTGATGAAATAAACAAAATTGAATTGAATTGGAATTGAGGTTAGATTTTTACTATGCAAAAGTTTTCTACTTCCCCCTGAAAATAAAATGATTTTGTTAACTGATACTTTCAAAAAGTGCACAAACGATTCATTGTTTCTTCTGAATATGTTATTCGCTTTACAGATCAGTGTACTAATGCATCTACAAAGAAAGGGTTCGATAGCTAAAAAAGCACCAGCTCTATACAGCTTGATGTCAAAAATGAGAACAAAAAAGTGGGGGAGTTTTCTGTGTGTGTTTGAACAACTTTCCTCGTTATCAAATTTGGTGCACTTACTTGTCTGTTCTGAACCCACTCATTGTGGTTGTAGGGCAGGGTTCCGCCAAAATCTTCAGTCAGGTCACCGGGGTCAATAAACTTTGTCAGTTTGGAGAGGTTGGACAGCATGAGGGTCTGAAAAATAAGAGAACCGAAACAAAATAAGTAACAACATTGTAAAATAAAAATTAGTAAATAATTTTTTTATAAGGTTGGAAATTTGAAAGGCATCATCGGAAATATTTATAGATGAGCAGTCTCTTGGGAATGAAAGCATTTTACATAATCTGTACTTAATATCACAATAAGTAACATGACAAATTGTAACCAAGTTTACATGCACATTACATGTTTTTTAAGCACAGGAATTCAAAATCAACTGACTGAACTGACGGTCAACCAATAACTGACAATGTACGGTATTTCAGGTTTGGGTTAACTGTTTTGAGGTTTTTCCTCTCCACATAAACGTGGTAAGACGTTTCAAACAAGAAATCATGAAATGAGTTAAATACATGTATACAGTCAAGTTTGTTGTGTAATTTCACTCAAGCTTGTTGGGGATTAGCAAAACTATACATTTTTGGAACCTGTATTGCATACTAGAAAACTTTTTGTTTTGAATAGTAAATTTCATACATCATTAGTAAGGGTATTAATTTGATAGAATTATTGGTCAAAATAATAAACTGTTCCAGTGAAGGCTCCTCGCGGCTGTGACATTGCAAAAGAAAGGTCTACACCCACTGAACCAACTACCCAGGGCCATACATCATTAGTAGGGGTATTAATTTGATAGAATTATTGGTCAAAATAATAAACTGTTCCAGTGAAGGCTCCTCGCGGCTGTGACATTGCAAAAGAAAGGTCTACGCCCACTGAACCAACTACCCAGGGCCAAAGACTTTAGTAACCTCTCATCTCAAAAAATGCAGTCCATTATGTTCCTCACAATGACAAAAAACAAACATCTTAGTACATTTTAAGATTTACTAATTTATTGGTTGGATTTTCAACTTCAAACCTCCCCCTGCTCAGCAAAAAAGATTGGATTATTTCTGGTATTGTAAAAATATTTCTGGTCCTTTGATAGGTCCAAGCTAAAAGCACTATGGTCTTTTGCACATTTTCATGAAATTTGAGCTCTGATACTTTAAATTTAAATAAAGTCTGCAGGGAAGTTTGTTTCCACTTTCTAAAGACAGTCTTTCAAAGTTATGTACATACATGAATGAGCCGGCTAATACACATACAAATACTCAACTTCAAATGAAATATGCATAGCACAAGGAGATTAGAAATTGCTGATAAGGAGGTTGCTTTACCGAACTATTTCCCTGAACAATAAGACGGTAACCAAATCCAATTGTTATCGGGCAAGTCATTGCACCAGATATTCTTCAAACGGCTAACTAAGTTAAATCAAACTGCACTCATATCCCTTAACCCTAAAAAAAAGTCAAAAACTTTTTAAATGCTTTCTACCAGTTGCGGGCAGCGGGCATACAGATCACAAGGATTATTTCACTTTTGTTGCCCCTGGCCCATCTGGTGCTTATAATTTGGGAGGCTAATCGTTCTTACTTGCGCCTGAGAAGCTGAATTGCAAAGGGCGCAGCTACAACGTGGTTGAGCCGCAGGCATGTAAAGGCGCCATTTGGCAGCCAGGCACATCGACCCATATATGTATGAGGACGGAGCACAGCCAGAAATCTAAAGTGTTTGATTTTTCCAGAGGGAGGAAAACCAGAGGGCCCCCCCCAAAAAAACTTGTGGCACAGGAGAGAACCATAGCACAATTCTAATCACATTTGGCCATAGCAGGGAATCGAACCAGGGCCAGTGAGTGAGAGGCAAGTGCTTTACACACTAGCCACTCATGCCACCCTTGGTTATGCCTTATTTTTATTGTGCAAATTTAATGGCTAAATAAATAAATAATAAAAGCGTGATATATTTCTAATTTTAAGGTCGGGTCAGGGGGATGTCGACTCACCTCAAATCCATACTGGGGTTTGTCCTTCTTCAGACTGAGACTGGCTCTCTTACTTTCCCAAAATGCATCTGGTTTGATGACATACACAGAGTGGATGCCGCTTGGTATTGCTTCCTATGGAGGAAAATACACAAACATTCTACTGAACAAATGGCACACAGACATTGGTTATACTCACCAACAGTTTTCATAAAAAAATATTTCTAACAAAAAAAAGGTAATGTTAGCATAATAAACCAATTGGTGTACATCCATTATATCCTTAAAAGAAATTGTCAAAAAAAAAACCCTGATTAACATTGTGTCAAAATATTGTCAGTTTTGGTTGCACTACAATTAAAAATAAAATCTTTAATGTAAATGATTGAGTTTAATTGGAAGTATACTTTGTATGTAAACGTAAATGTAGATTTATAACCAAATAAGCGATAAATTGTATGCACACATTAGCGGTACATGGAAAATAAAGGAAAATAAAAATGGTCAATAAATCCATCAAGAGTACGATCCTGTACATTTTGTCATATTATGTGGTATCAGTCTTTGTAACCCCACATTATGTACCGTTAAAATTCTAACTGAGGTGCAACTACAGTTCAAGTGACAAGCCCTAAACCTCTCCAATGCAGAATGTTTATTTGTCCTACGGGTAATGTAGCTCTTGTGTGACAGTCACCTCACTTGGAGTAAATGCTACCTCACAACTTCAGTTTCAAGAAATTTATCACATGATTATTCAGAAAAGAAATACCTGATCTGTACCATGAAAGAGACCCGCACAATAATAACACAACTTTTTTTAAAAGTCCTAAATCAAAGGGGATTTTTAAATCAGCATTAATTTGGTCTGATTGGTACATGGATTCAGGGCTCAAAATTTTAACTGGACCACAGGCCAAAGGCCAAAGGCCAGAGGCCAGAGGCCAGAGGCCAGAGGCCAGAGATTTTAGCATCGGGCCAGTAAACTCATGACTGGACAAGTCAAGTGTTCTTGTATTTTTCCATTGAATAACCACACCTCGCTGTATTATATCTTTCCATTTAAAAAAATGATGTTCAAAAGTTGCCTTTGAGTCTGAAAATTATATTTCAATTATGTTGACCCATTAAGACAAATGAGATCCTTCTTCCCATAGTGCTTGTTCAAATAAAAACTGTTAATTTTTTCTGAGTTTGATTCTGGTCTTGTAAAATAAATTCTGGTCCAGTAAAAATTAAGAGCTACTAGCCCTGCTATCTTTTGGATTTCTTCCCTAATTTCAAGCCCTGCGGATACCAGTCATGATGAACAAAAGCTCAAAACTTTTCCAAGGACAGACATGTTCCATAGTGGGATAAGCAACCATATAAATTTTAAATATTGTGTACAAGACCAATGCAAAACCCACAGTCATCTGGGTTGGAATTGCACCAACGTCGGATGTCTTAACCCCTCGACCACTGAGCATGCCTGGTGACAGGAGGCCAGTTGATCCTATAATTGTCTCAAGAAAATGGTTCTTAGTTTAAGAGAAATAAAACTCTGCCTTTCTTAATGTCAACCCCTCAAACGCTGATTCTCTGAATCAAACCATGTCCAGATGTCACCACAACACCAACCACATCAGGTTCAAGTCAGTTTAATCTAGGAATATACAGCGACAAAATCTGTCTTTCTTGATATAAAATGGTGATGTCATTCTCCTAGATTATGATCCCTTTTTGCAAATGACCCCAAGACACCAACTCTGTAATAATTTTTTTCCTTTTTGCACTTTGGTTGTATTTTTTCCCTTTTTCTTTTTAAAACTCTGTTTCTTTTTTTAAGTGCAATCGGATAACGGGTGCAATAGTTGCTTATCGTATTCCTTGTTTATCTGCAACAATTAAAGTCTGGTACCTGTAGTACTTTGAAGAATGCCTTCAGTGATTGCCAGGTGGATGTGCGCATGTCAGTGATGATGCTGTAGCCATGCTCTCTTGCCTCCTCACTGCAATTAAAGACATAGCCATCATTACAAAAGTTCCGTTCACATTTTATCTTGATTTGATCTGATGGAGGCAATGCATTAGAGTGACAGATAATGATCATTCACTGCTTCAAGGCAAATCAGCTCGGTCATTTTCACGAACAACCAACTTTTACTTTAACCTGCTGGGAATCTTTTACATATGTAATTACTGACTGTTCATTCAAATGTATGAACAGCGTTGTATTTGCAATACCCGGGAAAAAATTCATGTGAAATTAATAGTTTCCATTTTTTCCCCCAGTATTGTTGTTGTTCAAGAATGTTGTGTACTAGAAATAAAAGTAATAATACAGGCCTGATTGCTTCGTTCTTCAAAGGGCAAGGGCACTAAGGCATTTTCTTCTTGATAAAGGGCACCTCTATGACGATATTGTACATTTCTATTGGAACATTTCAAAGGCAACAAGGCAATGACCAGGCGCAAAATAAATAAATGAAAATACTTATAATATGTTTGCATTAGATTGAAAAGGCAAGAACCAGTGCCGAGTATGCAATATAAACAAACAACATGATTAAAGCGTGTACTGCACCAACGTAATTGAGTAACAGATGATGGGTCAGACGTCAAGATGTTAGATATTTTTCCTTTGCGTGTGACACATGTTGGCTGCCTATTTGTTTTTCTTCAATTATCCAAACATAGATGCAGCAAATTGTACAAGTAACAAAGAACACAAAAGTATGCTGGGGGGGGGGGGGACGGCAGGGTTAAAGGAAAGGTACGGGCAAGGTGGAGCAACAGCTACACTCTCACATCGATCATTTTGAAATCTTTAAATGGGCAAAGAAATTCACAGTTAGGATATTTATAAAGTTGTTGTTTGTGCACATTCTAGCCCAAATCAGAATGTAATTATCAGATATAAGTAACCTGTAAAATGTACTTAATGTATGCTCTTTTCTGAGCACAGTTTCAATGATGATGCTTGTGGAGGGCCTGACTTTATGTACACGTACAGCCCAGCCATTATAACATTAACACTCGTATCATTTAAATCCACCGTAAGTGTGTCTGCGACCCCCTTCCAAAGAATCATGTCTCCATTGACATGATTTCATCTGACAGGCAGATGGTAGTGTGCCAGGGGAATGTGGTATGTAGGGACAAGTGGCTTTTAAAAGGTTGTGTGTGAACATTCACTGCGTACTATGTAGACTGTGTTGTCAAGCATAGAATGTCATTTGCTACCAAAGAAACTATGCACTGCATTTTTACGATGGCTCGGCTGGTCACCAGGCTGCGACTTACGCTTGAGGGCAGATCATTCCTAAAGTTTACTTTATTCTTTCTGAACAACATCAAATTGTTGTCAGAGTTGGTTAAAGTCTAGATTGGAAATGCAATGGTTAACTGGAAAAGAAATTGTACAGGCAATTGAATTTCAGAGTTAAACTACAAGAAACAGTTGTTTTTTTCCTCAAGGAATTCACTTTGTTATATTGCATTATAGGTAGAACTGTGCAAGGGAGGACACCAACTCTCCTTTTATTTACTTACATGTACACGTATCCCTGATTTTGATGTTAATGTTCTAATAATTGAAACTAAAAAGCTAAGCCTGAACAACAGACTGCGGAAGTCTCACATGTACTGGAACATTGGGCCCCATTCATGAAGTGTGTGATTATGTTTCCTTCATACAAACAGTCAAACTGTACACAATTCCAGAAAGTTACGTGCAAGACTGCCAGTGTCTTTCATATAGGGGTGGGTGGAATGTTCCCCTCCTCTGTTTAGCCCAGCTACAGTATTATATACAAGTACCCGTAACTGAAAACACAATAGACACCTACATACCTGTAAGTACAACAGTTACATCACTCAAAGCTTTTAGCCTAATGCATGTGTTTGTACAACAAGACTAACCTAAATTGTACACAGGCAATTCACAGCCAGCATTTTTTAGAAAGTCATAAAATATAACCTTATTTCTGAGGACAGTTTGCCATACTGCACACTTCAACAGTAAATGTCAGATGTAACAACATTTAAGTTGGGCATGTTTCATGTCATAAATTATTTGTGTACTGTATACACTACTTACAGCATCTGTCCCACAGAAAGTCAGACATGTTTTTGTGTGCTTTTCTTTCAATAAGCTAGGGGAAGCGTGGGAAAGAAAAATTCACTTCTAGGTTTGATGTAAATAAACTGTGGGCATTCTGAAGGTAATTGAATTCTTTTGGAACATCTCAGTTGGATGCACTTTAGTGTCAGTTTAATACAGGGAAAATAACAAGGCTGCTGTGTTATTGTTAATGTCTTTTCAATAATGATTTGTTGGGGGAAATGACAGATTGAATTATGTACGGACAAAAGGACTGAATCAAGGAAAATGGTCATTGTTGTTGGACCCAAAATAGGTTATTACAGAGTATATGCCACGCGTACGTGTACACATGCACTCCAAGGAAGCCTACACACTTAGTGGTGAAACGTCTTTGACAAATCCATACTTTTTTCCAATGCAATTGATAACAACAAATTTTGAGTTCTTGAACCTTAAACCAAGGGAAAACCTGGGATAAAACCATTGTGATAATGAAAATATCTCCTTAATGTTTATTTTTCTTGTATATCGATAAATTCTCAGAGGAAGTTGGTGTTGTTGGCTAAATTTGTTATGTAAGCAGTCTCTGAAGGTATGGAGGGAGCTCTAAACCAGGCAGATTGTCAACCTCTTCAAGTAATCAGTTTGAATTATTACCTTGGTAACGTGGCAAGATACGACACACATGTGGCAATCTCCTCTAAGGAGACTTCTGAAGACTGGGCTGGGAAGGAAATGATTGGTCCGCCTCTTCTATCTTTCCCTCCTGTCAAAGAACAATAACACGCTAGAATTATTCCGGGCCTTTATACCTTGCATTATAATTTGTCTGCATTTCTGAAAAGCGTCAACTTTTTTAACATACGTATAACTTTTAATGCTATTGAAATCAGGTGTTGGCTTTACTTTCAAATTTATATTTTGAATACAAGAGAACACTTTATTGGTTGTTAAATGCAAACAAAAATGCTAATGAACTGTATGATTGACTACATGCAGCAATCTTGAATTGTGGGTAATGCTTCCACGGTAATAATAAGGTGCAATATTCCCAGCTCTATATACATTTGTGTTTTGAAATTCACCCTAAACTCATGTCCTGCAACATTAAAACACACAAATATGCATGTGTATGGAAAATGTTACTTTTAGGGGTAATATATCGAGCCTTTGCAACTTATAAGAGAAAGGCAAGTCTAAAGCTTTGTGGTTCCTGGCATCATCCCTAACAGAAATAAACAATTTGTAATCAACTTTTATTGATCATTGGAGCCTTTGCAACTTATATGAGAAAGGCAAGTCTAAAGCTTTGTGGTTCCTGGCATCATCCCTAACAGAAATATACAATTTGTAATCAACTTTTATTGATCATTGGAGCCATGTCTGTTTCAACTGGGCACAGTTTATGATGAGTTTTTTAGTGACTACCTTTTATTTCCAAGTTCCAGGTTTTATAGCTTGCAGTTCTGTGTATGTACACAATTCAAATTTGTACAGCTCTGGGAGGAGACTGTCTTAATAGTAACCCATTTTTTGTTTTTCAAATCTGTTAAAACCACTTGTGTCAAAATACAGGTAGTTGGTGGCATTTCAATCTAAAAGTCACACCAATTACAAGCAACTGGATCAACCTGCAACAGTTTTGAATCAGCAAAAAGGTTTTACTAACACAATATTGAAAACCTTATCAAGTGTGTTTGGGCTCATTAAATGAAACTGACTTGTAAACATTTTTAAACACGTGTTTGTTAAACCCACTTGTGTAAAAATAACATGTGTAATACCAAATCGATAAAAAGCATTTTCGGATTTAATAGCAGGGCATTTAGAATTTGATTAAAACAATGAAAACAACTCAAGGGGGTTAGTCATTTGAATATTATACGAAGGCAACCTTCCCTCTGAGAGTATCCTACTTTGTAGAAACAAATAATGAGCGATGTGAGATGCCCTCGGGTCTGAGAAAGCGCTAAAAAACTGCATTTTAATTAACATGTATTATTCCAAATCCTTAACATTGTTTTGCTTTTTTATAAAACCTCTTGAGAATCGTGCTGGAAATTTGTCATCAATCTATAATCTTCGACACAATACTACCCCGCCACCTTTAGGACTTTAAAAACCATGCGAACAACATTGATAAATGTCAAAGACCCCCATCCGCACTTGATGTGACCCAACATATGTACATGAAACAAAGGAAGTGTGAAAGTTTAAACCTCAATCGGTCATCAGATTCACAAGAAAATAGTGGTAAACCTCTTTATATGTTTTTCAGTGTTTTTCACACATAAAGTTTTGGACTCTCAAGATATAACAAACTATTTTACTCATTTCTCGAAAGCTACAGCATTTCAAGCAATATTTCACAGGAAGTTCTCCACCATGACCATCTTTATACCACCATGTAAGTTACATGTACGTGCAGATCTGTGATTTTTGTCGATTCTTTTTTCAACCTTACTTATGTTGTGCACACCCTTTTATCCGCACACTGATTGATGTGAGTACATTGTAGGTCAATTCATTACCACATGTTGTTTTTTAAACCCCTCCCACCACCCCGCCAAATAACAAGACACAATTCAGTGAATGATGACATTAATTACAAGGGGTTTATACACCGGTTAGGCACTATGTACAGCCTGCATTTTCATCTGCCTCTCTAAAAAAAGAAGACATTATACAAGGCTGAGTGCAACTTTCCATGGTATTTGTTACCACGTGTACAGTACACAGACTGCTTTTAATTCATCAAACCAAGTTTTAACATGATAATTAACTACAAAGAGCCCTCTAGAAGAGTTCAAGGGGTGTTGATCACGTTTTATTCTGCCTCTTTTCACCACAGATGCCTCTTGTAGTAGACTAATCCATATTAATCTTGTTACCACTATTCCCTTCCAACTACTTCCTCAATTGATTTCCTGTATTCATTCACCCATTTCCGTATAGTTATGGTTCTGCGTTGAACACACACACCCACTCGGTATGGGGAAACTGAGGATGCAAAAGAGCAAGATGGTGGTCTTACATTACCTGATAGAAATGCAATCTTCCTCTTCAGGAGATCTGATATCTGAGATGCTTGCATGACTGGCTCTGCAATAACACACAAAAAAGAAAAAGAAAATACAATGTTTAGATAAATACTTTTGTTAAGTTATTACGACACAAGCAGGAGCGACTGCTGTGTTTAATAAATTTGTTTGAATTTAGGAAGTGTTTGCGCTAACAGTAGTTTCATAAAACAAGGCCCTTGTTTTGTCTGATTACAACTGATCGAGTAAGGGTCAAGGTTTAAGAACTATCCCCCAAAGTTGTCTTGTTATGACTAACGACGGGGTCTGTAATAAAAATGATTTACATGAACATCATCTCAACTTGCCCTGTGGGCTACTAAAAACTGTGCAACTTACATTGTTCACAATGCTCGTACTTCTTCCTTTTCAGATGTGAATAGTACATTTTAGAATTGTGTTCATTTATTTTTGAGTGTGTGAATGTAAAGCCTTCATTTGACCGCTATAAACTGGTTGTGATCGCTACCATTAGTATGAGGAAGATACATTTATGACAACACATGTTTAAAATTTGGGCAACGCAAACTTCCTGTGGGCAAGTAAAATGCACAGTTTACTAGCCCCTTGGACTACTTTACAAAAAGTTTATGCGCAAGGCCTGATATTGTTCATTGGACAAAGGCTAACTTCAAAATCACTAATTCAACAAATATCTGAAAGCCCTCTTGGGTACAAAGTTGGTATACATGTAAAACCAAACTTTCAAGCACAGGACAAACTTCAAGAGTATTTAAGAATATGAGAAAATTTGAAATATTGTGCAGGATAGTGCATCCATAAATTACTAAGTAAGTACAGTGTATTTTAACTAAATGGAACAATTTAAACGGTGTCAGTGGAAAGTCGTTCCAAGTTCAATCATTTGTCCCAAAATCTGAAAGCTTAACAGAGTAACAGGGTATAATGGATTAGAAAACAGGTCAAAAAAGGAAGTTGAACCTCACAGGAGGAAAATGCAGTTCAATGTTCTTTTTGAATTGAATTATGCTTTTTTTTCTACCCACAAACACGTCCTGCTGTTTGTTATAGCAGATCCGGAACTTCCCCGCTGGAGTTAGGAGGAAATAATTTATGGTATTTAAGAATTCACCAATTGTAAAGTAGGCTTGAACAACAACAAAAATGGAGTCAAAAAGGTACATGATATACATATGTACATGTATGTCTGTAACAAATTTTAAGGAACAGTTGTGCATTGTAATCAAACAAAATTATTTTTACAAAGTTCTTACAGTAAGAGTTTGTCGCCATTTTTATTTGTACTTCCCACGAGTCCGAGTTTAAAATGTATAAAACTTGTGTTAAGGCTTTACAAGGGCCTTGATGTACGTATATTATTTATTTTTGTTATTTTCTTAGTAAAATAATTCCATAACCATAGTTTTGTCAAATCCAGACATCAAGAAAAATCTGGAGAAATCTCATCTCTGACTGTAGCAAACCCTGTTCTCAACTTCTTACTGTGATTTAGCTGTTCATAAACATTTTGTTCATTCATTTGATTTAATTAAGAGGTACACACGCACACTTTTTTATGACAGGGAGTGTAGCCTGTAGTAAAATCTTATCATTTCATAGAGTGTGTTTATCCAGATAAGTTTGATTTTGATCCGTTTAACGAACAGCTACAATGGTTCCCAGATATTTATCTCTTCCCGTAGACAGCGATCTTTGCCATGCTGACACCAGGGATCAGCCAAACTTCCATAAACACTTAGGTTGTCAGGGGAAATGTAGAAAAGCACTGCTTGTGTCAATATTGAATATTTTAATTTAACTGTTGGACTAAAGGTCGTACTGGAAAGACAAATACATGTATGTGATGTCTGATTTTTACAGGAATTCTTTATTCTGTTAAGCTGTTGGATAAAAGCCCATTACAAACACACTAATTAATTTGTTGTAAATTTAAAATAATTAGTACATTAAGCAGCCGAATCCCCTCCCCCAAGAAAAATTGATAAATAAATAAATAACCATTTAAAAAAAAATACCCAAGTAAAAATTTGAAAATACCCATCACTAATCCTCCCACACACAATATATTTTTTAATAATACGTATGATTAAAGACTATTTGAATGTTTTCAAAAGTAAATGTAAATTCTCCACACACGTAGGCAGACACACAAACACAGTTCCCCCACTCCCCATTCCTTAAAATATTGCTACACCATTGCAAATTGCAATTTTCAACAAGCAGGGGGCCAATAACTTGTCCAGAAAATCAGATTTACTCAAATGTGAAATAGAGTGTTGTCCAACTGCTAGAAATCATCATTTTGTGGAGACACATAATACTAGAGTCCTTGAACCCAAATTGGTATACCTTCATGGTCTTTACACCCACAATACAAGTAGGTCACTAGACACCTTGTTTGTTAAGATGTCATTCATGAAATACATGCAGGGAATGGCGTCCCCTTCTGACTGATCGGCGAGTTATGACTCTTGACTGATATTAAAGGGGTGGGACAATATTGTTTGCCAACTATGGAACATTCATCTGGCTTTCTTCTAGGGAAAAAAACAAATTACAATGAAAATTCCATCACATTGTTTTGACTGTGTTTTTGTTAAACCCTACATTAATTAAGACAAATAACGTACTGTTTTCTGCATTTTTCACATTTTGTTTTCTGAAGTTTCCTGGCACAACATTTGTTAACTTAAATTTGGCATACATGATGCATCTGTGTCTGTATTTTTTAACCCCTAACCTGTGGCTAAAATGCCCTCCTGAATCCTCCACTCTAGCGTAGCTCAACAGTCAACACCAAACCAAATAATTTGAGTTTTAAAATTGAAACTAAAAACATCAAATGAATCGACTCAAATTATTTTCCGTATTAAGCCTTCATGTCCATTCACAATCACATGTTAAAATACTTTTCAGCCATTGGGAAAAACTGCTAGTGCGACGGATGCAAAGTGACCCCCTGTACTGTGTTTCCTTTCATATCATACTGAGCCCATGAATTGATCTTCAATTCAAATTTTAATTATACCTCCACCCCCTTAAAATTGGAACTTTTTAACTTTTCCCCACAAAACCATAGCTTATTCAGTCTACCAAAACATTTTAGAAAAGGACTGATACAGTCACACTAAGTGTCCAGCAATGTAAACTGTATGACTTATCTTAAAATGAAATACCAAACCACAAACCACTCTATTAAATAAACAGAGTTATTATGAAACCAGAGCCATGGTACGCATACCTTGAAGCCAGAGAAGCTTTAAAATGACTCCCATGGGTACAATAACAACATATTATTGTAATGACCAATGCCTAAAGAATTAGTACCTTCACAGCCAAGGGCGATATTGTGCTATGACACTGTCCTGGCCTATCAAGGCAAACATGTTTACATGTACACCAGACCAATGATACACACAAACCAGTACGTGTACATGTAGGTGGATCCATAAACTCACTTCAGGTCTGTCTGGAATCCACCATTGAAAGTGAAAGTGCATGTACAGGTTGACCTTAGTTTGGGTAAAATTGTAATATTCAAACATGGGGAAAACATTTGCTTTATTTTTACTTTTTAAGAATATCCCATTACACATTATGTACTGTGATGAGGTGCAGCACTGCTTGCACAGAATGTGAAATGTGACACACCGCAGAAACTTGTTGAAGTATTCTCAAGGCGGAATGCTAAATAAAAAGTACCATTTGCAGATCTACATATTTTTGTACGTATTGTACAAGCACATGTATTTGTTCTGTATTACACATTTTATTATACATGTATAAACACAACCTACATATCTACTGATAGACATACATGTACATGTAGGTACTACAAATTAAACAACTTTTTTAAATGATTTTTAAAAAGCAACAAATTGTTAAGGGTCTCACGTTTCGACCCTAGTCTTTCTCAAAGGCTAAATGACAGCACAAAACACACACACATGCATACTGGTGTAATAGAATTTAATACATATTATGCTTAGAAAAACACATAAAATTTATACAAGTTTAAAGTACAAGTAATCCATTTGTTCCACAGCTAGAACTATATATTGTTTTTGACTATATTAAAATTGCATAGCATTGAAAAAACTACAAATGTAATATTGATGTTTCTTTTAAATTTAAAGAGATTTTATTTATTGACAATGCATTCAATAATTATTATTTGTTTGTTCAGGCTCGGGCAGCCAACCAAGGACAACCTGTACTGTAGAAGGCAGTAATTGTTTTATATAATGGTGTTTACATTGTGGTAAAACAAAATGCAAACAAATATTAATAATGTGTCTCATACAGAATGTACAATGCGCAGTACATGTCCAATTGCCCTTGTAATATGTAGGGAGGGGGTTCATTCCCAGGGCAGTTTGTTAATTAAAGAGGTGGTCAGGTGGCCCAGCTCTGTATAATACATTGTAAATTGTATGTTAATTCAAAGGGAACCCTGTGATACAGAATTTAATTTAACTGATGTACATATGCTGTATACACACATTGAATCTGGGGATTTATTACACCAGGAATATTATATCTGCATTAGGGATAAACAAGAGCGTGATTTGAAGGTACCCTACACCGTCGATATAAATGTAGGCCTACACATGTTTAAGACAAGCATCATGAAACAAAGCCCACATGCACATCTGGCTGGATTTTTTTAACCCGTTTAATTTTTTTAAATTTTTTTTATTCAATTTTATTTTGTTTTCTGGGAGTATCTGATTTCCAATATCGAAAACATTGCCACAAGACAATTTAAAATAAACTGTAGGCTATTATAAAGAGTATTCTGTCTTTTTAAAACTCCTGTTGTTGTTTGTTTGTTTGTTTTGTTTTGTTTTTTAGGGGGGCAAAGGGTGGGGTGGGGATGACAAAGCCCTTGTATTCATGAAGTCTCTTTTAAATACACAACACATGTATTTTTTAATGACAGTATTTGCCATGTGACCCTTTTTATAAATATTACTATTTATTTATTTTTGTTTTTTCAAATGTTTTACAATTTTACGTCTTCATAAAAGTAAGACAGTTCATTTTAAACTGCATTGCCTGTCAGTGATAGATTTTGATTGAAAATCTTTTTCTCCCACATTCCCTAATACACATGTTACCTAAGTGCAGGCTTTACAGTGTACATTTTCTTTATATCTTCTTTCTTTAAATTGCATTTATACCACAGGTCCTTGTGGTTGGTAAGCAGTTCGCAACAGCTGGTTCTATTTTTTCTTTTCTTTATATAGGTATAACTCTCAAAAGATCTTTAATACCAATAATGCTACATTTGGCTGGTATTGGTAGCAACACAATCAATGGCCATTTATTACAGTTAAATAATTTATTATGCAGGTGTTGCAGTGAATGTACTTTTTGTCACTCTGAGCATTCATGTCATTTGGGGTTCAATTATTTAAAGGGAAAGTGTCTATGTTTCAATCCAATCCTCTAAATGTATTGCAGGTTTGTAGGTTATAACTTTCCAGTTTTGATTCAATGAACAATTTGGAGCACTTTCAGTGGAGGCATTTCCAACACTGAAAAGTAATTTGTACCTGTACTTCACTGACATACATTTTCAACTTATTCAAATTAAAAATGGTTACTAGCCTAATATTTCGACCCTAGCAGAGTCTTTCTGAAAGAATTTGTAAAAGACTCTGTTAAGGTCAAAACGTGAGGCCATTAACCATTTTTTGCATTTATACAACAGGTCCTTTTGGTTGGTAAGCAGTTTGCACCAGCTAACTTCATTTGTTCACTTATATAAATTAGTTTTGTGTGTGTCCCCATTATTTTAATGCAAGTATCCTTTCCCTCTGTGATTGTAGCCTCCCCTGTTTTTAAGTGGATCAGGCCATGTTCTTCTTCTTCACAAGTCTGTCTATTGTCAATATTGTGTTTAGTAGACACTGGTTCAGATTCCTTGTTCTTTTCAACATTTGTAAGATCTCTTGTTGTAGGGTTAGGTGCCAAGAAGATTAACCTAGGAGGTGGAAGATTTTTTAATATATTTTTTTTTACATAAAACAAACATCGTTCAGTAGTGAGCAAAAATTAGTATACAGTAAATAAGTAAAAATTATTTAAATTTGTGCAAACAATCAGGGCACCTGACCCTATAACCGCTTTGTTTTTGCTGATTGAATTTTTTATTTTAATAACATTTGTACAAAGTGAACTTTAGAACTGACTTCTAAAATATCATTTAGAGCTTTTAAGTTTGATGTACAATGTACACACACAATATGTCCCACTAACCTGCAGCACAGATAGCTATTCAAATCCAACATACTGCATTCTATCCTTTCAACTTACTGTATTATTTCCATAATGGATGCCAGTGCATCAGACCATGATTAGAGGGACCAAATTGAAAGTACGCTGCCAGCAAACAAGTACAATCAGGTACCTAAGGATATGCATGGCCACCTATTACAGAACTGCCAGGGAAAGGTCAACATCGAGGTCAAAGAAGCAATTCTACCAGCAGGGATATGAGCGCAATGTGTTGGGAGAGGTTGAAGTTCAAATATTAATGCAGTTCGACACAGTTGGGGGAATTGTTCTTTTCTGCCTTTCTCAACTTCAATAATATTGGGTCAAATTTAATGTTTAGCCTAAATCAACCACCAACAAACAATTGATCAGGATAAATCTGAAAGCTCACTGATTACATGTACATGTATGTATATAAAGTTCCTACTAGTATATGTGGTGAAAAATCTAAGAAAGATTTACGTTTGTGATTAGCTGGCAATGAAACCTACATGTAAGAAATATTTACGTTTGTCGATGTCAAGAAAATAAACCCAACAAATCAACATCACTTACTTTGATTGCCACAGACTAATCATGCTAATACACCATTCTATTTGTAGCCTGCATAAATAATGCACCGGGTAAACACTATTGAGCTGCTTCACTTGAAATATTGCTTTTAAAACAAACAGGCCTACATGAGCATGGCGAAAATACACAGAGAACCCCTCAGTCATAAATTTTGTAAATTAAAAATTGAACTGGTTCTTAAAGCCAAACTCTGCCAACCTGCTGCCTGGGGATAAACTGAGCCCTGGTCCTGGCCTTGATGCTTCCTTGAAAAGCTCTCACACTGAGACTTAAACAGTGATTATGATTTCCTCAATCCTTTGATGACCGATGTAATTGTATTGATCTATTGTAATGACTACTCTTTACACACATGGTACACCCGCTCTATGGTACACCAAAGGGTTAAAGTAGTTCACTTTGCTTTTCAAGGACAAACTGTTTCTTCCATTCAAGAGTGAAACTGTTTGGTTTAACACTGAAATTTGCTGCCCAAAATAGTTGCCTTGCTTACCTGGTAGTTTCATGCCAATACACTCTGACTTGTGTTGCCAGCCGTACATCGCCATCACACCAAAATATTATAATCCAACTGATTGATACAAATCCAAAATTCTTTTTAGTACATATTACTTAGTCTGTACTTTCATAGCGCATCTTCCTTCTTATTTCAGTTCTGAGGATTCACACACCAGTGACACTTTCTTTGGAATATTTCAAACTTTCCAGTCTTGTCCCATAAAAATGGCCAACTACTGACACACCTATGCACTAATACACAGCCTCCTCATCAGCTGGGAAAACAAACCCAGAATAAGAAACATAATGAGGACAAGGAGCAAACACTAGGGGGTGGTAGGAAGAGTCAAAGTGACTGTCTTGTAATCCAGCCTCTATCAGCTCCACATACCCCCGCCTCCATGCTGTGCCATAGCCAGACAGGAGGCACTCTGACAATGTCTGAAATCCTTCGCCTAAGACCATGAACCAACTTGCACTCCAGACCCAAGCCAAGGGACCCGCCTCCAGTGGATAGACTAGTTTTTAACAAGCTATTACCCACCACGCACAGCTATGAATGGCATGCAATCCAGTCCGACACAACTGGCTGTTGACATATATCCCATGCCAGAGAGAAAGCAACAGATGCCTAAGTCTCAGAATTCATAACGACAGCGGAGCGAGGGGAAGGAGGAAAAAGTCAGAACCAAAGGTGACTGCTGTATATGGTAGGATAAACACTCGCCTGGAGCTGAACATCAATAATTATGTCTGACTGGTTGTAATCAATGTCTAAGGAGGTCAGAACCTCTTGGGAGGGGATAAGGAAATCAAAACCTGTACTGAGGTTGTTTTCACAGGGCATCAGAAATGAAAAATTAATTTAGGGGAGTGTCAGCTGTCAGTCCATTGGGTCAATATTTGCGATGGGAGGTTTTTCCTTTTAATCTCTGCTTAAGCGATAACGAGTAATCATCACCTAGATTAATTAAAAAAGTTTCAAGAATTATTCATTATTTTGTCTTAAAGTGCTTCATGCACAGTTATCTTCACCATGATTAGGCCAAAAAAGAAAAACATTCCGCTTCTGTTTACATGCCATTTCAAAAAAGGATCAGGAAATAAATTTTGACAGTTTTTGCACTGAAATTTGGTCAGCAGCCATTCCTGCAGAATGGCCACCATCAAAAAATCCTTTCTACACTGTAGATCGTCCAATTTGGACGGCTGGACTGCTCACTCGATGAGACATGCTGCATTCCGAGCAAAATGGTAAAGCAGCAAATGTTTTCAAACTCTGTGTTAGAAATCGAAGCAGCTTTGTGTTGTCTTATCACAAGTCTGTACATAACCATAATGGTATAACAATCACATGATGACAAAGCTGGCCACCTACTTGTACTTGGTTGTTCATTAAATTGTTATTAATTTTTTATTTATTTTATTCTATTATTTCTTTTGCTGAAAGAAAGTGTAAGGTCATGTCAGAAAATCAGGGTCAGTTGGGTAACCGGAAGCAGAACTTTTTTTTGTTTGGCCATATATGCTTTGCAAACTTTAAAATGTGTGTACAAAATATGTACAGAATGTTTGCACAAAAGCTTTAAAACACATTCATTACTTGTCTGATTAATAAAGTTTCAATGTTCGTGTTTTAAACACAAAGTCCTAGAGGATCGAGAGTTGGTTAATTTCTAACCAGAAAGATAAAAATACACAGACTGAATACAATGTCATTCCATGTACAT
Organism: Marthasterias glacialis; assembly: GCA_911728455.2. Taxonomy (NCBI): domain Eukaryota; kingdom Metazoa; phylum Echinodermata; class Asteroidea; order Forcipulatida; family Asteriidae; genus Marthasterias; species Marthasterias glacialis. The sequence continues at coordinate 14,863,431 of OU452223.1, forward strand.
TTGAGTTCTCATAATTAAATTCAAGGTAATTTCAGTTTGACATACATTGTAAGTCAATACTTAGCCAAGAAAACTAGGTTTAAAGTCTGGTTCATACTTCCTGCGAATGCGAAGGCGAAGCAAATTTGACGTCACTCGCCTACATTCCCTGTGAATTTCGCAAAAAGTTCAGCACCTTTTAACGTGTGTGAATTGCTCGTTGCGAATTTGTGACATCAATTTCACTTCGCCTTTGCATTCGCGTAAAGTATGAAGCGGGCTTAACTCAACTGAAACATGCCACAGAGTTAAAAGCCAGATATTATTGAGGTAAACACTTTTTTTGGGTAGCTCTTAAAGTACAATAGCTATCCAAAGATAACGTAAACAAAGTAAAAAACTGTTTAATATATTAACGACGAGGAAAAAACATAATGTGTATGAGTTCAGATAAATATTTGTTTTAACTTAAGGATACATAACTATTTTTTTTAGCAAAATGTCCATGTATTAGGGATTTTTTGAAGCCAAACTGACACAAATGTTTTGTTCCAAAGATGAAAAGATGTATTAAATTATTTGTTTGGATCTGTATTGAATAAAAGTTCAAAATTTGAAACAACGCTTTAGCTGGCAAACTTTCAACAAAAAACAATTGCTTACAAGTTACATACTGTAATTCCAAAGGCAAAAATATACCCCCAAAATAAACACTTTGTTTACAGACTCATACTTAGCTTGAGTGATTTTGTCAAACAAAAACCTACTGATTCAGTTTATTTTTGCTGTATTAGATACGTAGTCGTCATTTGTTTTGCTTAAAATTGATTTGCAAATAACTTTACAAATAAATAATGTTCTGAATAAAACATTTAAAAAACGACAACAAAAGGACCACAAGTCAATTGCCAGAGTTTCAATAATAAATTATCCATTCACCCTGAATCACCTTGAATCACCTTGAATCACCCTGACTACATGAATGAGAACTGTTGTGTTGTCAATGATTAATAGAAGTACACCATTCATAATTTCAATTCAAAAAAAGGATGGTAACAAAGCAAATTCTTTCGCGAGAAAATGTTTTGTTTCAAAGTTTCGTACTTCAGGAAACCAAAATTTCAGAAGCAAACCGCCTATTAACATATTTATGTGTAAAGATTTTTCTTCGTGGATAACGAAATGGCCTTGATGAATCATGATTAATGCTTTTTGATTTTTTATGTGACGACCTATATTACCTTTGCTTTTTAATTTTAATTATACTAGCCCTATGTATTTACAGGCCTGATACTTCACGGAGGCAATGGAGGCAATTGCTTGCATTGCCCATAGTCATTGCCGTGGTACCCTTGATTGAAATGTTTCTATAGAAATTTACAGTTTCCTCATAGAGGTGCCCTTAACTATGGAAAAAATGCCTGGGTGCCCTTTCCCTTCCAAGAACGACGCATGTCCAGGCCTGGTTTACTTGGTAGGATTGTAACATTTACTTCTACTTGATAGTTAAAAAATCATTCAATAAAAGAAGGGTTCAAATCAAAAACTGTACGTGATACAAATAAAAAAGTATTCAAGATAAAACGGTACTTTATTCCCAAAGTTTTTACTTACGCTTGCGTGCGGTGAAGCCATTGCCATTACGGCCACCATTTGAATTTGCATCGTGCACATAGCTATACTCCAAGATGCCAGATGTTGAGCTGAGATTTGATGTGTGGCGGTCGCCTCTGCTTCTCCGATGACTGGCCGCCATCTTGGACTACATCAGTGCTTTGGCTGTATTTAAAAAAAAAAAAAAAAAAAAAAAATTGTGTATTATTTACAGATGGATAAAATTGGATGGTTCATCAAAACAGGAAAATTAAACAACAGGTAGAAATGTACACTATTTTGTAACTTACAATGATGAAACAATTTGTCTATGTTAGGATGTACATGTACTGCAATAACTTTTTTTCTTGGAAGACTCTTTCCAAACACAAAATGCTTTTGATAAATTTTTCCTTTGAACGATCAAAAGCTTGATCTTTTTCAAACAATGTAATGTTTTGAAAAAAGATAGTTAGATACTTGTAAGATAGCCAAAACTAATAAACCTTTCAGATAGCGAAGCCATCTCTGAAGTACTATTAACTTTTTATCTAACCATACATTGCTGGAATTTTTTTTAAATCTATATTCTGAGAGGCTGCGAAAGTTGGAATCACACAAAATTACACCCAAACAAATACAGACCATGAAATCTCAAAAAGTATTAGTACAATAAACTATTTTCAACCAGACATACATACATGTATGCACAATGTACATAGAGTACATGTACATTAGTTTGGAATCAGATGTTCTGTGTTTGAGATTGCTGTGTAATTTGCCATGAATGATTTCAGTACAAACGGCTACCTGAACGATTCAGCTTGGATTATTCAGTTTGAAAAACTAGATGTGTGTAAGCTTATCAACATCAACTGAGTAAACCACGCTGCCACACCCCACTATGACAGATAGTGTGTAAGCACAACCTAGATAACACAGCCAACCCAAACTACATCAGGTGTGCATAACCACTGTATTCCACATCACAACAATAGCACAGTATACACATCAATGGGTTTTTATACCTGACCATTGAACTGAATGCAAATTTATACTTAGGTTTACACAATGGAACGCTTGGGGTAAACTGAGACTGCTGACTTTGATGTTTTCAAACCAGCAGATCCAAATTTTGAAAAGCTGCTATTAAACATTGCTTTAAAAAAGTTCTTTGCTATGCACAAAATCAGCAGGGATCCAAGCACAAACCATTTTGCAGTTTGGCTGATAACCTTAATCTGCTAATCAATACTACTTAACATCTATTACGTGTAACTTGTTTTTTAAGTATCAAGCAACAAACCACAAGGGAAATAACTCCGTAAAGTTATTGACAAAATAGGGAGACCACCAACATCAGGGCTGGATAGCTCAGTTGGTAGGGCATTGGTACGTTTAGCCGGTGATCGCAGGTTTAAATTAAATCCCATTCCACTCAATTTTTTCTTTGTTCACTCCAAAATTGTTTCTTTAGTGCAAACAAAGACACATGTTTTATGTAGTGTACATGTATACCTGCAGATTGTTAGAGAGTCAACCCATTTTAACAGGAATCCTCTTAGTCTTATTGCCATTAACTTATGTTTGGCAGGTACTGCAACAGTGGATTCATGTATTGTAATGCACATGTACCCGTATGGTTCTCCATGCATGTACTGACGATGACTGGAGCACACTAGACAAAACATTGAGAATAACTAACCATCTCTTTCCAGAGCTGACACTTTTAGGTCTACTTACCAGAATTATTACATAACATGTACTCGCATATCAAAAATACTTGATAACATACTCCACCATGCAAAGCATAAATGTAAAATCCGTTCCGTATAATGTGAAACAGAGCCAGCTGTCTTGGGTGTTGTCTTAAAGAAGTGATGTGTCTCCATCACTCAATGCGTTTTGCTCCATTATACTTTTTACAATGACATTTTCTAATTATAAATGGAAATTATGCAGTAAAATTAAATAAAACATTTTCCCCTTGAATTCAATTTAAATTTATCATGCAAATGAAATTTAAGAACTTGGATTAGTCTTGGTGACTGTACATGTCAGTGTTAATTTTTAACTTCAAAGCTTTAGAGCCAAATTCCGTTCACACGAAAATTGAATTCAAAGAAAACTTCTATGATTTTTCCATCAATTGATTCTTATTGAAAAAAGAGTGCATGTTTTCCTTTTTGTTAATAACATCTCATAGTGGTAAACTTTTGTTAACAAAATTTTATTAACATCATGAACTATTATTATTTTTTTCTTGGGGAGGGGGGGGGGGCGGCGGGGGCCTCAATCAAATGTGATGAAGAGATAATAGACTGTGGAAGTCTCGCGCATATTCGAACATAAGGGTTTGTTAAAGCGCGTGATTTTGTTTCCTTCAAATGTTACAGCAATGTGCGTGGGACCAACTGGTCACAAAAATGTTCGAATACGCGCGAGACTTGTACAGTCTATGTCATCCCCACACAGTGACTCCAATACCATAAAAGCCTACAATGTATGAAAGTTCTCCCTCATGACGGTTTGTTTTACTCAAGTGAAAATTTTCCAATTAATACAGTCATTTTCCTAGCTTTCTTTGCTAGCATTCAAGTGTTAAAAGCCAACGAGCAACAATTATTTCAAAGTGGCACAACTGTTCCTAAATACGACTGCAGAAAGTTTTGAACCATCTGTTCTGATAGAAAAATAACTCCACGTATGTCTTCCAATTTCTAACAAAATCAATCAGTCAAGGACTGATTCATTGAACAGACACGCAACTTTGATTTTGCAAATCGCACTGAACAAGAAGAAATACGAGGAAACCAGCTTATAGACCGTTCCGGCTTCGGCAACAAGCCCCGCACACAAACCTTAGTTTGTGTGCGTTTACGCTGCACGACGTGTGACCGAGGTCACATTACCAAAAGGCGTGATCCAATTGGTCAATGCGCACAGTTTGATTGACAGGCCGGAACAGTCTATTAGTTGAATGCCAAAATAAAAAAATGGTTTTCAAATGAAGGGAAAAATATAACTTTCTTCTGGAACATTTAAAGAAGCACAACCAATGCACAACCTGATGACCAGGGTACATGGAGACTGCTTTTATTGCCTTTGTGAAATTACAGAAATTAAAATCTATAAATTAATCAGCACATTTTTATTTTTCAAAGAAAAGTCTTGATACTTCTCCATCACTTGCAATGAGGGGCGGTGAACATTAGGATTGATACACAATTTTGCAACATTTTTTTTCGTTTACGTTTGTGACATTAAGAACTATTCTCTTCTAAAAAGGTAGTGGAAGAATAAATGACAAACTTGATCACAATTGTGGGAATGGTAAATCAACTGTGGAGTGATCAAATAAAACAAGCAACAAATACTTCACAGGGCTCAAAATTTACACTGGACCGCAGGCCCGAGGCCAGTAATCTTAGCATCGGGCCAGTAAACTCATAATTGGATAAGCCAAGGGGGCTTGTGTTTTTGTTCAAACATTGACTGTCAGTCTGATAAATATCTTTCAATCATGTTTCAAGAGTATTGACAAATTTTTACCCATTATACAAATAAGATAAATCTTCTCTTAGTACTTGTTCAAATCAAAACAGTTTAAATGTTAAACTGTGTAAGTTTTTTTTTCCTCCTTTCCAATTCTGGTCTTGTAAAAAGTTCTGGTCCAGTAAACACTTGGCGCAACCCCCGATTTTGAGCCCTGTTTCACCTCAAAAATGCAACAAATGTCTGGCATCGTAATAAGGACAGGACTGACAAATTAATAAAAACTAACTATTTTGACAACTTTTGCAGAGGGCACCCTCAATGTGTGTGTTTTAACACAAAGTAGAAACATACGCAGGTTAAAGACTTGCGCAAGTACAAACCTTGCAAAGGTGAATGCACGCAATTATCAAAATTGCGCAGTTCAGTTTTAAATTTTCACTACTATTTCATTACTATTTTCCTCTTAATATGGGACAATTCTATGACGTACCGGTCCAGTCCAAAGTGGAGTGCAGGGGTGTCTAAAGAAATTTGGTACTCCGCAATTAAAGTGCCCAGTAAAAGAGCAAAACTTGCCTGTCTAGTGGGAAGTTAAACATCGTAATCCATGTACGGTTAATGCTTTCATATCATCATTGAATTTAGCTCCATTAATGTAGAGGAAAAAGCTTTGCGGAAAAACTCTTGAGATGATAAGAGTCACATTCAGGATCACTCTGCTCGTACATGCTCACTTTCAGAGACTTCGTGGACGAGTTTAATCAGACAAACTATGTATTTTTTATGTCAAAGTGGAAAGTAGTACTTCAAGAACAATAATAACAGGACACTTCACAAAAGTTGGTGAAATGTTTTATTCTGATCGAGAAACGTGCTAAGGACCGCGGTAACACTAGGGTATTCAACCCTTACTCCTAGAACTATGAGGTTTGTTCCGCTATCGTCTCCACGACCCTCATAGAGTGATATGTACAAAATCCTATTCGAAACTTTCTGCCCTTCACGTTTACATGGCTACAGTTCTTTTTTGAAATCAGATCTTGCCAAAACTAGGCTCTATGTGTTCTTTCAACTCTGATCGAGCGTTGCACGGGTCCAGAAAATCCACTCCGCAAACTAAAAGTTGTTAAAAAGTGATAAATTCTCACCGCAATTCAGATCCCATTCAAACAGTATTGCAACAAATATGGCGACCGGAGTTGCAAAATTAACTGGTATGCTGCTATGCGGTGCGCTGGTCCTATGGGCTGGTTCCGCGTACCAGTTAATTTACAAATTTGTAAATTAACTGGTACGCGGAACCAGCCCATAGGACCAGCGCACCGCATAGCAGCATACCAGTTAATTTTGCAACTCCGGTCGCCAAATACTGTTTGAATACTGTTTGAATGGGATCTGAATTGCGGTGAGAATTTATCACTTTTTAACAACTTTTAGTTTGCGGAGTGGATTTTCTGGACCAGTGCAACGCTCGATGATAGTTGAAAGAACACATAGAGCCTAATTTTGGCGAGATCTGATTCCAAAAAAGAGCTGTAGCCATGTAAACGTGAAGGGCAGAAAGTTTCGAATAGGATTTTGTACATGTCACTCTATGAGGTTCGTGGAGACGATAGCGGAACAAACCTCATAGTTCTAGGAGTATTCAACCCTAAACCTGTGGACCAGTGAATCCTACTTTCCTCCACGATGCTACAAAGTAAGACAACTTTTTGGAGAGGATTTGGGACTGTTGTTGCATGTTGTACTGTCTGTTATGACTGTAGTGTTACTGAGACTGAGTGAGAGTGAGAGCGTACTGTACAATGTTGTGTTGGGATATGCAGCCTAATGTACCTAGACCCAGTAACTGAGGTGCTGTATTCCTTTTTTTACTTTATCGATTGTACTAACTATACTATAGCTAGTACGACCGATAAAGTCAAAATCTCAAAAAAAGGAGTACACAGCCTCCCAGTTACTGGGTCTACAGCCCACCTTAACACACATTTTGTGACTCAATTGCTTTTAATTCATTACATGATAGTTGATGTTTTTAAGTACATTAGCCCTGGCCTGGTAGTAGGACCACAGTCTCCATTACACTGCAACAGAGTAGTCCAACCTGGGCTATTTATAGTACACATGAACATGTGATAAAAATGAACGAAGATTAGTAAACTTGCAAGTACAACTAATTGAACGGGAGCCGGTCATCTCGCCCCCAAACACTCTCGCCCCCAACAAACTCGCCCCCAACAATCTCGCCCCCAAACAATCTCGCCCCCAGCCTTTGACAATCTCGCCCCCTGACAATCTCGCCCCCTAGCAAAGTCGCCCCCATACGATATTTTTTTCCTGCAGTCTGAAATTGCCACTGCCACTTTTATATTTGTACGCGATAAGGATAGAGTTTTCGGGACCGTGTGGGTCCACAGAACACGGGAATCGAGATAAAGGATATTTGTTTCAGATCATTTTGGAAGTCGTTACGCTTCGTTATCAGTTGCTTGTGGGTTGATTCAAAGAATCATGTTAATGTTAGTGCATGTCTACTGTATTTTAGCATTTTAGTATTTTTTCATTTTTTTCATTGTAGATTCAGTGCGGGGTTAATTGTACAGCTCTGTATTTGTAATTTTAAGACAGGTGGACAGGTGTGTCGATTGGTGATTGTTTTATTTTATTTTAAGTTTTTATCTGCTGTATTTTGTTATGAGATTGTCAGGGGGCGACTTTGTTTGGGGGCGAGATTGTCAGGGGGCAAGATTGTCAAAGGCTGGGGGCGAGATTGTTTGGGGGCGAGATTGTTGGGGGCGAGATTGTTGGGGGCGAGTATGTTTGGGGGCGAGATGACCAGCATTCAATTGAACTATCTCTTTTACTTTTTTTCTCTATTTTTAAAGGAGTCTTGGCTGTGAAAAGAGCCGTTGGAACTTGTGTTGTCTCTGCGTTTCGAACAATACACTATGCTACTCAGCTCATTAATGGCTCATCTATCTGGATGTCCATAGTTTTGTGTTTTTATTTATAATAATTTATCAGGCCTACATCTGTGATAACACACTACATGTAGTTTTTAGTAGAACTAGCACTAGCACTAGCAGTTAACACAAAACTAGAGTAGGGCCTGACACTACTTTACTTTTACTTAAGACTAAGGACATTATCGGTGAAATGTTTCAAAAACATAACATGTCACTCATAAACTGTAGCATACCTGTTCACAAAAATCCACTGTGCAGCTTTTGCAATGAAATAAACAGTCTACATCATCTTCTTTTGGCAGATTTAAAGCTGGTAAAATTGGAAATGTTGTTCCGTTCGTCTGCTCCGTACGTCCATTGATGCTGGACTTTGCCCACATTGGCTGTTGTGGGACTTTAACTCAACCCCCCGGAATATGAAAACTTGTTCTACAGTATTTCGTTTTCAGATGAAGAATATCAAGTTTTGTACAAAGTAACTTTACAAATAAACATTATTTTTAACCTAAAATGTTCAAATAGACTTCTTTAATTACATTTACTTTTATTAAACTCTACTTTGATAAAATTCTATATAGATTTTACAGAGGGGACTAATCATTTCTACCAACAGCCATCATAAAGCTACAACTCTCAACAGGTGTTTCAACGTCAGCCTCAAGAGGTCGCTCTTCAATTATCTTTGTTGTGCAAAATAAAATAAGCCAAACGTAAATCTGCCAAATATTAGTGTTATTTGCTGTTACAAGCAAGGTCCAGAAACAAGCAACAAGAGAAACAACTTTCTTTGCTCCAGAGATTACTAAATACAATGGCTGTTATAATCTTAGCTTAAGTTTGCAATTAAAAAATACATAAGTAAGATAGATTTGAAACTTTGCATGGTGGGAATACAATCTAGTAAGTTTTGCGGAGACACCATGTAAATACATGTATTTTTCTTTCCCTTGGTTTGCACTGTTCAAACACGAAAAGTTGCCTACAGGGCAACTCAGCTATTGCTCGTTGCGAATTTGTGGCGTGAAATTTGCTTCGCATTCGCATGAAGTAGGAACTAATTAATTTGTTTACTTATGTTCGACATCATACGGCAAGAGGGTAGAACAATTATCCCACTCCCTTGGCGGCAAATGGATGTTTAAGAAAATAATACAATAATTTATGTAATAATTGCATAAAGGGATAAAGACTAAAAATGCATTATACATGATTGGTAAAGCTGATAGTGCACTGTTCTTACTTTTTCTGATTCAATAATTATATACATGACAAAACATGTGAACATTATGGCTCAATCCGTCTCCTGAGTCAGGAGAAAATAGTGAAAAACCGTGTACACTTTTCAGTATGTAAACACATTGTCCATAATTTTAGTTGTTACAACCGAACTCAGCTGGTGTGTTTTGGGGTTTCAGATAAACAGTTTTCTTGAATATGACATCATTTCAGAGGGAAATATTTCACAGAAAAATTGGCTCTAGTGTGAACATAATAAACAGTAAACTTTCAACTGAAACTGAACAATGATGTGTTTTTTTATCTTTATCAATCATTTATAGAGCCTTTTAAGTCGCTTCGCGGCTACACAACTGTCTACGCCACGAAGGCCTTGACGAAAGGCTACTTTCACCGGCCACGCTCTTTACCGGGTTAAGATGTCTTTTCGAGCACGAGGGCTCGTGGGTTCAAATCCCACTCGAGCAGTAATGCATGTTGATTTCACCCGGAGCATTCAAAAAGCACTAAATAACACTGCTCATCACAAATTGGCGTAGGAAATAATAAACAACAAATCATTTATTCAAAAGGACCATCCACTACCTTTTATTGAGTCGCTTCTTATTAGTCACATTTCATATGTTTTAATTTTGCGAAAAGGATAAAGAATAATATAATTGTTTTTGTTTATACACCGATGTGTGTTATCGTATACTGAGTACTTTCCAGAGTCCTGTGAAAACATCCACAGACATTACTCAGGTGGGATTCGAACCCACGACATTTAGGGAAATTAGCAAGTATACAGTGCTTAACATACATCGGTAAAACAAACAAAAATTATTTCGATTTTTTTCTCCATTTCATGTATGGTCATGTCTAAGAGAAATTGAACTCAATCGTTACTCAAAATTACATTCTAAAAGAGCGACACGAACATAATCAATAAAAATAAATAATAAAAACTACTTAATCTACAATTTATTTATTTATTTAGTTAGTTAGTTATTAAGCTGGGTGGCCGATTCAGTAGAAAACATCGATCTCTCTTAAAAAATGGAGCTCTGACCAATCACAGCCTTGGCTACGCCACCGAAAGTCCGACACAAGTCCAACACGATCAATTCCTACTGGGTAAAAATGTGTGTGCGTACTTATAGCGTGCGCGTTTATGTCGTGATCGTGGCATTGTAGAGAGGCACATTTTGCTGCCCACATGTATAGTGGTGATGTAGCCAATGCTGTGATTGGTCAATATTTTAGGAGGCGGGGCTTAATGGATCGCTACAAAAAGAGAAGCACTGGGAAACCTATTTAAAAAAAATACAGAAAACTAAGAGAGTTTCGCCAATAATCATTTCCGATTGAAATATATTCCGCATGATGTATTTAATATCAAAAGACAGTAGAGAACGTCAAACTCTCCCCTTTATATCTTGTGAATAATCCGATCTGGGCTCAATTTCATGGCACTGTTTACCAGAAAGGTCTGTGATTACGGGGGCCTTGTGAAGAACGTGATGATTCTATGGGCCGCGAGGGTAGAATTCCGCTTTCAGCAGTGCAATGGAATCGGTCCCTGCTCACGTCTATATTCATTGTTGTGTTTTAGAACCAGTGGCGCAACGAGACATTTTGAGTGACAAAGGAAAGAATTTGAGTTGTTAGTTCTCGAGACCTGCCTCGGATGCCAGAACAGTCACAAAACAATATTACTGACTATTGGGGTCTCGTATTGTAGGCTACGTCTCAGTCTCGATCTCCCATGTCTCGACTTCACCACTGCGTTTTTAGTAAAACTAAAATATGTAAACCACTGTTACAGATTCGGGCGAGTCTCTGTCACTTTTTCTGAAACCTTTTTCCTTTCAAATAAAATTGATGCAAATATTATGAAAATTAAACTGTCAGATTCAAGGGAAGATGATAAAGGCACTCCGTGGCGTAACCAGATATTTTATTATTATTATTTATTTATTTATTTATTTATTTTTTTGTGCGGGCGCCCCCTCCGATTACGCCACTGCTCCAGCTTCATATCAAGTCAATTATAAGATGAACTTTTGAAATAAAGATTGGAAAAACAACATGCTTTGCGAAAGAGATCAGTATGCGTGAAGTTCACAGTACAGCATCTGACTGCTCATAGTTCCAACGAGCATTTTATCGCCGTACACGCTGGCTACGCTGGAGCCTCTTAAGACCTGACCATCATCTGCTAACACCTCCCTGATGGATGGCTTCAGATCCTTGTCCAATTGCACCCGCAGAACCTACAAAGAGATGAGATCGGATCAATCCCTTTATTTGTCATGGGGATAGTAATTTGTATGATTTTGCAAAAATATTCGCTGAAATACCCTCTAATGTTCGACTGTGCACCTTGGATATTATAGTTCTTGACCTTTAAACACACAGATCCTCCTTATTTTGTTTATAATTATGTAGAAGATGCATAAATCAATAACACACATTAATGTTCCGCTGAGATCATTTTGAATTTAAAGACTGCTGGTATTTTTGGTGTAGGATAAAGTAAGGAGCCCCTAAAAGGACAGTACACAAAAGTATTTTATAAAAATGAAGTGGTAAAAAATAAAAAATAAACAAAAATGAAATATTTCGTTCCCACGAAAAAGTACATGATTGTATTTTGTTCCCTCAAAACATTACTTTTTTTTACCTGTCCTTTTAGGGGCTCCATACAAAAGCTACTTTCTATTTCTTGACTCTCAGGCCATTTTCGACTATACTGCCTACTATACTGTTATCAACCACTCTGAGAAATGCTTCATTTTGAAGAGAGGATGGAATTAAAGGGCACGAAGGAAAGATAAAACATTGCGAACATATCGACGTCTGTTCGATTTATGCTTAAAAAAGTGCTTCCTCGAAAGTAAAACAATTTTTTGTGTTGCATTATATACAAAAGTTAAACGAATAAATAAAACAATAATGAATAGACTGACTTGAGCAGTTCCAGTTGACCTGTCGGGATCGCCTAACTTGACTGTATACAGCAGGTAATGACATCCTACCCACAGATTTCCCTTATCGTCCACGTTGATGTTGTCAGGAGATGTGTACAAAGAAATTTTCTGTAAAAAAAAAAAAAATTGGAAAAATTTAAAGGTTTCCAATTTCGCACCAAACATTTAGGCCAGAGGGAATAGTGTATTGACCACAGAGTTATACCGGTATCTAAATCTGTTTGTTAAAGGTATAAACTATGAATAGTGGTTTCATTCATTCATTCATTTTTATTTAAAAAAAAAACAATTATGTGGCATTTACAAGAGGTAAAAAAGTCCTCAAGCCCTCCTTTGCAAAGTTAAAAGAACGATGAGTAGTTGTGGCGGTCTGTTCAGCCGAACTGTTTGGCGAAGCTACAACTCTAAAAGCCGCTGTTCTTCGGCATTTATACACCCTGTGTGACTAAGAAAATACCTTTCAGAAAATAAACACATTTAATGTTCAAATAGTAGGAATATTTCCTGTTTGGTTTATAATCATTGTCAGGCTAATCCCACAGAGCCCCAGTCGCAAATTTTTGTTTTCCCAAACGACATCGCAAAACAGATTCTCGGACCCTTTCCCCCTTAAAAAAATCTTTGGAAACCAGAAGTGCACTTAAGTGTGAAGAAAAAAAAATAACAAACATTTACAATCAAGTTTAAAGAGAAAAAAGACTCAGAAGAAAAAAAATAAGGTGATAAAAAGAAAACAAAAGACCCATGGTAACCTTCCGCATGGTAGTCAGTAGACTACCGTCAACGCACGTCATAAACCAGCTCGGTCGAAAAGGGTCTTCACAACGTTTCCTGTGAATGTAATAGGAAAGGGAAGGGTACCACACATGCGCAAAAACCTATTATAACGCCTCTTCCTTTGATTCTATATGTTGATTGGCCGAATGTGTGTCACGTTGTGTTGTGTATTTTTACTCTTGCAGTGCACACCGACCAAAAGAACTAAACGGTATTATTATAACACCCAAGCAGACCCTTGTCATTTGATTGGAGGATGGTCGGTCACGTGATAGCAAATAAACGTACCATTGGACGCTACGTCATTCACTGTGCATTTTTCGTTCCATTCACTGTGCATTTTTCGTTCCATTCACCGTGCATTTTTCGTTCCATCCGATTTGTTCTTTTGCACGATCGCCCGCCCTCATTGACGAAAGTGACCATTCGATTAAAAATGGCTAAAGCTTATAGTGTTATCCTCCAATCAAATGACAAAGATCTACTTGGATGTTATAATAAAACAAATAATGAATGTTTTTCATTCGTGCAATAGTAAGAATATTTCATTTGTTGAAAGCTGGAATGTTCCATTCAACTCGGCTTCGCCTCGTTGAATGGAGCATTCCATCTTTCAACTCATGAAAATATTCTTACCATTGCACTCATAAACATTCATTATTTGTATACTATCCAACGATAGCCTAGCAACCGATGTACTATCGAATGGATACCCTGGTACCCTGACTGCATTGACTTCAAGCGTTGATTTAAATGAGCTGTGTGACAACCTCGAACAGGGTGAAACGATCAAATAATACGATATGAGAACGAAGGCAATAATATTAGTCTGGTATACCCCTCTTTCTTTTTGTCAAGATTTCCTGTCAGATTTTATACAGTTGTTTGAAGATTGATTACTACATACGCACAGTTGTTTAACGAATATTACAACAAAAATGGAAGATATTGAGGTGTTATAAAACAAATATGACTGCTTTAACTCATGGCGTAGTAAAACTAGTCACTCTCGGTGATACCCGGAGCCGCCTATTTTCCCTCGGCTCCGCCTCGGGAAGATAGGCTGCTATCACCTCGAGTGACTAGTTTTACTACGCCACTCGAGCAGTCAATATTTGTATACTATACTACGTCATTTGGGGAAAAACAACAATTCGCTCCCGGTCTGATCATATTACACTGAATGAAAACAATGTTTTTTTTGTAGTGATAAGATATGTTATAATTTTTGGTTTATTACTTTTATTGTGCAATCTTTAATGTAATTTCAGTAATTTAGTGTTTCGATTGAGCTCTTAAGTATTTTTAGACATGTAAATTTTCCATTTTAAATTTAAAGTTAGACAATAAATTGAAATTGAATTGAATAAGCAGAATTAAAATTGATAAACTTACTTTCAGTAGTTTCAGAGAATTGTCATCCATCCGCTCTAAAACATGGATCTGTGCATCCATTAACCCTGACACGTAAATGTACCTGAAAAGAAAGATTTGTCTTAACAAAAATTCCCCCTATTGAAATAATTTCATAACGTTTTTCTTACTCCGGCCCCCTTTTTTTTTGGGGGGGGGGAGAGGGCGTAGAAATTAAATTACTTGAAACGAATCTTACACGTGTTATACACAATCATACCATTTTGTCCGTTTTCATTCATATTTTACAATGCAAAAGTATCATTTAGTCTAATACTCGAATGAATGTTCATTACGTGCTGGTAAAAACTGACTCACAGCACACGGACCGAAATTCAAACACATCTTGAATTTTCAACACGTTACACACGTCTTCATCACTGAGATGAAATCCTAAGATGTTATGACCTCTATACTACCTAAGTTGACATTTTTTTCTATTTTTGTTCTCTCTTAGTATTTTATAAGGAAAGTATTGCACATCATTAACGAGTACACATAACGACACATAACAATAAGACATATATTAACCCCCCCCCCAAAAAAAAAATGTCAACAATGTGAGACAATAGATCTTAGTACAAACACCTAACGTTTCCAGTTGCGGTGATCGCAGCCATCTAACCACCCGTACTAAGTGTTAAAGTTTTACATTTACAATAACTATAAAGTCCTTTCGAAACATTGGCTTTGGCTTAGGCTTCGGTGAAGGCTCTAACCGTCTTTTTGAAGCACCGTACCGAAAGCACACGTTTTCAAATAAACTGATGGAGCCTAAGCCGGATACCCAACCCAAAGCCGTGGCTACGAAAAGAGTAATATAATATTACTCCACCTACTTGCCATTCTGGGAGCGATTGATTCCGTTGGACATCACGAAGCCATACGCGACTACCGCTGCCTCGTTCCCGTCGTAATAAGCCACCGTCCCGGTGGGCAGATTCAAGTGAACCTCCAGTATCGCCAGGCGACCCAAGCGGACGTCATTCGTGACGTAAAACGTGTCGGCACTCACTGCTACGACATCATTAGGGCTGAAGATTCATGAAAATATCACTTTTAGCATACTGATTCGGCTAAAACCACTGTCTATAATTAATATAATACCCTACGCCTCAGAGTAATGCAGTACGTGGTATTCACAATACCGCCAAGGGTTGAACCCGCACTGGCCATTTTCAAAATACAGTCGACACACAGTACTGACTGATACTCATGCAAATTACAGTTTCACGCTAATAAAAGACTTCCGATGCTCCGCATAAAAAATTAATCGTTACCGTCATATCCACAGAAAAAAACCCTCTTACTCAATCTTAAGTTTCCCTTAAAGAAAGTGATCATATCAGATTAAATTGACGAGGGATGTAGACTTCTCCCTATGGTGGTAGTAAAACAAATAGTTCATCTGGGGTTATTAATCTTGGTGGCGCCCTCTAATGTTCTTCGTCCTAAAACAGCCACAATTATCAGTTATAAATTTGAAAACATTCTTTGAAATAATTGACGGTGAATGAGGAAGTCTTGCCTGTATATGTTCTCGCTGACGATTGTCTTGGAGTGATGCAGCGAGTTGGAATCCGCCACGAAGTGAAAAACTTCGATGGATGACGTCAATGGAGGCAGAGGCCTGTTCACCAGGAAGACAGTGACTTTACCTGTTGGATATTTAAAGGTATGATACATCGTTGGCTTTTGGAAGAGTTCATTCGTTCCTCTTCTAGTTTTCAATACGCACACCCTCCAAGTAGCCTGTGGAAAATCCGTAAAATAGGAGGTCCCGTCTTCGCGTAAATACACAAAATTACGGCTCATGTTTTGTCAGGTATTTCTTTTTGCAACAAAAAAGTCAAATAAGTCCACTTTAAAATGTGCTGTCCTTTCGAAAAGCTTAAAGGTGCATATCGAGCAATGTGAAAAATCTAGTAATACCGGTACCGTGAAAAGAAAAAAACATTGGTAGTGACGTCTGGAACCAAGACTTTCTGACACTAGTCTCCTTACCAGTCACAGGATCCTCCCATACACTGATTCCTAGTGGGTTCAGTTGCGTCTTGTTGAGAGACTCACTAATGATGTTCACCTCCTTTACATTCATGTCTGGTTGCTTGAAGTCAAAGGTGAAAATACGACCTTGGATTGACCCGATCTCTTCCTCATTCATGGAGATGCCCTTTGAATCGGTTGACAAAATAATCATTAAACACTAAGAACAACAACTCCCGGGTCAGAGTTGACCTGGATTCCCGGTATATAGGGGCCTGACCCATTTTTGCTTCAGGTTGACCAGGAAACTGGTTTAAAAAAAAGAGATTTGACTCGGATTCTGCGTCAGTTTGACACAGTTTTGGGTCAGTTTAACACATTCTGGGTCATTCTGACCCATATAACAAATGGGTCAGGTCCCTGCAACCCGGAATCCTGGTCAATTGTGACCCATATAACAAATGGGTCAGGTCCCTGCAACCCGGAATCTGGGTCAATTCTGACCTGTGAGTTTTACGAGTGTAGTTCTTAAAGAGTAGACACACACGTTTGGTAAAGTCCCATGAGTACGCAGTCTCGGAAGTGTTTGATATCGCAGTAGATTTCTTTATACTCTCGTACTCTAAGAGATCCAAGTACTTGTACTCGGCTGTAGGACTTGGCAGTCGGACATCGGAATACTCGGTATTCGGATACTTGTACTCGTATTCGATGGCCTAAATACTCGTACGTGAGTACTACTTGGCCTTTACTTCCACTCGGCAGTACACCATAGAGTTATATATAAGAACTAAAGGCCTTCGAAACCATACGACAATCTCCAACAAGGAGCATTTTTGACCATTGAGAAAATGGCGCGGACCATTCATTTACACTGGTCACTCATCAGTTTACACAGCAGACATTTTTAAGCGGACATTCGTATGCAATTGTCCCATAGGGATTTTCACGCACTTGAGTACTACTCGGCCTTAATTCCACTCGGCAGTACACGTACTTGGTACTCGACAACAACACTGAAAAACCTTGTTTTTTATATTTTGAGAATGTCATTTCGTACCATGAAAAAAAAGAAGAAAAAGGAGAAAAAGAAGTACTTGATCATACGAACCGATGTTATTATTGCCAATCCACTGGACAGAGTTGTAATGTCCTCCGAACCAACGTCTATTAAAATTGAAACAAAGAAGTAGTTAGTCGACTATATTTGAAGTCGTAGGAGGATGAGTGGTTAAATAATTCTTCTACCGAAATAGGAAATCATTAGAGTTCAAGCTGAGACTGAAGTGTTGGATTGAAGAAACTTGTCAATTCAGTCAGTTTTCCCTTGTCAAACTAATGGTGGAAATAGTATCGGTTTACGAAGTCAACATTTAGCGATCTAGCAACTAGTTGACGTCTGTTTGCAAAACTTTTTGTCAGACATGGACCATGGCGTCCGGCAACTGGGACAATAGGGAGGTTAAACTGTACGTTTCGAGAGAATAAATAACTCAAAAAACATATTCAAAAAAATTATTTAAAAAACGCTAACGTAGACGCGAAAAGTTGTTGCTGTTGCCAAATGACGTCATAAATTTGTGGCCATTCCAGCTGGCGTACGGTCGACTACCCGGATGTTTTGACGTGAAAAATGGTAATAATTGAATAGGCTAGCGACGCTAGCTTATTTGTTACCTGACGTCCGTGGAAAGAAATGTTTCACATTTTCATGTTGACATTCAGGTAAATACGTGTACAGACCCATTATGTGTCTGACAATGGTCATCTCGGACATAATGGCTTGGCATAAAAATATTAAAAAAAACGATTGTCGACTACCATGTTACACATTGGTCCAAACCGACCTCACAAAAAACACGAACAGGGGAGAATCCTTAAAAAAAAATATTGTTTCGCCATTCTTCATTGCTTATGAAGAGGGCTTTCCTCTGGTTCTCACCTATGCCAGGAACGATGCGACACGGGCCCGGGTAATGATTAAACATTTGCCTGTGCACTCCCAGCATGATACTATGAGAGAAAAGACGAAAAAGAGAAGAACAAAACATTAAAACAGGCCGTAAAACTGAAGAACAATGGATCTTTTGGGGGGTAGGTCATTATTGGTCATTATGAGGGACGTGAGTTGACATTAATCAGGTCAATGATCAACCAAAAGAGGGCGGGATCAAACTCTAAAAGGTGTTGACACCATTGGTAAGATTGAACACAAAAATGGACCCAGATTTGCACACAACTTACATGGTATAAAGATGGTCATGGTGGGAAATTTCCATTGAACTACCTTTTGCCACGAAATGCTATACTCTTTGAGAAATGAGTTAAATAATTTGTTTTGAAACTCGATGTTTGAAAACAGTGAGAACACTAATTTGATGAGGTTTGTTTCGCCATTTTCCGGTGATTCTGATGTCCGATTGAGCTTAAACAAAGGTTTCACAGATTTGTTATTTTATGTAAATTTTGGTTCACACA
The DNA here is from genome assembly GCA_911728455.2 of Marthasterias glacialis. NCBI lineage: Eukaryota > Metazoa > Echinodermata > Asteroidea > Forcipulatida > Asteriidae > Marthasterias > Marthasterias glacialis. The sequence continues at coordinate 14,882,329 of OU452223.1, forward strand.
ATGTGTGGATACTGGTCTTTGACAATTACCAAAATTGTACAATCGGATGAGACGCATGTGCCCCGAGATATTTTGTCCCAATGTTACCAAATGTTGGAGTCAAAGTTTCCGGCAAGGAATGCTTCGGTTGTCGGTGCTTTAATCTTATTGACGAACGAGGAATCCAACAGAGATGGCAGTAAGGCTTACAAGCACGGACAAAAGTGTTGGGACAGCGTATACCGCGCACCCCGCGCCCCCGTTTCAGTGTTGTCAACATGCCGCTAATTGCGTTAAATTAAACCATGAAACATGCTTTATGTAGAGATGGTCATACAATTTGGCCCATGGTCACGTTGTGGAAATACTGAAGCATCTGTAAGTGTAATAAAAAGTGGTCAACACTGAGCCGGGGGTGTCCCAAGGAATTTTGTACCAGATTGTAGTGGTCGCAGATATTTCTTACATAATTTGACGATATAATGAAATATAATGACAGGTATTTGACAAGAAAGATCGCCGTTGGTCGTGATTACCCCTTGGGGTTATATGGTGCTTTGTCAATGAACCGCAAATTGATTCGTGTGCCGATTATTATTACTTTTTTTAGTATCATGCCATGGGGCAATTTGTTGACACACGTATATCGGAGAGTTGGGTGACAAACTCGACTCATGAACTCGAAAGGTCGAGTCGTATTTCTGAATGCATTCAGCAAAATGTATTGACCCATTTTCGAGAATTGATGTATGGCAGACACTATAGGAGTGCAGTAGCGCACTATTTGGTTTGGATGTATATACAAATCTACCAAATCCAAATAGTGCCCTGGTAAAGTGTCCACCATATCAAAATGGCTTGTAATGTGTCCACCATTTTGAGATGTATTATATCATGAATATCTTGTCTTCAAATGCAATCATTAAAAAAATCACCTTTAACTATATAATAATTATAGATCATGTATCGTTTGACATGCGGTAGACTTACCAAAATTTCAGGAATCGATGAAACAAAAGTGCAATAATTGCGAAGAGAACAGCTTTGAAGACAAAACTCGCCATGGCTCAGCTCTGTACACCAACTCGACTTCGGTTGTACTGATAATAAATACGTCAACAGCCAACGAAATGCATTGCTTACTTTGTACAAAGTCACACACGCGATTGCATTTAACCAGTTATTTCACAATCATTTGCATTCTGTTGAAATTCTAAAGCTGCCAGCACAGTTTGACCTTTGCATTGGCCGCCATTGTTATGGATGGTGGAGACTTCCTGGACTCTCCGGTGATCGATCCGCATTATATGTACATGTGGGATATAGGGACGATATCGATATCGATATCGATATCAATAATTTGTTAAGTTTTAACACGATGTCGTTTCTATTCTCTTTGCATTTACAATTTTCTTGTACCCCTATAATAGGACTTTCACCATCCCCTATAGCCCATCAAACTAGACGAAAAGTCTAAAATCTTCCACAATGTCATATGATTTTTAACAACAATATAACTTTAACGGAACCCAATGCTTGAAAACGCGCGAGACTTGAATAGTCCATGAAGCCCTGGAATTATTTGTTCTAACTCTTTTTATTAAAATATCTTTAAGGGTACACTTCATTAAACAAAGAGAAAATCATGCGCCAAGCCTCGCGAATTTAATGTAAAGCCACAACATTTTTCTGTGAACCAAATATTTGAAGGTCATGGCTTTTGTGGATGGTTGAAAATGGTCCAATATTGTGCCCATGGGGTTGTTGACTTCCAACCTGGAGCATTGTGGGTACATTAGCCCTCCCAAATAAATTGCTGAAAGTGTGGGGTCACTTTTCAAGGTGGAGTCTGGCCAGTATATTTGTTCAGGGGTGTTTTGGAGCGTGGCTCAAACATTCTACGGACTGACCTACGTAAAATTGAACAGAACAATGTTTTAGTTGTCAGCAAATTGATTTAATTTCAAGAGGCTCATAGATCATTTTAGTACATCTATGTAGGCCTATATGTATACTAATTTATATGTATGTATACTAATACTGTATTTTTTGAATATTTAGAATTAAGCATTGGTTGCATAGGGAGCTTAGTGTGATGCACCCATAAGTTCGTACAAAGCGCCCTCTTCAGTCCGACGAGTCGTTTGGTGTTTTTTAATCTTTGAATTCTAAGTGAAAGTTTAAGGTTATTATATCGTCTTAGATCAAGACCGAACCAAGACATCAACTTGAAGCCAGGTTGTACGCAAATGATCAGAGAGAGAGAAAGAGAGGGAGAGAGAGGGAGAGTGGGGGGGGGGGGGGGGGGGGAGAGCAGCGAGTGCCGTCTTGGGACGCTAGAACCCCCGGCCGCGCCAGCATCAACGACAAACCAACTCCATCACAATTACAATTTAAAAGTAGATTTCTCCCCGGCATGGGTTTTCGAGTTTAATCACTTGGCTATAACAGATTTGAATATTTCTCGAAGGCTTTTTTGCTTGATTTGCCTTTATTCGTGTCACCTTGTCATCGTGTCAATTACACTGAATTGTATACTAACGTGATTCGATGATGAAGAAAGGGAAAAGCATAAGCCAACAAATTCTGCTTTCTCGAAAGCTTAATTAATGTTTTGTTTGGTTGATTGTGGTTCTTCAAAATTTAAATGTTCTTGTCATGAATGCAAAACTGCAATTACATAAATGTATCAGTTAACCTTCCCTCAGAAAAGTGTTTTCACAGGTATTTTTTACACATGTTTCAGATCATCAAAATTGATAACCATGCTGCGGTTTCACCATTTAGTGTATTTTATGGTGTTTCTCTTTTACAGAAAAAACTGACCAAGTTATCAATTCTTTCAACAACCAAAGCACCAAGTTGACAGCGTGTAACTCAAGAAAGGAAAACACGCGTACTTCGAAAAGAATTGATGCTGTGTCCTTCTTAATTTGGTTGTTTTTACCGTTTGAAAGTGCTAATTGATTTTCTATGTTTTTTAAAAATGTGGACACTGAAAAATTAAATTTAGTCTAACCTAATCTAGTCTCATCTAACCTAATCTAATCTAATCTAATCTAATCTAACCTAATCTAATCTAAAATACTCACAGCATTTAATCTTATCAGGACCGGTGAGTCAAAATGTGCACCCCACCATGTTTTTGCCCTTATTTTTTCAAGCTGCATCCGATCACCACCAAACTGTCAGACTTGTTCAAAATTTATGTAGGTTCGTTTGAAAACAGTTATTTAAGGGGAACCGGTTTGTTTGACCTTGGAAACACACTATTTTCACGTTTTCGTAGTGAATTGTTTCTCAACAAAATGTCCACATATTCCCCCACCCCCCCCCAAAAAAAAGTGGTAGGGTAGTGATGTGTCATGTGATAGTGTTAAATGCATTGTGATATTTCAAAATGGCCGCCTTATCAGGCGGCCAACTCAGATTTGTGTTTTCAGCCTGTATTAAGGAGTAGTTTTTAATGGATTTGTTTTACGTTTTAATTTCCAACTTTTCAGGCAAAAAAGTAGAAGAAAGAAACCCACGCCAACCCCCCCAAAAACAACAACAACAACAACAACAACAACAACAACAACAACAACAACAACAACAACAACAACAACAACAACAACAACAACAACAATAAAGCAAGCAAGCAAGCAAGCAAGCAAGCAAGCAAGCAAGCAAGCAAGCAAGCAAGCAAGCAAGCAAGCAAGCAAGCAAGCAAGCAAGCAAGCAAGCAAGCAAGCAAGCAAGCAAGCAAGCAAGCAAGCAAGCAAGCAAGCAAGCAAGCAAGCAAGCAAGCAAGCAAGCAAGCAAGCAAGCAAGCAAGCAAGCAAGCAAGCAAGCAAGCACGCAAGCACGCAAACAAACAAACAAACAAACAAACAAACAAACAAACAAACAAACAAACAAACAAACAAACAAACAAACAAACAAACAAACAAACAAACAAACAAACAAACAAACAAACAAACAAACAAACAAACAAACAAACAAACAAACAACCCAACATACAAACAAACAAACAAACAAACAAACAAACAAACAAACAAACAAACAACCCAACAAACAACCCAACAAACAAACAAACAAACAAACAAACAAACAAACAAACAAACAAACAAACAAACAAACAAACAAACAAACAAACAAACAAACAAACAAACAAACAAACAAACAAACAAACAAACAAACAAACAAACAAACAAACAAACAAACAAACAAACAAACAAACAAACAAACAAACAAACAAACAAACAAACAAACAAACAAACAACCCAACAAACAAACAAACAAACAAACAAACAAACAAACAAACAAACAAACAAACAAACAAACAAACAAACAACCCAACAAACAAACAAACAAACAAACAAACAAACAAACAAACAAACAAACAAACAAACAAACAAACAAACAAACCAACAAACCAACAAACAAACAAACAAACAACCCAACAAACCAACAAACAAACAAACAAACAACCCAACAAACAAACAAACAACATAATCATCAACCGGGCCTCATCACTGCAGCCGGGGCCCTGAAAGCTGCTGGTGCTATAGATTTGTAAGTGGGGAAATATTAAATATAAAATTTCCCTTAAAATTGGATAAACTAGTGATTATAGCGCCTTCATGGTGAACCAGTAATAAAATTTTATTGATTTTGTCACATTAAACAAGTTTGCAAAGTTTTATAGCATTGTGATAAAAGATACGGAAATTATGGGAACATACGATTGAAAAGAAAATGGGGAAAAAAACAAAAACAAACAAATGCCCTCTAGTGGTGATTTTTTTATATTTTTTATTTATTTAGTTTGTTTACGTCAACATGTAAAACTTGGTGAAAAAATGAACATTTGTGGCAAGTTTCATAAAAAAATAGATCCTGGACATTGAAAAATTGGTCTATAACTTTGTGCCCCTCCCCCGTCCCCGAAAGTTAAAAAAGAGAAGAAAATGAAAAAGAAAACCCCCAGTCCTGATCAAGTTAAGGACATATGATAATCTTCCCGATGTTTTGATTGGCTCTTATCATGCTATGGGCTTTACCAACGTCCTCCAACGGGAAGACTTTGAATACAACCGGTTTCAACTTATCTCCAAAATGTGGCATGACATTCTCGTTGAATGCTCTTATCAGTTCGGCTTTATACTGAAACAAACAAAAAGTAAAGACGTTTATAGAAACAGTGAAGGAAATTTAGTCCCTTAACAAATCACGCAAATTAATATGCAGGCACTCACCTCGATACTTCTCGGCAGAAGCGTGGATCCCACAATATGAAGCCTCTTCCAAAGTATCTTCTGAATAACAGCGCCCTCTACTTTCTCATCCCCAAGTACGCCACAAACAACCCATGTCCCGTCGTCTTTGATGACGCGCATGTTTTCATGCCAGAAGGAACCTCCTATCACATCCAGTATTACATCAACACCCTTGTCTGGAAATCGAAATCAACTGAAAAATTAAAGAACCCTCGCATAGATAACAACTACAGTGCTTGTAACTCCGTGGCCGAAATTGTATTAGAGGTTTTAAAATTGCAAGGCCCGATTTGCGTCGAAAGAAATTGTTTAATTAAACAAAATTGTCTGAACGAATTTTGACAGATGATGCTGTTTCAAAACGAAAGACACCAAAACTTTCGCACATACCACAGACAATGCACAAAGAACATGTAACATGCACAATGGGAGACTTTTGAGACGTTAGCGGGCGCCCCAGTAACCGGTCCTTTTCTATTATGAGACCAATAGAAAAGGAGCGGTTACTGGGGCGCCCGCTAACGTCTCAAAAGTCTCCCATTGTTTTAAATGGCCGATGGACGTGAGATAATCTCGGGATCGTGACAATAATTAATTTTTAGTTCTTATTCAAATACCTCTTATCATTGGTGGATTTGTTCATGCAATCCCTCAAATAGGGGAAGAGGAAGTTATGTTTGTCTCACGACGGATTCATTTACCCCTCCCTGTTCTTAGCTGTGCCGTGAAGAGACTTACGTTTATATCTCGCTATGTCTTGTTTCTGCGCATTGGGGCAAGTTTCTATCCCTTCAAAAAGTAGCTCACACCTCGAGTGGCCTTTGGGCCTTGTGGTGGGCGAACTGCATTAAACAAATCTAATGTATATTAATTGCGATTTGAAATTCAAATCTAAATTTTTGGGTCAAATCGGCCAAAATATTCTTATACTTACTCTCGGTGTACTCTAAGATTTTCTCCGCAAAATCAACCTCCTTGTAGTTGAAGCCAGCCACTGCACCTAGACTTAGGGCCGACTGAATTTTAGCCTCTGTTCCAGCCGTTACTATGGCTTCAGCCCCTGCCAGCCGGACGAGTTGAACAGCCGCAGTCCCCACTCCACTGCCGGCTGCATGCACGAGAACTTTGTTCCCTTTCTTCACATGACCTGGTGGAAATGGTACAACAAGGTTAACATTGAATTCCAGCCCGAAAGGTCGTTGCTTGACTTGGGTTTTAAAAAAGAGCATACATTTTTATTCAATGAACGGGGACTGTGACTTTGGATTCTCTTTCCTGGTGCTTTTTCCCACCCTCAGCAACAATGTAGATAAAGTGCCATAAATCAAGCGACAATCTTCATAACAGGTATTCATAGATCAACAAGCAGCTTTCCAGTCGAAAACGAAGTCCTCACTAATACGAAAATCTGATTACCCACGAAATGAAGCAACTGGTAAGCAGTGAGCCAAACTTCTGGAATAGAAGCAGCCTCTTCCATGGTCATGTGACTTGGTATGGGTATCACGAGATCTTCATTAACAGCAACGTACTCGGCATTTCCTCCTGCTTTCAAAAGAACAGCCACGCGATCGCCTGGCGGAGATAATTCAAAAAACAACAACAATAGAAATACCTAATTGGTCGTCACATCGAACTATATTCAAATATTTATGTGGCTCCTAGCCTAATGCCACGAAGGTACCAAAGAATCACAGTTGCTGTATCACTATCTTGATTGGCGACAGTAGTGTCAGTTGCCGGTAGAGGGCGCAACATCGACTGGCTGGGTGGGACTGGGGTGTACTCATAGAGTTATAATAAGAACTAGAGGGCGTACAAACCATGCGACACGGCCCGACAAGGAGCCTTTTTTACCATTGAAAAAATGGCGCAGACCATTCATTTACACTGCTTACTCATCCGTTCACAAAGCAGCCATTTTCTAAGTGGACATTTGTATGCAATTGACCTATAGGGATTTTCGCCCAAGGTGAGTCAGTGGAGTTCCGTGCGTGACATTGCGAGTGCTCCCTCTAGTTCTTATATATAACTCTATGTGTGTACTACACTAAATACGTCAACAATCGTGCGCAAAACTGATTATCATAATTTGTAACCCACAACTTTTTTTTGAATAATAATATTTTTGGGGTCATGCAATAAATATATTGTGTAAAAGAAGTTTTGGGTATACTTGATAAATTGTGTCTGTAAAGATGGTCCTATTGGGCCTCGGAAGTGGAGGGATGATTCATGAGTGGCAGCAAGTCGGTTTGGGAAAAAGGACATTTTCTGAGGGCAATTAGCAAAAATTCTCAACGGCTAACCTACTAAAAATTGAAAAGAAAAATAAAGTTCAGTTGTCAAAAAATATATTTGGTTTGTTTTCTAGAGGATGAGAGACTTAAATATTGTGTGAGTATTTTTGAATATTTAGCATTTAGCATTGGTTGTTACGGCAGCCTATTTAGTGTGGATTCATGTTGCGACTGCCGGCAACAACGTTAACAAAACTAACGTCGCCAACCAAGACTAATGTGTCATCACCGACCTTGTTTCCACTTGGGGCATTCCTCGCCGACTTTCACTACTTCTCCCGCTGCATCCAAGCCAATGATAGGTCTTTCTCCTGCGGGAATCTTCCTAGATCCATCCACCTTCAAACAAGACGCACACAAAATCGCGTTAACAGGCCTATTCGTTTTATGTTCGCTGGCATAACTCAGAAACTGCACAAACACACAAAATATATATTACACATCCCATTTCAAACATCTATGATTTGGTGTATGATTGTATACACTACTCTCTAAATGTAAAAGAGTGAAAATTTTCACTCGCCAGAGTGGTGTCATCAGTTTGGCTCTTTTGAGAGTGAAACTCACTCTTCACCACTCTTTTTTGAGTGAAAGTGGAGTGAATTTCACTCTGAATCTAGTGAAAATACATGTTTTTCACTTTACAAAGAGTTGTCCGCCATATGGCTCCTTGCAAGAGTGGTATGGCGGACAAAAAGAGTGGTTTTCACTCTTTTACATCAAGAGAGTATCTTCAGACGAATAGTTCTCGCACAAGCTGGGCCGGAAAGACCCCAGTGGAAGCGACATTCAATCTATACCAGTCTTTCGGCTGGTAGACCAGCACGTTAAATCTCTCTTTTCCAACCTCTCTGTAGATGCAGTCAAAGAGTTTGACAACAGCTCGTTTTATATATAAAAAGATACAAAGACACCCGAACGAAGGCGACATCGTACCAACTGTTTGTACCACCCAAGTTGTCATTAATTACCATAGAGTTATTTATAACGCACCTTTCCCTGGTTCTTTATCCTGATTGGCTGAAACACGGTCGCGCGGGGTGAACTAATATAGCCTAGTGCATGAAATCTGCACCACACGCACCGCACGCGCTTCATCTGGGGGAAAACGCGACTTACTCTTCTAACCGACATTTTGGACTGAGGTGTGTTATAAAACACATGTGGGCTGGCATTATTCGGGTAATAGTGCGCGTCCATGCATCCCTCGGGCCTGTGAGTGACCAGGAGAGGGTCCTATTTCCCTCAGCCTTCGGCCTCGGGAAATAGGACCCTCTCCTGGTCACTCACAGGCCCTCGGGTTGCATAGACGTGCACTATTTCCCTCATTGCCAGTCCATATATGTATAGTATATAGCTCTATATTAATTTTACATATAAATACATACCTGACTAATATCGATTCTGTTGATGCTACACGCTAACACCTTCAGTAGAATCTCCCCCTTACCCTGTTCGGGCCTCGGCACTTCACCGATATACAGTACCTCTGGCCCCCCGCATTTATCAAACTGTACCGCTTTCATCATTGCCATTGCAAATATTTAGTGCACTTTTTGGGGGGACAGAGAAAGGGTAAAAAACATAGATGCGAACGAATGTTGTGTGAATGCTAGGGGTCACAGGACAATAAAAGATCGCGACCAGATGGTTTTTAAAGGGCTGTGTCGTCATGATTCCATGGCCGTGCATGTAAAGATAAACTCTAACCCAGACACTACACATGCTCGCTCTTGGGTTCAATAATCACAATGGGTGCCGTCCACTGATCTCCATTAACACGGTCAGAATGGAGAGCAATGGTGCCGTCTTTGTGAAATTGTGATGTGACCGCCGGCGCGCACGCTCTCGCAGTAACCTGGTTATTCCATTTACTGCTATAATCATGACGACACATCCCCTTTAAATACACTCTTCATCTGTCAAACAAAGCTGTAAGCGTTAATTGTGCAAGTGACAGTTTATTGATCAAGCTTTTGGATGATAATCTACATGTAATTGTTTCAGAAATGAATATTTAGTGCTGATATTTTTTAATTTGCACATTGGAGTGTTATATCAAAGTGTATAAGGATGAAATAAATTGAAATGATTTTTTTTCCTCGTTTGTTTGTAGGCTCAGATGTAATTTTTCTAATAACAAGTCTAACAATATCAATGTCAAAACCCAATGGTAAATATTATTCTATATTTTAACAATTCCTTAACTCGGTGATATTGCAGGAACAATGAGGGCCGCTAAAATTGAAAAAAGGTGCCCGTCCCAGCATAGGCTTGATCCAATTCGGACTTTCTACTACTGATTTCACTGCGTTCTTGCTTCGGCCATTGCCCCATGATAGTGCGCCCCCATGGTGGTGCGCCCTCATGTTGCTTTTCCGTCCCAACTTTTAGAATCGTCACAACTATAGCTGGGACTGGTCCCAATTTGAGTGTAACAGTTGGGACGGCTGGGATCCAGAGATCTGGGCCCAATTTCATGGAGCTGTTTATAAGCACAAAAAGTAGCTAAGCACAATAAAAATATGCTCACCAGAATATGGTTACCAGCCAAAATACCATTTCCCATGTGACATCTGTGACTGGTATCCTGCCCATTTTTGCTTAGAAGAAAGTTCTTAAGCAGTACTTTGTGCTTAAGCAGCTCTATGACATTGGGCCCTGTCATCAAGCAGGGAACCAACGGCTGTTATACATTGCATTGGATGGTCGCAACACTAGACTGCTGGTGGTTAGGCGGTGAGGGTCAATGCAGTTGCGTGTAGTGACAAAGAATTAAATGATTCTCTCAAGTTTTGCCATGAGAATTACTGCATACCACGTATAAGCTCCGTTGTAAGCCGAGAGAAACTTGAGAGGGTCGAAAATTACAATTCCGGACTGAACAGTGCCACATTTTGCCGGCCGAACTTTCTAGCATCATCATTTCACTGGCTCGTGAATTACATCCCGATGGATAAAGACGATGGACCAGTCAAAGTCCAAGTTAGTGTTATAATGATAACGGTGACCACACTAGATGAGGTCTGAATCATTATGCAAAGTCCTGTATACTCACATCAATACATTTCTGTAAATCACAAAATTTAAGGGGCATTGTTGAAATGTGGTGAAATAATAATTACTGTCCAGTGACTTTTGGGTAACTTTTGAAAACTTTGTCCGTTTTGCTCACAAGCGTAGCCCCCCTTGGTCAAGATGAACGCATTCATGTTTTGAAATGACTATTAATAAGCACACGATCCAATGTAAGGGTATTTTTTATTTGCATTGGGCGTAGCTCAAAAGGACCTATCCTGTTGGTAAGTGATGACGTTTTGGAGCCGGAAGTGCAGTGTAACGAAAGCTCATGTACATGTATGTATACCGTTCGTTTACACTGCACTTCAAGCTCCAAAATGTCATCACTTACCAACAGGATGGTGAAAAAGATTCACTTTCATTACAAATGAAGTTAGGCCTTAATGACACTGCGAGGTAGCAAATGAATGATCCTGTCACCTAGTGAGCAGAACAGCCTCTCACTCCTTATATAAAAAAAATTAATAATAATGAATAATGGACAATCACCATAAAGTTAAATATACAGAAAGATAATGTAGAGACACGGGAAGGAGGCCGGTCCTCTAAATAAAAAGGGCGAGCATTCACCACATACATAACAAAATGCACAATGACTTCTTAGACTTCTAGAAGACTTCTAAAAAACACAACAGCACAGTACAGCCTCAGTAGTTTAAAATACAACTAGTACAGTATTCATAAGTACAAATACAATGTGAGGTCAAGGGTCAAAACGTGGCTTGCTACACGCTTCCGTCATACACAAAGGTTCAAGAAACGATTCTATCACTATCAGAGTCTCCAAAAATTCATTATTTCTCTGATGAAATGATTAGTAACAAGACAATATACTCACAGGGAGTGTAAAGCTAACCTATAAGAACTCCTATAGAAAAACATCTTGTCTCTAAGTATCTAGGGTAGCTCCTTCTCTTCCACCACTACTCTTCTGACAGTTATTGTTTACCATGTCAGTTTTATTGAATTCCAGTTTGTTAGTTTGTTATTTGTTTTGTCTGTCCTGCCTCTGTTTTCCTGTCTGTCTCTGTGTGATTAGAGTTGTTTTTTTGCTTTGTTCGCTGTATTGTTGACAGGCATTTCTAAACAAGACTTTTGTCTTCTGAATATGTCTCCATAATTGCCCCTGTCTTATTTGAGTCATAACAACCTTATTTTGTTACTGTTGCTTTCTTTAAATTTGTTTGTCTTAATGACCTTCTGCAGTGATTATTTGCTGTGCATTTTGGAAGTCAATGTTGAGATGAATTGAATTGAATTAACCCTTCCATATAAATAACACTTAGGAGCATGGCCAGAGCCATGCTCCCTACAAAATAGAGAGAATTACCAACATAAATCAAATGTGCCCTTTCGCTGCTGAAAGCTAACAGAAAAAAGAGTGTAAATGATGGGGACACAAACATTAACTTGTTATTGTTAATATGCAAATCACAAAGTTAGACACTTGAACACTGAGGGCGCACTTGGGTTCCCTATGCATGGGTGACAACACTAAATAAGGCCAAGTTCGCCAAAGGACCATTTGTCGACTAGAGGTCGATGTTGCCTGGTACCCAACACATGTTTTTGAGGATGAGTACCAGTTAATATCAGCCACTAGTCGACAAAAGGTCCCTGCGCGAACTTGGCCTAAAGTAAAATCCATGCACCGAGCCTCATTAATAAAATTAATAAAATGTAAACACGCAACTTTTTCTGTAAATCAAAGATTTGAAGGTCCTTGTTTTATGGATTGTTAAAAAATGGTCCAACATTGTTCCCCTGGGGTTGTTGACTTTCATCCTGGAGCATTTGGGGTACACTGGCCCTCTAAAAATGGCCCATTTTGTTAAACAGTGTAGGGTCATTTTCCCAAGAAGGAGTCTGGCCACTTTACTCGTTCAGGGGTGTTTTTATTTTGGATCAGCCTACCAAAATTTCTTAAAGGCTAACCTACTAAAAATTGAAAAGAAAAATGAAGTTTAGATGTCAGAAAATTGATTTGTTTTCTAGAGGCTGAGAGACTTTTAAGTATTTTTTGAGTATTTTTGAATATTTAGCATTTAGCATTGGGTGCTATGGGAGTTTATTTGGGAGTTTTTTTTTAAATAAATATTCTTTTAGGACTTTTTATGTTTTAGAAACAATTTGTGTGTGTTTTTAAATATTGAAATAATTTCAAATTTAGCGTGGGTTGCTATGGCACTTGTATTCAGTAGCGTGTCACAAGTCGAACATTGGCATGGAACTGACAGGTGAGGGCGCAAGTTATAGACCTTTCTTTTACAACGTCACTGTCGCGAGTTTTGTCCTTGGTTAGCAAAAATACGGGCAGCCTTCGTTGCAAAAATACAACATAATTTTACCAAAATGACAAACAAAATTTACTATCCAAAACAAAAAGTAATCTTATATTTCATAGTTTTAATTTTTTACTAGAAGGGGCGATTTTTTGCCATGCCATTTTTCTACATTTTTTGAGACTCATGGCCTCCCATACAACATGATGGTCAAGAAAGGTCTGCAAGCTGCTTTTAATATTTTAAAACAAAACGACACTAATTTTTCGGAACAGTAATCTCATCCTCATTCAGTAAGTATAAAAAAGATAATAGTAGTAATAGTACAAATGAAAAAAAAACCAAAAAACAAAACACGAACTGTGTTCACATTTTAGTGAAAAACAACGAGAAATAGTTTATAGTATCAGAGTTTTTGTGGACGTTCGTTATAATGTGCTTACCGTATTTAAACTGCTGCGATTGAAATAAGCACTCCGGTCGTCATGACATTATTTTCTAGACTTTTTTGACAGTATTTCAGACGGGAACATTTCCCTGGCGGATTCGCACTGATGTTAATGTTATAATCAGTGAGCTTTCAGATTAAAAGAAGTCAACTTTTCCCCGGCTAATTTGTTTAAGTCCTGAAGACATAGTATTGCTCATTCAGTGAGAATCCAAGTGACTAGGTCATGTTAATTGCACTGAATTTCTCTGTTTAGGTGTACTGACTGTACTCCACAATTAATACACCACATTTCCATGGCAGCTGCTCCGTGTATAGCAGGTTTGAACTTTGCTACAGTGTTCGGAAAAATTCCTTTCTCCCATCATGAAGTCTTTTTGAATTAGTCAAATTGTCCGGAAACACCGCGAGCACTTCATGTTGGCAGGCGTAACACGGGGGTGGTGGAGCTGCGCCGCGCTGTTCGCGCCGCGCTCCCGTCTTCACCTCGTTTAGGGTTGTTGACGGCGACTGTCCAAGTCGCCGGATTAGACTAATTTGTCAGGGGCTGAATTCAGTCCGGTCCGCTAGATCGTTTTAATTCCCGTCACATGTTATTTGGCATTCCAAGAGCGTAAAAAAAAAGTTCAAGGCGAATTAAGTGCGGCCGCCAAAGCGTCCTTGGGAGACGAAATGGATTTTACATCGACGGCATTCTTCCAACTACTTAAACCGTGAAATGGAAACGACTGGCACAAAACAAGAAGCCTTTCCAATGAAACAGTCAGGCATAAACTTACAGTTAACATTGTTTATTGACAAAAGCAATTGTTTATTTTTAATGGTAAGCTACAGTAGATATGATTGGTATTGATAAAAAAAGACTTTCAATTTTTTGGTCTGGAAGCTTGTACTTCAAAATTTGTAGTCACCGCTACCTGTATCACTACTCACTAGTCCCAAGAAATAATTTCCGTTAAATACGGTACTGTCAGTATGTGAGGTTTCTCGACCGTCACTCCAAGTTGGCCAAATTAAAATAAGAACAAATAAACAAAAATAGCGGACAAAACCTCTTTTTTTTCTCGATAGTGTGACAGATCAGTTTTGATGAAAGTTTTCACAAGTTTGTATGGTGTTTGAAGAAAGCCGGGGAATATAAATTATGAATGTATTCCTGTATAAATAATGATTTACGATATTACGTATAGTTTTGTCTGAAATGGAACCTGGGCTAGAAATCATAAAGAAAACAAGCCAGAGCCATTCCAGTCTTTCATCAAGTAAATTATACATGTAGAATTGACAAAACGTAGGCTAAAATTCGTTGGAAACAGTGCATGTTAACCTTGCCGTTTTATACTGACATACAGGGTCTTTTTGCGTTTTTATCATGCGTCAGTTAAATAATATCATTTCCTCGTTTACGGCATTTTTCTTTGCAGGGCAGTGAACTCTCTGCTCATTAATAAGAAACATGTTGACTCCAAAGAGTTCTGTCTTAATTTAGCTCAATTGAATTAACTGTTCATTAATAGTAGAAGGTCGACCGCATCAAGACTAGTGTTACTTGGTCACGCGCGTTACGTCCCGCACCCTCTTGGGCATGGATCGAACTTGAAGAAATCACGGTGGGGTCTGTCTTGTTAACCACACACAGTTTTGTTTTTACCAGAACCAGTTACGAGTTTTTTTTTATATCTTAAAACAAGCAGTTTTAGATATGCTCTGAAAATCAAGTTATAACATAAATGTATCAGGGAGGTCTGTGTGTGACAGCAGTGATTACTTGGGGATCTGACTATCTGCACTTCAAGCCTCAGTTTGTGTATATCGTTCTGAAGAGGATAAAACAAGATGCCTGCACTATGATAACGAGAGGTTTTGGGGTGGGTGGGTAGATGTTTGGGGCGGGTGGAAAAGAAGTTTAACTTAAAAGTTTTAAAGGGTGTATTATATAAAAAGGGAGTGCTAACTAGTCCCCAGACTTCTTACGTCTTCCTCTGTTTTATTTGACATTTAATTTGTGTTATCTAGAATTTTTACCCTCATTATTATCAGTTACAGTCCGTTATTTATTACCGGGGACGGTGTTGTCAAAAACATTGCATGAGATGAAATCAATTTTACGGCAGGATTACTTAACACTGAAGACTTATTACAACAACTGTGTGAATATCAATAATTATTTGACGGAAGCAAATTAAATATAATATCGTCCCCTGCATTTTATAACAATATTAATAGGCAAAAGGAAACACAAAATTATTCTGTGGGATGTTGACACTAATGTATTGTGATGTAAACTGTCAGATATTTTCCCCGAGGTTTTCTGAAACCCAGTTAATTGTTATTGGATGGAAATTCGTGCTTCCATAAATCATCACTCGAGAAGAAAAATGACTGAAAAAATATTAAGCAAAATATACTGTCATTTTTTCTTATGCTCAATCCATCAACATAATAAGTATATTCCTACGCACTTGCGAATTTCACTCAATTTCTTACAATTGTTATTTATAAATAAATTGCAGTTAATATTGGACGATATTGTTGATCAATGTTGACGCCAGCTCAAGAATCATGAGGTGTATGTATTATGGGGTGAAGTAAGGGCCTTGTGAGTTGTGGGTCTTCAAAAAATGCTTTTCCCACCAGGTTTATGTTAAAGTTGTACCTTGGATATGAATTTTGCAGACAATTTGACAATACTTATGGAATGCCCCCATATACCGGTACGTCTGGAAGGTTGCGTGTGTTTGGGAGGGGGAAATTTACCTCTTGGGAAACACAAGAGTTTAGAGGGAACCTAAGGTAGTCTGAACTTGCAGTGAAAAGAGTGATTCCATTCAGACGTCATGGGTTCCAAATTTTGGGTCCAAACAAATAATCTTGGTTGGATTCATGTTTTGCTACCAACCCCCGACTCGCCCCATGGTGCCGCCATTGTTGGTCGGGAATTCTGTTTCATCATCAGAGAATCATTTGACTTCATATTTCACTTTCGATTCCAATGTGACAAGATTGCAAAGCTGCCACAAGAATGTTGTGTTAGCATAATTATGAGATTAAAAGGCAAAAACAGCAAACATATGGACAGAGTATAGTGTCAAGATTATTTGCTTCATAAAGATTCGAAGATGATGTTTTGTTTAAACTTGACAGTGGAGGGTATCCTGCTCCAACCAGGCCTAAACCAAGCAAGGCGTCTGAATCCATCTTGAAACAATGGGAACTGTTGACTGAAAAAGTTGAATGGTTATTTGTCATTTATGAAGCGCTTAGCGCTGGCAAAACGGAGGTGTGGCGCGCAGCTTGCAATCATGCATGAACTTTACAATTTTATCCAGCCTTTGATGGCATTATAAACGGTTTACCATGCAAAAAAGAAAATATAACGGTACTGGTTCAATACCGGTACGTATAAAAGGAGACTCATGGCCGCTAGGTGGCAGCACACATACCAGGTAAATTTCCATTTTTAGAAGTTCTGAGCAAAGAGTTACTTGCTGACATGGCGTCCAGTGCACATTTCAGCCTGAGTTCCCCATCTTGCGCCCTCGGCGCTCTATAATCTTTGGTTTTTAGTGTGCACGTGTTTATATCGGCACCATTTCCATGAAGAGACATAATGACACATGCAGCCAAACTTTCGTGTTTGGAGACAAGAGCGTTTGAAGTTAAACTATTTATGCTGTATGATCGGGTGATATAATCCATATTGTGCTAATTAGTGTAACTACAATTACAACAGTCCGTGAAACTTTCATCGAATTAGGTAGTCAAGTCTGGAGAAAGTATTGAAAAGGTTAAAGATTTGTTTTTGATTTTGCGTTTGTTCTTGTACGCGTTTATTTCAATTAGGAGCTAAAAGTGTTGGGATGTATAATTTACCAACCATACATTAAAGGGATGGGGTCTACTGACTGGTAAGTGCATTATGGTATACTAAGACTTTATAAGAATGTGGTGGGCTATATGTATATATATGTATCACAGAACCGCCCAACAAAAAAGGGCTGGTTAGCTCAGTTTGTAGAACGCTCGTACGGTATCTGAGGGGTCTCGGGTTCGAAGTTCAGCTAAATTTTCTATACCCATCCTTAATTTATACAAATAGTAAATTTCCGTTAGATCACGTGAGGGTACGTTTATACATTTCTTTTATCAGCAAAAAAGAGAGATTTGAGTGGCAGGAAAAGATAAATGAATTAATTAAAAAAACACCTGTGAATAACAGGAACGGTTTGATTAATATCATTAAAAAACACATAAATAAAACTACAATCTCAACATTGTACTTCTTTATTCTCGTTGGATGAGCTTACTCCATCTGCTAAAGTTAAGCCCTGCATGGTTAAACTATATATTTTTACCGAGATATACACAGAGATATATTAAAAAGAACCCCTTGTCCCCATCGGGTACAAGGAGGTCATCCAGAAGTCATGGGCTCCAGGCATTTGGCGACAGACCATCATAGCACATGACCAGTTAGAATGACACTCCTCAAAGTTATTCCCCAACAAACGGGACATTATGGTCCGGTATTACAAATTCGGCAGGATCTGGCTTGGAAAAAGAATTATCCCATCAAGTCTAATCAAGTTCAACATTTGACAAACATTTCACTGATGAGTTAAGCAGACGCGGGTGAAAAAAAATGCGCCTGCGAGAAAGGAGCGAGCCCAATTTAAAGCAATAGTTCACTCCAAGTTTACCATGAACAAGAAACGGTACGTCGGAATCTTAATGGAGCTGACCATGTCGGTCTTGAAAATAGGGTTCCCACGTTTAACTTTTGAAGGAAACAAAAAAGCGCACTTTAATGGTGCCCGCTGTTCGAATGTGCAAAGTCTACTCAAGCAATGGAACTTGACATCTGTAGGCCAATTCACTCTGGTATTTTCAGTTTATCTGTATCAATTATGCTTACACTAACTTTATTTTCACAATGGTAAAAAAAATAAAATAAAAGTAAATAAAATTAGCTGTTGCAAACTGCTTACCAACCAAAATGACCTGTTGTATAAAAATGCAAAACAAATCGTAATGGCCTCACGTTTCGACCCTAGTGGAGTCTTTCTCCTTCGAGAAAGACTCTGCTAGGGTCGAAACGTGAGGCCATTAAAACAAATTACAGTAAAAAATAAAAATGAAACAAAAAAGACAAACAAATGTGTGTTTTTTTAAACAATCTGACACGCACTCATAGGCACACTGATTCTGTTTGTAAAAGAATGAAAAAAGGTAAGGCTCTGCATTCTACTAAATAACCTATACATTTATAAAGAAACTTCTAAGGGAAACCCAGCAACACTTTGCAGTAAGTTCGATCCTAAGTTGAGGAGTCATAACTGTTATCAAGAGAGAACAAGAAAAACGAAAGCACTTTGTTTGGATACACATAGCTTAACCAGTCGTGAAGAAGTCTGAGAGCGTGTCTACCCGTTGACACCAAAGACTTTGACAAACGGGATCCGGCAATCCTGATGTTTCGACAGGGCGAGGACGTCCTCGATTCACTGTCGTCTATAAAACTAATGGGAATGTCGCTAAAAAAACACACACACACACACAAAGTCTTACTAATAGGGGAACAAAGAGAAGCCCTCGATGTACGGGGTCGACAAACATGTGTAACTCTGTGTGTGTGTTTTTTTTTAACAGCCCGTGATTCCCGATCAACACGTACAGCGACATGATATCAACTGGATCTATTTCCCAGTTCAAGGCATTGCATACGTTTGGTTATGACTCTGAAAATTGTTGGCAATAAAAACTTACTTGGTAAGGAGTACAGCAGCTTTGGATAGTATAATGCATTTTGAGAAACGTTTCACTTCGAAGTACTGCAGTTATGGAAAAATATATCACTTTTTATCCCCCCAAAACTTGAATCTGAGAAGTGTTATGGCCGTAACGCTTCTCAGAATGTGTATTCCAATGACGGATACTTCTTCTGCGTGAACGCAACCGCTCCGGATTTTTGGCGATATCTCAAAAACGCTGCCACCTTTTGAAATAAAATTTACACGGGTTAGTTTTATGGTATACATCTACAATTATATAGCATTAAGGCAAACGTACGGTTCCAAAAACCAAAGGTATACTTTGCCTTTAACGAATTTTGTAATTGCAACATCTATTTTAAGATAGAAGACGGTGTATCTCTCCACTAAAGCATAAAATCGTTTTAAAGAGGTCACGATGGTTGGTAGACATATCAGCCGAAGTTTCAAACGGCACCCAAGTTAGCGGCCATTCGCTGAAGAGAAAACTATCAAAACGGCTGATCAGAAAGTATATATACACATTTTTTAATTTCCATACAGTATAGCTTTAACAACTTTTTAAAGTCGGATACAATTTATTATCCACCATCGTGTGATGGAGAAATTTTGACACAGGCTTTCCCATGAACACTAGGTTCGATCATAAATGGTTCGATTGACTTCATGCGCAGAAAAAGGGACGTGGCATTTGGTGCGCATGTCACCGAGCATGCTGTTGACGGTATAGACGTAGTGCCGATTGACAGGAACTTTCTTTACCAGAAACTCCGTGACCGGGAGAGCACTAAGTGGAAGACATCACACAAGCTCCTCAATGTTATTTTTAAAAATTTTAATCACTTGATGAAAATAAATTAGGAAAATAAATTAAAGCGATTGGACACTTTGTTGACCAGGAAAGGGGGAGGATTCAGATCCAGAGATTCGTCACCTACATTTACATGTTGGCATTGGACTTGCGTACAAGCCCCTGGATTGAAAGTTTGGAAGCATCATTGCCTGTAAAGTCGCTTTCTTTACCTATTCAACGTAGTTCCACCCGACAGAGAAAGCCGCAGTCGGTGTTTGATAAAAAGACCATCTTAACTAATCTGTTGTTATTTCGTGCTTAGTAACTTTTATGACCGAAGTAAAACTGGTATATGGGCCATCCCCCAGCGTAACAAAAAGGAACACTCCCTCCCGTATATTACCAGCCCTATTGAATTGATCAGCAGGTCGGCACTCCTATCACTGGGGGACGCGAGTCGTTATAGACCGCGGAGCGGCATTGCCCGTCAATCCACATAGTATCCCTGTTGGCTTTTTTGTTCCTGCGTGTGACTTGCTGAGTTCGATACCTCGACTGGCTTTTGATATTCTAATGCTGGCTAGCAATAAGCCGATTGCTCCCCATTGAAATCCCCCCGATCACCGATCAGCCAGCGGTACATCAAGCGTGTCCGACCATATAAAAACCTTAAGTCCATTGGCTCCGCACACACCAACACAGGACAATATTTTTGGCTTTATAGATTTCGACGTTGGGCTTTGTTGTAAGCAGAGACTACTGTGTACTCACGGGGAAAAAGTTTTGGAGCAGGTTTCTTATTTTCATCGGACGGTCTGGTTTGAGGATTGGAACCGAACTGGCTCCAACGTGTGTGGAGTGTTTAACTCTCGTCATTACAGTGTGAAAACTACTTTAATTTGTCAACGTGAATAATTTCTGAACGATATGGAGATAAAAATGTGGCTGTCGTTTTGCCTTCTGCTCTGCAGTTTCGCGGTCGAAATGGGACAAGTTTACGCGTCAGGAATGTGGTGGTAAGTATAGTTGTAACAATTTTTCAAACTTCCCTTTCATTGTCATGATCTGGTTTCTTATTAATGTCTAATTCAAGTGCGTTTGAGTGCTCTCCATTCAATTTGAATCAGAACCGACGTTTTGTTGACTTCCTTTACAAAAGTACATGTTTCTAAAATTGTAAAGATTCTCCGTTGAACGTTGCTAAATGATATGATAAAATGAAGGCAACCTTGTCAACAAGTAGTACCTACATGGATTACATGCCAGCGATCGATCTCGGCTTGTTTTGGGGTTCTTGGCCTTCCCGTATTATTGGCGAACACACTGTCACACTCTGTTAATAATAATAGAGCATGGGAAGACGGACCGGGAATGCTCCCCACTATAGATCAAGTCTAGCTCTGCTCAGACGATGTGTGGCGCAATCAGAGTTAAGAATGCATCGAGACGAACTTGCATTTTGACTTCAACAATAATGTATGAAGACAACCCTGTTTGCGCATTGTCATATTGGTAGATTCGATTGATGACCTTATAATTCGTATATTCATTCATTTTGTACACGCTCCAACAACTGCGAACTACTTTGCCATTCTTTTCTCTATACTAACGGAATAACACAAATCGTGTTATCATCAGTGAAACACCAGGATTGTAGGCAGGTTCAATTTTTCAAAGAATACAGTGAATAAGTTGATTTTTGAAATATGGAGTGACAAGATTTTCTTGTAACCTAGTTTTTTTTTATATCACCGCACGTTCAGAAGATGTTTTCTGTATTTGATTTTAAGTCACCCTGGAACCCCCGAAAAATCGACTCCAAATTCCTTAATTAGTGCAGCATTGGGCAGCTTTGTTGATAATGAAATATATCACTGGACCTACTAGGTAGGCCCGGCCTGGTTTATTATTTAAATCGGGAAAAAGCTATAATCAAAGTAAAATTTAAATTAAATACACAGCTTTGTGTGTTTGAATCTGCTATTTAAAACGAATGACCATTACATGAGAACCTGACCGTCAGCGAAGGTCAATTAACATTTTAGTCTGAAACTACTATTCTCATAAATGTTGCACAATATTAGTTTGAAAATACTTAACAATGAGAGTTGGCAAAGTATTTTCATCGAAATAATCTACGCCACAAATAAACCTGCACCCCATCCAAGCACGGATCTGTAATTCCAGGCGAACACTGGATCAAGTTGTACCAATACCATGCACAAGTCATGGTTAATCTTACATTTTCATGGACACCGAAAACATCAAACGATATGAAATCAAGTATTCCCAGACACACGTCGAGTACTATGACTCTTAAATTTGATGTGGAGTACATTTTGTTTGCAGAGAAGCAATCCGTATGCCAGACGAGCGAAAGAATGTTTGATGTCCGACAATCTAACTTCATTTCTTAACTATCAATGATTCGTATGTGTGAAGTTGATAGTCCTTCACCCCAAACACAAGTGCAAATCGTCTCAATAAACTTCAAGTTCACAGTTCCTCGCGGTATCGCTGTCAATAAGCCACACCTAAAACCTTATAATAATCTTTCCTCGGCATAAGAAAACGGTCTCTAAATAACAACCAAATGTTATAACTTTTGGGCGGACGCCTGGAGGAGAAGTGGTTGAGGTTACTTTACTTCTCTAATGGCCCGAAGCCAGGCGATTCCCGGATCTTTTGATGGGCAATATAATGGGACAAGGGTTGACGAGTTTCTGAGTGGGTCCTTGATCTTTCCTGAGTTCTTGGTGCAGTATAGCATTACAAGAATGGTCAAAATACACAAAACCACAAACATATGTCTGCAACTCTCAGAGGGTTTGTCTGAACATAAAAAAGCAGGGGGTTAAGATTATGTGAGAGAGGAAAACCGTATGTTGGTCTTGACTGATGAAGTTAATGCTTTCCAATCCACGGTTTTTAAGGAGTGTAACATGTGGAATTCCGAAGTTAGTCAAAGACAGCGCAACATGAAAGACTACGGTATATTTTGAGGAATCCAGATTTGAAGATTGTTGGGCCTGAAAAAGTTTGTTTTTGTAAAAAAAACAAAAAACAATGATTCTGCAACCCTTCTCATAACATGGCATGAAAATGATTTGTCTTGCTTTCTTGATGAAACTGGACCACCATTCATTCTGTGTGTTTGTTACCCCCCAAAAACCATTTTCGGTTCCATTTGTTAACTCTTTGTGCGAGCACTTTACATAAGCGTTTTCTTGTCCTTCAAATTATGCTTGAAAAAAGAGTGAGCGTTTAAAAGCCATGTTATACTTCCAGGCCTTGTTAATTTTGACACTGCATTGTCTAAGGGGATTTCCTATGCGACCTTATCAAGTTTGGTTATTTCGTTTAAGGACAAAAGATAAAGATGGGTGTAGTGCTATGTGGGTATAAGAATGATAGTAGGTGTGATAAATTGGAGATAAATCCGAAATGTAAACACAGAGATGGCCTTGTGATGAGTATTAATATGTCAGTCACATCGACACTGCCCTTTTATGACACTGTGCTACAAAGGTGTGAAGTGGGCCTCTCTACGTAATGGTTGGCCACTTTGCATTGGGTATGATCCCATGTATAAATCAGTAATCAAAATTGAAAGTCAAAACAAATTCACCATACCAGGCCTTATTGCTTCGTTCTTGAAAGGCAAGGGCACCAAGGCATTTCCTTCTTGGTAAAGGGCACCTCAATGAGGAAACTGTAAATTTCTATTGAAACATTTCAAGGGCACCAAGGCAATGACCAGGTACAATGGAGGCAACTGCCTCCATTGCCCCCGTGATGTATCAGGCCTGCACCACGTCCTTTAGTATACTCAATCAAATCCCTTAATCAAGTTCCGAAATCTAACAGAGAGGGTTTCTTTCCAAGCTTCTTGGTGGTCCTTAAGCACGTTTTTCAACCACCCCTATCGTGTCTCCGTCTTCTTTGATTATACTATACATGAGGATTGGACCATTTACCCTTCATCCTCTTTATGCTATTAACTCAACTCTCCATGATACCTCTTATCTTTGGCACTGTCATTTTGTGACGAATACGAATTCACGTCCCTATTGTTGTAACACAGTATACATCGAGACTTACCCGTTGTTTGAGAGGCAGTCTCCCGACCAGTCTTCAAGGGGGGTTATAGTGACCTGTTAGGAAAACCTTCCTCTTTCTTTACGGGTGGGTTTCGGGGATACCAATTGTTGTGTGTCTGTTTGTAGTTATATTGGTTGATACAGCCCCCACTAATTAAAATCCAGGTCTATTGGATGCGACGGTACAGACATAATGATTCTTCAAAAGATTTGCGGCTGCGGATCTAAATTAGACGAAGTTGAATTCCTTTGAGACGTGCTCTTGAGGACATTTTTTGTTGTTGGCTGTTTGCGAACCTCCTCTTTGAAAAGTGCAAGCATAAAAGCTGATAGATTTTTTTTCATGAAAATCGAGCAAATTCCCCCGTCTGTCTGCCCGTAGGGTTTGACATTTCACAAAAGCATTTCCCCCGTAAATAGTGTCATTTTAAGTGTTTCTGACAATGGAAGATAATGTCTTTCCCAGCAGTTGCACTTACTGCAATTTTCAAGGAGAAAAAAGTACGGCAAACTTTTGGGCGCAAAAGGGTGAAAACAGTTATGGATGGCTAGTGTCATTATTCTATCAGAGTGTGTAGCAAGTCAATTTACTGGAGTGAATTACGTCACGCAGAACTGTTGTATCGGTTCAGAATGTCAATCCATACCTCATTGTATACGCAGTACACATGGTTCTCAACAAACAATTGTTCGTCTAGGAAATGAACTAACTTTTTGTGTATAGTTCGACTGTCACATGCTTCAGTTCCGCGAGCAGTTTCTGACGATGGTTCACTGGAGTTGTTTGGTCTCAGTGCCACCCAGGATTTACCAACAAAACAGTTGCTGAAAAATACCCTTTTCATATTCCAAGCAGGACTGTATATATCATCACCTGTCATGTCTCTCACGTAATCTCATACTTTACGGTATTAATATTTCTTTTATGTGTTGCAATAATAACGCAAGTCGCTTAGGGACAATGTCAGACCCTTCAGTAACTGGTATGACAGTCCCAGTGCCTCCGACACTGGATGATTGTCAACAGTGGTATATCTATATATACACACAATTTGATTTTGACTGACGGGACATTTTGGAGTTCTTAATGTACTCCATATGGTTTTTCGTCTTCATAAAGTTGACTGAACTTTTTTCTTCTTCTTTTCTTAAAGAGCTCTTCTTATCCAAGACAGAAGTTATATGAGACAATGTTGTGTCCCCGTAGATCTATAGAGAAGCTTGCCATGAAAACTCATGTAACGACGATTTGATAAAGATTGAGCTTTAACTTGTTTATGTCATTTGCCACCAAACCCGCAAGCTTTACCTTTCCCGCATTATCTTCACATGTCCATTTACCTTAAAATGGTTTCCCCATTTTGGGTCACAGCTAATATTACTGGGGTCAGATGTCTAATGGAAATGAAATTTACAGCATCGGCTGTAACGCTTTGAATGTTCAGCCATAATGAACAACAATTTGTGGATGCAGTTTGTTATTCAGGTTGGATGTGCAGCAAGTATTTTGGAACCAAATTACTGGCCGGTTGGAATTCTGCAAGATATATTAGTCTGGTCACTGTTGTTGATTGGCATTTGGGAGATATAAGCGGCAAAGCAACTTCAAAATTCATTCATTGTTTCCGTGCCGACGTGCGAAGATTGGATCTGTGACCAGTAGGTCTACTAATGGCACCAAAATTATGATGCAACTTGAAAGTATGGGAGAGATAGATTTCGCTGGCATTTGGTAAGCGAAGGGACTAGAGAATGGTGGTATTAAAACATCCAACCAACCTTCAAATTCCTTGATTTATTCTTGTGCCTGCATGCACTGGGAAGGATGGATCTGCAACAAGTATTATGGGACGAAATACTGTAACTGGCAGTTTGGAAATCTGTGAGAGATAAACTGTTCACTAGCAACTGCAACCGGTAAGCAGTGGAATTAAAACATTCTATCAATATCCAAACTCATTCATTGTCCTTGCTATGTGCCTTAACGTATTGTACTAGAATTTGATTATTTTGAAGACAATATTTAGTCAGTTATTAGACCCTTTTCCACTCTGCAAATGGGATTCCCCCGGTTAGAGGGTGTGTACACCAATGGTAAGATATTGAACATATTAATGTTCACAGATTACACATAACTGACATGGTGTAAAGATGGTCATGGTGGAAAACTTCTGCAGTTTTTGAGAAATGATTCAAACAATTAGTTGAGTTCGCGCGAATCCAAAACCAGATATTCCAAAACATGGAAACATATTTGAAAGTTCCCCCATTATTTTCTCGTGACTCTGATGACATAGAATTTGGGTTGGGTCACATACAGTGTGGATACTGGTCTTTGGCAATTATCAATGATGCCCTTTTGGGTTTTTATGTGACATAGTGAAGTGTCATTCTGCATTGGAAAAGGAACAGTGACAATCTTCGGTCTACGAACCATTTTCTACTCGTGCAAAATCAGCCCAAAAGCTGACAAGTTGAAGCAGTTCGTACAAGTACCAATCCAGCAGAGAAATAGTTCCGTCTTAAATGCCATCATAATAGTCGACAAAATCGCACTGGGGAACACCCTCAAAGCACGTACGTAATAGAGAACGTGTATACAAAATCCCTGACCAAAACGTAAATCGTTTTCGTTGTTCGCTGAAATTTGCGTAAGTTGAAAACTAGACGATTGGAATGAATTGACAATGCACTGTGATGTAATAAAGTGTTAAACTGATGCAATAAACTGATGTTAAAATAATGCAATAAACTGTTAAAATATGTAAACACTCTGTAAAACTAAAGGTTCAACATATCCCTGCTATTGTTTTGCAAAAATCTCGTTTGAATTCATTTTCTAAATGCAGCTAACACCTGAAGTGACTTCTATTTACTTCTGAAAATGTACGATGAGTTAAGCTCGAAACGTTCTTAGCAAAAATTTGTCGAAGCGCATTTCATGTCATAGGACGTGAACGGTGACTCTACAGGCAACTAATGAAGAACGAGCTGCTTTGGACAATAATATTTGAACTTTTGGCCTTCCTAAAGGCAGGCTACACCTTTGGTATGTGGAGCCGTACGTTTGTTTCAGTTCTATATAATTGTAGATATACTATAAAAATAACATCTGAAAATTGTGTTCAAAAGACGTCAGCGTTCTTGAGATATCGGCTACAATCTGGAGCAGTTAATTCCACCCAGAAGGATCCGAAAATGTTGAAACTGCATGTTTTTCATTACGTGAAAAAGGCATCATGCCTTTCTCAGATTCAAATGTTGTAATGAGAAATTACCTCTCTCAAAAACTACGTTACTTCAAAGGACGTCGTTTCTCACAACGTTTCATATCAACAGCTCTCCGTTGCTCCTTACCAAGTAAGTTGTTATGGTCATTTAGTTCTGTGGTAATTACCAAAAGTATCCCCTGCATGCCGTTAATACAGATTGAGGGGTATTGTATCAGGGCTTACGCTCAGCACTAGCCCGGCGTACATTGTCTAGTAAAAACTGCTATATATGGGCTTGTAAACACCACTTCTCAACTTGCTCTGTGGGCTACCAAAAACTGTGCAACATACTCGTTTATAATGTTCATACTTCTTCCTTTTTAAAATGTGAATATTTTATTATTGAGTGTGTGAATGTAACTTCATTTGACTGTTAAACTGGTTGCGATCACTACCATTAGTATCAGGAAGATACATTTATGACAATACATGTTTAAAATTTGGGCAACAAAAGCTTCCTGGGGGCAAGTAAAATGCACAGTTTACTAGCCCCTTTGGCTACTTTACAAAAAGCTTAAGCGCAAGGCCTGTATATAAACATTTAACAGTTTGACCGTGATGAAATTATTGTGAGGATTTACATATATAAAGCATGGAGCTACATGCCTAAAGGAGGCCCCAACTCAGTCACTTTGAATTGTTCAGAACTGAATTGCGCAGGCCTTCCTCCGTGCCATTAATATTTTAGTCAAGAAATGGTGCGCCACCAGTGTATATAGTTTAAAAACACACTCGTGATCGTGATGTTAAAATATTCACTGGTTAGAAAGACCGGCGATTCGTTACTCGCTGCGCTAATTGTTCGGTTCCCTCATACACCCTCTTTTGGGGGTCACAAAGCAAGGGTCATGGCCGATAGTTTTTACGTGACGCTACAAAGGCCTCAAAAGTGATTTCGACCGTTGCCAAAAAGGGACGGAACACTAGAGAAACGTTGTAGCTTTAATCCTGGTTTACATTCTGTCGCTACGGGGGACATTATAGGTACAGCAATCTGCACTCGGAATAATGAGATTGTATAGATCGAGAAAGTTCGGGTAGTGCGATCCTACAAATACAAAGGACAACAAATCAACTCTTCAGAACCACCATTTTCCCGATTTTAATGACATTCGTTCACATATTTTGCAAAGACTCACCAGTTTTGGGTACAAAAGGTTAAGACCGGCGTATGAAAACGTGTTTTACTTGTTACCTCAATTGTTACTGGTTGAAACAATTCTCGTTCAAATCTGTTAAAATTTTCTGTACACCTTTGATATTTGTTCTTCATATGTGTTTATCGTTGGTTGTATCGAGGTTTTAATTTGACGTTCAGTTTTTACGATGAAATAAATTTTAAATGCTTTTTCTAAAATTGTTGCTGGTAAGACATTAAAAATGTTAAGCCTAAACGGCAATTAAACGGACATTGTTTTTTTTTTGTCTTCTGTCGCTCGCAAGTTGATAAACAAAATGAACAGGTTCCTGAAATTACATTGTGAAAAAATACCAAGATATCTACAACCACAGCGAATCATGCATGTTGAATGCCTGGGTAAAGCTTCAACATACAGGTACATTATAGGCCCATTGATAACCAACAAAGTGTTGCCACAGGCTCTGTTGATTAGTTTTCATGAAAGTCCCGCATGCATGTCCCATTCAGTGCGTAATTAGGCAGTTTTACAGACATTTAACCCCCTTTTTCCGGGGCAGCCCGAGTAAAATGTTAATCTGAGGACTTGTTGACATGAAAACAAGAAAAAAGTTCACGTGCAACCAGACGTCTCTCGGTCAGTAACACGGGGCGAAGATGGAGCCTATCAATCAAACGGCGAGCAGGTTTCGCTCATTTTGGTTGACTTCCAACTCCGCGTAGATTTCCGATTTCTCTGAGGTTTTACTTGTATCCAATTTTAAGCATGTAAGCCCCGTCCCTGGACTTGCGACTGATTATATCTGCAAATCCAGCCATTACCGAGGTGCAGAATAATTGCTTAACCAGCCCTTGCTAAAAAATATGGCGACCTTCGTTTTTTTTTTTTAACTCGCTGTTGCAAACATATTCCTACCCAAACACGCAGACAAAAAATAGTATTTTTGTTTGCTGGTATTTCACAATAATATACTACCACTCACAACAGTCTCGCTTGGTCCATTGTGCCACTTATATAGTGAAGAAACCCACTGCGTAACTTTCTCCGGCATCCCGCCGACTGATATTTTTTCGGAATGTGAGAAAAAATGCTATCAAACTTTTAATTCTGTTTTTTTTTCAAAGACACCGTTCCCCACCGCGAGGTTCAATTTCTAGCTCATTCACGACTGAAAGCCCCCGCAGAATGCAGCTTAAACCCAAGATCACACACCAGCCGTGCATTATTATGAATTTCGCTCTTTTAACCGGCCACACAAAACGTTAAAATGTACAAAAAAAGTCTTTCAATCCAGCGGCATGCCATTCACCGAGTCTTTGAAATGGTTGTTGAAATCAGAGGATTAGCCAATGCGCCCTCGTTTTACCCGCGCAAATCGCTTTATTCCTGACAAGTACACTGGAAGTGGGGGAAACTTCATAGCTCGCCGTCGGCCGAGGAAACCATGTAAAAGGTTTAAATGTGTGTTGTATTTGCAAGGAAATCTGTATTTATTTCTCATTCTCGAGAATGGTCAGGCATTGGAGTTAAGGAAACACCGACAGGCTTTTGGGGGAGATTTAGTGGTTGGCGTTCTCATGAAGTCATCGTGCCAATCAACTCCCAACTAATTCCTTTGGGTTTTCCTGTTAGCCCACCGTGGACTCAATCCAATGCGAGTCACGGAATAGCCACGGCGCGGTGTTGTTGGGCAAGAGGACATTTTTCTAAACTAACAATGTGTTAGCGGTTTGGGTTGTGCCTTTTCAAGTCTTGCCAAACAAAGATCGCTTGTCATTATTGATCTGTCACATCTTCTTAGTATCATCAAGTGGATTAGCTTCTCTATCGGAGAAAAAAAGGGGGGGGGGTCCTGACAACTTTTTTAAAACACCGCCCTCACCACAATTAATACTAAAAATTCGAACAATAACAATAAAAACCTCGCAGCAAGAGTAACAAGGACAAGGACAACAAAACACCAGCTTGACAAGAACATAAATCGTCAACGTCTCTAACTGTACAGACCATGGTTGTTTCAATATAGTTTTTGTTATCAAAAACCTTTTTTCGAGTGGGCAAAAGGTTTGTCAAACCATATTGGCATTTCAAAAACATCCGAATTAGTTCTCGAAATCTATTTGTTGCGAAGTGTTAATAGCCAATCGGTTTGAGCAACTTTTACGTGGTGTGGTTTGTTGTGGGCAGGCGTGTTAGTCAGGCAGTAATCAAAATCGAAAATTCATTGTAGCTCTTAAATGACTAACTTAAGAGAAAACTGCATAAGATTTCCCAGTAAGAACTACTTCATCAAATGCAATGAAGAAAAAACATCACCAGCAAGAGTTAAAATACTGGCGGTGGCCAGTCAAGCATAACTAAACAAAGGAAGGTGAAGAGTCAAAGCTATGTGTAGTGTGACATGAAACCACTGTTTAGTATTCTTTATCCCTGTGGAAATTGAGAACTGAAAGATTTATGTCAAGACATGTCAAGGAAAAAAAAGAGAGGTATCTTAATGACAGACGTATGTTACACGCTACTATAACCGTCATTTACCATTATGTCCGACAAGAAAATTTTAAACCATTATGTCCGACACATTGTGTCCGACAAACCATTGTGTCCATCGTTCCATTGGACGTAATCGTTCGTCGGACACAATGGGTCGGTCATAATGTTTCAAAATTGTCGTCGGACATAATAATCCATGTCGGACGTAATGGTGCGGAACAGACATACATAAAAAAAACAGAAGACAGCAATATCGGGGCATGTATGTTTTTCTTTTCAACGACACATCTTCATCTCGAAAACAGTACTGGTATATATAAGGTAAGCAAAGAAATAATGTTTTTCTCCTCTCTTTTGCACGTGGTGGACAGCCACGCAAAGACAGCAAATTTTTCCGAGCTCATTACAAAGGGAAAGAAGCAAACAATCTTGGCTCCGGACAGAATCTGTTGCCAGCCAATGTCATTCCTCTCAGCTGAAATGACAGTCCTTGAAGATGAGCGCATGACAGTTTGAAACATATTATTCATTCCATTTCAAAACATCTTTCTGAAACCACACCAAAGGATTTGTTGTGAAAGCACAACTCCCTAAAACAAAACATTTTTACCTTTTTTCCGTGTACATTTGCTCAAAGAGGAAATCATATGACAAGATGGATGGATTCGCGGAACTCCACCAGAGATTAATGACATGTGCTGCTTTGTTGATGATGGATTAGGGTGGGATTGGATTTAGTTTAGGATGACCACATTTGTATTAATCGAAGGACTCTTCTTTTGTACATGTGTTTCCCCTTATAGCCTTTCTCTATGGTTACATCAGTGGTTTTTGGAAGCGCAAATCCTCTTGTTTTCAGTAAACACAACATAGTTATACAACCAACCTATGAAGCATCAAATACATGGTACAGTGGTCGAGTTTATCATGGAAATACCGATTGTTGTTTTTGCGCGTTCATATAAGATCTCAGATAAGACCTTAGAGTTATTTACAGCAATGTCAGTATTTGTTTCACAATACTTTGGCACATGCCATTGACATTATTACACAGTATTCCCGTATGATTTTTTCCCTTAACACCCATTACTGATTTCTTTTCTTCTTTTCGTAATTTGAATATATGGACATCATTAGCGTGTCGCCTAAACCTAGAAAACTTTTAAAATTTCCTTGTATTCGAAGTTTTTTCGAAAGCATAAACCCCCTGGTGTCGTAAAAAAAAGAATATAATATAAATTTGATATTTACAGCGTGTCACTGTCAGAAATGACACTCGTAAAGACACAAAGTAATAGAATAAACCTACAGTGTTATGAAGTTTGAAAAAAAGTAGGTTTTTAACTGAAGTTTGAACTGTGAACAGATATTTTTTTTGAGGAGTGTGTTCCAGAGTGACCGCCAGATTTTGAGAACGATCACTGATTGGTTCACTCAAAGCCTGTGAAGTACTATCAAATTCTCATTTAATCTCCTGTTTAGCAAGCTAGCTACTTAACTTTTAATAGATTGTTACTCTTCAATTGTTGTTAATGTTTCAAATTGACATGGTCTGACCACCCACTCATTCACTTGCCATTATCGGGTGACCACAAACCCCAACGTTTGCTTTTAGGAGCAATCCATTAAACAGAGATAAATCGAACCGAAGGTGTCTTTTAAACAGAAATCCGGATTAGCGGATTTTCAGGGAAAACAAATTGAGACTTTTTAAACTGGTGTCCTCGGTGAGTGAGGGGAAAAAAAGAACTACTCTCTGGGGACCGTGTGGGATACACACGCGGTTGTTGATACCGTCTAAAACGTCATATGTACGGGGCGTGTTCTTTGAATTTAGGCATCGCATTGTGTGTTTTTGTCTGGTTGAAACACGGATCATTGATAGTGATGCTTCTACGTGATTGATGAACTGTCATCACTGAATGCTGCGGTTTATATGCATCAGGTACATTGGAAATGGGAAAACCTCAAAATGGAAGGTCGAACGATGGTTGAGTGTACTTTGCCTACAGCCTTATCTGTGTCTTCCTAAAACATACACGCACATTTCTCAACAATTATGTCAAAGTATATTAGAATCACATTCCCTTTTAATTGACTTAATGAGCTAAGCCCGCATGAAGTTAAGCCTCACCTATAGAGTAATTCAGCAGAATACAGCATGTAGCAACAGAGCCCAGAATTCTCACGAAGGCGATCAGAGCGTACTGATCGAAACGGTTTACCACCGGTTCTTTAAAGGACCACGTGACCATGATGTTGTAACCGCAAACCTCACTAGATTGTATTCCCGTCATGCAAAGTTTCAAATCTTCTCTCAATCTGATCAAAGGTTTGAAAGTGGGAAAATTCTTCAAGGTCCTTTACGAAATCACGGCTTCGGCTTGGACACCCGGCTTAGGCTTTGTCAGCCTGTTTGAAGACTTATACCCAAAGCACACGTGTTCAAAATAACTAACATGGCTTAAACTGGAGCCCAAGCTGAATCGTTAGTTTCGAAAAGGGTCAATGTTTCTCAAGAACATCAACCCATACCACTATGCCACAACAGAAAACACAATGCGATGCCTAAATTCGAAGAACACGCCCCGTACATAATGACGTTTTAGACGGTATCAACAACCGCGTGTGTAACCCACACGGTCCCCAGAGAGGAGTTCTTTTCCCTCTCACTCACCGAGGACAAACAATTACAAACATTCATGAAACGTTGTACTTCAAAAGTTACACACCAGGGAAAGATGATCTATGTTGTGTTTCATTGAGGCAATTCAGTTCTTGATAAACTGCTTTAAAGAATCATTTCGAAAAATCATAAATAAACAGTTAAGTTTAACTGGCCATTCCTTCACAATGTTTCACTAAATGACAGCCTTCGAAGACAACCTGGAGTGTGGGAAAATCGTTCATCAAAACGTTAAGAATTAGACTATACGCGAAGAAGGACAATCTACAAAATTAACTCTCACAACTTAACAAAACTGGGAGTTCCGAAATCAGAAATCTAGTCTTGTGAAAATTTTCTTCATCGCTTGATGTGCTCAGATTTGCTATTTGCAAAAACAAAACGTATAACATCTCATGTAAATAATTAAATATTTATTGATTTTTAATTATTTTTTGTTTATCCGTGGGAAACCCTTCAGATGAAACCCCGTTTGTTCAAAGGTGCCCAACAAACATTCATTAATCCAAAAACAGAAAATTGCAACAACAAAAATACAAATTTTTTACAGACAATATAAAAAAAAGTAGTGAGACAAGGTATAAATGAAACCAACACTAAGTATGTACAGCAAATATATTAAGGGCGATTATACAAAAACCAACTTCTCATTCTCGTGGTCAACGTAACATGAGCATCAGTGAAATTGCCCTTGGTCACAATCATCGCTATCTATAACCACTGGTCCTTGCTCTATGCTTTAACCATATTCATGAAAAAAAAACCATCAGAATAAAAACAATTGGCAAGGGTTTGCGGACATGAAGACTGCGATCGAGTAGTGACCGAGAAAGCTTCAGACACACCCTATGTTACCTTCAAAAAAAAGTGTTCAGTTTGACATAATGTCGTGTTCAATTAGTATCTCGCGCGTTACCGTCTTGGAATGCCTGTCAACTTAATTGTTTACCACCTTACATTAATGGTGAATATCCGGCGCGGTGATGAAAATGAGGGGACAAAATAAATGTCACACTCCCCTTTTGGCTCTGTCAGGCCCGTTGGGACCCGTTTTGCCCCAACATCCCCTTGTCAGTACGGTTACATACATGCACAGGTGACCCTATCGAGATTGCCACGCTCGGTTGTTTAATGAGAGTTTGTTTGTGGATAAGAATAGTCGTTACCTGATATCACATTTTCTGGCTCTTGTGGGCCACGGGCCCGTCAAGAAATCAGGACGGCCCGTTTCGCTAAGTCCGATATAATTGTTTCTGGTCCATATTTACCCGTTTCCTTTCACAAATGCCGTTTTTGTGATTTGAATTTGAGGCCATTATGACCAACTGTACAGCCATTGGTTTACATGTAGTTTTTGGGTGGCAATATGACAAACTGGACCTCTTGATAACATTTTTTCCTGACTCCTTAGGGTCTTTCAGCTAGCATTTGCGCAGAACAACAGATCATTATGGCAACCCATATGCCGAGTCAGTTTAAAGGCAAGTGACCTGAGAATTTAACATGTACACAAAATTCCATGGATAGGAATAAACTAACTCTTCCCAAAACCAAAGTTATTTACCAGTTTTTACACAATTTGAAAATCGATATCCTAATTATTTTACAAAAGAACTTTTAAAATCATGGCGGCTGCGTGTAGAATGTAAAATTTCACCAGACCCTTCTTCTTAAAAACTTCAAATCAGCCCGTGGATGAGTAACAGAGTTCAACACTAAAGAGTCTAAATAAACCAACAGATCCACCCTTCATTTTTAATTACTTTTTTCTTTTTCCAATATTCACCGACAAAAGTTACTGAATGCCGGCGTTGCCGCCACAAGGCGCCAGCGGCTACCCGACCCCAAAGAAAGTTGGTAGACCTTATACCCTTGCATAAAAGAACACCGCGTCCCCTCAGAGAACTCTTGATAATGAAGGAGCCATTCACATTATGACCATGTGAACCAACAGTGTTTGAGCGATTACTGATTAGAAAACCATGGAACATCGCCTTATTTTTAGGACTCATTGCGGCTACATTATTGCTGATGAGTTTTGGGGCGAAAACTCGAATCTAAAATTGCATGGAAAACCGAAGAGTTTAGCTGTTAAATTCCCTATCTAGTCGTACTTTCCTGAGGTTTCGTGTATCTAACTCTCATCAGTGTGCACTGTCACAAATCCTTCTATCATCTTTGCCAAAATGAAGGATTCAGAAGGACTGAGGGCCTTTCGTCCAAATAAAATTGGGGTCAGACATTCCAATTTCATCTAATTCAATGTCCAAACAATTTGGTGTGGAGTGACAAAGGAGAGGAGGATGTTGGAGGACTGGTGTCACATGCAGGCAAATATGCGTAGGGAGTTTGGGTTTTAACGAAGGACCGGAACGAATAGTATAATTAACAAGCCAATAACAATCCTCTAATTGTAATTCTTCAAAATTAGTTGGTTGTAATTAGTGTTGTCTTCGTATAAAAGCTTACTATTGTCTGAGAGTGATTGGTCAAAACCATAATCTTTTAATGTTGTTGGTCGTGACGTAAATTTACGTTCACCTCCTTTTCTATGTACATGTATTTCTGCTTGTTGACGGGAACCAATCTTGGGCCGTATCCGAATTTGAGGCTACGGCTATGACTGTTGCGAAGGGTGTTGCTAAGGACGTCCTATACTCCAACGCGTGATGACGCAGCGGTCCAGCCGTAGCCGTATGTAGCCGCAAGCTGCCAATTCGTACTCGGCCTTATTTCGCATACGGTCAAGCGTGATTGCGAGTAGATTGAGCGCATGGTATGTTAACGGACCATGGCACAAAATGACGGCCCCGGCGGTCATTCAACCCGTGTAGGTTCACCCATTTTTTCTGTTTCTCCCAAGGACGTACATTAACAAGGTGATTGATCTGTATGATAGCCATTGCATGTATACATGTTTCTACATTTACACATTTACAGAGACACACACCTGTATAAGATACATAGATACGCCATGCATAAAATATGACTCGACGAGGTTTGTACGGCATCGATCAGAAAGGAACACCAGTCACCCCCATTCAATAACCATTCTTGGGTATCGAATGAATGCTCCACGGAGGAAGTTTTGTTTTAAAAAAAGACTGTGCACAATTCCTTCACACCTCGCGGGGCCTATTGAGAAATTCAAAACGTGACGTATCATGGGGGTGGTGTACATCCGTTGGCGTGCTGTCCAGTCGATCATTCACACAATGTCCACAAACACATGAATTAGAAGTTCTTCTTGACATTTTGGTGAGGGGCATTTGCCGATCGATGCCTTACAGATTATTGACAATTGCCCAAGGATCACATGATTAGGTGATGTCAAACACGAATGCGTGAACCCGCGTTCTATAGCACAGAAATATCATGCTTAGCAGAGACAGATTACCCGCCAAAATGACTACGGTTTTAACATGAAAGCGATTGGTTCCCACGTATTTGTCTAGAATGTGCCAAACATTATTTTCTGCTTATCAGCTTAATAAAATTGGGTTGCGAGATTTTCTTTTTTTTTGCGATAGGCCCACCTTTTGTCAAAATACAACAAATTTATCTTCAAAACAAAAGAATGATTTTAAAAGAAAATATAAAAAGCACACGCTCCTTCACGTATGGTTAGAATTGTTGAACGGAATTCATTACATACACATGTAGATTGTATATTAGTGGCATAGTGAACATTAATGTGGCGATTGGTGCAGGTGTGTGCGACATCAATGGCGCCCGCCTGACGTTTTATTTATATAAAAAAAATCACAAATGATGTCTTTATCAGCATTCATCTCTTTCAACTTTGATCACCCATTTCTCATGTAGTCTTATAATCAATTTGTGGCGCCACATTTTTAATTACCGTATCCATGGCTGTTTAATTAGCTCACCTCTCACCCAAAAGCCAGGCTTAAATACCACGGCAAGATTTCATTATTTATTGACAACATTCCATGAGATAACAAACCTGCCAATTATAATGTGCTAGCCAGCGCCACTCATAACGATACCCCACATTCTCATTCCAATCAGGCTCATCCACCAGCTTTAAAATGATCGACAGCTAAAAAAGAAAAAAAGGCTTGTCTTCAAACAAACAAAAAGCTGTTCCTCTCTCAATCCCCTCATGAAACCTTTAATCTTATTCCGTCAATCACTAGACAGGATCAGGATTGGCCAGCGATTCACGCACAGGCGGATTAAAACTGGTTTCCGGAACTCGTTCATTATTAAAACCCTGGCACGGTGCAGAGACGATAATGAAACCGATATTTTGAAGGAAAAAACAAAACCAAAGAAATTGACAAAGTGTATTGGACAAAATCCAGTTTATTATTTTAGTAATGTGTGACTTCCTCAAGCAAAGATGTGAGAACACACGAGATCGGTGAACACTGAAAATACCAGCAATACACCTCGACCGTGTCCCCAGTGAGGGGAAAAAATAAACCACAGTTCAAATCAAAAGTAAATGAACCGTCTTGGAAAGGGGGGGGGGTAAATAAACGCAGTCTGGTCCCATTTGGTGTCCAGAAAAATCAGTATTCAGAATTGCG
This sequence comes from Marthasterias glacialis, assembly GCA_911728455.2. Taxonomy (NCBI): domain Eukaryota; kingdom Metazoa; phylum Echinodermata; class Asteroidea; order Forcipulatida; family Asteriidae; genus Marthasterias; species Marthasterias glacialis. The sequence continues at coordinate 14,920,490 of OU452223.1, forward strand.
TTTTCACACGGGGAACATGACACAAATCTTAGCAGTCATTGAAAGATATAAACGGAAATTTCAGTCGAATGGATCACCGGACAGTGACCGATCACCGGATGGGTTTCATTGCAGACTCGAGTACATGTCACATGTATTTTTTATATATTTTTTTACCTCCCTGAAAATTACGGCACGTTATAGAACAAGTCTATTCCATCGTGTGCTAAATAAAACCTCTTGATAGTTCGCTAAACATCCTGTTCAATTAACATGTGATATGTTTCTTCCCTAAAGAACATTTTCACCGGTAGTTGTTTATCGAAGCTAATTGAATAACATTCGTTAGGCCTAATTGCCATACGAATAAACGGGCTAATTCTGAGTATGAAAATTTGTTTTTGGGGTAAAGATGGTATTAGAACGAAGTTGATGTCTTCATCACGGTGGGGGGGGGGCGGTTGACTTGAAAAGTTGATCAATCAGGCTGAAGAATATGTCCGCCAAATATGGATCAGATCTCAATAATATGGTATGGCTAGTCTATTTACAGGTAAGATACATGTACATCAATGCTTTTGGAAGAGTACATTAATTCCGATCTTCTAGTTTTCACCACATAGGTATACGTCAGTCCAACAACACGTAAACATTCATCAAACTGCAGGTGACCATGTTTTATTTTCGGGAACTTACTGCGAACATTCATGTTTCATTTTGTACACGTTCATTCGCGTGCGATTCAAAGCCAGCTCGAAATAAAGAGACGAGTGTTGAGGGACAATTTTCTCACCAGTGGCAGTATTCCTTGCCAAAAACAGTTTTCAGAACATTTGATCGGGAATGCATTATCCACAACCTGTGAAAATATTGATGAAAAGGGCAGGACCTGCCTAGTTTTTGTTTGTTTGTTTGTTGGTTGTTTGTTTGTTTTTATTTTTTTATTTTTTATTCGTGGTTCATTTAAAAATATCACACATCGGTGTCCGGTAAGCCACAAACAGTCAAATATGTAATTTAATGTTGTAAAAAGTCACAGTAGTGATAAGTTACACATAGATTGGTAAAGCAAGATGCTTAAAATATAAAAAAGGAGTACTGCACATACTTTTTGGAGGAGACGGTTTCACAAAACAAACAGACACATGGATTGAGAATCTGATTTCGAAGGATTCTGGCAAGTGAAGTTATTGTTGATTTTCTATACTGCTTTAGTGTAACACCTTGTCATTTACAGTTCTTAAATCAGCGTCAGAACTAAGCTCTCTTCCATCAGTGTTTTTTCCCATGATGGAGAAATCTGTTGAAATGAGATGAGTTCAAAAGCTTATTACCAAACTTAACTAAAGGATCAAGCTTCCCCGGATTCTGGATAGGCTTTATATTGAGCCTGTCAGTGACGTGACAGTAAGTGTAGGGGTGCATTTCCTAATGACACGAGTGATTTGTGTGTTGTGAAATCAATCTAGTGAGATTATATAACATGATTTGGAATGTTTCTGTGTGTTTAATAACATGTTAAATGATTGCTAATGACCAGAAAAACAAATGCACGCTCATTAACAACAGCCAGCTTTAAATGAATGCTCTCTTCCGAAAACTATCATTGTGCTCGGAACAACATTAGAACATTAATGAACCACAGATGGGGACACATGAAGACGAAGTTATTCCTTAACTCGTTCTTAATTACATCAGACAAACAAGCCGAAGATACATTTTACATGGTGCCAGTATGTCGTTTCAAAATGTATGTTTAGCAAACGTATACACTTTGTTTAATGCAAACATTATGTAATTCAAACAGGACCATTTCACCTCCATGATTTAAGACTCTTTCACTCCATTTTTGCCCATTTAGGGATTCCGAATTCGTCAAATAAATTCACTAATATTATCATATGCCTGTGTAACTGTTTATGTTGGGTACAAAGTCAGTCCGATTGTCTTCATTAAAACTCAATTTCTTGTCCACGTTGTGCGAGTACGAATACGTTCCCAATTCCTATCTGGGCGCCGATTACTAACTTGGTAACGCTGTGCAGTGTTTGGCATTTACGCACACATAGTACACAACGAACAGCCGCCATCCTTCGGCCACTAGACTTTTACATGGAACTCCGGATGCTTCAATTTGGCGCACCTGCCAATTTCTGTGCACCCAACCGTTCAAAGACTGAAAAGAGCCATCCAAATTATATCCCCGAATAATTTAAAACCAGAAAAATCGCAACTCCCCCTCCCTGCCATGCCCTTATGTACTGAGGGCACATTTTCACCTTTAACCGCTAGGTATGACGTCGTGTTTGGTTTTGTCTGGATCCTCTGGATTATGATCGTAATTTGTTTTGCAAAATGTCATTCCGTTTTGTAAAGCTTGTCCTTTAAACGACCTTCGGTAACGCAATAAAAAATATCAATTGCTAAATGGATAGATATTCACATTGTGGAACAAGTAAAAACGGGCTTGAGTCGGGAACTGAACAGAACCATCACCTCAGTAGCAGTTGTATTGTGGATTCAACAACTGGGAACAGATTCGAGTATATACATTTGTTTTATTGATACAAATTTGTAAAATAAACTCGTTAAAATATATTGATTGATGGGAAATTTGAACTTGGGGTAGTGAACGTGTACGGTACAGATGCAGCAAGAGGGAACTCATGACTTTTACTAACTATAATTATCATATTACCGTCATAATCAGTGAGGCCCTCGCAATCACGAATAATGTCTTTCCCTTAAAGGTAGAATACAGAATTGGTATTAATCGAAAATTGTTTGTTATTAATATCGATCTGAAAGCTGAATACCAGTACTAATCTCCCGTAGAAATACTTCTATCTGAAATACTGTCAAAGTCGAGAAATTTAAAGACCCCGATTTTAATTTGGGTAGCGTAACAATTGACATTGAGGACAATGTGTTCACATGCTGAAAAGTGCGCATGTTTTCTTTTTTTACTATTTTCTCCTGACTCCGATGACGGATTGAGCCCAAATTATCACAAGTTCGTCATGTATATATTGAATCACACAGAGTAAGAAGACTGCACTATCAGCTTTACCAATCCTACATTTTACCTTCTACAAAAAAGGTGCCAGACCATTTGGCGCGGCTTGGTTACACAGTAGACCCCTTTCACCAACGTCACGCGCGGCTGCTGTCTGCCACGCTCACCATTTTAGGAGTCAAATTCCACGTACAAATTATACGGTAAACGCTGCGTCGCCTAAAATGTACGCCACACGGGTACAATGACTCCCAAAATGGCGCAACCAAGATTATTGTGATGATGACTTCATTTAAATTGAGTCAATACCATGATACAATTCCCTTGCCGTTGTTTAACCAAAATTGAAACAAGGTTTGTCATAACCATAATTGCAAAAGGCGAGTTGGTGTGGATATGCGTCAAAATAGCGGCTCATCACACCAACACAGACGGGAATCGATTCCATCCATGCTTCACATAGTTCTACTTCAGTAGAGGATTTTTCCCAATACTGGGTTTGAATCCAATTACATGATTGAACAACTGATATCAGTGACTAAAACAGGTCCGAAAACCATGTCCAGTTACATTAAAATATGTTTTGCTACGCAGTTCAGTGTCTCTTAGTCGGACCGAAAATAACCAGAGAAATCTCCCCGGATACACGGCAAAGGTACACGGTTCGTCTGGTTCCTGCATAACTCCACGGTCTCTATACGTTTATTAGAATTTTAACAGGGGGAAAAAAACCACGCAATGTATGTAGTTGTCACGCTCTGTCTGGTTTGTCATTAATCACGCGGCTGTATGGCGACCCAAGTTGAACAAACGGCAGGAAAAAAATTGCAATTTATGCTCTTCGTTTCCCCATACCGGTCAAGGTCTTAGTGGCACACGGTACATGACTACAGGAATATTAGTCGCTAACAGCTTGCCAAAGCTCATTCAAATCATTTACGGCTTACTAAAGCCCTTTCATTACAATCTGGACATGTGTAAGGGTGAACCGTGAAGGAAGAACAAGTGAACATTCTGTTGACTTTCTTTGAGGTGAACTGATACAAGGTACTTTTACTCGACAATAAAAGGTCAAAATAGTTCAGAGTAGAAGTGCATGCTGGGCGCAAAGCCAGAACCATTTTTCTCGAGTTACTGTTGTTGTTGTTGTTCCTGTTGTAAGTGTTTGTTGTTTTGTTGTTGTTGTTGTTGTTATTGTTGTTGTTGTTGTTGTTGGTGGTGGTGGTGGAGGGGATGGGCGTGGTTAAGGCAATACTTAACGTCAAGGGGATGGGGGAGGTAACAGTTCCTCCCCAGGATGGAACAGTGGTACGCTGTGTCTCTACGTCAATAATCGTTTCAGGGGGATGAAAGTGGTGACTTATAAGTCACCACTAAGTCTTGTTATAGGAGGACAAATACTGATACAGTCTCATGAGTCGGACCACGAACCCTCTGCAATGAAGCACATCCATTTGGCATTATCAGTCTTAAATATGACCCTTCATTGTCTGGAAGCGCACTGTAAAATCTCCAACCTCAGCACAGAGGTGCAGAAAAAGAAAGGATAAAAGCCACATGGCTATACGTGTTTTCAAACAAATCTTTCAGCTTCGTCCTGCCAGCAGGGACCCTATGGGTCCCAACAAGTCCTGCCCTTCCCCTTCTCGTCACGACTTCAGTGTGTTCCCCGAAGTAGGTGAGAAATGAAAATAAACACTCTTAAGGGCTCGGGTATGGTGCTACTGTATTACGCATTCCACAGCAGTGAAGGGAAGCTGTCAGGTGGGCGGCTACTGGTGTTACGCGTACTCCTGGTTTTCCATGGACGAGCATCACGTGCATGGTGATGCATGCTTTTCCGACCATTCCTTTAAATACCTTGTTCAGCTTTTTTTCTTCTTCTCCTGAGTTGTAAGTATGCTTCTTCTGTCTCATCGGGTATCGAAATAAAGTAGTCCACAATGAATTTTCCCTGCATCCAGATATGGAATTGACAAACCTTTATGTTGATAAAAAAAACACTTGTTGACCAGTCTCTCTACTTTTATGTTTGGGCTGAATATCAACCCAGTTAAAACCCCCCTCGAGCTATGATCACTATATGAGCATCTCCAATTTCCAGTGGTGCTTGTTACGTGTTATCTCACCCCAGTACAACGGGGACACTTAACCCCGGCAAAATGAACCCATTCTTCGGCGTTTATTTGACCCGAGTAGGAGGCGAGAATGATTATCGGAGTCTGCGAAATCCTTGAAGCTCTAATTCTAACAAAACGATACGGGTGAGGGTATTCTTTGGATGCTATTTAAGGCAGTCCGATTGTAATTGTCATCCGTTTGAAGATATCGCTCTTTTTCTTCTCCTTCTCACTTTTCCTAACCGTTGGTTGATTTGATGTGATGTTAAGCCTTTAGGCCTGTGTATTAAATCGTCTTAAATGCAGCAGAGAGGGTTAGTCACCCGTCGATGCCTGGTAATCTGAAAGGGATAATCGCCATACCTAACCTATCCTCTACCCCCGCTGTGTTAACAATAATTGTCATCGTATAATTGAAACCAAAATGCACTGACATACTCAAGATTGAAAACTTTAGGTGTTCAATCGAGTAGAATTCCCATTCTCTTGATCAATCCCAAAGTTTAAAGCCCAAGCTCAACATTGGTATAAGAAAAAAAACCTTAAATGATCACAGATTTACATTTACCTTACATGGTATAAAGATAACGATGGTAGAAAACTTTCCTTGAAATATTTCTGCCTGAAGTGATATCGTTTTTAAATAATAAATGAAATAAGATCCAAAATTAGTTTTCGTCTCAGTGAGACGAAAACTCTGCCTATAGGAATGCGTACAAAAATGCTGAATGCATTTTTGCCGTTTTCTCGCAAACGAAACAACGAAATGAGCTGACATTTTTACAGGTTGGTTTTATTACAGATATCTTGATTTGTGAAGAATGAAAGCATTTACAGTCAGTTTACCAATATTGAGATGGGGCTTTAATTAGGACTGAATTTCAGCCAGTGCTAGTCTTGTCTCAAAACATCATGTACGTTTTTCAATTTAAACCAAGATTAATCGTTGCTTCCAGTACAAATAACCAGAAAGACGGCTCGTTTTGAAGTTATAGTATTTAAGCAATCGTTCATGCTGTCCATGTACGAGGTTGCAAAAACCATATCAACCCACATAGTAATGTTTTGACGCCGCCATACTTTAATTTCGATGCATTATGATGCATTGGGGTCGAGTAAAGAGCCTCATGCAAGGCGGGATGGAGGTGAAACAGTTACAATCCACTTTGCCAACAGTTTAGAAATCTCTTCCGTGAAGAAACAGTTGAACGGAATGAGCGAAGGACTGAAGGCAGTGAGATGGAACTTGATGTTGTATTGAACATAAAACACAGGAAACTGCGTCTGTCTGGAAGCAGTGATCCTTGATGGTAGGCTAATTGCAGCAGGGGTGAGATTGCATAAAAATGAAAAATCCTGAAGGTTTCCTCTTGATGTGGAAACGAAACCCCTGAATTTACAGGTTTTTACATTTTAGAAGTTTTTGATGCTCAACATCATTTCATCTAAACATATGCATCTCTGTGATGGCAATTTTTCAACTTTCAAGAAAATCTTAAGATGTAGGGAGGACAAAGAAGGATCCTGAAATCAGGAAAAAATCCTGACACATCTAATGCCTGCCACACAGAGCTACTTATGAAGCAGCGTATTAAGTGAGCCATAAATAAATGTCAAATTTCAACAGTTGTGAAAACGTCACTTGAGGGCGCCTCTTTATAAAATAAACGATGGGTGCGTGTGCATCGCACTAAATAAAGAGAAATCATGCTCTGAGCCTTATGAATAATGAAAACCCACAACTTTTTCCGTTCTACGGCTAACCTACTAAAAATTGAAAAGAAAAATACAGTTTATAGTTGTCAGCAAATATATCTGATTTGATTTCAAGAGGCTGAGAGACTTTGAAATATTCTTTGAGTTACCTATTTTTGAATATTTAGCATCCAGCACTGGGTGCTATGGAGAGCTTATTTTGTTGTTGTACCGGCACTCACAAAAGGGATCGACGCACAAGTATGCATTTCATGTCGACATTGTTGCACGCCTCATACATTTCTTTGCGGAGTGGTGGCGTGTTCCATCGTATTTTCTGAGGAATGGCATCTTTGCCCTGCCTATCACTTCATGGGTAGACAGATAAATGAATAGTTGTTCAATTGAATTCACCGTTTTATTTACTATCTTTGTATTGGAGAATACAATGGCGGACCTCACGGAGGTTGAATAAGCATTATTACGAATGTTTATTACCGGTGTTGCCCTTTAGGTGTTGAAAGATCCAGAAACCAATTTGTTTTCCCTCATCGAAATCTGATGTGTTTCAACATAACTCAAGCTAGTGACTCATCAGTTGTTATTTTGTGCACTTTACTTGAATACAATCGTTAATTTGCCGTAGCTGTCGTTTCAGCATGGAAACCGAACTGGAATGCCCACCATATATAATATCAAGTTTTTGATGAATGGGGGAGCTCGTAAAATGTGGACAAAGGGCTGAGACTGCTAATTTTAATGACATTTTAGTCATAAGGGCGGTATGGGGGTACTCATTCACACCCATCGATGGGATAAATTATACGAGGGAAAGCTTATTCAGTGATGACAATAAGGGGTGACATGCCTTTCTGACGAGGGGCTCAACGTCAAGGGCAGCCACCGGGGAATTTTGTCAATTCTATACCCCTGGTATAATCTTTCACCTGTCCGTCAAAAGGGAGAATGGCATCTGGAGTCATGTGAGTCTTAACAATGTCCTTATAGCAGATAACCTTCGAGTTCCTAACTGAATTGTAAATGAACTCCCACAGTACCAGGAAATATTGGTGTTTTGCTCCCCCCTTGTTTTTGACCATAAGTGGCATCTGTTAAGGTGTTTAGAATGCGTGGATTAGAGGTTTTCCATTTGCAAACAATATTGGGCAGTGCCATGCTGATTATTTCCTTTTAAAAGATCAAACTCTTTGAAAACCAGGCTTACGTTCCGGTTGAGAATTTCAAACAGCAATTTTTTGTATAGATCTGCGAAGACGAAGGGTCTTCCCTTTGGACGAATGATTGAGAATGCCGGTTTCATTCACCAAACCATCCAAAGACATGTCCGTAACAGGAACAACATAAACTTTCCAAGATACTCACCGATACACATTCCCTATTGACTGATTTTCTCCCATTGTACATTGGTCCTCGATTTATTGATCTCTAAATGTTGTCGATAGGGCAAGGGTCTTCTCTCTATTCGGTGCCTGTATCTATATTTTGTGCAAACAAGGTTTTGTACACCACTATAACCAAAATGTAAACATCACAAATCCGGTGATCTTTTTCTAGATCTCCTTGAACTTTTGTTTCACTGCTGAACTTCATTTTTTGGCGCATCATCCTTTCCTTGACTAAAAACTCAACGATTAGAGCAAGCTTCAAGAGATCTTGAAACCCTATCATCAGTGATGTGAAGCAATACCATTATTCAGACACCCCAGCGACCGCCCATTGTTTGTCGACGGACCATTTTGTGGTTGTAGAAGGCCGCCGGTCATTTTTGATTTCCATTGTCACTACGTGATATTGTATGACTTGGAAAACAGTGAAATAAAGGGAAGACCTGAGCCGATTTTCGTCCATCCAGCCCAACCGATTTTCCTTCCCAAGGATAAATCAACCCTTGACATTTTCCATACAAAGGCTTATTAAGGTAACATTTGTGACAAGGACAGTAAAAAAAAGAAGGTAAGAAAGAAAAAAGAGGACAACTTAGAAGAAAAAAAATACTTGTGCTACTGATACAATTAAAATGGGTTATGAAGTATCAGTGACTCGAGCAGACGAAAATAATTTCGCCACTTCATGGGCTAATTATTTTACTTATTGTGCACTGCAGTATTCCACAGTCTGCCATGTTATCGGTCAGGTCAAGCAGTTGTTAGTTGATGCAGGTATCCGGTTTGTAATGAGTACCTTATTTAATCAAAAATACGGCTATAGAAGGGTCAATGATAATGATAGTTTCACTGACCCAAAATAATGGACCGTACAGTTCTTGAACGGTCCATTAGAGCTTATTATTTGACAGGGAATGGGTTCATGGGAAGTTCTTTTTTCCTTGTGTTACGATATACATGGAAAATGGTTATCAAAAACTTAAACAGATTGTCATTGTTTTGATCAGTGTTTTCATCACAAATAAGTAGCTTATAGGCCATTATGTACTTCTGTTTGAAAATGTTGAATCAATAATCACATGAGTGCAAAAATGTTCTATCTGTCAGTATCTTTTTAAAGATATACTGCCCCCTAAAAAGAACCTGTTAAAATTACTGATTTAAGAACGGTAAGATGTTACGTTACAACTACATGAGCCGGCGGCGCTGGGTTGATAGACCATGGGGCTGATCGCTTCGCTCAGCCCCATGGCCTTCATCCAACTCACAGCCTCCCTGTACCCTTCTGCGTCATTAAAAGACCTTCTCCGTATCCCAATTTACACCTTGAGAAGGTTAAGGCCCCGGGGAGATGATTTCCAACAAAGCCTCAAACGTCTCAACGTTTTTTTAATTGCCGGTTCTCAAAACGTGGAAGGCCGATGTGATTGTTCACCATTTAGGTATACCCCGGGGGTTGAGAAGTTCTTGTGAGCAGTTAAGACTCTCAGTTAACCGCGGATCGTTTTGAGTGCGGATGTTACAAACAACTTTTCAAGGCACTTGTGTTCTTGTAACGATTATCTGTCAACAAAACTCCATTTATGAGAAGACATATTTAACATCGTTAAACCGTGACTCCAGAGGGGATCGTTTGTTATTAACGGTCAGATATTCTTGACCTTCAGAATCGGTCGTACCTTATACAAATCACATTGTCGTGTTGCTCTATATAAAGAACTAGATCTATTCTTCTGGTAACCTACCAAATCTTTTGTGAAAGCTTGTTTATAATAAGTATTTTTATGTGTGTCATACACGTCAATTTCAATATCATTCAAAAACTTTTAAAGTCAGCGTTGTTTTTCATAGCCTATACACTGTATAGGGACACATTACTTTAAAATTCCCTTAAAACTTTGCTGTTTGAAATCCTTTTGAGTTATTCGTGCAATAAAACACCTACAGTGTGTTGTAATTAATGAGTAGTGATTAACAAAAATCCCATAAATTGCCTCTCCAATACAACCAGCGAAACACGATCGGCTATAGTGTGGAGTAAAGCATTTTTTTTCTTCAAAATGGTTGACCGTGTTCTGTCACGAAATTAAAACAAAAACCACACAATTTCAAGGGATATTCATGTGAATAATTATATATTAATTTCATAACTTAACTTTTTTATAGCACCAAAGCGCCCCATCCGAAGGCAACGTGTCCCTTTAATTTGATAAACCTTCCTTTGAACGTGTCAGTTTTAGTTCCCTGTAGCTATAGTGGTGTATTTCGATATAAAAGGTTGCGATAATTTCATTGATGGAAATACATTTTTTTTCTACATTTAAAAGAAAACAAAACCTCTTACCATAGGCCTATAATACCGTACCAAATGAGGCAGCAAACAACGATCGAGAAAAGTGGAATCGTTCACGAGAGGGTATCGTAGTTAATCAAGTAATTACACACAAAGATACCGTACTGGAGCCATTAAAACACTGTCATTAATTAACACAGTTGTTGAATATAAAATAAATAAAAAGGATGCCGTGAGTAAACTGGTTGTGTCATTGATGATTCCGTATTAAGTGAGGACAACGGGTAATACAAAAAAAATGTTCTATGGAACGCCATTGAGGGTCACCAGCTGAAGTTTACAGAACACATTGTGCGAGTGATGAACTTATTTTACACACAGGGTTTTTGTAACTCGCAGAAACTGTGCTTTAAAAAATGCAAACTTGTTGCATAGCGAGACGTGTATCCGTCCGCTGTACACCGATGCCACTCGGGTGCCCCAAAACTGTTCCCATGGGGTCAACTCGTAAATAATACCCAATAAAGATACCCCGATCCTATTGCATGGGTCTATTTTCCAAATCCCTTAGCCCATAAAAGACCTGAAATTCCGAAGAATTTAAGACTCCCTCGCTCTTTTATCAGTCGTCGATAATTCAGGGGTTTTCGCCCAAAAGATGACATAGATTGATAACTTTCGCCCGGGGCCGTCGAACGTGGTGGGAAATTCTCGGATTTAATCAACGTCAAGAGTCGTGGGTTTAAATAAAAACGGAGGGAGAGAGAGCGACAAAGGGTGAAAAAAAAGAAAACCACAGATTCTTGATGATTAAACTTAAAGAAAAGAATCGCCAATTCACGGAGGAAAGATCCGTTTATAAAGAACACTGAACGGCATTGAACCAGAGAAAATCAGGAAAGAACAAAAGGCTGACATGACAAGAACTCAGCAGCAGAGGGCGCTAAACTTGGAAATACTATACAACGACTCATGATTATGAAGATATATTGACCAATGCGGTAGATCGTGATACTCTATTGTTACTTTTAACTATTTTAGATATAAAAAACACATTTTGATATATATTAATGCCTTCAATAAATACTATAATAAACAGGTGTTAAGTCAAAAGCAAGAAATAGTATTTTAAGTTTGGATTTATGAAAACATATTAGATACCACGTGGTTAAACACTTGTACACCACTGGTTCTCGCTTACTTTCGCTAGGCTTAATTTACAATGATGCAATGATTTTGTTTCCGCCAAGCAGCTTGACACTATCACAATGTACCTGCACTTAACTGTGTTCCCCCTCAACATTATTAAGATCATCGTCGCTTTAATGGCGTCAGTCAGCTGGGCCGCTTCCAATGTTTTGGCCGACCATGACTAATATTTTTGTGGAGCGCGCACATGAAAGTATTCTAAAACTGATCGAACCCTTTTTGTTCCCTCGAGGTTAACAGACCTAAAGCTCTGGTAACCGTAAAATTGCGGCATACTTCAAACGAATTATGGCATTGTGCTCCGTGACGTTTATTTGTTCGATAATAATGGCGGGCGCCTTTACGTGAAATAATACGTCAGAAAGTGTGGTATTGTAAACAGAGAGGCACGGGCTTTCTGTAAACACAATTTCTGAGCCTTTTATATGTTTTCTTTTTAAAAAGAAGATTGTATACTTGATAAATATTTCTTTAGATGCTTTGGGTAGGAAATATGGCATATTAAAATGTCCCCTAACCACTACAACTATACTTTGCGCAATTTGATTTCGTCTGAGTAAATACGACATACGGTAGCCCTACATTGGACGCATGTAAGCCGTGTAATGAGGTGCAAAAATGCAAACCTTAATATTTGTAAGATGACAAAAATTGCTTTTTGGGGGATATAAATAGACGTGGTTTTCATCAAAATGTATCATTTTAAAACATATCCATAAATACCCTATACAGTTTTATCCGTTCTGATTGGTCGAGAGCATGTCACATGAGGTGTTTAAACGGCTGATAAAGACATGGCGGAGATCGAGAGTGTTTATAACCAATAAGCAATATACTTACATGCGAGGGCGCTTATTTACGCGTAGCGCAAGAGACACCACCGGTACTATTTGTAAAGTCTATTAGTACGCACGCGTACGCACAGCCGTTGAGCGTCGCATGCGATTGATGCTTCGCGAAATGGAGCCTAAGAACGCGACAGGAAATGATAAAAAAGAAGAAAAAAAGGAAGTTTCACGTATTTCCCTACATTGTTTTTTTGTGTGTTTTTTTTAACAAAAAGGGCATTAATTTTTATGAAAGGTCATTTTATCACACGGGCGCGCCACTGACAATTTTAAACGGCGGATTAAGACAGAGTCGCCACTCGTTAATTACACCCTCCCTTAATCAATTTCTATTCTTCTTGTTGATGTTGCAGGACACTTGGAACTGCTTACACATTTTCAGACGACCAGATTTTCAACTACCCGTGCAGAAACATACCCGGCTTCCAAAACAGACAGCTCCGTTTCTGCGAACAAAACGAGGAGTTTGTCCCCACCGTCGCAGAGGGCGCCAAACAGGGCATCGTGGAGTGTCAGTTTCAGTTCAAAGGACGACGCTGGAATTGCACAACAATTGAAGGGGACGAGTCAGTGTTTGGAAAAGTTCTACAAAGAGGTGTGAAGATGATTTGAAATTGTTATATTTTACACGCCTAATCATCACGAAAGTCCCGCACTTTGTTTCTTTACATTAAAAAGAAGGAAAAAAAACCAACAAAATATACACGAATGCCCTACATAATATTGTATTCAAAAGCCCCTTTCATGGAATAATTTGAAATCAGACAAGAGCACTAAAAGCAAGTAACTGGACGCTTGCACTCTGACACTCGAAAGCTAGATATTACGTTCATCATGTGACAGTCATCTTTGATTTATTCCACTCAAATCAATACAACCAAACTGATTGAGGCTGTTTTTTTTCCTTTTTCTTTTTTGAGGGGGGGGGGGGGGGGCTAGTAGGGTCCACATTTCGTTTGATGATCATCAGTATTCATGGTGAATGTTGCATTCGGGAACAAGACCAAGATGGCAGCAGAACGATGAAAGGTTCCATTCAGCCTCGCTATAGATAGCACACCGCATCGATTCCTCATGCTGGGAAAAAATGGCGCCCGCGAGATCAATCACCGGAAGGAGGCTGGATTGTATATTACCTGCAAATCACGTTGTTGACAACATTATAATTACTTCCTCTGTGCCTCCATGCACGTTATCATCAGCTGAGATTTTATTTCTACAACATTGTTAGCTTGTAAAGCTTTCTAAACTAGTATGATAATATTTCTATTTGCCAGGTTCCAGGGAGAAGGCCTTTGTGAATGCCATCTTCTCCGCGGGCGTAGCGTACTCTGTCAGCAGAGCGTGTTCCAGAGGTGACTACCTTGGCTGCAGCTGTGATACACGGCACCAAGGCCCAGCTGATCAACCGCATCAGGTACGTCAACCTCGAACTCAGTATTACTCAGGAGACTTGGATTATGCCAGATTATAGTTTGCTCAAAAATGCTCAGCAGAATTCTAAAGATAAATTCAAAATGTTGTTTGCGGATAAAAACACATTGTCCAAGTTACATTTTGCAGTGGAGACTTTCAGACGGTCCAAATTGTGGTGATACTTGTAGATTTACATAATTTCCCCTGCTGTTTATGGATGCCGTTTTGTCTTAAAGGATGGTTCATCCTTCAGTCACTCATTACACATTCACAAAAATTAACACAGTTGAAAATTTGACCAGAGGATTTGGCAAGTCGATATCGCGCTTTTCTCCTAAAAGTGACGGAGGGTGGGATACAAATTGACTTTTGGGGCAGTTTTAAAGTCCTCGATTATGGAGTATAGATTAAAACGGGATAAGCACTTTTTTGAAATACTTAACTGTGATGCATAACTGTCCCTCTGTAAAATAATAGTTGTTTTGTTTCATTTTTTTTATCTTGTATCAGATTATCGCAAATAGCACGTGGCGATGGGGAGGGTGCAGTGAAGACGTGGACTTCGGGATCGAATTCAGCCGAAAGTTCACCAGCTCCAAGGAGCTTAGGACCAGGGCCAGTGTCATCATGGATAAACACAATGACGAGGCTGGACGCAAAGTAATTTAATTCTTTCCTCTATTTCTATACGGAAGCACAATTGCTGCCAAGTTGAAACCTTTCAAAATATTGTTTAAGTCGTTTGAACGACAAAGTAAGTCGTTCAAATGATAATTTAGTCTTATATTATCATTATCTCGTTCGAACGACTTAGTATGTCGTTCGAACGACACAGTATATATTTTCATTACCAGAAAGATGTAACAATAATAGTATTATATTGTGGAATGACACAGTATACAATTTAGTATATTGTTTTAGTTTCAACATGGAATGGTAGTAATGCAACTCCATCTTTAGGACTTTTTTTCACTTCTTCTGTTCAGTACGATTGCTTAAAAATTTTGCCTAGATTTTTGCGATCTTGAATAATCACAAAAGTTTTAATTTTCTTGTTTTTAACATTGCAGGCAGTATCGGACAGTCTGGAGTTGAAGTGTAAGTGTCACGGTATATCGGGAAGCTGCGAGCTCCAGTCTTGTTGGTGGCAGATGATCCCATTTCGTAAACTTGGCCTAACGATGAAAGATAAATACGACAGCGCTGCCGAGATGAGGATCGTCCGTCAGTCCGAGGCACGCGGCCGCGTGGAGACTCTGGAGCCAAAATCACTCCTCTACAAGCCGCCGACCAAGGCCGACCTGGTGTACTACGAATCCTCGCCGGATTACTGCGAGTTCAATCCCGAGCTGGGCTCGCTCGGTACGGTGGGTCGCGAGTGCAACAAGACATCCAACGCGATCGACGGGTGCCAGCTCATGTGCTGCGGTAGAGGATACAATACCATCGCGCACCAGGTAACGGAGCGCTGCAACTGCCGATTCGTCTGGTGCTGCAAGGTCCTCTGCAGCGAATGCGTAAGGAATTATGAGATTCACACGTGTAAATAAATAATTAAAAAAAATGTATACTGGGTACTTTTTTATCATCTTGTAATTTGACCTCTTTCAAACATTATTTTTGCTGTGTGCATATTGAGAATTGGTTTTTGACTACGGTTGGTTGCAGCAGTAACACTGAAGAACTCAAACCTTAACTGATAATATGCCATATTCATTTTAGAACTCTAAAAATGGTTGCCCAGTTCCGAAGTAGGCTTCGTTTGCCATGTTGAGGCCCAATTTCAAGGTTTATCGGCGCAGCTCCGAGCTTATAGTGGGTTAGAGGAAATGGGATTCAGTGCCCAATTTTACATGAAGCGGCCTGGGCAGAGGCTAAAAGCAGCCGAGGCCAGTCACTTTATGTACAAATGTATTTTAAACAAAACTTGTGTAGACCTGTCGGACGCGGCCTCGGTACCTATTATTATTATTATTATCATTATTGTTAAGTGACCGTTGTATACCGGTATCTTGGTATGTTCCTCCATAGAAATAGATCGAGGAGAATGATGTGTGTGTGTAGTGGGCGCAACTGCTTTGGGGCAATTCATGGGCGCTGTATGGCAAATTACAAGTTTTCCCTTTGGTTGATCTGGATCAATTTGCCCATACAGCAGAGGCGTAGCCAGGCTTTTTTCGCTGGGGGGGGGGGGGGGCCCAAGGGGCCATGTTTTTAATGAAAATTCACGTATCTTGATTTTTTTCATTGAGCACAGGGGGAGGGGACGGGAAATGGACAACTGTGTGTGTGTGTGGGGGGGGGGGGGAGGGCACGTGCCCCAGCCCCCCATTGGGCCTTGGCTACGCCGCTGCCATACAGGTAGTCCTACATCACATTGCAACGATATTCTATGTCCACAGCTGACATAGAGGGCGTGCATGCACGGTAGACACGTGATGACTCTAACGCGTAGCATTCTCCTTGCGCTATTTCTGTGATTCCCCCCCCCTAAATGCTTTCCTGATATATTACTATTATCTCCCTTTAAGCTGTATGGCAAAGTATTAAATATAAACATCGAATGTGTAGATATTGTTAATGACTTTGTATATACTATTTTTTAATTGTGAACAGTTTGCTTCTCGTTTTTGTTTTGACGGGCGGCCATCTAGTCTGGCGTCCTAAACGCATGGTATGGATTATAATGGGACGATAGAACATCAAGTTTGGGTACCATAATATAGTAAATAATGAGTGTGTCATTATTGTGTTGCATAAAATATTAAAAATTGTTGCCTTTTTGAAGGAACCCAACCATTACTTGAATAATTATGCGTGTATTTTAACCGAAACTTAACGCGTTGTAGCTCTGTAAAAAAATGTAGCATTATTATACTGTACAAAAACACAGCTCATAAGTCGGCGAAAAGTTTTACAGGTTTTTCTTTTTAATAAAACATTCGCTGCGATCGTTAAAATGTATTGTGATGACTATTTATTGAATATAATGTTAGTTTTGAAATTATTGTTTTGAAAGAAATACAGCCACTAAAATATAATGGTACCGTTACAACATTGATCACAGTCTCATTTGAAAATGAATCTGAAATTTGGACGAAGTTCCTAGCAATATGCCTTTGTCACGGTGCCGCCATTTTGGTTTCTTCTATTCAAATTAACGTGTAACTAAGTTGAGGCTGGAAGGGGATAGACGTCTGGTTCCTTTCCATGAAATGCAAATCACAACTAGAATTGTCACTGTGGATACAGTAATCACGACAAAGATGGCCGGAAGGAAAGTTCATTTTACCGCACATTTTGATATTTACGAATGAATACAATTATGCAAAATGAGAAACTTGCATGCAAAACAATTTACATATTTACATGTATTTATAAAGAATATGCATGTTAAATAATCTATTATCAGTTTCGTCAACTCTGGTAAAACGGTGCTGTTAACTCAGCTAAACGTTAAGTTTTTACTTCACCTGCTCTTTTCAGAGCCAACACAACTTTAAACTGCATTTGGCTTGTATTCCCACCATGAAGTTTCGAACGTTACTGACTGTCGAACATTTTAAAAACAAACCTTATAGCATTCAATGTTTTGTGGACTACACGAAACACAAAAGAGTGCTGTTTTGTTCGTTTCTGAAAACACTTCATTTTCCATAATGGTGTTAATTCAAGATAACCAACCTATCTTTTCAACATACTTAATTACTTAAAGAAATTGTTATCGATGTACAAATTGATCTGAACATTTCTTATAGATAAACACAACTAACCGTATCCTGTTTTAAGGCGAGGTGGTTGATACGTTTTTTTATGTTTTAAATACTGAAATTGCTGTTATTAATTTAGCATGTACGTGTACATTGTGCCTTAAGCCGCATTCATGTACCCTTTTTTAACAATATAGAATCATGCATTGTATCGGTGCAGTGTATTTCATGTATTTATATAAATAAGGCTTTTTTGCATCTACTTTTACGACGAAATAAACGAACTATTTCTATACGGGAAGTTGCATTAGCCTGATAATTATTTGTGTCCCTTGATGTGATGTCTTAATTGCTCATGAAGCCTAAACATGTTGGTGGTTGGTTTGTTGCATTATGTAACATTTTCACTAAATGCAGCATTTGTTTTTAGCTCATTTGACACTCTGTGTCTAAAAGTAACGGTTTTTTCCTGATCCTCCCCTTCTCTCTTGATGTAAACTACTCAAAGCACATGCTAAAACCCATCCCCACAGGCTTTGATTCATATGGATCGCTCTACTGTTTCACGTCCATCAAATTTGTCCATTATCTGTGTAAATGTGGAGTGCTGTAGAAATATAAGAACCTTGTTTGAACTTGATAACACCCAAACCCTACCCGTAAACAAAATAAACGAAAGTCAAACGCCGTAATCTTTCACCCCCCAAAATGTGCAGCCTAACGATTTGCCAAATAAAAAAGAGCAACTTGTGGACCCGCGTGTATTAAGGTCATGTTCAGGTGAGCATTGGCTGTCATGTATTCTTTATGAGGGTGGGTATAATGAGCATGCGCTGCCTGTTTAACTAAAAGAGCTCGGCAGCGGGCATACACATCACTGCTGGCATTGACGGGGTGTGGTGTTCAGATAAAAATGGTGTTCAGATAAAAAAATTGTTAAATGTGACTAGTTATGGGATGAAGACCTCTCCAATTTAGATTTTTATCATTGACTTCGAGCCAGTGCTTAGTACAGAACCATACAGCCATCTATAGAAAACGTACATCACACACGGTTTAAGTATAGCTTGGTTGAAAGTACTTCGGAAGCGGTCACTGTTTGAAGCCGGAGAAAGTTAACTAATTTAGAGGATGAAACTCGCCGTATTCGTCTTAGCTGCTGTCATATTCGGCACAGCGAGCACGGGGGTCGCGCAGAACGTCCCAGTACCCAATAGGCCCCCGAGAGGGTTTGAATACAACGCCAGTTCCTGCTCGGCACCGGTTGAACTCAAAGTATTCGTAGACTTGATTTGCTCTGACAGCAAGGCAGCTTGGCCTACACTGCTTCAGGTATGGTAGTAAAATGTGTCTTTTTAAAGAATGGATTTAAAATTCAATTTACAGTTGTTTTTCATGATAAACTAATAAAAAAAAAATAATACACCATATGTCTTTATACTATACTTGTAAAAATAGTTTCTTCAACAAAAAAGTGTTCTGTTTCCTTCGTTACCCCTTACGTTCATTTGATTATTTCTACTGTTTATTTAAGGCAGCATAAAGTTTAATCAATATAATATTGGTTAATGATTCTTATACCAGTGTACATATTGATGCACTTGGAAAGAATTGTATACATTACAACGGATTATTACATAAGTACAGGGGATGTCCAGGAAATACTGTCGTATTAAAGTTGCCAATTGTCATCGGAGGACGAGTATGTTCATCAGGCTCCTAAATGACAGTTCATCCCACATACAATAACGGTACATGTAATCCTGTTGGTAAGTGATGACGTTTTGGAGCCGGAAGTGCAGTGCAACGAATGTTCATGTACATGCATGTATACCATTCGTTATATATTACACTTCCGGCTTCAAGACGTCATCACTTACCAACAGGATAAGGGTTCAAAGATACTCTCTCAATGTAAAAGAGTGAAAAACCACTCGTTTTGTCCACCATACCACTGTTGCAAAGAGCCATATGGCGGCCATCAACTCTTTTTAGATTGAAAGACGGGTGTTTCCAACTTGAATCCGAGTGAAGTTCGCTCAAGTTTCACTCAAAAAGGGTGATGCACGGTGAGTTTCACTCTGAAAAGAGCCGAAGTTACACCACTCGGCTTTCAGAGAGTACTAGAGAATACTACTTGCATATTATTCCAGTGTTCTCTTCCATGCAAACTTTATGGGCAATAAAAACAAAGTTAATCTCAAATGAGTACGTGATCAGGCGTAGCACAGTACCAGCAAGTAATTTTTACAACTATTTTGTTTTACGAGAAGTGCACTGGAATTACGAAAGTGTATTTTTGATTCCATTGTGCCATGTGTTTTGCTGTTTTTTTTTATCAGAATAAGTTAAATCAAAGGTGCTTCTAAATATCAAAGTAAAGGATGTATTGTTAACCATTCTTCCAAATTGCTGGAGCTGTTGAAAATGTTTTATGTGTGAATAAATAAATAAAATAACAAAAAGGAGGAATAGTAAAAAGTAAAAATCAATACAAAAGGCAAGGCCATACAGGCTTTGTTCTTATAAGAAAAAAACCCCTGTTTAATTGCATCTCTTCAAATCTGGGTTTGCCGATATTTCATTCAAAGATCCAATCTTAGTTTCTTGGAGCGTTAGGGTTTCCTTTTTAGACGTTAATAAAGTACATGTGCAGTATTGTATTGGTCTGGAGACCGGTCTCGGGCTCGGTCTGGAGACCACTTTTTACTTGTCTCAATCTTGGTCTTGGTCTTGGTCTTGGTCATGGACCTGCTGGTCTTGGACCTGCTGGTCTTGGACCTGCTGGTCTTGGTCCTGCTGGTCTTGGACCTGCTGGTCTTGGACCTGCTGGTCTTGGACCTGCTGGACTTGGACCTGCTGGTCTTGGACCTGCTGGTCCTGGACCTGCTGGTCTTGGACCTGCTGGTCTTGGACCTGCTGGTCTTGGACCTGCTGGTCTTGGTCTCGGGGTGCTGGTCTAGGCTACAACACTGACATATGATTCGAATTTCCAGCATTAGGAATGCTTACAGAAATGCTGAATGCATTTTTACCGTTTTCTCGCAAATGAAACAACGAAATGAGCTGAAATTTTCACAGGTTGGCTCTTTTACATGTATCTTGATTTGTGCAAAGAATGGAATTATTTACAGTCAGTTTAACAATGTCGAGAGCTGGGGCTTTAAACGAGCAAGAGTTCTCAAATTAGTTTATTATATTTTATCCCGAATATTAAAAGAAATCACGATGGGCCTATTACTAAATAATCTAATCAAACTTAAGGGGTTGTCAATTCCCCCAAATCAAACTTTATTGAACTATTTCAATTTAATTTGTTCCCTCTTCTTTTAAGAAATAACTGTCTCATAAGGGAAAATGCAGATGGAGCGGCCACTTTGACCGCATTGTAATGCACCAGCGTGTGCTACCAGTGTAGGCCTGATAATGATACTATTATGTGTTTTCAGGTTGCTGAGATTTACAACAATGAGTCTTCACGGCTTTCCTTCCAGACGCTGATTTTCCCACTGCCGTACCATCGTGCCGCGATGCCAGCCGCTCAGGTAATGTTAAACTCAGTATAAGGGGACGTTAGGTGATGTCAGCAGACTTTACCAGGTACATCCCATTGTTCTTTGAAATGTGCGCATGCTCAGAACTACGTAAAGGTAGCATTAGGGAACCAGTCACGAAGCAGGGGTGTAAGAGGAGGTGCACCCCGCAAACTTAAAGGTACACACCGGCTTACTGTTTACCTAATTTAGTGATGTGGAATGACAGACAATAATTTTTAAATGGTTGTTCTTAAAAAAAAATCATCAAAATATCACGTAATTAACGAAAAATGTGAAAAAAACAAAACACGGTCAAAGGTCAGCTTATACGCTTTTCCAGCCGTTGCAACTGTCAAGTTTACGTGCCAATGTTGCGCAATGTTGTAAGTAGACTGGTGCTCTGTTTATGTATGAATTATTACAATGACGAGGCATGAGGATCCAGACTTCATATCCATCCAGCACAAATTCACGTGTAAATAAAAAAACAGACATAAACAGACAGTGTATTGTGTACGACGAACTGGACGAACTTAATTGCAATGGAGAACGTTTCTTCATTATATCGCAAGTAGGCCCTATGTTGTAAAAAATTACTTGGACGAATGCCAGTTGGGTCCAGGACTAATCTGTGTTGTCAGGTCGTGTTCAAATGTAGAAAGGGAGAGAATAAGCTTGACATAATGTGGACATCACAGACATGATGGACCATAAATATTGTCAAAATATGAGTTTTCATGAATTAAAATATACGCAGGCATATTCACAATACAGTTCTATGACACAAACCTGTCCATCAAAATTATGGCAAAGACCACATCCTTCATGCTCATCGTGACCAGCCTGCTGCAGTCTAAAAACTAATGGAAGTGTCCCTAATCTTGGACCAGTTTCACATTGGCTTGGCCAATAACAGTCATGTGCCAAGCGAGCCTCCCGCTTTCGCTGCAAACGGATTGCCAATCCTGGCAGCTTTAGCGAAGGCATTCTCCCGTTTTTCGGGCGATGACTTCACTGGCCGGCCGCAGCCACCGCCACCGGTTTTTTGTTTTTTTTTGGGAGGGGGGGGGTGGACATTATGCAGCTATCATAGAAGTAGATAGATCAGCTGTATGGGATAAACATTCCCCATCGTCGTCGCTCGTGTGCGTAGCGCAGCCAACACGTTACAATAGTTAGGGGATAATAGCTAGGGGTAGGCTACAGACTAAAACCCTCGTAAAAACGTAATTGTTGGTCTGGCTCCCTACTTCTCCGACAAGCTCCCACGCTTATGGCTAGACTGACCGGCAAGCTGGGGAGTTCATGCCCCGGGGTTTGTCTCTCTGGCCCCACGAGACACGGCACCGGCTGTACGGGATATTCCCCAAGGTTTACGTTCCGCTAGCTCCCACGTGCGCCGTAAGACACGCTTCGGTTGCACGGACACCTCTGAATGTGAATATTACGATCGATTTTTCATCATTATTTACAAATTGTATCAATAATCTGAATACATAAGTCTTTTTGTCAAATACTCATGAATAATTGTAAAAAAAGGATTTAAATTTGGTTCAGTAATTTACTTTTATACGGCTGGAAGTAAAACTAACTCCGAAGATCACGTGATTTATCCGAACCACTTTTTTAGTTCGGATAAATCGTTTTTTGAAAAATGCTCGAAAACGGCAAAATTTGATGGTTTCTTTTAGGAACCATTCTTCTCCATTCCTGAAAGACCTTTGAAGTCATATGTTAGCCTATTTTGTAGCCCAAATAGCCCAGCGAAGCCGGTGTGCCCCTTTAATACATCACTGCTTATAATGGTTGATTGGGTATGTGTACCAGCTCAGGTGGGATTCGAACCTAGCTCCAATTACTGTGGGAAAGCAGGGAGCACTCAGTGCCAAACCAAGCTTCACAGGTAATAAGCTATGAAATGTATAAGACTACAATCCCAGTCATATCTCGTTTGGGCCTTCCCCCCGGCCCCCAATCGATGTTGCCTCTCATTCCGGGGTTTGCACTCCAGTTGGGATAAACAACATTGAGTGGGGGAGCGGGGTATGAGGGGAGGGTTTTATTATTTTCTGTCACACTGGCCCAAACATTTTGGCCGGGATTGTAGCCTTGATTTGCGACCAAGCATACCAACAAAGACTGAGCCATAGCCCCTATCACACATATATAAACGGTCATCTTATAATCTTTTACTCATCAGTAACACTTAGTCTCTTCTAACAGGTATCCTATATACTTAAGAAATTGGCACCGGAGAAAACCTACCCATGGTTCACGTACATCTTCAACTATCAACACAAGTACTACGATGAGGCCATCTTCAATACAACTCAACATGAAGTTGAACAGTGAGTTACCCAAAGCTTTTCTGTAAATCTGACATTAATATTTTACATATTTGCCTTGTTTCTATACATGCCAACAACTATGCACAATTTGTTGGCAAGACATGTGTTGGCATGTACATGTTGATGCCTCTATACATCAGCGGATCTAAAACGATTGAAATCACGTACACACACGTACCGGGACTTCATCATTCAACTCAAGTTTAAGTACATTTCTTTGATACGTTGTAAAGACACCACGAAGAACTTGTTATTTGTCTTTTTCTAGGATGTTCGCAGATGACCTATTTGCAGCCACTGGTGTAAAGCAGAGTGTTACACTCTCTCATCTCGCTCAATATAGTGATGCATCGTACAAAGACGCCAGAGGCATGTGGAAGTATGCGTGTTCAAGTAAGATCACACCCTAAAATTATGAGATTGCATGGACTTCAGCCTCAAGAATTCCGTTCTGATGTAACTGCAAAATCACTGACTCGTTATTCTTTGTTGTGGGTTAAGGGCATTTCAATGTGAGTTGCAAATGATGAAGAAAAACTTTCGGCTGCATGGCAGCAGGTCGAAAAGTAATTCAATTTCACGTGAAAATTATTAAGTTGGACATTTTTATCATTTCTCAGGCATTTTAAAGTCGATGTTCGAAATTTTAACTCGGCAGAGCAATGGAAAAGCATAGGCCTATACTTGAGATTTCTGTGAATAGAACGGTTTAGATATGCATTATTTTTAACGGGGTCATTTCAATGCTTACGACCTGCTGAAGTGAATGACGTACATGGCACCCCAGCAGAATGGTGGAAGAGCCATCGAACACAACCGTTCAGTAATTTTAAATTGTCAGTCGATTAGATTGCGTGACCTACCGGTAATGTTCATGCAAACAGGGACAGTTTCGGGAACCACGACCGCTTTCCTCAACGATGTTCGAATTGACTTTGATAAGAACTGGACATTGGAGGATTGGCGTAAAGTCATCGACCCACTTCTCGAGAATGAGGTAGGCATTTATAATACTACCCCCTTAACCGACTTTATAAATCCTTCATACGTGGGTTAGATTTTGGCGCTCTTGTTGGGCAGGCGCGGACCCGGGAGTGGTTCCACGGGGTCCGGACCCTCCCTGCTCCAGACGACTTTTTAAAACTATCTTTTTCCTTTTGTGAACTTTATACTTGCGCCATCACATATCCCTGATCTAAGCTTATGTGGTCGTGAAAGTTCCAAGTCAGGCCCCATTGGCTGTTAAATAACTCAGTATTTGGCCGTATATCCGAATTACTTGGCTATGGCCGTGAACAACACACAAGTCTGTGGGAATTGACTGCGGCTTCCAGGCAAGTCTTGGACTATGACATTCGAGTAAAATGTATTTGGAATGGCTTCTCAGGCTGGACCTCCGTGAATCGCTCAAACATATTAACCGCTTGTGGTTTTTCGGTCTTAGTCTCAGTCGAAGTGACAGACTGTTTTAGGTATGCGATTTCCAATCATTTCATTTTATTTCTGACAAAAAACTAAGAAAAATAAAGGGATAGTGAAATCAAGAGATATACGGATACTGTGATATAAAAAGGCGGTGTAACGACACGACGTTTTTTCCATACTGAGTTTTTGCCATAATGAGTCTCCTAAACAATATATTCTTTCCCCCTCTACTGTTTTTCCATCATGCAAAGTTTCAAGTTCTACTTCCACTCTTAGACATTACTACCTATGCACCACTAAAGGATTATTCACCTTCTACTTATTGTCCCTGACAGGAATAAAGTGCCAGTATTCAGACGACATTTTGCCCGGCTGGAGAGGGAAAATACGGGTGCCTCCAGGGGAAGATAGTGTGAAGCCTGTATCTCAAATTAATTTGGGTGGCAGATGCTAAAAATGACGGACAAATTGATTATGAACGAATACAGCAGGCCCATGAAAGCCTGTTTTTGTGTTATGACATGTCATTTTTTTCTAGATTACAATCTTTTCTTTCGAATGTATTTTCACGACATTATATTTAATATAGCGTTACTTTTGAAGTTATGCTTTTCTAAACAAAAATGTTTGCAGTCACTAAAACATAATGGTACAAACTTAACAACGGTCACATATTTTGAAGGAACAAACCCGTAATTTAAAATTTGGAGGAAGTAATCTGCTCTTGCAATAAGAGGTTATCATGGTGCCGCCATGTTGGTTTAGTTTATTATACTCAAATGTGTTAACCAACACTCAACTATAATTGTCATTGTGGGTACAGGAATCCTGACAAACATGGCTGGAAGGTTATAAAATCTCCAATTTGGATATGATTTATAAACTTCGGATAAAACTATAGAAAATGGAAAAAGTTCAAAACAACTCGCTTGCGTTCAGCTGCAACGGTGTTCTAAACGGTCTTGCTCTTTTCACAGCCAGCATAACTTTACAAAATTAAGTGATTTTTATAGCTTTGCATGGTGTGGATAGTAGAAAGTAACTATGTGTGTGGATAGTAGAAAACCTCTCTGTAGCTTGTGTTCCCCAAACCAGGTTCCAAATCATTAAAATGTCACTGACTTTCGAATTGAATTTAAAAACATCGTTTTGTGGACAACATGAGGGCAGATAAAAATACCAAACAACTCTAGAATGCTGTTTTGTCCGTTTCTAAAAACACTTCATTTTCCATGATGTAGCTTGATACAAAAGTAACTTCAAAATAACCAATTGAGGTATCTTCATCTGCTAATACTTTTAGAAATTGTTGATGTAAAAATTCATCTGAAAATTTCTTTTCTTCAAGAAGAAAAAAACAACTATTTTCCTGTTTTCAAGTAGTGTTTGATACAAATTATGTTTTGTATACTGAAATAATTTTGCTGTTATTTGTTTAGGATGCACGTATACATTGTGCATTCATGTACCTAGTACATTCATGTACCTAGTACATTGTATCCACTCAATGTTCATGTCAAATAAGGCTTTTTCTTGCATCTACTTTTTGACGAAATAAACAAATCATTACTATACGCGAAATTGTATGGACTTGCCTGAAAATTGTCGGAAGTCCCAGTTGAATAGTTAGCGATGGTGTTTGAGCATTCAACATTGTGGTTGAACTTTCAAACAAAACGCACATCCCCGCCCTCAGTGAACAAACTTAAATGATAATCGAAACAAACTATAATTTGGGGGCAATGTGCTTTATCACGTATGTTTAACAGCGTGTCGTATGCTCACATCGGAGAAAATTAGGTACCATAGTTCCACCGCTCGGGCCTGAAGGCCCACACATTGTTTATGCGATTACGCTTCCTGTATATTTCAATAATATCTGAGATTTTGGCCTAAACAGTTTAACGAAACACATGCATGTGTTTCGTTAAAATGCGTTTGCAACCCTTACCTTGGCTTCCGGCATGCATGGACTAGGTATTTTATTTATAGCATTACTACAGAAATGAGCTACCGGAAGCCCGCCACTGAACGATGACAAAGCAACTTTTGGGATCCGCAGGTAGCGTGTAAAGTCCTCCTGTCATGCCTGTGTCAGGTGATACTGTATCGGTCATTTTGATTCTGCCGAGTCAATAAACGTGTTGTCTTTGCATATTGCATAAGCAGTGAGCTGCAACGTTGCTCCATGGCATTATTTGCCTATCATAGTACACTATATCACTGCTGACTTTTTGGGGGGCACAGTATGCAGATAAAAACATAATCGCATTCATAACAAAGTTGCTATTGATTGTGACTGGTCATGTGATTATTACAGCTGCAAACTAAATCACGAGTGCTCCTGCACACAACCGCAGTACTACCGCATACGGCCAAGTTACTCAACGCACATCGCT
The DNA here is from genome assembly GCA_911728455.2 of Marthasterias glacialis. NCBI lineage: Eukaryota > Metazoa > Echinodermata > Asteroidea > Forcipulatida > Asteriidae > Marthasterias > Marthasterias glacialis. The sequence goes on from OU452223.1 coordinate 14,947,890, forward strand.
GAGTACACGCAGTTTGGTTAAGTTTGTTGTTGAAACTTATTCAGAAAACGGTTACTGTTTGAAGCAGAATCAACTAACTAAGAGGATGAAACTCGCCGTGTTCGTCCTAGCTGCTGTCATATTCGGCACAGCGAGGACAGGGGTCACACAGAACGTCCCAATACCCAAGAGGCCACCGAGAGGGTTTGTATACAACGCCACTTCCTGCTCGGCACCGGTTGAACTCAAAGTATTCGTAGACTTGACTTGCCCTGACTGCAAGGCAGCTTGGCCTACACTGCTTCAGGTATGGGTATGCTGATATAACGTCTTTTTAAGCAGACTTCAAACTTCAGTCACAGTTGTTTTAAGGAAGAAACTTTAATGCACGTTGTAACGTGCCTAATTACTGTAGTTACTTCTTCCTTGTTTTTGCCTGCGCACGTATTTTAATTTGTTCTTTTCTTCAGTTAATTTGGGCCGAATCTGGTTTATGGATTTATTGAATATTTATTCACATATAATTTGTAGATGGTAACAAGTACGGGAGGGATGTCCAGATTACTATCAGGTTCAAACTTTAACGTACCCTTGCCACAGGCAAAGTGTCAACTTCTATCTAAAACAATTACTGGTTATTTATTCATATAATGTAATGGACCTTCTGATATGTTCAACTTGAATGAGAAAGGTGAATCAGGGTGTAAACTATTTACGTTCAAATTAATACGAAAGTCTCCCCCCCCCCCCCACAAAAAAAAGATGGTGACGTTATGGTGACTTTATGACTTCACGCAATGCATAAGGTCAATTTGTGGGTTCGGCCTAGGTCTTCCTCCAAATAAAAGAAGAAAAAGTGTATTTAATTCGATTTACAATTGTTTTCCTCTACACGGGAAAACACATGAAGGAGCAGCCGTTCTACCCACGCTGTAATAAAATTGTGTGTTTTCAGGTAGCCGAGGTCTACAACAAAGCGTCTCAAGTTTCCTTCGAGACGCTCATTTTCCCACTGCCGTACCATCGTGCCTCGATAACAGCCGCCCAGGTAATTACCCTGAGTTTAGTCTCAACATGTTTATTCCTTTTTAAAAAATGTACATTATAACCCTACAGCCCAATATCCTTCTACATGTAAATCCAATTGCCAGAGTGAAGGATTCAGAAGGACTGGGGCCGGTAGGCCCAAATAACAATTGTTTATCACAGTGTCAGGCATTCCAATCTTATCAAATTTGGTGTGGAGTGACATATGAGAAGAAGATACGGGAGGGTTGAGGCCACACGCTAGCTAAACTGGATAGACTGTAAGGGTCTTAAAGACCAAACTTCATAGGACTATACTCGGCAGAAATTTTGCCTATACTGCCATTTATTTGTGTTGCTTATTAATAACAGGGACCCAGTCACAAACTGTGTGCAAACTTTTCTGTGTGTCTACTCCTAAAGCAGCACACAATCATCGAAAATGTGGCCAGCAAGATAAAACAGTTTTGACCAGTGTCGTTAAACCTGTTGTTATAGCAAGACATTCTTTGTACATATACATGTACACATAATTATGTTTTTGGTCTGTTCGGGCAGCACATGAGAATCTTTTGCAGAGGCCTGACGAAACGTGTGCGAAGAGAAGATGAGCTTGTGTTAGAGTGGGAGGGTACTACCCGACTATAGGGATAAATCCAGATCAAGAGGATCCAGTCTGAGGTGGGATTCGAACCCGGGTTTACTGTCGGGGTGGAACTTTAGCAGAAGCTATCACTCAATGCCAACCAGTTAGCTTTCCGTTACATAACAATGATTGATACATGTATAATGTTTCAGGTAGTGTTTACCTTGATGTCTGACAAAACACAGCTTAAGTTATATAGTGCTTATCTCACAGTGGAAAGTGTATATGATACAACAAAATGCTCATTTAAAAAGAATGGAAATCATCGGATCGCACTCATTTATGTTTTGTTGTCTCCAAGGTGGCCTATATTCTCAAACGAATTGCACCGGAGAAAGCCTACACATGGTTCACGTACATCTTCAACAACCAAGCCAAGTATTACAACTCCGCCATCTTGAAAAAAACTCAAGTTGAAGTTCAACAGTGAGTTTTCCACAAACGTTTCCGTATTACTTTATAATATTCTATTCATTTATTTTTTATTTTATTATTCGCCTATCACAAGGCCCAAAGGCCACTCGAGGTGTGGGGTACTTTTGAAGAGATAGAAACCTGCCCCAATGCGCAGAAACAAGGAATGGCAAGATATAAACGCGAGTCTCTTTACAGCACAGCTAAGAGCAGGGAAGGGTAATGAATCCGTTGCGAGACAAACATTACTGCCTCTTCCCGTATTTGAAGCAACCATGGTTAAGTGTCTTGCCCAATAGTTAAGTGTCTTGCTTGAGGACACAAGTGTCATGACTGGGATTCGAACCCACATCCTGAGGACTTGGCCATTATTGCTATGTTTCTCCACATGCCATAACGATACACATTTTGATGGTACATATTTTCGTTACACACAACCAGTATGTAACAGCTAACAGAAAAGAAAATACAGTTTGTGTCATCATGTTTATTCCTACACTAACAGCATTAATCTATAAGAAAAAAAGATCGAAACCACAAACACACTTAAGACTTCATCATTCTACAAACTTGTTTAACATGTTGTGCAGTAATGTCCTGCTGCGTTTAAGATGTGGTTCAGATGATAGGACAGAGGACCTGTAGCCGTGTAGTTTCTTGGATAAGTTTAACACACGTAAGAGTATGACGACACTTCTCTTTTTTCTATAGGATATTCGCAGATGATGTTTTTGCAGCCACTGGTATAAAGCAGAGTATGATACTCTCCCATCTCGTTGAATCTGATCCATCAAGAGAAGACGCCATAGTCATGTGGAAGTATGCGTGCTCAAGTAAGATTACACCCATAAATTATTATTAGATGACATTGACTTGGAATTCAGCATTATGAATGAAAAAAATAGCTTGATGTTAATTTTAACAATGGTTACGACCTGCTGGGGTGAATGAGTCATTCGAGACGTAGGACTCCCCCACCCTCATCCACCCCATCAGAATGGCCATTAATTTCAAACTGCCGGTCGGTTGTGAAATGCGTGACCTTTTGTTTTTGTGTATACAGAGACAGTTTCAGGGACACCGACCGCTTTCATCAACGATGTTCGAATTGACTTCGGTCTCGACTGGACATTGGACGATTGGAGAAAAGTCATCAATCCGTTACTCAAGGATGGGGTATGAGGCATTCATAACAGTAATTGAGCATAACACCTTATTGAACCGACTTGACGATCATCACTATTACGTGAAGCATATTGGCGCTCCCGTTGGGGGCGTCGTACTTGTTAGTATTTTGGGTCAGGTACCGGTATTATTGACTATGCATCTTTGTAGGGTTTCTGTTACAATCTTATTCGGTTATTGTGTTACAACCTCTGCCTGTGGAGCATATTGTCTGTGATGCGTCAGCCAAGTCTTAACGATGACATTTGGGTTCAATGCATGCGTCTCATTGCCTGTATACATAGACCTATCGCTCACTGGAAGAATCGCTTTTGAGCGTTTCTAGGTCTAAATATAATATGCCTATTTTGCTCAGAAAGAGTGACATGTTTTGGTGCATGTTCTTCCTATCATTTTCTTTTATTTCTGGATTAAAAAAAAAAATAATAATAAAATGTTGGGTCGTTGTGAAGAAACGGCGGTGTAACAACTCGATTTTTCAAATTTATGGCAAAATGTACAACAGACATACACTCTGTACTCCCGGGTCAGAATTGACCCTGATTCCGGGTTCCATGGGCCTGACCCATTTCTTGGTCAGTTTGACCCGGCATCCGTGTCAGTGTGACCCGTGATCATTGGTTAAAATCTGGATACTTGATTTGGATTCCGAGGACGGTGTCACTATGACATACGGACTCCGGGTCAAACTGACCCAGAAATGGATCAGGCCCCCTGAGACCCGGAATCTAGGTCAATTCTGACCCAGGAGGTTTGGGAGTGAAGTGATCAGAAGCAAGTTTTTTCTTCTTCATACATGAAGCCTCCTGAAGAGGCTATACTTAGATCCGTATTCCTTTTGCAATCTATCCATCATACAAAGTTGCAAGTTCTACTTCCCCTATTAGGCGTTACTACATCACACATCTGACAAGATTAGTGACAATTAGTCAATCAGTGTTAGTTGTATAATGAGTGTTCCTCTCCCACTCTTCTCCCTAAAACAGGAATCTAGTATTGCGAAGAAATCTTGCCCGGCTGGAGAGGAAAAATGCGAGTACCTCCCGGGGAAGATCGAGTGTTGTTTGTCTGGAGAAGCCTGCATCCCAAACGTGGGTTGCAGATGCTAGAAATGACGTACAGATTTGATGTAACATGAAAGGATGCAGCAGACCCATTGTACTAGTATGCAGTCTGCTTTTGTGCTTTGACGTCGTGAGTTTTTCGTCAACGGGATAGGCTAAATTTCATGAGACCATTACAACAGTGTTCTATTATAGTCTGTGATGTAAATAACAATCACTGAATTGATTAATTAATATATAATTGTTTAATGAAATTTATATATTTCAGAATATGAATATATTTTATATATTAGCAAAACTCTCATAAAGATTGGTACAAAATGACAAAGAATTCAAAAGTTTGTGACTATGGGGCGGCGGGAAAGGGCGCGTTGGGGTAGTTTTCAAAGTGCAACAATCATCATTTGATGTTAATAACATCTATACACATCATTATAGAGTGACCAACAAAGAATAACATGGGTTTAAGGTACGGATCTATTACTCAATAAACCATATCAGATGGGCGGATCCAGGGGCAGTAGAGGGCGCTAAAAATAATGAACGCATACTTATGACTTGCCGGTATGCTAGATCAGTCAGACACAGCATACTAACTAAACGACTCCCTGGATCCGCCCCTGCCTATTTGTTTGAGGGGATTGAAAAGTATGAATTAAAAAAACGTATCAATATCTGTCCACCGAGATCCTCATTGGTTGCTTTAAAGGGTCTGTATACGTTTGGTAATGACTCTGAAAATTTATGGCAATAATAACTCACTTGGTGAGAAGTACAGCAGCTTTGGATAGTATAACGCATTTTGAGAAACATTTCACTTCGAAGTACTGCAGTTATGGAAAAATACATCACTTTTTATCCCCCCCAAAATTTGAATCTGAGAAGCGTTATGGCCGTAACGCTTCTCAGAATGTGTATTCCAATGACGGATACTTCTTCTGCGTGAACACAACCGCTCCAGATTTTTGGGGATATCTCAAAAACGCTGCCACCTTTTGTACTGAAATTTACACAGGTTAGTTGTATGGCATATATCTACAATTATATAGCATCAAGGCAAATGTACGGTTCCAAAAACCAAAGGTATACTTTGCCTTTAAAGGTAGAATATTGGATTGGTTTTCATCAAAACAAAATTTAATTAGTATCATCCTGCAAGCTTACTGGTTTTGAAGTACATACCAGTACCAATCTAACGCAGAAATATTTCTGTCTGAAATACTGTCAAAGTGGGGAAAATAGAATTTGAAGACCCCGATTTTAATCCGGTTGTAACAGAAATTAAAAACAATGTATTTACATTCTGAATGATGTGCATGGATTTTCACTATTTTCTCATGATTCATACCAGGGATTGAGCCCAAATTTTCACATTTTTGTTTTGTTTTACATGTATATGAATCTAATTATTGAATCACACAACGTAAAAACACTTCACTATCAGCTTTACCAATCCTGTATTTTACATTTTTTTTTAACATGGCCTTGGTAAGTTATAAGACGTACCACTCAAATTGCGGGGGGGGGGGGGGGGGCGTAACTCATAGTTTTAACGAACTGTAAAAATGTACTTTGTACCGGTTCGTTCTAAAAACAAAAACAAATCAAAAACATGTTTTAGCAATAACTAAGGGGGTGCACGGGGGGCACGCCGCCCCCCCCCCCCACCGAACTGATGTCCGTGCCCCCCCCCCCGGTGCCCCTACCCCAATTTGAAATCTGGACTTTTGAGATTAAGAACAGAATAAAAGGTTACATTTTATGAGCTTTTATGTAGTAATTTCAATGTTTTTTAAACTTTTTTTTATTATTTACACGCAGAATGTATTTTGTTTAACCTCAACACGTCAGAAGAGCACTGAAAAGGGGCTTGTTTAGGAAAATTACAAATGCAAAAAACAGTCTTAATTGGCCAAAAATGCCCCCCCCCCCCTTGTAGGAAAAATTGTGCCCTCCTTGTGCCCCCCCTAAAATTTGACCCTATAGTTTACGTCACTGGTTTGAAAGTGGTTTATGGTTTACAAAACTTACACTGCTTGTTGTTGCTTACATTCACTATTTACATCATTAAATATTTTGAGAAAATATAGTAATAAAAAAAAGGAGTGATTAATCGATAGTGAAATCATTACTTCAGTACTGTATCGTCTAAACGCGATTTCTAATTATTCTGCCCCATGGGTACAAACACTAATTTGTTGAAAACATCGGCTACATCTCTTCTGAAACTTAAGGTAACTCTCAAGGTGTGTGTGTGTGGGGGGGGGGGGGGTTGGAAACGAGGGCCACTTATATTTTGGCAAGCCACGGTAAGGTTGGATTCTTTTTGAAGTATTTTAGGGCATGTGTTTGTTTGTTTTTTTCGTTTGCACTTTAATTATGATTAACTGTAACCCTCTCAAATCCTTCTATATCCTGTTTGCCGAAATGAAGGATTCAGAAGGACTGGGGGCTGTAGGCCCTTGCTTATCACTGGGTCAGACATTCCAATCTTTATCTATTAAAAGTCAAAACATTTTGGTGTGGTGACAATTATTAAGAGGAGGATATCGAGGAATTGAGTTCACTGTAGCCTATAGGCAGAAAGGCGAGAAAGGGAGAAAAACACAATCGGGAAGTAATTTGGGAACGAAATATCTAGCCAGAGGGCCAGAGGTCCAGCAGAGAAATTATAGCTCAGAAAGGTAAGGGGATGTAAGCATTGCGCTGCCAACACCACCGTCATATCCCGGTGGATTCACGATGCACCCTGCGCGAGTTTAACGCTGCTCAAAATAATGTAGTCGTTACAAAAAAAAGTTAAACATTCGAATTAACTGATTACTTCATTTCAATTTCACAACTGCCAATGGGACATGTCCAGTACTAAGACCTATCAACAAAATTAACAATGTTGCATGTTAAAGTCAGAAAGCCTTGGCCCATCCAGTGACACCTGTTGTAATTCGTCAAGAAATGTAAGCTTTCGACATCAACAACTCAAACGAACATCCTGGAAACCTTCATGAAAACGGGGAGGACATAATTGGATTATGTTTGCTTACCTTTTGATCATCACTGTAATCACCACTTTGCCCTGGCTGTACTGTACGTCAAAAAGGATCCACAAAGCTTACAACACATTCCATAGATCTTCCCTTTCAGCTCATTTGAAAGTGTTTTCAAAATGTAGGGTTAGAACATTTTCTTATCCTTTGCAATTGGTCCTCTAAACCAAGTTGTCATTTTCAAAATCCAACAAAGTAAAAGCAGAAGAAAGTTCATGAGTTCTGCGATATGGTGCTCTCTTCAGCTTTCGGTGCAAGATCAAGACGGTGGCCATTGTAGTTGGGTTGACACACAATGAGTGCCGCCAATAATTCCGTTCCAATAACTCCTGCCATGGAAGCCTCCGTAACCTCCTCACAAGTCACGTCTGTGTTGCCTGGTCATACAGTCATTTAGTTGTAGTTTACTGGAAATGACAAGATATTCCGACGAGCTCGAACAGCACAATTTCCACAATCTTTTAAAAACGTTTCTCACAGTAGTAAAGGTGTTTTGTGTGGGACAGAGGGCATTCGTGCGTGTAGACCGTCGACCGTCTCGTCTCACATCCACGCCAAAATATTGTACCTGTTTGGTGGATACCCATTCGCTAAGTTTCGAATAATTAGACCAGAAACCTGACGTCTGAATCCGGCCAAATTGAACCCGAGATGTTCAACCATGTTGTCGTCCATGTAATGGTCCCGTGCTAAAACTATGGCAAACCCGTATTTCACTGTTGCCTGCATGCAGCAGAGCATATTTTTAGGAAAGGGAAACACGAGAGAAGCGCATCATTTGCATAACAATGCATAGTTCTTATTCCAGCTGACCGCCTAGGCTATTTTAGCCCAAAGAATGCAAAGTATCTCTTGTACACCAAGAATAAAAGTCATGATCAGATATATACACTCCAAGTGGCGATTGCTCGGTTAAACGCCAAGATCTCTAACTTCGGGAGTAGTGTCCACTAGGATGGGGCTATGTTAGTCTTTTTCCCGAACTCTCTTCCTAACTGGAGTTATGTCCTGCCCCCTCCCATGTGTACAAAACAAAGGGGGGCATTTTTAAATTTGAAAATCCGGATGGTAGGCACTAGGGAAGCTTTGTGCCAAAAATGGTGCTTTTGTCCGCCGTGTCCAGGTAATTTCACTAAGCCACCTGACCACTAGTACTAGGCTAAGTCGCCATAGACCTTTTGCATTGACATCATCACGCCGCTATATATGAGGTAAAAAGATGGAAAACGCACATCTTTGTACGCGCGGCGCACAAGATCGACCAACGAGCTACTTTTTTTTTTATTTTTATTTTTTTTTTAACCTCTAGCCGACTGGAGGGCGCCCTACTCAAAATGACGGCGTGCATAAGGTATATTGCCAGGTACAATAATTTATAGGGTGTTTTGCTTTCAGATAACGCAATTAATGTAATAAATAAATGATGATGATGGTGTCAAATACTTACCAATGTTGTTATAGTGGGAGCACGAGCATTTTGCACGCCAAGTAATTTTAGGGGAAGAAACTCAATTATTGTAACATTAAAAGGTGGAGTGAAAAGGGGCAGGACAGGCAGTTATTTTAGTGTTGTCTGTACGATGATGATGATGATGAATGCCGCGCGGTATCCACCACAGATAGGCTTTTATGGTGCATGTTGCGAAATGAAATTATACCTAATGAAATTAGGCCATAGATGCAATGAGAAGGACAATTTATTTTTATATACAAGTCATGTAGATTACTAGGACGCTATAGCTTCAACAGTGTGCACGTCAATGAAAAAAGTTATGCATTTTCGAAACTGCGCACCGGAATTACCAAGCTTCCAGTTTTCCTAGCCCGAAAACCTGCGTTTCGCAAAGATGTTTATTTTTTTTAAAGAAGAAAACCTCGGTGCAGCGCACCAGATCCATACCAAGCTTTCAGTATATTAAATCAGAGCCCGAAAACACGTTTTTCACGTCGCTCTTAACCCCCCATATAGGTAACTTTTTTGAAATTAACAAAACTGCACATCGGAATTACAAAGCTTTATGTCTTTCTTCCATGAAAGCATGTGTCACTAACCTATACTTTTTTTTAAAAGAAATACATGGGTGTTTTCGAAACGGCGGCACACAGAGATTTTTGCGGATTTGCAAAGTTTTATTTTTCATGGTGTGTGACTGGTAACTATGTGATGTCTAGCTATGCTGTTAGCGAGGCTAAACGTTTTCGAGTTCAACTGCGGTGGCGCTCCTGTTCCAACCAAACCGGGTTGTTGGCTCGGTTAGGCTTGGTTTCAAGATGGCGGATTCTACGTTTGGTTTCAAGATGGCGGATTCTACGAACAACGAAACAATTTAACGGAATTCTTTCAAAAATGGAAAAAACTTTGAAGCATACAAATCTACGAAGCTGTGTTAGGACATGCTGAATTTTATTTTCAATTTTCCCAACCCGTACGTACGCCTTTATAACGCGTACGCCTTACTAACCCGTACGTACGCCTTACTAACCCGTCGTACGCCTTATGCATTCCGTACGTACGCCTTACTAACCCGTACGTACGCGTTAATAACCCTTACGTACGCCTTATGTAACCCGTACGTACGCCTTACTAACGCGTATATTTAACTTATTTAACCCGTACGTACGCCTTACTAACGTACGCCTTATGTAACCCGTACGTACGCCTCAGCAAGTCTTAGTAAGGCGTACGTACGACTTACTAAGGCGTACGGGTTACATAAGTCGTAGGTACGCGTTACATAAGTCGTACGTACACCTTAGTAAGTCGTACGTACGCCTTAGTAAGTCGTCCGTACGCCTTAGTAAGGCGTACGTACGGGTTACCTAAGGCGTACGTACGGGTTAGTAAGGCGTTAAGAAAATATAAAAATAAAACTCATCATGTCCCTTATACAGCTTCGTACAAATCCAATAATGTTGATAGAAATAATTATAAAGTTCCATAATTTGAAAATAAAATGAAGGCAGTATGTTTTGAGAACTTAATTTTTAAGAGATGTGCTTACGTCACGAATTGTTTCTGGTGACCGACCCATCATCGTCGATGAAGTTACTTCAGCAAGTTTTTTCTCATCTGGGTCGCCAAAACACGCCCATGTGTACGTTGTTGAAGAGAGGTATCGATACGGTGCGCTGCCTACGGTAGCGAGGCCCATGCGTTCATATCTCCCCGGCCAACAACGCAAACGGGTTGGGCACAAAAAACAAGGGCGTTTGCGACGTTTGCGGAATCTGGCAAACGGTCTCAGGGAGTTGTTTTCGTTCGTATATGTTCGTCAACATTGACAAAAAATAAAATAATAATATTATAATTTTTTTTTAAATAGATAAAAGCAATGTCTAGTCCATGAAAAATTATACTAATCTGACCTAAACCTACCGTCAAACAAATCAGATTGTTTGTAGTAAAGTATTATAATTCGTTGTGATGAACTGTATTTAATTATGCTAATCAATTAGCATCGTCATGGATATGCCTACCGTGCAAAATAATTTGTCAAACAAATAGAAGTGAACGTTAATGCGCAGCTTTTGATTACAGGGTGTAATTACAGTCAGGTCCAAACTGTTATTTAGCGTGACACACTTTTATAAACAGCCGCATCATTATACATTTAGTTGTGAAATCAGCTTTCAATTTTGGTTTGCATGAGAATGTGCTGATATTTGTTCGCCAACCCCCCCCCCCCCCCGCCCCGAACAACAAAAATTAAATGAACAATCCGCTTAAATGGCTCGTTCTCAGATATGTGTCAGAATTTCACCGCTCCGCTAATTTCAAGCATATAAAAGATCAAAACAAGTGACGTGGGGACGATACTGCACGATGCCCAGACGGAGGAGGTAAGGTCTTTTACCTGTACGTCTATAAATAGTTAACAGTGTTAGCACACGCATGTGTACTGTCCAACATGGCAGCGCGCATGCAGCAGCGGTATTGAACAAGGGCAAGACATAGATAGTGGTGGATTTTCTATCTAAAAAGACGACGGTTTAGTCAAAGTTTACAGAGCATTGTACATTTTCCTCTTTGTGACAATGTTTCGACCAGGTAAGTGATTTTTTTAGACACCATTATGCTTTAATCCGACGAATCACGTACATTAAATAGCTAGCTAGGTCTTTTGACATTGACTCGATCAATCAAAATTCAAGTGTCTGTGATTAGTCCGAATTCAGACCTACCGTAGTAGTAGTAGTAGTACTAATACTAGTAATACTAGACTACTTAGTACTACAACTCACTGGACCCAACAATGTTTTTTTAACATTTGAATATTATCTGGCATGTCTGGCGAGATAATATCCATTTCAAATGGTGGTAACCTTTATGAGATATTAGCGACAATCTGGAGCGGTTATTTCCATACAGATGAAGAAGTCGTATTCAATTATTTTAATACCCATTTTTTTCAGCAAACGATGGTCAACTGACCATCGCTTCAAAATGAAACAAAATTGCATTTATCTTTAAAATGAAATAACATCTGGCGAAACGATTTCACTGGATACTATTATTGGGAATGTACTTTCAGTCAAGTAAGTCATTTTCTAGTAACTTGGAAATACATTTGTTCATGTCTGCAAATGATGATTTATGAAGAGTTTTTGTTTCAAATTTGACAGGAATCACAGTCACAGCTCTCTGTAGGTTCTTTTCCACCTCAAACATCGTTCTTTCGAGCTCCAAGAAAAACCTTCAACAACTTAGGAAGAAGACAGGCTTCAGCTTTGCCAATTGCCGAAAGGCACTGGACAAATTTGGCAATGATCTTAAACAGGTAGAAATTACAGGGCATTTTTAGTAAAAATGAAAATATCTATGTGTTAAAATATTGGATTGATTCCTCTACAACTACATAACTGTATGAAGAAGAGCAGTCTGTTTTGGGGGGCAGTCGGTTACATGGATTTGCCTCTTGCTCCTTGAAATTATTCCGTCCCAACTTGACAATCGTCCCAACTATAGTTGGGACTGGTCCCAACTTGAGTGTTACAGTTGGGGCGCCCCAACTATAGTTGGGATCGCCCGTGCAGCTCTACTGCACGAAAGCGTAGCTGGAGCCAAAGACGAGGTTTGGAAAAGGCCCTTTGGTTGATAGTAGTATTGGTCTTCTGGGCCGCTAACTTGTCATAATTAACTATGTACAGAACATGTGGGTTACAAGTGTCTTTTTTTTAGAGGGTTCTGACGGCTGACACATATGACATTGACAGGGGTCGTTTTCAGTCTCCAAAGTACGGATTTAATTTCCCTTCTCTCGGAAAATCTAAATTCTAATTCGTCTCAAATGTTATCTAGAATAACTAGAATAATCTAGAAGTACTAGAATAAAGTGGTCTTAATAACTTCGTACTATTATTATTTTATTTCTTATTCTTGTCCATCTCAGTAAAATAGTTGAAGAAATCAACATTGTTATCATCAACACTTTCAGTATTGTGTTGCCGTTTGTGCGGACATATCACATTCTGTGGGGGGGGGGGGGGTTACTGGCTCCGATGGTACTCTGTATTTACAGCAATCCCAACTATAGTTGGGGCGCCCTAACTGTAACACTCAAGTTGGGACCAATTGTGATTGTCAAGTTGGGACGGAACAGGCGATCTGTCACATGAGCAGATTGAGTTTCCAGATGTCAGGTGCACCTCTTACGTTCTCTCAATAGTACTGCATTTTTTGAAAGAAATGTGTTGATGTGCGAAGGTCACCTGCTCAACTACATCACTTAAATAGTTTTGAAAACCAACAATGTAACACTCACATGAGCCTGTTGATGATATATGAATTGCTTTCTTATAAAAGAAGAGTGCAAAAATTATTCAGTGAATTTCCCTTAAATCTTGTTATACAACTGAATTTTAAGGCAGAGGAGTGGCTCCAGGAACAGGCTCAGAAGGAAGGCTGGAGCAAGGCCACTAAACTCAAAGGGAGAACAACCACCCAGGGTCTCATTGGTGTCATGCGCGACGGGAACAGCGCCACCATGGTGGAGGTCAACTGCGAGACAGACTTTGTTGCAAAGAACAGTGAATTCCAAGGTTTTGTAGGTCAAGTTGCTGTTGCATCGTTGAAGCATTATGGGGAACAACATGTGAAGATAAAGGATCTCACCAGTGTTGCTAAGGTAGATCGACTTGTCTTCAAAATTCACAGAGTTAAGAGAGGGCATTTCCCCTTGTGGTTATGCAAAGTGACAAGACATGTTCCTTTTTTTACTCACAATGTTTCTGCTGCTACGGCAAGTAACTTCAAAAAAACTTTAAATGCCTTACTTAAGATTTCGTGAACAGAATTAATGGTTTACTTTGAATAAGAAACAAATTTAGTTGTATGATTTTAGATCACTTTTTTAATGTTACTATTACTCAAGAATTCAATAAAAACTTTCTAATAATATAATAGTTTACAATTCTTATATAGCGCACATATCATAATAGCCAGATCAGGGCACTTTACAACATTATTATCCCTGTTCATCAGGCATACTTAGACCATTCCTCAAACTTTCTCAACTCCCTGGGGAGCATACAGCCCCAAGCTGCTTAAATTAGTGCCAAGGAGTTAATCCAACACAACCTATCTCAGCCCTTACAGGTTCCCATTTATACACCTGGGTTAAGAGAAGCAATTATGGTTTAAAAGTGCCTTGCTCAAGGACTCGAGTATCAAGACCAGGAATCAAACCCACAGTCCACTGATTTAGTCATCAGAACTCGAGTCAGATTCTCTAGACCACTCGGCCACAACATGCCCAATAAACAATTTCAAACGTAAAAGTGCTGTGAGATAGGAAAACAAAACACTGATAACGATTAATCTGTGAAACAGGTTTAAAAGGTACACATTTTTGTTTACTCTCAGACAATCTACACAGGTGAAGAAATGCAGACATTTGCGCTTGAAGATCAGAAAACTCTTCAGGATTTAACAGCCATGACCATCGGCAAAATAGGAGAGAATATGACACTGAACAGGTCTTTGTGTCTGGCTGCCCCAAAGGACCATTACCTAGGTACGGTTGTAGTTGTGGCTCCCAGATAATTGTCACAAGGGATGATAAAGTTTGCTTTGAAAGACTTTTCTTTTCCACCCTTAAAGTAGAATTTCTCCACGCTTACAAACCCACCCGCCTATAAGTACTTCCTAACCTTCTTGTCACTTGCTTTGTTGTCGTTGCTTAGACTATATCTGGGTTTGGTAAATATGAATAACAAACCAAGTGTTTGGGGAAATTTTTGTCACCCATCGAAGTATATCAGACAGAAATAGTTTTTTTTTTCAATAATTACAAATCATGCATCATATGCTTCTAAAAGATTAAATGTGCTTTACCAGGTAACTCTGAATGATGTGTATACAAGCCATTATTTTCCATGCCAGAAAATAGATGTGAACTTTGTATTTTTGTGTGAATTCTGAAGCCTGCATAGCACATGCACTCACCGTGCAATGCTTCGTTTCACGCACACACAGAGGACAGATGGTACTGAAAACAATGCTGAAACTCTCCTTTTATGCAGGGTTACTGTGTAATCGGGGATTCCGAACCTTTGTTTTTTGTTACAAGAAAAAGATTACAATGGAGGTAAGGCCAAGTGAACCCAGATTCCAGCCCTGGTTCCAGTCTTAGGACCAATTCTTGGCCGTGTCTCACAGCCGAGGTTTTGCGACTCGCGGTGCGTGAAGTCTTTGTGCCAGTGGTACTTTCAATGAAAAATTATTGTGGCAATTTGGAGAAAATAATCCTGTCAGGCTGGACGGGAAAACATGGAAGATTCCGAGCGCTAACTGATTAAAGCCACTGCTGAACTTTCTCGTGAATAGTCATTACCTCAAAAAGCACAGTATTTACCCAAAGACACCAATGAAGTAGGTTTCTTTGATTCTGTCTCGCAGGAACTTACATACACTCTGTCCTCCAGTCACAGTACAAAAGCAAATGTTTGGTTGGTAAATATGGTGCCCTGGTCGCATTCAAGAAGACCGACGGTGGGACGTCAGAATTCCGCCCTGCAGACATCGGGCGCCGTCTCTGTCAGCATATTGTTGGGATGAGTCCAGTCACGATAGGGGAGTTTGCTCAAGTTACACCCGGTAGGACATTTCATGTGCCGTTATCAAAAGGCAATCTTCTTACAGGCCTTAGCTACCTACCTGGACTTTTTGTCAAACTGATGTTGTCATATTGTAATTTACAATTTTGAGATTTCCATGTAGATTTGAATTTGGATGGAGATAAAAATACAAATTAAGTCTTGAAAGCATGTTGCTGCCACTATGCCAGAAATCGCCTTGAATATGTTCAACAGCACCCCCAGCAAGTGGTTTTGCCCGAGTGTCCTTTATAAGATCCAAACAGAAGTCCATGTTTTCCTCACAGAAGTAGTTTTACCAGGGAAAAATTGCAGTGCCACTTCACCGACAGCCTAACAACAGGCCTACCAAACGGATTATAGCATTCCAAATAAAAAAAACAAAAAGGGAATGTTGGCTTAGACATGTACTTGAAACTGACAGCGTGATGAATGTCTGTTTTCTACCATTCTCACAGAAACAAATGAAGCACCACCCGAGAAGGAAGAGTCCGAGCAAGATGCACCGCCTGAAAAGGAACAGGAAGTGGAAACGGAGATGCTGAAACAAGAGTACCTCCTTGACCCGACCATGACGGTTGGTGACCTCGTCAGGCAAGAAAACCTTGAGATTATTGACTTTGCACGGTTCGAGTGCGGTGAGTCGGCTGCTGGAGAGACAAGTCAGTGAGATTATTCAGAGTCATCCCTTGGTTAAAAGTGTCGCCATGGATGCTTGCATCGCACCCAGCAAGATTATAGTGGTTGTAGATATTTTGCCACCAGCTTCACTTCCACCAAGTAAAAGTGTTTTCAAAAGAGATTTTTTTTTCAAGAAAGAATCACTGGAAGAAATACTCTCAATTTATCCTTGTAGAAAGGAAAGAGCATTATTGGATAGATGGAAAAGTAAATTAATTCCCATCATCTAGTTTCAATAAAAACACCATACCACTAACCTGTGAAAAAGTGAAACAAATTCATCGAAGGAAGTGTACATCTGGAACATTTTCAAGGTGCACCTAGGCACTAACCATTTAGAGTCGTTGGAATCGTCTACATGTTCCCATGAACTACCAGGCCTGTAAATGCTTGGAAAATGATTAATAACAGAATGGTAGTTGGTGACGTTAAATTTGAAAGATCTACACGATTTTTTCCTACATTTTTAAAACATTGATTTGACTAATCAAACCATAAAATCTGACGTCAACTTCAAAGAGAGTAAAACATCACAAAGTATTGTTCAGCTTCTCTGTATGCAAGGCATACATACCAGAGTTTGCCGTTCACTTTTTTTCAGCGACCCTAGCCAGCAGGACCAGTTTTTAGCTTCTCAAGTAACTGCCCAGTCAGCTTGTTCACTAATCCATTATTTAAGGTTTCCCTTCCAACACTGTCGTTTGCATTGGCAGTGGGAAGCCTGGCTGACCAGTTGGACAAAATTCAGACCGGTCCTTGGGTGTTTCAACTGGCCTTTGGCCAGCGGACCACAAGGGGGAGAACGCTGCAGTCATTGTCCTTGTGAACAAAGAAAAATTGACTGGAGCAGGATTTGAATCTGTGACCACTGGCTTAACGCACCAACCGAGCTATCCAGCCCTAATGTTGGCAGGATCCCTATTTTGTCAATATCTTTGTTCAGGGAGTGCCAGTTAGAGGCCATTCAACCAGTCTTGAGAAATTTCAGCAACGACATCCTCAATCAATTCCAGTGATAGGTGTATTTCAAGTTCTATTGTCATCTTATTTTTGTTGATGTGTATTTTGTTTACCCAATAAACACAGGACAGCAAATACTGGTACATGTATATTTATTTATACAGTCATTTAAATTCCAAATAATACATACATTTTAAAATATTGTCAGCCAGTTGAGTGGAATGTCAAACAAAGTGTGAAAAAAGTCTCAAGAATTTTACAAAAGGTACCATTGCTCAGTCTGATAGTCAAACTTAAAGAACTCTTCATATCACCATTCTTGTTCTAAAACCTAAGTAAGGAAAAGACTACCAAAAAAAGTAACATAAATTTGAACATTGAGGTCATGTGGTTCAAATAAATGGACAAGTAATTATGCAAAAGGTTGTTGTTATGTGTCTATTACTGAACCTCAGTCAGGGCTTGTGATCTGTCAGGATTTTTTTTCAATAATGTCCCTAGGCCTTCAAATTTTCTTGAAAGAGGCAAAACTACCGTCTCAGAGATGAAAGACCGGGCCCTTGTTTTGACCAAACCTTCAGATATCTATTTGAGATGACGTAGAGCGTCTGTAAACCTAAAAACATGTAAATTCAGGAGGCTTCATCTTCAGAAACTTGTCAAATTTTAAGGATTATTCATGTTTACAAAGTATCACCCTGTCTTGGTTGGTTAAATGAAGAAGCTTTGCCCTGAGTGTGTCCGTGATCGTCAGTTTTTGTCACTGACTAGTGAGTTTATTTTATCATCTGGTTCCCTGAATTAGATTTACATGTTAATATATATTTAAGGGACCAGACTAATCCCTTCCACTCCAGCCTAAATTTGGGTACATGCCTGTTTCAGAACCAGCCATTCAAATTCATCACACTCTTAAAACATGTCTGACGGTGTCTAAGGCCATGTCTGAATTGGCATTGCGGCTACGGCTAAGGCTGTTGCTATGGGAGTTCTATGCCTCAAAGCATGTTCACATGATGATCAAGCCACAGCTGCCAACTGGGATACAGCCTAAGCCAGCAGCCACAGTGTTGAAAAGATCCACAGTTTGTTTTTCATTGTAAATATTAAAGCTCAATGGCTGCAGAATCCGGTCATTTGATATTCATTAGTGATATAAAGTTTTGGCTAAACGAACCTCACAGAAAGTGCAGAAGAAAAATCATAAATGCCGAAAAATTAATCTTATAAATATTATAACATGCTGTCATTAACAAGTGTTGTAGGACCTGGTGTGGATTTCACAAAGCGCTAGGACTAGTCTTATCTCGAGTTAGGACGAGTAACTAGTCATAACTTATAGGACTTGTCATAAGTTAGGACGAGTCCTAAATTAGGCCTAGTTTTGTGAAATCTACTCCTGAATCTAGGACTCGGGTCACGATTTTTGTGACTTGGACTGCCCTCTTCTTAAACAACCTTGGCAACATACCTAAATTTGAGTTCAACTACATGTACCATTACTCGGACCTTTACAAAAATTAGATGAAATACATAATTTGGGTGCTTATTTGTGACTCGTGACTTGGATTTGGACTGAAACCATGTAACTAAAGAATTGAACTCGGACTCAACCACAGAGACTCGACCACAACTCTGGTCATGAAGCATTCAATTTGAGAGGGTTTTTCCTCAAAATAAGAGCAAGTACAAAACATCACTCCAGTTTTTAAAACCAATACCACAGTTTCTACTTTGGTATAATTGGGGATTTAAAGATGTATGCTCCGTGCTCACTGTGATTTGTGCTCGAAAATGAATTGATTCCAGTAAACAAATTTAAAACAGCATGTTATTTTATAACAAATAAAATTAATAAATCGCGTTTCGACCTTGTCCATGGCAATAAAAATGTTGTTTTTGAAATGATTATCCTGGCCAACCACGCTAGGTGAAAATGTGTATGACGGCCATGGCCGCTGCTGGTACCCAGAAGTCACCTGTATTACATTGTTATTTTGCCTGACTGGGAGTGGGTAACACTCAACCGTCTGCGAACTGGGGTTGGCAGATTCAGCGCCAATATGCATCGCTGGAAACTTCGAGACTCACCGGCATGCACTTGCGGTGCAGATGAGCAGACGGCAAATCATATTATCTACAATTGCCCTGACCTCCAACCCCCTGATGGAATGACTGACCTATCAAGCCCAAATGATGCACAAATCAACTGGCTTACCCAACTTAGAGAAACAGCCTGATGGACATACAACACTACTAACTCATACGAAAGAAGAAGAAGTTATTTTGCCTGCATTTTGTCTGTGTCGCAAGACACCCGGCCGCAAATGAGCAGGCAGTGCAACGGATTATATATAAGTCTTTCAAATATTCAACTCTGTTCTAATTAATCAATAAATCTTGTTAAAATATTACATTTCATCCTCAATAAAATCAGGACTCTAAAGTCTTACATTTTAAAATATTTGGTGTAAAAAATAAAATACCTTATTATTCTTCAAAAAAATCTGACCATGCCCTCAAGTAAAATTACTCGGTCATTGAAAAGTGCAGCTCCATATAACAAATGACAAAATGATAATGATATCTTCTCCTACAAAGGAAAAGTCAATCCTGTTTCCTACATTCCACAAAACACACTGTTGTTTAAATATGAAGTTGGTATACTTGCTATAATGCAGTGAAACAGTTTCATATTTTAGAAATGACAACAACAAAAAACGAGAACTGTTACCATGTTCTACATATCGTGTACATGGTTTGAGAGCTCAGAGCAGTTAAGGCTGATAAGACGTAGAAACACTGGGCAGTCTGCTCAGAGCAGAAATGACTTATAAAACATATACGCACAATGGGGTACAAGTCCTTTCTACTCTGAGCCTACTGGGTCTTTTTAGGTCCAATAAGTCCTTTCTACTCTGAGCCGACGATAACACAAGAATAACTCGTGCACATGTTGCCACACTGAGTCACCTGGATTATTTGAAATAAATAAATGATATACATTTATTTTCGGTGGTGGTTTCTTGAGGAGATGCTGCCATAAGCCTTTTACACAAAGAAATGCCTCACCCTATCCTTACCCTCTGCCTGAAATAAAAAGAATCAATTTACGCTCGTCGCTGTCTGCATGAGTTAAATTTAAGTACCTTGTAGAAATAGGCGTTCAAACATTAGGCAGACTGTTAAAAGTTTTTCTCATGTCTGACTTCTCTCTAATTCTCTCTTTCACTCAATAAATTGGAGATAAAAACCTTCAAATTGATAAAAAAATATAATTACATGAGATGCTTCTTGCCAAAACCAGGCACTTCCTGCCAAAACTCAAAACTCGGTTTGTTTGCTCATCAAACGGATGAGAATAAGGGCTTTCAAATAACATCTAAATATGGTCTGTAATGCAAGTATTCCTCAACATGTAAAATATTTAAGATATCACTGTGCATTGCTACAGCGGAGTAACCAGGATTTTTAAAATGGGGGGCACGGGGGGGGGGGGGGGGGGGCATTGTTTTTCAGGTGGGGGGGGGCAGGGACTATGTTTTCTAATGAAGTATCTGGATTTTTTTCATGGAGGCACCGGGGGGGGGGGGGGGGGGAGGGGGCACTGAGACTTTATGAGGGGCACATGCCAATGTTTCCGTTGGCTTCACTTTTAATGCCATTTCGTTGTTTCTGTGGACTGCCTGATTTTGGCATGGGGCATCATGTATAACAAAACTTAACATGATGCTTTACGTCAACTTTATTTAACTGGAAAGTTTTTATTTCAGAGTTAAATGTGTGATGCATCATTGGTTTTTGAAAGATTACATTTAACATGTGTACATTCTTTCCTAGTGTATTGTTTTATTACACCAACCATACAACCAATCTGTGAAAAAAAATCAATTTAGGCGTTTGCGTTTAAAAACAAAACCATGCAAGAACAGTTTAATTGTAATCGACAAAGTCAAAATCATAGATCTACTGGCGGGGGATAATTTTCTCTTACATGGCAAATTACATGGGGAATTGGGCCGTCAGAATATTGAGCTATCCGAATATTGAGACGGCCATGATTTGAAATAGGTCAAATCTTGCAACGCCCTCGTATTGTGATAATACACGTAAAGTAATTCCTGTTATTATAATGGAGATTGGCATCAAATCCTTCAATGCCAATTTTGGATGTCATATTTGCTTTGCATCAAGTTTTACATGGAGACCATCACCATCACCAGTGAGAAAGAGAAGATATGATAAAGGTACAAGGGTTTCATTATGGTGGATCACAAAGAGTCTTAGTCTTATACTTGAGACTCTTCAGTTGTGAGATGGGGCCGCTTAAGATTCCCCTGAGTTTCTCGTAAGCGACGTCTACGTCATCGTTGACGACGATGTGAGAGTTGGGCGATTCCGTCTGAGTTTGAACTGTGGATGAGGAAAAGCAATGATCGACTCAAACTGAGTAATTACGTCACTCTTAGAACAGACACGGGGAAAGAACCGTCTTTAGAGGGTATGGAAACTGTATTCTGGAAATGACTTACAGACATTAAGCAAGAAAAGAATAGGCAATTAGAGTTGAGTAAGACAATTAATTAGGGTGCAGAATGGGTGCAAACAGTGACATCAATATTGCTTAGCAAAAAAAAAAAAAAGGCTACCAGTGCAAATGCCATAAAGTTTACATTACTGCGACTGGTGCCCTGCTGATTCTAGAGTAACATTTCCTGCTGAACAGCTTTTTGAAATTGGGCTCAGTGCAGTATGTACAATACATGAAATAGTTATCGTGCAAATACATGAAAGACAAATAGAGAGCAAGAAAAAAAAATTACATTTCATTTTTCTGAATTTTTCAAAGACTTGCAACCTGCAAAATGGAAAGGATTTCGACTTTGTTTGTTTTGTCAAAAAGAAAATGCTATTGAGCTGATAAGTAAAAAAAGGTGGACTTTAAATGAACAAATTTGCTCTAGGCATCATCAAAAGATTGAAAGAGGATGAAAACAGAATTAATTGCAGCCCAAAACGTTTTAAAACCAAGCTCTATTACAGGGGCTGTGTCGTCATGATTATAGCAGGCCTGTGGCTGTGCATGGAAAGATGAGCTCAAGTCTCATTTTAAACTTGCTCTTTTTGTTTATAAATGCTTGAACAAAACTACTCCTAAATATCTTTCCACTTCACTGTCATATTACACTCCTCCACATTTTCTTTGCTCCACACTTGACAAGTACCCACTAGAATGTCCCCTGTGCAAACAAAGTTCTGGGTCAAAAAGCTTTCAGTGTGGCTGGTCCAATGATTTGGAACAATCTTCCTCCTGTCATTAGGAATCTGTTAATTTATCTCTATTTCGTAAAGCCCTTAAGACTCATCTTTATCCATGTTAATTTCTTTTATGTGCGCTATGATCTTGATAGAATAGCGCCATATAAATTATAATTGTTATGTAATGTTATGTTAAAGATATGCATGCTTGCAGTCAAATCACAAAGGGTGCCGTATTTGTCAAACTGTGATGTGACCGCCGGCGTGCACGTGCGTGTATCTGGGTTATTCCATTTGCTGCTATAATGATGACACAGCCCCTTTAAAGGGAAAGATTATCACAGGTTTTTTGGAGGAGTAGATTTCTTCCTATCCTCTAGCTTTGAATGAACACACCATACAACCAACCTGTCAACATTTCTTCAAAATGCAAATTAGTGATCATGTTTCAGTAAAGAAAATACAACCAAAAACATAATATTTTGTCAGGAATTTTGTGCACGTTCATGTTCGGCTTATTTTCGATTGTGGCAACTGAAATAAGCAACAGTGATTGTTATCTTCTTCAATTTTGACACTTTTTCTGACAATTAAAGACACTGACAAAATTGGGAAACCACTCACAGGGCAAGACAGATATAGCTCAGTTGGTAGAGCACAGGCACAAAAATCCAGACGTCAAGTTTTCTTTGTTCACCCAAAATTGAAATTGTTTGTTCATGGTAGGATCGTTTCTACTGAGCCCAATCTCATAAAGCTACTCAAACAGAAAATATTGCTGAAGAATTTTCTGCTCAGCAAAAAAAAAGCAGGTGATTAGTCACAGATGGCTCATAAGACATGATATTTTGGCTGGTAAGCTTAGTCTGGTAAGCATAATTTTGTTTGAGTTTAGCTACTTTTTTGTGCTTAAAGGTCCCATGAATTAATTGTTTTTATTGGTTGAAAAAGGAAGTATGCCTATCATAGTATATTATTATTTTTTACAATTTTTTTACATGCCTATTTACCGTAAAAATAACAATTTCTAAAATTAGGGGATTGCCGTGCTCCACCCACCCTTCTTCATTAGCATAAAATCTGTGACGTAGACAGTGGACCGGCTGACCAGGGCCATGTGTGTGACAATAACACATAATGCATTGTTGACCACTCGGCACCAGAGCTGTCTTTGAAACGTTTGACCACAGTCTACGTCACAAATCATTGTGCAATCAAATGACACACATTTTCAGGGCTCAATTAAAGTGTATTAAGGCATAACATAGATGGTTTAAATAAATAAAATAAAATATTATGTTTTGTTAATTTCAAACCGTATATTAAGCCACAAAAAATGTAATGTGACAAAATACCTCTTCATGGGCCCTTTAAGCAGCTCTATACAATTAGCCCCTGGTATGGTGAGAACTCCGATTGAAACTTATTTTATGGCAATTTCCAACCATGTTCTTTGTCTTTAAACCATAAAACTGTAAAGATATATTTTGTTCTGCCATAGTAACCTTAATTTAGAGAGCGGAAACATGCAGCCAGCGTTATGTTTTGTGGCAGTGATTCATTGCTGCACGCAGTCTCTCTATGTCCTCACTCAGGGCCTCTGTAAAGGCCCGGTACGCATCGTCAAAGTCATCGTTCACTATGGTGTGCCCGGTAGCCCGCTGACTGTTGACTGGTGAGTGGATGGAAAGGATGCAATGCATTATGGGTTAACAGCGGACAGGAATTAAAAAAAAAGAAATCAATAAAATGAATCTGTTTTTAAAACTACAATGGTGTCTGGTTAACACAAAAGCAATGTTTCCTTTTTTACTGGGTGGGAGAGTCTAATTTTTCATGTTCTAGAACTAAAACCTGACACTCTTCACTTAAAAAAGTAAAAAGTCTAAAAAGAAAAAGTCCCTGAGTTCAAAAAGGCATTGTTTCATGCAACAGCCGAGCAGAAAAGATTTTCTTATCTAAAAGCAAAAAAGCACAAAGTCTCAGCAACCTCAGCATTACAAACAAAAACACTATTTTAATTTCACATCCACAAGCACAAGTACCAACACCACAATAAAAATATATTAGGATTAAGACAGAATTTATAACACACATACAATGTATAGTAAATATATATGATCACCCACAAAGTTAAAGCACAAGTGATTTTATGTTCATAAAAGAATCCACATGGTAAAGCTTATTATGAATGAATGAACCAGGTATTAGGCATATAAGCAATAATAGTCCATAGGACCTACAAGGAAATACATGTATATGTAGTCCCTAGCAACCAAAGCAGCTTTTAAATAAAAAAGGGAAGGAGATACGCCATATCGCCTGAAAAAAACCTTCACTAAACTCAGTGAAATCAATGTGAGGCTTAGAGGCAAACTAGTCTGGTACCCCTTTGAGTATGGTTGGTGATAATCAATGCCTATGAATGGAATTGCACTCAGCATGTACAGGGCACATGACAAAAATAGAGGAGGTACAATGGTCCTTTTTGAAACCACTGCTCCGGCTTATGCTTTGTCAGCCAGTTTTGAAGCCCTGTACCAAAAGCACACGTTTTCAAAAGAACTGACCGAGCTTAAGCCGGAGCCTAAGCCGCAGCCTAAGCCAAAGCTGAAGCTGAAGTATCAAAAGAGGCCCCATGGTACAGATCGATACTCACTGAATTCCATCTCTCTCCTCGCCGTCTCAAGCCTCTTCTGAATTGCCTCTTCAGTGTCCGTCTTTCGATTCCTCAATCTCTCCTCCTACAATATCGAGAAAACAGGATTACTTAACAATTGGACTCATTTTTTGTTTGAGAGTACTGCTGGCACAAAGAAAGTTTGACTTGACGAAGACAAGAGAACAAAGATTCTCTCTGAAACGCCAGAATGTTTTATTTCTCTATCGTGAAAAAATCAAATACACACAGTGAATTGCAAAACGTTTGCTTTATACATAAAATGCATACCAATATTTTCATATCCGGTGGCTTGATGAAGATGTAGATTGGTTTAAGGTCGGTTTTCTGTATAAGGAGAACACCTTGCATCTCAATGTCAAGAATGCAGATCTTGTTCTGGTTCAGTACGTCTTGCACAGCCTTTTTACTGAAATAAGAAAGATTCATATTCATCTCAACATTTATTTCCATACTGCAAAATGTACGTACACGTAGTTAAAGAGAAGGTCAATTAAACAAAGATGTTAAAAGAACAACAAGAAAAATTAAATGAGACGCGAATGAGGCATAGCCAAATATGGTGACAATGAACCACAAACTATATAGTAACACAAAAATGTATGCCCTCAAACTCAAGAGAGGAGTAATGATAAAAAAAAATTATCTTTAAGGAACCCTTTGCACAGCGTCATCATTCCTAAATCGGAAATCCTGAAATGGCTACCTGGTTCCTCTTGAGATTCCGTCAGAATTCTACTCTTTCCAATTGTTAGATTTAGGCAAACTTTGGCATACAGCCATCACTCCATTCTTGAATACCCAAACAATAATCAATCTTTTCCTAGATATTAATCTAATTCCTGAAGAATTCCACACTCTCCCGTATCCATTTGTTTGATACGTACAAAACTTGGCACTGAGCCAGCATTCCATGTTTGAAGGCCAACAATAGATCTATCCTGTTCCATTTGGTGTCCCTGAAAAATCTGCCAACTGTTTAAATATGGAAACCTTGGCATAGAGCCAATCATTCAATGCATGAAATCGTGCAATCTAAAAATGTACTGGATTCCATTGGAATCCCCTGCAGTTTTCTGCACTCTCCTTAGGAAATCTTGGCATCAAACCCATGTGAAAACACCGCAATAGTCTACATTTTCACAAATTAAATTATCCGGGAATTCTGCCCTCTCCTCTTATTCAATAGGGAAGTCATGGCATAGTGCCATCGAAAAACAGTGTACAAATAAGATACCTTGTTCCATAAAGATTTCCTGAGAATTCCGCGTTCTCTATAAATTCCCCATTCCTGATGGCAGCAGCCATCCATTCCCGATTCGTGTAGTGATAATCTAGTCGGGAAAAAAAGAAAACGGACAGCCATCAATGAATCTCGTCTACATTTAGGAAGATGTGGCAGTGAGGGATGAAAGGGTTTTTGTAAAAAACATCCATCTCAACCAGCTGTACACACCCAGGGACCCATATCATAGAGCTGCTTAACGGTAAGCAAATTTTTCTGCTTGCTTTAGCAGAGAAAGTTTTGTATTTCACAGGTAAGCAAGAAAATTAGGCCAACAACTTGCACGCTCACCATGGATTTGCAATGCTACATCAGTTACTTACTAACAGTAAGCGCCGCAAGGTTAGCATGCCTTTTCCCATGCTTACATTACAATTAGCAGCTCTATGAAATGGAAATCACAGAGTATTAAGTACAAAGTCGGCCATTAAAGCATCTCCATGACATTGGGCCCAGAAATCAAAACTTTTCCAACTAATAGACCGATCCATTAAGCCCCGCCTACCTTAGCAACTGCCTAGCAACAGCACATGGCATGACTTTCTTGCCACGATTGCAGCGCTGGTTCAGTTGATACACACACACACACACACATGGTTTTTGTGAATGGTATGGATTTAGTTTCGTGGCCTTCTGAGCAGTGCATTGAGTCCAAAGAACAATGCAGACAGGAACACCGTTAAAACCGCTTGTACACGACTGTACAAGGACCACTGCTGTGGGATTTGCACCACCAGAAATTCAAAAAAATTAAAGTTAAACAAAAGTAAGTACAGTTGTGTGTGCTGTTGTGTGTCAGAACTATGGCGGCGGTTTGTTTACTTTTCTAATGGATTTTTAATGTGTCGGACATTTGTCGGACTTTCAGTGGTGTTGTCAAGGCTATGATT
Organism: Marthasterias glacialis; assembly: GCA_911728455.2. Taxonomy (NCBI): domain Eukaryota; kingdom Metazoa; phylum Echinodermata; class Asteroidea; order Forcipulatida; family Asteriidae; genus Marthasterias; species Marthasterias glacialis. Next base: position 14,975,100 of record OU452223.1, read on the forward strand.
GGTCAATACGTTAGTAGGCGGGGCTTAATGGATTGGTCTATTGGCAGACGAAAAGTTACAACAAATCCCACCATGTTATTTTCAGCCAGAACAACCACTTCATTGGAAGTACATTGTACAAGAAGATTCACAGATTTGTCACCCGAGCCCAATTTCATAGATCAGTAATTTTGTTGTTGTTGTTGAGAATATCATTGTCACAGTAAAACCTTGACGAAACAAAGCAAAGACAACAAAGGTACTCATAAAAAGCACTGGAAGTTGTTGAAAATATGAGATGAGCTCACCACGAATCGCAACACCTTGGCTGTAACTAAGCCATGGCCGATAACCCCTGTTGAAACTGAAGCCTTTATTCAGTGTTTTCTTGAAAATATACATGACCAATTAATTTGATTAAATGTTCACAAGTTGGTAAAAGTACAGTTTGTTTGAGGATCGGAATGAATGTACTCTTCCAAAGACCAACAGTGTGTTATTTACCCTGGACGGTAACGAGAAATTCATCTTCCCCTCAAAAGGTTAAATACATCGTTGGTTTTTGGAAGAGTAGGCCTACATTCATTCCGATCCGCTCGGTTTTGATATTCTTGAGGGCCTTTCATCATAACTTAGTCTGCCTCATTTATAATTACTCAGTGCCAAAGAAAATGGACCTTATTGTACTTACGAATTCCATCTTGCTCTCCTGATCTTGGCTTCCTTGTTGTGTCTGAATTAGGAGAGAAATTCAATCATTATCATTCATTACAGTTACCGTGGTAACCATACATCAAATGACGTCATGTTTGAAGTTTGCTGGGCATTTTAACAACAGACAAATTGAACTTATAAAATGTATTGTATTGAGAAGTGTGACATACATTATATCGTTCACAATTTTGTTTGGGCTGTGTGAAAAAACATATATTTTGTTAAATGTTGAAATGTGATGCATTCTTATGAAAAAAAGAGGAAAGTGCCAGGGTGAGAAAGACTTTGTAATGTACTTTTCAATTTTCAACGGCAAAGTTGAGAAACCTAAAATGAGGAAATCAGCTGATCAGCTAAAAAAATGCATGCCTGTATACTGGACCCCACTTTGTTGTTTCTGCATTTCTGCATACTGAACGAAATACAGTAAACTAAAAGTCTGTATTTTTCTGCTTAAAGTTGTCAAATACATGAAGATCAAAGTTCTACTATTTATGATGAAACAGTGTTGCCTTGGTAACAGAAGATACACCCAAGTTAGTTTAGGTTAGGACCACATCTGTGCACTCTCCTGCCCAACTGGCTCTCTCCGCAAAATACCACAGGAGACTGTGGAGACTACATCCACAGTGCACTAAGCGGTTGGGTTTCCACATAATACCAGCTGTACAAAGTAACCCATGCACCCAATGCTTTAGAAAACCTACAAACAAGGTATGGTACTTTGTGGCAGTCAGATATGAGGGTTAACCCTCCTACTCGCTGTCTGACCGTTCAATAACATTTACAGTAGTTTTTTTATACAAAGGAACAATATATGATCATGTGGTGAATGCATCTACATCATATGATAGACAGTATGTATAACGTATACAATCACCATACACAATCCGTGCACGTAAAAGGGGCTGTGTCGTCATGATTTCGCAGGCCTTTTTTATAGTGGCTGTGCATGGAAAGATGAACTCTCACCCAGATACCTCACACATACGCGCTTGCGGTCAAATCACAAAGGGTGCTGTCTTTGTCAAACTGTGATGTGACTATTGGCGCGCACGTGCCCGTAGTAACTGGGTTATTCCCTTTACTGCTATAATCATGACAACAGCCCCTTTAAATGGTTTTAAATGATTGGTCAACTTAATGGAAAACTGTACCAAGAGCAGGAGGGTTTTAAGCATGTTTTATACTTTGTTGACACGCACATGAGTGCAGCTGGATCTCATTGATAAATGTCAACAAATATATAGTTAAACTGCATTCTACACAGGTTTTAAACTGTTCATAATCGGACACCAGTAACCCCCCAAAAGGTGTCCCCCATTGTACCCATAATTAGGCCTGGCATAAACACATTTTAGCATTTTGACATTTAAAGTACAAAGTACATTATACACATGTACATGTACACATGAATCATACACAAGTTACACAGGTACATCACATGCTTTACCATACAATTGTCCTTTAATAAATGATGCCTAAATATTTTCATAAAGTTGAAAGGTAGCTGCCTGATCCTGTACGCTACTAACTGTAACCTTGGTAAACCAGGCAACTACACCAGCTATCAAACCTGGCAGAATGTAATGACTAGTATGCAACAATGTCGTACAGGCATAATATTGGGCCCTTAGAAAAAAAAAAGCAAGATAATTGATTGAGTACAAGGGCTTACATATATGTACAGTACATACGGTGTTTTATAGACTTTTCAGGCTATTTAATAACAATTTTGCTGATTTTTCTGAGGGCCGAACAATCGGAAATCAGATTATATTAGAAGAATTAGTGTCCTAAAAGCATAACACTTTAAATTATTGCTACTTTCTTTGGATGGGAGAGCCATACATGTAGGTCCCGTGTGTTGTATAATGCACGTAAAAGAACCCAGAACACTTATCGTTAAGAGAAGGGGTTCACCCCAGTGTTTCTGGCATGGTTGGCTGCCCTTGGCCGCCTCATTGAGATGCTGAACAGGCTTTGATGAGAACCAGCACAGAAATAGAAATACAAAGCGGTCAAGCGCACTGGACTCAAGCTCTGGTGTTTCTGATCCTGAAGCAGAGTGTGGGTTCGAGTCCCGGTCTTGACACTCGCGTCCTTAAGCAAAACCACAGTTGCTTTGCCTTTGGATGTGACGTACTATGTAAAGCCCTAGATCCTGTGTGTTGTGTAGGCCTAATGCACGTAAAAGAACCCTATTACAGTTATTGCTAAGAGCAGGGGTTTGCCCCGGTGTTTTCTGGCAGTGGTTGCTGTGCGTCGCACCACCTTGTAAACCCTTATAAGGTGCCAGCTATGTAACTGGGTCTCATAATTCAAACATTTCATAAACATGTCCTAATAAAATAACAGCAAAGGTAGATCCCCGTGCTGCCGCTTCCCAGGTTATATCCGTAGAGCTATCTCTATGGTTGTATCGTATATTATGGGCTGTGATTCCTGGCTACACGGCAGTAACCGGTTGAATTGCTTCTGACTGGCACCCCCGAACCAAGATATTGACAAAATAGGGAGACCGCCAACATTAGGGCTGGATAGCTCAGTTGGTAGAGCGTCGGTACATTAAACCGGTAGTTGCAGGTTCAAATCCTGCTCTAGTCAATTTTTCTTTGTTCACCCCAAAATTGATTTTAATAAAATAATAGTAAGCAATTTGAGACGCCTGTAGATAAAGCGCTACATTAAAACTAGTTATTATCATTACTACTTGATAGAATTGGCACTATAGGCCCTACCCCAACCCAACCTAAAAACAAGGCTGACCTAGACCATGTACATGTAGACATGGAAAGCGTGATACACAACGATAAAATCTGTTTTTAAAACCCAGTTTACTATTCACAAGAATGCCGTGGACCTAATTCTTCTTTGTAAACAGCCTTCAAACGAGCCAAACACTGACAGCTTCTAAAAGGAAGAATAACCCAAAACCTTGAATGCTATTAAGCAAATCTAATTAAAAACTGACCAGCACTTCATGCAAGGCTTCAACGCCAAAACGTTTCAAGCCCGTAACACAGACACATTAGATTGTTTCTTTCAGGTGGAAATATTTCTCGGAACATTTGGTTGTAACTGAACTGGGTATCAAGTTTATGAGCTATCTGATACAAAAAAATGTCATTACCAATCATACTAGTTTAATACTAGTAGTTGTGTACATGCAAGGCTCAAAATAGTCACTGGACCACAGGCCTGAGTGTCAAGTGCACTCAACATTGAACCAGTAACCTCTAAAGCAAACAAGTTCAGCAGTCAAATCACAAACACACACTTCAAGGAATTGCTAATGTTTGTGAGTTAGGTTTTCGGGTCTAAATCTCTTCCCAAAAGTTCAGCACGTCTTGTGAAAGAATTTCAGGCATAGTGGAAGTTCTGAGATACAAGTCCCATCAGTCCTGAGCCCTGTGAAGATTTTACTGAAGATTTTCTACTGCTCAAAGATTTTCTTACAACTCGACCCCTGCTGTATATAACGAACACAATGTACATGACATATTATCAAGAGATGTTAATTTCATTACACATCAACCAGCGCAAGCACCAATAACAGGATGAATAGAAATTGAGAAGAAATGTTGAGTTTTAAATAGATGTGGGGGGAAAACCCCAAATGGAGGGAAACCCGTTCAATCCCAGTCCGAAGCAGGATTTGAACCAGGGTCCACCGAGGCAATAGGCAGGGAAAGAAACCAGATGGCCAACCCATTCCCCAAAATTCACAGTGTAAAAATTCACAGTGACTTAACAAAACAGAATGTCCAACTCCAGTATGGATAAGAGAACAATTTCTTTACGTCACTTTAACCAGAAGTGCCATACCCTCCCCCATTAACAAGAAAAAACCCACAACAATACACCAACGGTTATGCCAGGGCATTAGCCCTGAGCGAAAGAAAGAAACGAAAACCTTGGCCGCAGAGCCTTTCAATTCCAGTAGATGTCTTACTGAATCTCATCTTGTATTTCCGTCAGAGAATTTACAAAAATTACATTACTCTGAAAGTGTTCCCTTGCCTGCACAAAATGCCCATTGTCATTAATTTGATTATGTCTAACAGTGCATTTTTCTTCAATTCAGTGAGCGTTGAACACATATACCGTAGTAGTGTATTAATTTTATATCATTTCTTTTTTTTTTTCATTTCAGTTAAAAACATTCAGGATGTTGAACCCAAGACAGAGACTTATCAATCAATGTGAACTGAAAAATCGCCTGAAAGAAGAAGAAGGGAAAAAAGTCCTTTAAAGTAATATGATCAACTTAAGAATTTGATCATTTTATAATTATGTCAGTGATAGGGAATCTCTACAATCCTCATCTGCCGTTTGCTTGAAGTTAGTATTTTTAACCTGGTAACTGGCAAATGGTAATCATTCCATTCACCTGCTAACAAATTAAATTCTTCTTCCATGTGATCGTTTAAAGTAGTGGCAACGTCTGATTTCCTGCCTGCAGCTTCAGGGCACGTTGCGTTCTGTTTTGCATTTCTCGTTACAGAATACACACTACATGTATGTACATGTAAGAGTGAGGTCATAATACATACACACGCACATCACCTCGTTCAATAACAGTGAGAATAGCAATACCCTGTTTCGAATATAAGCCTGGTGTACTGAATGTATGTTTATAGCTTAAAGGTGTGTCTATTGGTTCAGCAAAGTCCTAAGATCTGCAAAGGATCTTTAGTTTAAGGCCAGTGGTCTGATTGCTTTCACTGTTGGGACTGTCCAGGATTGCAAACACTGTCCGAAAACAGGTCTCATAAAACTTGGAATAATCCTACATCAAACTGTTCCAAGATCAAACTGCGTTTTCATTATCACAAGAACTACGGGATGGTATAACGTTTGTCATGAGCATGCAGACGGAATTCTTTCGAGTCAACTGGCTTTCAAGAAACACATACACGTAGGCTCCGTGTACGAACACGAACAGTAAATAACTTATGAATACTCTCAAGATAAGGCATGTAGGCACGTCATGTAAGCAAATATCCCATAGATTGGTTACATGTGTCGCTTATGAACTCAATAATGTTGGCTGTTGTTTAAATTAAAGTGAGCTTTCCAGCACTTAGATTTGACATTTTAAAAATTGGCTTCATATACACCCTCCCAAAGACATTGCCATCCCTGCTACGCCCCTGCCTTCAAAAGATTATTTCATTATATGAGGATTTCCCGAATGTGACAATTCCTGAAAATGGCTTGTGGGCCTGGGTTCCCCTTATTCTAGACCCAGAACCTCCCAGATGTTACAATTCAGGAGGTTTACAGGCTCTGTGTCATCAGTACAAAAGTACAGGTTTGGACACAATGTGGACTATTTCTTCCCCTTTTGGTGATTGCTTTACTTCTTTCAAAAAAATCTGATGGCTCGAAGAGATTTTGAGAAATTTTCTGAAACCAGGAAAAATCCCGAGAAATTACATGCCTGATTGACATCCTCAATGAGAGTTCATATGTTTAAGGAAGAGTTACATGTATATTTCTGCTTTTAACAGAAATAAATATGTGTGTAGCAGCAGGGCTTTAGTTTGTGGCAAAAACCCACAAGACTACTTTGCTTTCAGCTCAAAATGTTTACTAGACTAGAATTTCTGCTACAATACCAGAACCAAAATGAGAAGGAAAAAACCAACACTTTACTGCACAGTTTAACATAAAATATCCAATATTTAAACTGTTTTTATTTGAATAAGCACTAGAAAAGATTTATCTCATTTGTCTTATTGTGTTCTTCAATAGTCAATATAATTGAAAGATATCTATGGGACTCATAATCAATTTGAACATCCTTTTTGTTATTTATTAAAGATGTTACACAGTGAGGTGTTATTATTCAATTGAAAAACACAAGACGGCAGGACTTGTGCGGTCGTGAGTTTACTGGCCCAAAGCTACGAGCCCTGAGCAGGTTTGAATGTGTGCACATAATTAGGTTTACAAGAGATTGAGAATCAAATTTAAACCATCAACATTATATGCTGTCAACATGGAGAAAAAAAAGGGAAGCATAGCTTTTGTACCTTTCCCTAGAACTCGGGACAAGATTTCAAAACACCAACATATGAACAATGACAGGACAATTAAAGAGTGAGACTTGGGACATGTGTAGACTGACTTAACAAGTTCAACAAAAAGTAAGCTTGGCAAGAAGTAATGCATCTCAAAACAATATGGGGTAAAAAATTAGTGTGAGGGCACGGTCTGCAGCCTTTCCTTGCAACTCCCCTAGATCTTTTGTCACTGGGATATTTTGAGGGCTGCAGTTGAGGGAAACAGTGGCTATAAATAGTACCATTCAATGCTGTTTCAGATTCCGATCCTAAAGGATGTGACCTCAGGGCATTTCATTCACTAAAATCCTTCTCAATTCTACATTAGAGTGTAAGCAAGATATCCTTGTACGTTTTCACTTCAAAGGGGGTAAATTTGATTAAGGATTGCATAAAAATCTGATTTTGTTAATGCACTGTTATACAGTACAGTGTATCAACTAAAAACAATACTGTATTATTCTTGCATATTGTACACAAGCTACATTATGAACTTGGTCTGCATTCAGTCAAGCTTAGAGGTAATGTATTTGTACAACAATAACAAATAGGCCCCTATTGGGTTCTGTATTTTAATGCACTTTACAGGCAGATTGTAATTCATTAATCGATAGGCCCATGACAGTTTTTTTGTCAGCGTCATTTCAGTGCACACATGGTAAACAGGAATCAAATGTTGAACTCATTTCACACACACACACACACTACAGACATAAAACGTACGTAGTTCCTCATTTTCTGTAAGGAAGTCCTATCTACATTATTTTCAAGTCGACTTAATCATTCAAATACAGATGCAAGTACTTGTTTCATATCATGTTCCTGATAATCAAAAGGGTTTTGATTTATATTGCTGCGCAGTTTTTAATATTTTTAACTGGTAAATGGATTCTCGGACGGAAATTAAGATTTGATTGAATATTTCCAAACTCAGATAGCTTCTCATTAAAAAATATAATAAACTCAAAGGTAATGTCATACATTTAGCTACAAGACTCTAAGAGTCATTTTATTGCAGCAAAGAACTTTCGCTGCACAACTGTATCAAATGAAGCGTACACTGTATAAAGAATCTCGGTAGTCTAGTTGGTAAGACATCTGCTCTAGAATGGCGGGGGTCGTGGGTTCGAATCCCACCCGAGGAACTTCCCTGTTTTTTTTTTTTCACAGGACTCGGGGGAAAGTACTGAGTACACAGTGCTTAACACACATCGGTGTATGGGTAAAAAAAAAACATTACATGTATTTAATGTTCTTTATCCCTGATGCAAAAAAATTAACATATTAAAATTTACTGATGATAAAACTATTAAAACAGAAAAACTGATATCCAGGCCCAAATTTCACAGAGCTGCTTGAGCACAAAATGTACATTATGCTTACCAGATTAAGGTTACCAGCCAAAATAGCATGTCACATGTACCATCTATGATTGGTATCCTGCTCATTTTTGCTCAGCAGAAAATTGTTTAGCAGTATTTTCCCGCTTTAGTAGCGTTATGAAATTGGACTCAGACCAACAAGCGAATGCTCAAATATTTAATAAGTCGGCACACTTTTTGATGCATTTTGACATTGTTGGATATTGAATAAATACTGGAAAATGTCCTCCACGAACAGGGACTTTTCATTTCACTATGAAATTAGGCCGAAACCACCAAGCGAATGCTCAAAATGTTTACTAAGTCGGCACACTTTTTGATGCATTTTGACACTGTTGGATACTGAATATATATGAATACTGAAAAAATGTCCTCCGCAAACTGTTTCAAATTGTTCATAAACCAAAATTTAACCATCAACTCAGACCGAAGTATAAAACTTACGACTGACTGAGAACCCAAAGTACTCCTTGTACTCCTCCATGAGTTTCTTGATGAGGGTGCTCTTGCCTGATCCAGAGGGTCCACACAGGACGCAGGGTCTTGGCACGTACTCAGCCATTTTCCTTGCTGCAGTCATGCAAAGCTTCAAGTGGGACCAGCTGCTTTTTATACAGAGAAACGAAGGCGGAATTAAGGGTGGAACGAATAGGCATGCATTGATGAGTTGTAGGGATGATTGGTGATTGGTCCTATACATTGTGCACACTGCGCATATGTTTGCATACTAATGAGGGGATGTTATCATGATCAGTGCTTTAGTTGATGTGATACGTACACATGTCTTTTGCATTATTAACAAGGAAGGAAAAGGAATGGATGACAGCTGACAAGTGTTCAAGGCAGGTGATTGGTCAAGTACTGCCACATCATACATGTACAAATGACTAGAATGCGGGGAAAAATGTGAAACAAATGATTAAATGACAATTGTGTGAGCATACAAAGACAGTGTATGTCATTAGAGATAGTAATTTCAGAACCGTATAATTTTTCTCCAACATGCATCTAGTACTATACATGTCTTCTTAAATTTTTGTTATGCATTTCGCCCATCACAAGGCCCAAAGGCCACTGAAGGTGTGAGCTTTTTTTTTTGAAGGGATAGAAACCTGCCCCAATGCGCAATGATTGTCCCTACTGCCCTTATTGTTGGGGAAAATGTGTACGCAATATTAAAAGCTATTCCCTGTTAAATTTCATCACAACGAGTGCTTGAGTTTATTTCAACCATGGAAGAAAATACAAGTTGTTTTATTAAAAAAGGTTTTTCTGCATACAGTACATTGCAGATCAGCAAATTATACATGTTCAACCAAAATTTACATTTACGTTAAAACTCTGTCATATTGATTTTTTAAGTCCTTGCCTCACCTAAATATAACTGAATGCATATGAAGACAAATACAATTCCTAATATTAGGCATTTTGCATTTTACAATGCATTGTATGAATTATAGAGAAAATCCATTAGGACAAGAACAGCTGCACACAGAGTCAATGAAATTAGTGTCTTCGTTAATTTTCTTCAAGATCACAAACATGTACACGTTAATTCTTCAGGAAAACATTTTAAAGAAATGATGAGCTATGTATAAATAATCTTGGTATGGGGCCGGAGGATTGGAAACCTTACAGTTAAGCCCAGGGACTTTTGTGATTTTTTTTCAGCGGAGGTCTGTTTGGAATATTTATGAGCAGTACGCGCTGTTCAATTTGTGTACAATTGCACATGGTGTGTAGTGCAGGCATTCAGTTTGTCGAAAAAACAAAAATGGGAAAAAAGTGCCAGGCACAGCAAGACTTTGTACTGTGTTTTTCAATTGACAATCAATGGCACAGCTGAGAAATTCAAAACAAGGAAATCAGCTGATCATCTAAAAAGTTGCATGTGTGGTAGCCCTGGTAGGACTACCTGCGTGGTAGAGCCGTGCATTTTCAGCTAATTTTGACACCAGGGTGACATGAAATTTGAGTTGTTAACCATTCCTTTGGGTGACAAAAGGTGCAAAGTTTACAACCCCATTAAACACTGATGGGAGAAGACTGAAAATGAATTGTACAATAGACCGATCCATTGTAAGCCCCGCCTACTAACGTATTGACCAATCAAAGCCTTGACAAAGCCACTGAAAGTCCGACAAAAGTCTGACATGTTAAAATTCCATTAGAAAAGTAAACAAGCTGCCGCAATTGTTCCGACAAACAGCACACTACTGTACTAACTTTTGTTTTAATTTTTTTTGTATTTCTGGTGGTACAAATCCCACAGCAGTGGTCCCTGTACAGTAGTGTAAAAGTGGTTTAACAGTGTTCATGTCTGCATTGTTCTTTGGACCCAATGCACTGCTCAAAACGCCACAAAACTAAATCCATACCGTTCACGAAAACCATGTGTGTGTGTGTGTGAGTTTGTTTAGGCATTCAAACCGGGGACCTATAACAAAAGAGGACAATAGGGTTCCCGGTTGGAACAGGTCCCCAGTTGGAAATCGTGTTCAAAACCAATGGGAGCTGTTGCTAAAAAGTTTAAGTATAAACAAAAGAGGGACAATAGGAGGTCCCCGATTGGAGGTAAATACACACTTGTGTGTGTGTGTGTGTGTATCTGATACATGTGTGTGGCTGCAACTGAACCACCGCTGCGATTGTGGCAAGAAAGTCACACCATGTCCTGTTGCTAGGCAGTTGCTAAGGTAGGCAGGGGTTAATGGATTGGTCTATTATATACTAACATAATACTAACATAAAACTACACTACAAGAATCATGTAACCTTCAGGGTAACCTTCATTAAAATTATTTTTCCCTAAAAGCACACGCACAGCCCTACAAACACTTATTGTTAAACCATAAAAAAGGCAAAAAGATGTAAAGTCTAATATTTCATTACACTGACAATGAAGATTAGTAACCATAGAGACTAGAAATCTTAAAACGTAAAAGGAGTACAATATAAACAATCTTATAAAATGACTACAATATAAACAATCTTATAAAATGACGTGCAAGGCTACAAATACAGTATGTGGCAGTACATGTGTACAAGATTAAATCATTGTTTAGTACCAATTTTAATCTCCTGTTCAAACAAAGCCAGCCACTGATAATGTACACAGAAGTAAACGCATTTATTTATAATTCACATAGAAGCTGGTGCCAAGCTTTAATAAGTAATTACTGTGTACATTATTTACATACGCCACTGTTTACTACAACGTCTGATACATGCAATGCTTTACCTTTAATGCTTCTTGAGTTGACTGTAATACTGTTGGACTTTTGTACATTGAGTACAATCTACAATTAATTTCAATTTTCCATCCTTTCATTTACAATTAATGAACCATCCAACCAACCCATGAAATTAAATCAATGTAAGTAGCCACGTTTATACCCAAAAAAGAAGGAACAAAAAACCAAAAAGACAAGAGGTGTTCCGAGCAATGCTCAGAACTCCTAAAAACATTTTGTGTTTAGACGGTAAATTTTTTGCATGATACTCTTAAGCTAATTTCACATATAGCAATCAAAAATTCAACAATGGTTTGGCATTGGAGAGTCTTACATGTATGTTATTTGAGACCTGCTCTGGGAAACTCTGCATTTACCATAATCAGTGGCATAGCGGGGGTGGGGGGTGGTAAAGGAGGGCAGCTGCCCCCCCCCCCTCCTTGAGTTTGATGCGCTCATCCCTTTGGCCAAACACGCTACTGGTCTGGTCTGTTTTAGACAGCCTGCTAGCCTATTACCGCAGGCTAAGTAGGCCTATAAAAATGTAAAAATGAAACCATTGTTTTGTTTGAGGTTTGTCGTTGGTCATGCCATTTGAACGTGGCAACCGTTAAACAATGCACTTACAATGTGTTGTGTACAAATCTACACTAGCTTCAATCCAATTGATGAAAAAATACGAAAACAAACTACATAAACGAAAATGATAGATCTAATGTTTTATGCATTTTTATCTAAATTTAATTTCTCTCAATATTTTACGTAGAGTGACAGCAATTTGATTATTGTGTTACATGTACATCAATTTGTATGCAAATAGGCCTACTAATTATTTTACTTTGTGCACTACTTTCCACAAGTTAGCAAAACAAAACACTCACAGAATATGAAACTCGTAGATATTTACAATTTAGGTGGTCAGACAGGAAAGATTTGCCCATTTTATCAGATTGAATGCATTTTGTGCCATTGTTTGAAACAATTTTGATCTCTTGAGGAAGATGGACAGCAGGAGGAGGTACATCGGATGGTGGCAGTAGATCATCAGCAACAAGCTCGTATACCAGCTGCTTCCGGAAGTTCTTCTGGGAAACCATTGGCAATCCAAGGGCATTTTTCATTTCTTTATAGATAATGAATGAATTCAATATGTCAATGTAATGTCAATAAAATGAAAGAAAAGTGTTTTGTATAATTTTCTTTTCAGTGAAGCACATTGTAATAGTTGATTAATTGATCAGAGAGGTCCACACCACCCATTGACTGATTGTAAGCTTTTACAGCCGGCGGGATTGCTACATCAACTCTCTCAAAAGTACTTGTCTCAAGGTTTTTCATCTTCCTTTGAACAGTGTCATTCCCACAAGCCAAGTGTCAAGTTGACAACATTGTCACTTCGCTTGTATCCTTCCACTTCACAAAGAGGAGTTCACTATCTCGGAGCCAACGAATTGTTCTGCGGGGGGCAATCATAGGTATTCTGTTGTCTATTGACTTTGGAAAGCCTCGACAATTTTTTCGTACTGTCCCGCAAGCTGGAGTTCTTAATGAAACAAATCACAAAACAGAAGTGGGCAGGTGTAAAAGTTATCCACGAACAATCTGTAACCTTGTCCCAAATATGGTCTCATCAGTTTTGTGACAACATCATATGTAAGCCCATTGTCAGATTGATCTTCTGTTTTTCCAGCATAGATATTGAAATCATAAGTGTACCCCGATTTTGAATCACAAACTACAAATAGTTTGTAACCCCATTTAGTTGGCTTGTCCTTTAAGTACTGCTTTATTCTGATACGGGCTTTAGAAGCAACCATTCGCTCATCGATTGAGACGTTTCTGTTCGGCATAAAAAATGACTGGCATGCTAACTTCACCTCGTTATAGCAAAGGTTGTACTTTGAAGAGACAGTCATCGTGAGGGTCCATGTATGCCTTTCTTACGACGTTGGTTTTCCTCATCTTCTTCGGGGTCACTCAGATGAAGGTTCCACAATAAAGGCATAAATCTGTACCTAGACATGATTCGTTTAGCAAAGGGCTTGCTAAAAAATCCTTCTGATGACTAGTACTCTTGAAGTGTGGGTACTGAAACAAGGCCCATGAAAATGATAATCGCCATGAAGCTTATATAGCTCCTGTACTGATGTACTCTTCCAGTTATACTTTTTTCCTGCTTCCTTCAGTTTTTCACCTTACTTGTTGGTGTTTTTTACTAGACTTTGCATGACTTTTGCACTGAAGAATTGTTTGAATAACTGGCGTAATCATACATAGCGGGTAACTGAGTGCCGGGTGTTCGATTTGGAGTAAATGGTGGTTGAGTTCGAGGACCATTGTCAATTCCATTGTCACTTTTCCATGGAGGATTATCTGGCTGATCGTCATCTGAGGAGCATGCCCTTGATGAATTTACTTTTGGGCAACGACTGCTGGGCACTTTTACACTGCGCCTGGGTCATTTTCTCAACTGCTATTCATTACCTTGATCATCTTCTAATTCTGAGGAAGAGCTACACGGGGGTTCATAAATCTCTCCTTGATAACTTTGCCGGAATGGAATGGACTCAGAGCTAGTGCTTGGCAGATGGGGGTCAAATACAGAATGCCTTTAGCCTGGCAGATGCAGCAGTTCACTCGGATGAATTGCAGGGCCAAATCATCTCACTCCCATCACTGTAATCACAAAAATTTACACATTTTTATGAAAAATGAAACTAACATAAAGATGATACTTAATGATGTATAAACTATGATAACTCCAAAATAAAGTATTAAAACAAACAATATACACAATAAACAAAAACTGCACAGGCTGGGCAGCTTAATCCAGATAATGTACATAGGCCTATTCACAAAAATTTTCAGATAGAGGCTTGGGACAGGTTGGCATGGTTGGGGTAAGTCTCTTCAAAAAAAGTTTTTTTTTTCAAAGTTCAAATTTACAACAAATTGTACATAAACAAGTGTTTATTTATTTAATTATTTTTTAATATAAACAAGTGTTTATTTATTTAATTATTTTTTCAAGAAGGTATATTTTTTTTACAAAATAATCAGACTTACCAGTGAATTGTTGGATCAATGCCTTCGTTCAACATTTCTTCCTCACCACTATCAAGGTCGCCGTTTTCTTCGCACTCCTCAACGAAACATAACAAATCTGACTTTTTTTCATTGCCAGATCTCCTGACTCATTGGACATTACTTGTCTTCTTTCCTGGCTTCTTTTTAGGTATTTTGAAGGTGAAATGTGGTGTATTTGTATGAGATGAAGCGAACAGAAATTGGTGCATTAAAACTTACGATGAGCACCTTCGTGTGTTAATGAGACAAAACAAATTGTATAGTTGCTGCTTCGCTTAGTATAGACTTTTCTGTTGTTCTAATAAATCTTTATGTTTTCAGCTTTTGTGTGTCCAACTTGCAAAAATGCTTCCCTTTTGGGAGTTTTCTCTGCCTAGAGTTTCTAAAATTGAAAAAAAAGGAACAAAAATGTGTAAATTTTTCGGTAAGCATCATGCAATGAAACTTGTTGAGCCAGCCATTGTAAAGTCAAAAATAATGCTTTTAAAAGGTAACAAAACATAGCCAACTACATGTATGTTGTATGTACGTAGTTTAGCTTTGAATTTTGAAGGATCTTGACCTTCTCAATGTACAGTACAGAGTACTCTAAAATTTACTAAAAAGGTCAAAAATTGTACGAATTTAACTTGAATAAGAGGAAAAAAATCTAAATTTATTATATATGTTTGTTACAATCGTTATAAATTCTATACTATTGACCCAATTCAATAATCTTGGATTTGCCACCTTGGAAGTCAACATGTCAGGTGTTATGCAGTGTAGTGGCTAGTGCGCATCTTAGGCGACGTGGCGTTTACACGTATACGTAGATTGACTTCCAGCATGATGAGCGAGGCACAGTCGCTGCGTATGACATGCGCACAAGGGGTCAATTGAGGTGGTCTCCCACTGGAATATGGAGTGCCTGTGATTTTACAATACATTATTTTCCAAGCATGGGAAATCGTCCAAGATGAGGAAACACCGTGTTGTTGGACGACAGGGGAAAGAATTGTAATGCATACACCGCTGCGAAAGCCCATAATTAGTGAATAGTGCCATTGCTTTTTTTAATTTTCAAGAGCAGATATTTTTATTTTCAGGAGCAGGTATTTTTAACTTTTAAGAGCAAATTTGTTTCTTTCAAAATCAGATTTAAGCCTATTTATATTTTCAAGAGAACTCATTTTTATTTTCAAGAGCAGCTAAATTTTTTTTGGAAACTTTGTGAAACAAAGTTTTGGTAGGGGTCCTTGCCTTACTTTATTTCAACAACGATTACAAGCTTGATAGTGGAATGGCCCCATTTCGTAAAGGCCATAGGATGCGCAGTCAATTTTTTGGTAACTTTTCAAGAGTAGCTATGTTAATTTTCAAGCGTAGTTATTTTAAATTTTCAAGAGCAGATATTTTTAATTTCAAGAGCATTTACTTTTTATTTTTCGTGAGCAATTTTTTCACAAGCAGATATTTTCATTTTCAAGTGCACCTTTTTTATTTTCACAAACAGTGTTTTCTTTTTCAAGAGCAGTAATTTATATTTTCCAGAGCAGCTAAATAAATAACTGCTCTTGAAAATAGAAATATCTGTTCTTGTCATCTTAAAAATAAATTAGAAAATTTTGTACACTACAGAGAATAGTGCAAATTACTCCTCTCCTTCTCTAGATATTAAAAATGAGATTGAGGTATGCATTTTATTGTTATATGTCAGCCAGAGTTCCAACTACAAAAAATAGTACAATCAACCACCATCAACATTCAGCTATAATGAACAGAACATGAACGCATTTTCGGATTTGCGCAACCTTCGGATTTTGCGCAATTTTTGGATTTGCGCAATCGTCAAATTGCGCGCATTGTTCACCAAAAGACGTAGCAAAATAGTGCGCAATACTCAACTGCGCAAGTTCTAAAAGTGCGCTTCACCAGTATCGTTGGTCCATTTTGATCAGGAATGCAGATTTTAGTCGACAAATTATCTTTTTTAAGAAACGCATCTGACACAATCGTACCACCATATTAACCGGCAATATCTTCTACGTACCTTAGGTGACTTTCAAGTTGATAATGTATGTGTTTGATGAATTTTTGCGCAATTGTTTGTCCCCCTCTGTTTTGGAAATTAGGCCTAACCAAGTTTTGATGGAACTTCTTTAATCGGACCCTACAAGCACATGTTTAAAAACGCGTTGTTGGGTCCAGTAACTCGGACTATTCGGAATTAAAACTCAACGTTGTGTGACATCTCATTAAAATCTACAATATTAACAACAAAATATCGTTCCCAACAGAAGAAAATGATACAGTGTGTTCACTTACCGCATGTGGCGAAAAAAATGTATCCTAACGACGGCTTATACGGCGTGACAGAGCAAGGAGGTGGGCAGAGTGAATGACATCGTGACATGGGATTGTGTACAGTGTTGTGCGTGTACGTCGTGCTGTTGTTGCGTTGTGAAAACATACATGACCTTTGACCCGGTGGGTGTTGATTGAAGCAGGCCGGCTAGCGGCGGCCGGCTCGGCACACATTCTTTTTACATGTAAAGGTACCATTGACACCCCAACCCCTCCCCCTCCCCGCCCCCATCACTTATGTACGGTAACCTTGCAAAGTCAACATTATAAATCGTAATACTTATAAGGTTATTTTTTATTGACATGTAGAATATTACCAAACACTTGCTTGTTGTTGCTCCATTGGTTTTAGTCAATTCATACACACAACGATTATTAATTATGGGATGGGGTACATTTGGTAATTGATTGTGATGGAGTGAAGGTCGGTAGGCCTATGCTTTGAATAAACACGAATCATGAAAGAAAAAAAACAAAACAAAACAACAACGACAACAACGACAACAACAACAACAACAACAACAACAACAACAACAACAACAACGACGACGACGACGACAACAACGACAACAAAACATACAACTAAAACGATCTACTTGACTAAAAAGGAAAGAAATTCGAAGGAAAAATATGTTTTATACATTTTGTTGATTAGATAATTCTAATAGCACAAATCTTTATATTTTTCAATAATTTGAAACTTAGAGCTTTTTTTGACACAGATCGACCTAGTTCTGTACTGATCGAAACTGAGAAAAAAAAGTCTACAACTAAATTAATTGTATGGATGTTTTCAACAATGCTAGTAAAAAAGAATTCCTACTTGGCCACAAAATATTGTTCTACTTCGGTTCTACAGTATGAAAATTATCAGAGTTCTACTGAAAATGGTTTGGATGTTCCCGGCCCCGATGCAAATGTTTGGGGGAGGGGGTTTACGGTGTCACTCTAGACCAGTAGAGGGCGGCAGAGCCATACGGAATTGTAAAACGCCCCCTATCGCTGATAATTGACAAGTCAAAATAATCAGCCATCGACATTGATGACAACAGGAAATTTGGCGATTTGTACCCGTATGGTCTATGGATTTTAAGAAAAAATTGAGAATAAAGGTAATTATTTGATGAGAATTTTAAATCTGAAGCGTTAAAAGCTAAAAGGTAAGGTTATAAAGTAGGTTTTCCTCGATGAAACCTAAAATAATTGGCACCTTTTTCATGTTCTTCGAATCAATCTTTATCCAAACTTGCTTAATTTCAAATGTGTATCGATTTTTGTAAATTGTACCTAAACCAACATTATATTTAAAACGCGTATAACGTAATTTCAAGAGTAGGGCAAGAAGTACATATTAGTACCATTTCTACCTCCAGTACCCTACGGAGGGCCTAGTAGTAGTACGTTGCAGTGATCGTTGCTATATCTGTTGGGCGTTTTGGAGGAGGGTTTACTATTACTATTAGTTACTATGACTATCATGGAGTACGAGTAATTAATAGAGGGTATGGACAGCCGTTTTCCTACAGTAAACTACGGCTGTTTTGACCTCGGTGAGGGCGTTGCATGTACATATCTCTATGGGACTCATGACGTCAGACGCATAAGGTCTATATAGAAACCCTCCTCCAAAACGCCCAACAGATATAATCCCATAGGGATTAGTGGAGGGTTTCGATCACTGCAAAGTAGTAGTAGTAGTACTACGTAACCAACATAGGTCTTAGTACTTCGTAACATGAGTAATCATCAGTCACCACAACTATCTCTGAACTGATCTTAACCCCCCCCCCCCCATTTTAATGCACTTGATTGCTGCATGGAGGTGTTGTGACAATCTTAACCCTCAAACTCAATCCTCATCCCTATGACCATCAGGAGGATATTATTATTATTGATTATTGCAACTACTGATTGATCTAATAAGTGCTAATATTAAGGTCTAAATAGTAAATAGTAAAATGGTTAAATATCGTTCTATTCTTTCCCCCTCTAGCTCGTCTTAATGATGTACAATGTCTAACAGCAGCCACAGTTCAGATTCCCAGAGGTCAGGGGTTGCAACCACCCATGTTAGCTTTGTATGTCAGCGTTGCTGCCAGCCGCTGAAGTTAGACCCGTCCTTTAGTTCGCTGGACAGCCAAACATACATTGACCTAACAGGTTAGAGGGTAAACTGGGTATGGTTTTTTTTTTAGCTTTGGTCATGTCAGTCCAAAGTAAAACATAGTTTACAAGACTTCAGTTGTGCTGTGGTGATGTTCATGTTCCGACCAAACTGTAACCAACTCTTTCCGCTTGGTTTCATGACAGGCAGAAAACATGTTCAAACTGTTTGTACAGAAATGTGACTAAGGCAGACTGTTTATGTTTGATGTGCATGAACTTGCTTCTTAAGTAGAAAATCCATGTTCTTTGATGTGTCCAATTAAAGATTTGGTGCTCGATATGTTGCAGGGTGTACCCCCCCTCCTATTGTGTCTTCATTGTGTTCTGGCAATCTCTGGAATTCTTTAGGGGATTTTAGGTGGTGTGCTTCTGTACAAGAGTGGAAGAGTGTGTTAGAGAATGGGTACATTGGGGGGGGGGGGGCCTCCCTCTGCCACATATTGGGCGTGATATACAATTAAATAAACAGAAAAAGCTATAAGTACAATGTAATCACAAGGATGCACCTGTAACATAATGTAACATCATAGTTCACTACAGAAACATTACAAGCAAAACATCTTTGTCTCAACTGCCAAGATAGAAGGGTTTAAATTGTCTGATCTGTCTTTTCCACAGCCCCATTGCTGACCGTAAGCTCATCAGGGAAAGCAACCCCCTTACTTCAGAGCACTGACAGTGCCGAGCCATTTGATCTTGACAAGAATGATGGCGTCTCCAGGAAACAAATCCAACCTGTCAGGTAGGATCTCGAAACCATGTCAGAAACAGTTAAGCCTTTGGCTAGGGTAACATTTATCCTGTTCGTAAAGTGTGACATACTTCCACTGTAGGCCGCGCCCACTTTACACAAACTGGCTCCTCTGATTGCCAGGAGCACCGAGGAGTTGCATTGAGGTGGTTTTTATTTGAGGATTTATGTAAGAAAATGTATTTATTGGACTTGACTTTCACATAGTGTTTTCAAAGACCCCAGGTCTTGTCAGAATGATCAGTTTCTGTTGTAAGAAATGCCTTTGACTGATGAAACAAGTGTTTTGGGGGCCTAAATTACTCACACACGTATATGCCAGCTTTGGAGCCGGAAATGGTTGAACCTTGCAGACACAGCCAATGCAAGTGGGTGTGATGTACATGTAATGACTTGCACCTAACAAGCGGAATTGACCTCTTATACGTTTACACTGGGATAAAGAGTCTTTCAATTCTGACGTTGCCTTAAATTGTGTCCCAATTGAAAAGAGAAGAAAAGCTGTATCTAATAGAACATAGGGTTCTGTGCAGAATTTGAAATGGCTTTCTATCCAGTGAACCAAGCGGTTTGATGAAGGTTCTTAGGTTTGAAATTCACAATACACGGCGCCCTCTACAGTTTACCCCGGAGAGGCCATTTGCCCCCCAAAACGGTCGACTAAAAACAAACACATTCGCATTGAAGCACCACACTGGCAGTTTGGGATCTTTAAATGGCTGACCTAGAATGTGAAAAAACATTCACCAGCCTCACATTATGCAAAAAAAAAAAAAAAAAAAAACCCCACAACTGTGCTGCTTTGTACACCATAACATCGGGGTCACACAGCAGGCACTGCGAGATGACTAAAAACTTGTCGACCTTTTCCCATGATACTCTGCAAAAATTTCCTCCCCTGGGCAAACTGTGGAGGGCATACTGTATTTGGAATCTACTGTATTGATCTGCCTCAAGTCATTCAGATATGGAACTTAATCAGGAGAACAACAAAGTCTTCCAAGAACCTGTACGAAATCAGGTCTAGAATTTCATCTTGGAGAGGGCAAGTTTGC
Organism: Marthasterias glacialis; assembly: GCA_911728455.2. NCBI lineage: Eukaryota > Metazoa > Echinodermata > Asteroidea > Forcipulatida > Asteriidae > Marthasterias > Marthasterias glacialis. Next base: position 14,995,881 of record OU452223.1, read on the forward strand.
AAAGGGCACTTCCTGTGGAAATCTTCAAGGCTATGGGAAACTTTTCTAGGGACCAGGGCACCAGAGACCATGGCCTCCGTGGCCTCTGTACAATTCAAGAACTGCAAAATCTTTGTAACCAATGTTTTGATAATGTCGCTTCTTAATGTTCATTTTGGGATTTGAACAACAGGTATCCATCTCAAGACAGTGGGCAGGAGTTCACTCTACTGGGTGAAGCGGCAAGTAGTCGCATGGAGAATGTCAGTCATCGAATCAAGGTACACACCACAGGATTTAAGATTTTTATTTTTAATTTTTTGACAAAGCATTACACTGGTAATTATATTTTAACAAGGTTGATAAGTTTCAATCTGAAAGCTCCCTGATTAGAACAGAGAAATGTTTCCATCTGATTTACTGTCTAAGTCGAGGAAATAGCATTTGAAGACCCCCACAAATCACTGTTCCTTATTTTGATTGCTGCAATTAAAATAAGCCTGATGTAAATGTGCACTTAATTCCCTAACTGTTGTTTTCACTAAAACGCATAACTGTTGTTTTCACTAAAACGTCATCACTGTATGTGACCTCACACTATTGAGGGAGAAATTTAAGATTACAGTATCAAATCCTTGGTTAATAGTTATCTATTTGAACTTCTCAAGTAAAGTTTTGTGACATTGTGTTTTATTTTGTTCAGGTTGCCAGTCAGCTGTTTGACATCATGTCTGGCCACTCCGATATTGACCATCCGTTGTGCGAGGTAAATACCAGTAGTTCACCCTCTTGCATGTTCGCTGGAGGTAGTTTGGTAATTTTGTATACTATGGACCTTATTGACGAGTTTGCCATCTTAAATGTTTGTCCCCAGAATACAAAGCTTGTTTACACCTGCTATCCTGTAAGTGCATGAGGCTGATTTCAAGTAGTGCAGGGGCTTTCCAACATACTGGTTTAGGTAACCAGACTAATTTTGTCTTTTTGCAGGAGCGACCTCACTTTCAAAATATCAATTAAGTTGGCAAATAAAATGAAAAAGCATATCTTTATTCTCGATGCCAAGAATGAAAATGTGATTGTTATCTGTAATTTTCAGCGATGTATGCAGCATGTTTAGCTAGAGAGCAGCCTTGCAGCCCTCGCTTTCAAATCGACCATCACCAAGGCAAATTGTGACAATTTTGAATCGGTGTTATTCGATGCAGACCAGAGCAGGCCAGTCGAAACTTTTAGTAGACTGTAATAACCGTGCCTGATAAACACACTTGGCCATAGTGAGATTACCAACTTGCTGTAATGCTAACCTCAACCCATTATCAGGCCTGAGATTTCACAAAGGCAAAGGTGCCCTTTTATAACGGAAAAAATGCCTTACCTTTTAAAGAACAAAGTCTCAGGCCTGCCCATATTGGTATCTTCGGCATTGTTCCTTTTTTCTTTTCCTTCCAGGAATGCACAGATTCTTTATTAGACCAATTGGACCAGCAGCTGAAGATTACCGAAGATGAGTGTAAACATTACCGCGAGTCTCTGGAGAAACTGACCGACGGTGATGACGATGAAGATGAAGCGACACTTGAAGCCCAAATAGAGATGGTAAGAGGAATGGGAAGTTATAATGGATGTTCATTTTTGCATCGGGGATAAAGAATATTATTTGTAAATTTGTACCCATACACCCATGCAAAGCACTGTATACTCGGTACTTTCCCGAGTCCCGTGAAAAAAGAATTCACAGGCATTTTTTCCTCTGGTGGGATTCAAACCCACGACCCCCCGCCATTCTAGAGCAGATGTCTTACCAACTAGACTACCGAGATTGCCCAGCAGCAAGATGTTGTGTTTATCCCCGATGCAAAAATTAACATCTATTATAATGGTTGCAGTACCCGCTGCTTATAGGATTCAAACTGCCTCTAGCTACCGGGCAGTCTGGGTAGTCTAGTTGGTAAGACATCTGCTCTAGAATGGAGGTGATTGGGGTTCAAATCCCATGCGAGGATTATGCCTGTGGATTTTTCACTGTACTTGGGGGAAAGAATAGAATAGCGGGGGTCATGGGTTCGAATCCCACCCGAGGGAAAATGCATACGTGAATTTTTTTCACGGGACTCGGGGGAAGGTACTGAGTATACAGTGCTTAACACACATCGGTGAACGGGTACTAAATTACAAAGAATGGAAAGTGTTAGCAGTCACTCTTCTTCAGTGAACTAAGTGAACAGGGCCTAGTTTTAACGGCACTGCTTACAGCGGATTTCTGCTTTTGTGCTCACCATTCACTGCTTACAGGGTTACAAAATTTCTGTGCTGGCCGTGTAAGCGAAGAATGCTCAGTAAGGTGAAGTGCCCATGCGCTCAAGCGATAAGTCCTTGCTAACTTAAGAAATACCCTTACATTAAAAGTGTGGATTATTCTGAAACTGCAAGCACCAATTTTTCACTTGCAGTTAAGCAGAGCCATGTTTGGACCCTTCATGAATCTTGTAAGCAAATGTTTTCTGCTTATGGATCAGCTCTTAGCAGAATTTCGAAATTGATGCTTACCATGGACAAGGCGAAAGGGCATGCTAAGTTTCCAGCGGTATTTCCTAGCAAATGACTTAACAATGTGAGTGTGCGAGCCGACTGAAAAATTTTTGGTGATTGTAATATGAAATACATTGATGCTCTGTGAATTTGATTTGCTACACAGTAAGCACAAAAATTGGGCCCAGTTTCTTAAAAGTTGCTTACTGGGAAGCCAATTTTTAGGCTTAATAGACCTCAAACACATGAAGTCTATTGAGTAGGGCGCCCTCAAAAGAAGGTTGCTCATTGGTCCATCCTGTGCGCCGCGCATACATGTGCTCAAGGAAAGTATGGCCCAGGTCAACATTTTATAAAACTGCTATGCAGAGTATTTTGCTGGACAAAATTACAAAAAGTCATCAATCGGTTCTTATAAATGCAATTACTCTCCTGTAACTAGCTAAAGGCTGACGAATCGGAACTGATGAAACAACTCGATGAGACAGAGTCGGAGCGACAGAAGATTGCAGAGGAGACAAAACAACAGAAGACAGAACTCGACCAACTGGAGGCAGAGGAAGAAAGGTCAGGGGTCAAATTAGTCCGAATCCAAGACTGTTATTCATTTTACTTCTCATAGGGATCTCGTCATCCTCGGCACCTTGGAATATTCCGAATTGGCGGAATTTTTTTTCAGTGCCCATAAACTGGTGACGTCAAAGCCTGGAACAAAGGTTGCCAGGACATTCCACTACTGAGCTTGGTTTACCCACAGAAAAAGGACAGATGGAGTTGCATATTTTGCCAGTTTTTGTCTATTATACGGGGGGTTATTTTGTAGTCCCCCATTCCAGACCTTTGTCCTTTTTGTTCCAAGAAGAGGATTACGAGACATTGAGAGGCTTCCACCATTGTTCATTCATTGTATTTCAGCCTTTGTTGCGGTTATAGGAACAATCCTCAGCTGTAGCAATTTTGCAATTCACGCTCCGTGAATTTGACATTTTCTCGATAGAAAAAAAAGTGGTGCTTCAAAGAGAATCTCTGTTCTCTTGGCTTTGCCGAGGCTTTGCCAACTCTCAAAGAAAAATTATTCCAGGCAATTGCGAGAAAATAATCCTGTCCGGCTGGATGGGAAAAAATTGAAAATCCCCGGCAGCAACTGTAATGTAATATGCAACTTAAAAAAATTAACTGTAGCATAAATACAATTTTTTTCCACACCTGCCACACCAGCACAAGAATTTGGCTTCCTCCTTCTAAGATTGTGTGTAATTTTTATCAAAAATCACTCATTACGGCATTCAAAGGGATTTCTTATGATAGAGACCAATACTTCTGACAAGACCTTGAGTCTATGCAAGACATTTGTGAAAGACAAGTCCAAAATACTATTTTGTTCATACATAAAATCCTCAAAGAAAAAAAGAAGAAGCTCAATGCACTTCCCGTAGGTATTCTACCAATCGTTGGAGCCAGTTTATGTGACATGAGCCTGGCTTACACTGAATTTACGTCAATTTCACAAACTGGATGATCATAGATTGCACAGATGAAGTGATTTCAACAACGCTCGGTATTCCATTCGTTCTCTTTATCAGATATTGGAAGGAGTATAATCAGTACAAGTCCCGTTTACTGCTGTTAAAGGACGAACAGAGGAGTGTGGACAATCAGCTTAGGTATACACAGACTCAGCTAGATCAGCTTAGCAAGACAAACGTCTTCAACGCTACGTTCCATATATGGTCAGTATTATAGTCAGGCAAACTTGACTTATCCGACCTCCACTTTTTTCTCCGTCAATATTCTTACCTTGTTAGTTAGAATGGTGAATAGTTAACTCCGTCAATAGCTTCTTTGTCAAAATGAAGGATTCAGAAGGACTGGGGGCCAGTAGGCCCACATAAAAATTGCTTATCACTGGGTCGGGCATTCAAATTTTATCTAAATCCAAACAATTTGGTGTGAAGTGACTTGGGAGGGGAGGGCATTGGAGGATTGAGGTCACCTGCAGGCAGAAAGGCCAAGGGAGTAAGGGTTAAGACCTATGTATAAATTCTGCCTAGTGTATTCCTTGTGTTCATCTTGTCAAAACATGAAGGGAAAAAAATTCCAAAGAATAAAATATAACTTACCATTTTGAAAACTGGCATTGAATATATGAATGCATCGGTGGACCACACCCCCAGGCATGTTACTTGGAGTATAGCACATGCAACATCACTGTGAGTGTACTTGTACATATTGCCTTCTTCATGGGGTGTGGCAGTCTGCTTGCCTAAAATACTTTATACACAATGAATCACCCAAGCATGAAGTTCTCAACTACTTCTTGGCAGGCTCTGATTTACATAATATTAGCATAATCCAAAACTGTTAAGAAAAGAACTTTATATTTTGTGCTTGATATGTGACTTGGTGTACCCCCCTCCCCATCATGTCTTTATTCAGAAATTCTTTAGAAGATTGTTTTTAATTATTTTTTATTTATTAATTTCGTTTATATATATTTTTTTATATTTATTTATTTTTTGTTTGTTTGTTTGTTGGGTTGTTTGTTTGTTTGTTTATTTATTTTATTTTATTTTATTTTAATTTATTTTATTTTATTTTATTTTATTTTATTTTATTTTATTTTATTTTATTTTATTTTATTTTATTTTATATTTTATTTTATTTTATTTTATTTATTTATTTATTTATTTATTTATTTATTTATTTATTTATTTTTTTTTTTTTGGGGGGGTTACTTCTGTAAAAGAGAGGAGAGTGTGTTACAGTAAAGGAACATTTGGGGGTGGGGGTGGTGCTCCCTCTGTCACATGGCGGGCTTGTTATAAAACTTTCTCACCAATCAGATAATCCTGTTATTATTTTGATTAAATATTAATTTTATAGACATACAAGATTTGATTTGATTTATTTGGCAAACTACAAAGCGAATACAATCAATACATACAACGAAGAAAGACAAAGATGAAATTAAACATAGGTAAATAGCAATAATATAAACTTAGAAATAAGAAAACCGTATAAGAACAGATGGTGTTTGCCGAGGATAACACAAACAAATCCAAGACTTATTCCCATTGTGGTCCTCTAGACATTCCATACCTGTAATAATTTTAGTACTGGTTTGATGCCAATTTTGTGTGATCTTTTACACTTGTATGGGATTTCATTTTAAATTACACTTCTTAAAAGTAAAGCTTAAACAAAATGTTTTACACTATTTCATTATTTGGGTTATTTTGTCAACTCCTTTTGTAGGCACAATGGTCACTTTGGGACCATCAATAACTTCCGTCTGGGACGTCTGCCGAGTGTTCCTGTCGACTGGAGTGAAATTAATGCTGCCTGGGGTCAGACAGTCCTCTTACTTCACTCTCTAGCGCAGAAAATGAACTTTAAATTTAAAAGGTGACTTGAAGTAACTTGTCAGTTTTTCATTTGTTTTTAAATTTAACAATTGGATTCCAAATCATCAACGTTAGCTTTGTAGCGTGTCGTGGCCGAGAGGTTTAGTGCATTGGACTCAAGTTCTGGTGGGTAAGTCATTAGGGTGTGGGTTCGAATCCCAGTCATGACACTTGTGTCCTTGAGCATGACACTAAACTATAATTGCTTCAAATAGGGGAAGAAGCAGTTATGTCTGTCTCGCAACGGATTCATTTACCCCTCCCTGTTCTTAGCTGTGCTGTGAAGAGACTTGCGTTATATTTGGCCATGTCTTGTTACTGCGCATTGGGGCAGGTTTTTATTCCTTCAAAAAGTAGCCCACACCTTGACTGGCCTTTGGGCCTTGTGATGTGTGAATTGCATTAGAAAAAGAAGAAAAAAAATCAAGATTTTAATTTTGTTCTCCATGGTAAACAACTCCGTCTATCCTTCTTACCATCAGGTATCGACTGGTTCCCTGTGGTAACCATTCCTACTTGGAGTCTCTTCAAGACAAGTCAAAGCAGCTCCCACTCCATGGATCAGGGGGGTTCCGATTCTTTTGGGATACAAAGTAAGTAGTTTGGGGGAAACGGACACCATCATTTAATTTTGCTTTACATTTATGTCCAAGTCCTTCAGAAAAAGACATCTTTTTCCGTGAACCAAAATATCAATCTTAATATGTCGACATAGTCTGTGCAAAAACATTTGTTATTAAGTTATTTAAATCTTTCTGGTTATGAAACCAAGGGACCCTCAAAAGCGACGTGCACTGTAACCCGTAGGCCTAAAGATACCGGTTTAGAGAAGATAAAGAAATGTTAAGTTTTAGATCTGGGAGAAAATCCCCAAATGGGGGGAAATCACGTAATCAGGTAGGGACTGAAAACCCAACCCATGTGCGAGATTCTGGTTAGAGGTGGGATTCGTACCAGGGTCCATGGAGGTAAAATGCAGGGCAAGGTAGAACTGAACCAACCAGATCCCTGAACTCAACAGTGTAATTTTTTGTTAAGTTCAAACTCGATTAGTTGCACAGTCGGTGTTGTTAAGATAATACCATTGGTGAATTGACTCTGATCCATCATTTCCCCCTCCCCTAGACATGTATGCCATTTGTACCTTGAAATTGTTTGTTCCTCTTCCCCCTCCCTCCAGGTTTGATCAGGCTATGGTGGCCTTCTTGGATTGCTTACAGCAGCTAGAGGAGGAGGTTGAGCGGGGCGATACAAGCTTCTGCCTCCCATACAAGATGTCTGGAGGAAAGATTGAAGATAAGAGCAATGGGGCTACCTACTCAGTCAAGTAAGAGAGGAATGCTCAATGAAACAAACAATAACTCAAGGTTAATCTTCGTGTAACCGCGATGTACCCTGGAAAACAAGTTTTTACACAAGTTTTCACGCCGAGTTACCACTCGTTTCATTTTGCATTCCTCACTAATTAATTATAATACATCTTGTACTTTAATTGTCTCGTGGGGACTGTACACTAGGATGGATTTTTGAATGATTTCATCTCTGTCACATTATTACAGATACAAACTATTAGAAACTAACAAAAGGATTTTATTTCTTACAAATTTATGATCTTTTTCTTGATAACTCTCCCCTAGAATCCAGTTTAATTCCGAAGAGCAGTGGACGAAAGCACTCAAGTTCATGTTGACAAATCTGAAATGGGCCCTAGCCTGGGTCTCCTCTCAGTTCACCAAGTGACTCCTGTGGACGGAACTATGTAAGCATCGTTCTCTGAAAAGGACAAGGCAGTATCACCAAGGTGGCACGCACCATAATCCGAGAAACTGGAACATTTCTGTTGAAAAATTTCGTTGGGGCACATAGGCAAAGGGTGGATTAGTTATTGGGGTGGTTCTATCGGCTTAATATGCACCAGGGACGCAAGAAAATGGGGTAGATTCAAGACAATGTACACGATTGGTCATTAAAAAGGAAAAGAAAACTGATTGGTTGCAATCTGAAAGCTACCAATCTGAAAGATACCGGTACTAATCCTTCAAAGAAATATTTCCTGTGGGCATATACCTGCAATCCAGTGGACCACCAGACAGTTTTGCTGGACCGCAACATTGTACCGAACTACGGTAACATTTTTTACACAAGAGAATATGCGCGTTGGCATTTTGAAAGTTTCAAAGGACATTTCCGGCGGTCCAACGAACCGGTTTGTGTACACCCGCAGGAATATTAAAGCTGGTCCAATAAGAACATTCCTACCATTCTGACTTTTGAGACGCTCCTTAACATTGGAAGACCCCACGCCCACAAAAGAAACCCTGCATATCGCCGAAATCGAAGATTTTAAATTGCATCAGCTTAATCAAGTTATTTGTTGGTCCTGAGATCTGTTGTTGTTTTACAGGACCCACACTACTAAAGTCTAACCCTCCTACTCCTGGTAACATTTTCCAGCGAGTTCGACACCATTCGACAAACCATTCGACACCATCCAACTGTACAGGTTGTGTATGGTGTCACAACTGTGCACTGAATTCATTATTGTAGGCTGGCATAGTTTGTCCATCACTCATAACCACATACATACATACAATTGACATTTACAAAGCGCCAAAATCATACACAGTCATGTTCTACGGCACTGAGGCTGAAGCAAACACAGTTATTACTGGTAACATGCCTCCTGAAATCATAGAGCAAGGAATAGTGTTCCTTGCTCTATGCTGAAATAGACATGACTTCAGGAGTTTCTTGAAATTCTCAAATGTACCGTTCTTGATGTGTTCAGGCAGTTTACTCCACAATTTGGGGCATACACAGAAAAAGCTCCGTCACCAAATGACCACAGTGGATGATATTGAATGGTCAGATAGAGGGAATGTTTTAAAGGATTTTATTTTATAATAGATGTTATTTTTTGCATCTATTATGATGGTCGCAGTACCCGCTGCCAATAGGACTCAAACTGCCTCTAGCTGCCGGGCTATCTCGGTAGTCTAGTTTGTAAGACATCTGCTCTAGAATGGTGGGGGTCGTGGGTTCGAATCCCACCCAAGGAATATGCCTGTGGATTTTTTTTCACAGGACTCAGATAGGTGCTGATTATAAAGTGCTTAACACACATCGGTGTATGGGTAAAAAACAAAATAGGATTTTACTTGATAACAGCTAGATTTCAAAGTAAACTATCATGCAAAGGAATTTGGAAAGGTCCATGGAGTGAAACTTTGTCGGTGTATATTTGTGCAAGCCATGATGCATACATGTACATGTGTGTAAATATAAATTTTATTATATAACATAAAAATAAATAATAAAAAAACCAGAAGTAGAGTTGAAAAAGTGAGGATTTTTGTGTAAATTATTCAGCATTATTATTGTAAAGTTATCAAAGTATGTAACTCAGTTGACTGTTGAAATACTGCTCATGAATATTGAAATCCTATTCATGAATATTAAAAAAAGTGTTAATACGCTTAATTTCTGGCAAATCTGAATTGGCAACATAAATGTAAATGGTTGAAAGATGAATACAGTAAACCCAGATGTGAATAAATTTTAAGATGGAGACTTCAAACAGTTTGTGTTGGTGTCATTTTTAGACCCTATTTTCTTTGAAATTTTATCAAATAATATTTTCTGTCACAGTTGTTCTGCACCAAATTTCACTATACATGTGTGTCAAATGATATTCAATTACAACTTGGCAGGCACCTTCTGCCAGGCACGCAAATTACAAAGCACAACATTTGAGGGTGGCATGGGTAAAGTGCTCGCCTCTCACCAATATGGCCCTGGTGTGATTCCGGGCTAGAGGTCATATGCGAGTAGAATTTTGCATTGGTTCTCTCCTGTGCCATCTCTGGGCCCTCCGGTTTTCCTCCCGGAAGGAAAAATCAACACTTTCGATCTCTGGCTGTGCTCTGTGGTCATATATGCAATGTGGCTGGCTGCCAAAGGCGCCCTTGAATGCCTGCAGCTTGAACACATGTAGCCACGTCCTTCGCAATTCAGCTTCTCAGCTGCCAGTAAGGATGATAAGCCTTCCCAAATTATTATTATTCTGTCCCAGCAGACAATTGTAAGCAACTAAATGGCTCCTTTGATAAAAAAAGGTTAAAAGTTTGGTGCAAGAACATGTTTTTTCATTCCGATTCCCATCCTTTCACAACTTAAAAACGGCAGAAAAATTACCCAACTTTCGCACTCGGGATTTATTGAAATACAATTTTGCATATTACTTGGTTATGGACAGACTTTCATTTCATCTGCCGAGCACTGTGCAACATGGTATAAATTTGCCATACACAAACGACACACTGTCCTTTTACAAAACAGCAACACACACTAGTGTTATGTGGTAGCAAAGCACCATGTCGACAGTGCGACCATCGAGGTTTTTCGAGCGCGACATTCTCCAGGTGCAATATCTGTGATAAGCTGACATATTCCCCTCATTTTAAAGTCTGGATGGTCTTCCTCAAGCATTCGAGAGTTGTACTAAAATGAATAAAGGGTATCATGGCTGAGCTGTCCAACACCCTAGACTCGAGTCACCAGAGTGGGAGTTCAAACCCCAATCACGGTACTCGAGTCCTCGATCAAGACACTAACTTATAACTTGTTTTAAGTTGGGGAGGTAGAGCTTTCTGCTCTACCAGCCAGGCTTCTGATGGATGATACCCAAGCCTACATCCTTACGGACTGTAAAGGGGGTTACCCTGTTTCAGCCCCAGGAGTAGGTGGCAACGGCCCCTGGATTTGTAGCCCACACCTCGAGTGGCTTACAGGCCTTGTATGTATGGCGACTTCATAAAAAAAAAAAAAAAAAAAAAAAAAAAAAAAAACTGCTTTTCATCATCCCCCGGAGTAAGCAGGTACGAGGGTACAGATTTTCAATTATTTACGTGCGACTCGAGGAGTCAAGACAGTTTTAAGGAATTTTACAGAACTTTGATCCTAAAAAGCCCTTATTTAATAACAGTGTAAATAACAATCGAAGGGAGAACAATACTTCAATGTAGTTGCCAGGCAAATAAATAATGAAGAGTTCACTTTAATTCAATAGCAAAATCAACTGGTTGGCAAAATACCACCACATAGCTTTTAAAATCTATTTTAAGCATACTCTACATGTGGAAAACGTCTATGCTTCACTTCGTAACATTTTTATTACAAAAGAAAACACTTAGCTATGTATAAAACTACCAGCTTCCTGACTGCTGCGTGATTCAAGTCCTTTGTTATGTTTTTAACCCTCTCCAGAAGTTTAGTTTAGTTTGTGTCAAGGGCAAAATACCTCAACCGGATTGCTTAGTTTTGTAAATTCTGGTACTCTGGTGGCATCACTATACCTGCATAAAATGAATGTATTACGCTTGTTTTCATAACTTCTCTTCTAGTGTTCTGAGGCCAACATTTATTACAGGTCATTTACACTTTATTAAATTTTAGTGATAGCAAAAGGTCAAGGGGTGAATTGCAAAGTAAGCTCAAATAAACATTTCTAGTGTCTTATGAAATAAAACAGTATCAGTTTTGTTTTAATTTTTCGAAAAATATGACCTTTTGGGACAGGAGCTTGTGAACAATCTTTTGGGATAAAAAAAAAACGTATAAAATTCATTCAACACAAATCTTGAGTTCACAGTTTTACATCTTACTCCTCTCGTTCACAAACTGTTTTGAAATAAACAACCGCTGGTGGTCACTGTTTGACCAATCGAGCGTGAAGCACACTTGCTCACACAACAGGAAGATTGTGTTCCAAGGCAAATTTTCGAAACCTCAATTTTCACCTTGAAGATACTGTTTTACAGCAAAATGAGTCTAACAAATGTCTTACTTATTGAATTCCCTTTCATAAAATCAAAAAAATAATTAAGAACAGGAAAAACATTTTCAAGTTCTTGGTCTTGGTTTCCTCATATTTATCTGTAATCTCAAACACTTTTTTTGTACACAACCATATGGCGCTCTGTAGGTGTTTGTCATTTCGGATCTTTCCACTCCAATTTGAAGGGATTGCATAAATAATATGAACCTTATTTTATTTTAACATCATTAGAAAGATCGGATCTTTCTCTTTCCAACCATAGTAAATTGAAGAGGGGGTACAAGTTCAGTCGACAAAAGTCACCAATGGTAAAGTAAATGGGGTATGAGTGCAGTCAACAAAAGTCACCAATGGTAAAGAAGAGGGGGTACGGTATGAGTGTAGTCGACAAAAGTCACCAATGGTAAAGAAGGTGTATGAGTGCAGTCGACAAAAGTCACCAATGGTAAAGTAAATGGGGTATGAGTGCAGTCAACAAAAGTAACCTATGGTAAAGTAGAGGGGGTATGAGTGCAGTCAACATAAGTGGCCTGTAGTATGGAAAGGGTTAAAGGTTTGTAAAATTATATTATAATCTCTTTATGAGTTGCAATGGTTCTGAAAAGAACCGGTGGTTTACTTGAGAGCTGTTAAACCATCGCTTTGACAGATTATTACATGGCGTTTACTGCAAACATTACTAGATTGTATTCCCTCATTGCAAATGTTTCAAGTCCTACTCATGGATGCACTTGGATTGCTAACAAAACATAGAAGCTTAACTTAAAGACGAGTGGTTCTTATCATCACATCAGTGTAACAAGGTCGTAAATGATGAGTTACGACCTCATTGCAAACTTGATTTGTTTTTGCAGTGTAGCAAAGTCATACCTTTGTTATAACTCCTGGATGTAAGCAAAAACACAATGAAATATGACCTTGTTTGCACAGAGTAAATTGTGTGTTTACAAGTGTGCAAGATACGACCTTTTGACTTAATAGACCGATCCATTAAGCCCAGCCCCCACACGTGTTGACCAATCACAGCCTTGGGCAAAAGTCCGACGCGATAAAAATCCTATTGGAAAATCTAAACATGCATGCGCATGCTTAAAGCGTGTGCTCATTTCGTGCAGTGTGGCATTGACGAGACGCACATTGTGCTGCCCACGTGTGTACAATGGTGATTTAGCCAATGCTGTGATTGGTCAATATGTTTAGGGGCGGGGCTTGATGGATAGTTCTATTACAACCTATTTACATGGAGCAAATTGTGTATTTACCAGTGTGCAAGATACAAACTTTTGACCGAACTGAATAAAGACCTTGGTACATGGAGCAAATTGTCCATGTGTTTGCAATTGCGCAAGACACGACTGATTTTGGGGTTTTTTATAGCCCATTTGAGTTTACAATCCAAAAGGGCAGCTGACTGGTTTCCACACGGAGTTTCGAGTCCAAACACAAGTGCATATATTCGAACAAAACTTCAAATCCGATGACCGCTTTCATTCTTTCCTAATGACCCTTCTGTAGTTGAACTGAACTTTCTGGACCCATTTCCATTATTTTGCATGGACCCCCTTGCCCTGACGCCACATGCAGCTAAATGTCTGCCCCATGCTCAACCTTTTCTGGGAATGAAATTGCATGTAAATATATGGTAAGCGTTTCACCCGACACGCATTGCCCAAGAAGCGCACTGCACAGCAACACAAGGCCAACCGACTCCCAAAATGGCACACCCACGATTTATCCTGGGCGATGACATCATGTGAATTGGGTCAATACAACTGCCTTCTGAGGACCTCTTACGTCAACAAACCAGATTTTGGGGGACTCATTGTAAAATGTCACTCAAAAAGTATCGTACTTACATTTAAGAAATTGTCCATGGCCTCACGTATTGACCCGAGCAGAGTCTTTCTCTTTGAAGACTCTGCTAGGGTCAAAACGTGAGGCCATTAACAATGTTATGCATGCATACACAGCTCCTTTTGGTTGGTGGGCAGTTTGCAACAGCTAATTTTATGTTTTCCGTAACATACATTTACGCAGGAAAAAAAAGCACTGCCTTTCTTCAGTTTTTTTTTGTCTTTGCTCTACACACTGACATCATTTAATCATATTCTCATAGTATTGAAAAATATGAAGCTAAACATTCACCCACTCAGAGAGCAAGATAAACAAAGTTTTACCTGGAAATATAAGAGAAAATCACAGTCAAAATATGACACAGTCAAACCAGAAAAATGCTTTGTCTCACTAAACTAACCCAAGTTAACCGAGAGGCTGTCATCAGAAATAGTATTTCTTTTCTTTTTTTGCACTGGCATGATGAAAAAGTTAAATGAGTGGGCTTCTTTGTCCAGAACTTAACATGCTCACAACAAAGATGTTACTGTATCGAATAAAGAACTTCTACATGATTTGGTCATTCAAGATTCCATACAAAACTAGGCCATTTTCACTGTAAAATGTACGTGAACCCTCCAACTCTTCTCGGTAACCTTTTTCCAGCAAGTCGCTCAACCGTTTGTAACGTTTCAACTGTACGAGTTGTGCAGACAGGCAAGTTTGATATTGCAAAAACAGAGAGGACACTGCCTCCAATACAAAACTTTGTACAGTGTTTCTCATTTTTATGTGGCACTGAAACTAAGGAAAAAAGAGGAAATAATAAGCTGAACAGCTGAGAAGCTGCACGCTGTGTAGTGCCACAACTGTGCTGTTTTCTTTATCCGTACATGGCCAAGCAATTTGACTTTTGATGATAGTAAATAGTCAGACAGTAGAATTAAAAGCAAGATATACATGCATAAACAAATGGTAATGCACCCTTCAAAGTTCTTTCCACAATATAATAAATTAAAAACAAGCGTATACATAGTCCCTTTCAATTTCTTGCAAGAAACCTTCAATGCTTCTGATATGTCTTTTGGGTTTTATATTAAGTTTAAAGCATAGCAGAACAAATTGCTGTTGAAATATACAGTTGTACATGTATTCCTAAATTCCTAAAAGTCAGATAAAAAATGTATCTGAAGCAAAATTAATTGAAAATGATCGCAACAAAATCCGACTTTTAGTTAGTGTCGCGTTTTTCAAACGAACTATTTAGTTCACAGTAAGTCTGCATACATGTCCATTTAACAACACAGTGTCCAATAAAAATACCTTTCAACATAAAAATAGCACATGCAAAGAAATGCACAGATATGTACATGTAAATATATTAATTTAAAGTTCAAATTTTTATTTTCTTCTACGAGTCTTCTTTGCCAATGGACGACAAGAGAGCTTCATCCATAAGATCATCATCAATGAGGCACGGACTCAGCTGGGAATGCTCGGAGCCACTTCCGATGCTGACACCGACAGGTGATTTGACCAACGGAGACTTGGCACAAGGAGAAAGTGCCACAGCAGCACACGGCGAAGCAATGGCTGCTTCCTCCGGAAGGCTTCCTCGACGTTCTTCGGGTATAGAGGGCTCCCCCTTGGGTTGACTTAACCTCGGGGCATTGGGGTCGTCGATAATCAGCTCATCCTCACTTCCGCTGTGGCTGTACACAGGGCTGACTGATCTGCTTCGTTTAGCTAGATGGCCAGTGTCGTCTGGTGTTGCAGCTCTTTTAAGGCCCTGTGTGCTTGGTACACCTCCAGGACTTGGCATCATACGGCTCCCACAACCAAGTGGGCTAAGTACTCCTGGGGAGTATGGGCTTGTTGCTAAAGGTGGACTGCTAGGCTTGCTACTACCATGGGCCTTAGGGCTTGGCACACCTGATATTGATGCTTGTTTAGGGCTTGGGGCAATGGCTGGACTTGGAACTTTGAACTCAACCTCTGTTGGTGGAGGTGGCACTGGTGTCGGAGGTTTGTGAACTTCAAGTGAGGGTGCGGGGGCTTTTGGGCTAGGCTGAGGCACAGGACTTGGTTGGCGCTTTGGACTTGGATGGTGTTTAGGACTCATCGGATGCTTAGGACTAGGCTGGTGTTTTGGGCTAGGTTGATGTTTCGGGCTTGGTTGATGTTTTGGACTTGGCATATGTTTTGGACTCGGCTGGTGTTTTGGACTCTGTTGGTGTTTCGGACTGGGTTGACGATTGGGGCTTGGCAGCTTTGGTTTGGGTTGTGCTTTCAGACTTGGCTGATGTTTCGGACTAGGTTGGCGCTTGGGATTTGAAAGCATCTTTAGGCTAGACAGATCTTTAGATGGCTTCTTGGTCTCCATCTTAATGTTGGGGGTTGACGCAGGGGCTGGAAATTTCATTTCTGCAGATTTATTCTCCAGTTTTGTTTCTGATGGCTTTTTTATAGGTCTCTCTGGTTGTGAAGGCTGAATAATTCCTGTTCCAGGTGCTCCAGTTAATTCCTTCGTCTTGGATGTGTTTTCCGTTGAAGAGCTTAGTGGTGTATCCTTTGAGTTTCCGTCTGACTTAACGCTAGTCTTAGTAATCATTTTCTGTTCTGGTTTGGATTTGTCAAGAATACCCTTTGACTCTGATGTGGATTTAATAGAGTCAGTTTTGGAGATGTTTTGGGCAGATGTTGACGGTGTGCTACTACTATTCTTGCTCTGTTTCAGTCCAGGATCTACTCTTTTGCTATCGCTTAGTGATTTAACATTCGTTCCTGGTTTAAGAGCTGCATTCTTAGCTCCTTCATCTGATTTTGGTACTGGCTTCGCCTGGGGTGTACTCATCTTTTTAGGCTGGACTGAGCTTTGAACTTTAGGAAGACTGTCAATTTCAGAAATAGCTTGGGTAGAAGGTGTGGCTGTTGGTTCCGCCTTTCCTTCTTTCGTGGTTAGAACTGGAGCAGTTACTGATTTTGATTGGGAAGAAACTGCCTGTCCTTCTGCGCAATTATCTGTTTTTATGTCTGCAGGCGCACCACTTTTGAGCGCCTCTGCTTGTCTTGCAAGCCTCGGTGACATGACTGTAACGATGGTTACTTTAGAATTGCCTTTCTCAGGAGACGAGTAAGTTGAGGAGGACCGACTTAAAATGATTGGTTTCCGCGAGATTGGTGAGAGAACCTGTCTTGGAGGTGTCTTAATAGGACTTGAGATGGATGTTACCACAGCTCCGGATGTGGAAGGGCTAAATTTCAAAGGAGACACTGGTTTTGGCGTGGCTGCTGCCTTGGTTGCTGAAAGCTGTGGGTTGGATTTGGGCATGGAATGAACCGATGGGGGAGGTGTTCTTGCAGCTTGTGTTGTCCCCTTCAGAGGAATCGGAGGGGTTGAAACTTTAGGTGGACGGGCAACCTGCTGTGATACTTTGTGGGACAAGGTGGGCTTACTTGGCGGCGTTGATGATCGCTGGAGGCTCGGACCCAGGGATGATGGCGTAGATGATTGTTTTGTTTGTGAAGCAGACACCTTAGATGGGGCAAAGGTACTGACTGGTTTGGTACTAGAGAGAGATGTACTTGTTACTGCAACAGATGATGACAATCCCTGTTTTGAAGACATGGGAGCTGACAGTTTTGACTGTGAGGAAGGTGGCTTTGTCTTCAGCATTTTGCTGGAACCAGATGGAGACTCTCTACCTAATGTTTCTGGCTGGTCTGTCTTCACAAGCTTTGAGACCACAGCCTTTCCACTGTCCCCATCTTGCGGTTTTGCAGAACACACTTTATCTTTTAATGGTTTCTCTTTAGCCGGTGAAGGGCTAGGATTTTCCCCTTCCTGGCCTGTCCCTGGAGGACCCGTTAAAACAGAAGCAATACCCGCCCTCTCCTGGAGCTTCCCAACAATAGCAGACAAGGAATTTTTTCTAGGTTTTTGTAAAACCTTGACACCTTTTGGACCAGCACTGGTCGGAGTTGTAGGAGTTTGCGCTGTGTCACCAGCAGAAGTTGTACAGGTTGAAGGTGTGGTCCCATGTCCTTCAGAGGTAGGTGGTGAGGATTTTGCTACAGGTATAATGGAAAGTGGCGGCGGTTTGTTGGATGTACTTGGGGAACTTGATTGACCCCCCAAGCTTGTAGATGTTGAGCTTGTGGACCTTATAATCCCCTTTGGTGATCCTTGACTAAGCTTTGAACTTTTCAGCAGTGGTGACTTCTTCATCTCTCCCTTCCTTCCTTCAGGCCTCTGACCGGTGCTCATGGATTTCTTGAGAATCCTGGTGTGAGGATCCAATCCCTTGATTTTCTTGGTCGTTGACTGAAGGGAGCTCCTCATACCTTCAGTCGAGACCTTTGGCTTGAAAACGGACGTTGATGTATGGGAATCAGACTTGCCTCCCATCTTCATCTGAGAGAGAGAACTAGATTTTGAAGATAATGTCACCTTTCCAGGAATTCCAGTTTTGGCAAGGATGCCAGACGGTTTTTGGGACATTAAACTTTTGGATGTGAAGCTTTTGCTGAGGTCACTTCTCACCTTAGACTGTGATAAAGCAACTGTGGATGATTTGCTGAAAGCCTGTCTTTTAATAGCCGCTGAATCCATCTTGTATGGGTCAGCCTTAGGAGGAGCATGAGCATCGACTTTGGACACAAATGCAACATCCTTCTTTTGTGAGTACTCCTGCTTTGTTGGACTGGAATATTCACTTTTCAGAGGTAATGCTGGATAATCTGCCTTTACTTGGGGCTTCACATCTGTCTCACCGCTTCCTAATCCTTCAACACTTGTACCTGTTTGACCTGCATCAAAACTTGATACTGGAGTTAGAGGCTTCACTCTGATCCTTGGGGTACTTGAGACTTTTGCTTTAGGCTTCGGGTCAGGCTTGACTCGAATCATCTTGATTGTCATCTTTAGAGGTGCTTCAGAGCTCATCGTTACACTGGAGAAGTCCTCCCTCTCATCATCATCTGCAGGAGAAGAGTCGCTGTCAGTTTCAATCCGGCGACGCTTGTTTGTCTTTTTCTTTTCCTTGGGTTTGGGGGGAGGGGAATCACAAGCTTCAATATTTTTGCCTGCTCTGCGTGAGCGTTTCTTCGGTCCTCGTTTGCTCTGGCTCTCAGGGGGCGGAGTGCCAGCAGATTCTGAGACGAAATTCTTTGGTTTGCCTTTGGAAACAGGATGTGTTCTCATCACCTTCTTGGTGGGTCCGCTGGACTGTGGGTTGCCTGTGTTGTGTGAACCAGACACCGTTTTACTATGTCTCTCCGGTAAACTCATAGATCTCTCTCTCAGAGCAGCATGCATCGCCATGGAATCCGCGCTGCCGAGGCTCTTGGACAAACTTGGCATACTTAAATCTAATGCCATGCCCGAACCCACAGCATCAGTAGATCCCATCCGCACAAGGTTGCCCCCGACGCTGGGACTGATGTTCTGAAATGCAGATTGTCCTGACGACGGCGGGGTTGATCCAGCTGATGCAGCTGATGCACTGAGTGCAGCTGCTGTGGACAGCTTGAACTCTGACCTCATCTTGCCATCAGGTCCAGTCTCACTTGCTGATGGTGACTTGGTGGTCTGTACACCCATACGAGCAATAGCTGAGCTGACGCTTGAAAGCCCAAATGCCGTGGCATCACATGCCTCCATATCAATATCAGCCGTGGGTTCAATAAGATCATCTGCAAAGCTGGAATCGCCACTCTTTAAAATATCTGTATTGAAATCTAATGATTCACTGATGTTATACTGCTGGTTATTACCCTCAGCAGGATCACCATCTGCAGCAGAAATTGCCAGGAACTCCTCAGGAGAAAAGAGCTCTGTGTTGTGTGCGCCAAAGACATCTGCATCGGTGTTGCCCCTCGATGACTGTTGGGAATCTTGGCGAGGCATCATTTTGCCGATTTGCGGCAGAGGTGCGTCAGTCACTGCCTGCATGACATGCTCAGGGGTGTGGAGAGATTGCATGCCAGGTTTTGCGCTACTTCCACCACCATATGTTGGTGTCATGGGCAAAGAGGTAGGCGTCTTTGGGGACATTGACGGTCGTCCACCCAGGCTAGACTGTGAACTTGTGCTATCTGAACGCTTCTGCCGGCGTCCGGTTTTACCAGATGTATCAACAAAATCTGCTAGGAGTGCAGAGAGCTCACCCGTCTGTGAAGTTGTTCTTGGAGGCTCCATTGCACCAGATGGTTGGAATGTCTTCGGTTGGTCTGTGGGCATTGGGAAATGTGAAAAGACTTGGGAGTCACTCGGGATCTTAGGGGTGTGGAGTGAGGGTGAGCGATCAGGTACAACATGCCCTGCATCAAAATCAAACGAGGATTCCCGCGAACTGTCGTCCTCGCTGAATTGCCTTCTTGGAGATTTCTCTGTGGACATGGCTGATTTGATCCTACGCCGCTTCTTGACTGGTTTCCCAGGACTGGGAGATGGCAAACTGGGCTGCTGAATGGGAGCTTGTGGGGTTGGGGTTAATGACGAGAGTGGGGTTGCCATTATCTGGGCGGGTTGTTTGGTTTGCTCTTGGAGCAGATTCATCAGCATGGGGTTTCTCTTGGACTTGACAGCTGCTGTTTGTGCTGCTGCAGCCGCATCTGTTGCTAGTATCTGACTCTGTATGTCTTTAGGACATGTCGCAGCAGTACTATTCGCATGCTGCAGCAGGCTTGCCAACATTGGGTTTTGCTCGACTTTTGAATTGTCTGCTTGCAAGGCTGCAATATCGAGGGCAGAACCAGGCTGCACTAAGATTGACTCCATGGAGCTTCTCATATCACTAAGTATGCTCCGCTGTTGGCCGGCAACAGGTCTGATATTACCAGGTGTGTTTTGACTTGTCAGTGTTGATCGAAGCTGGTGGGCTAGGCTTCCAGGTACAAGGCTTGTGCTACTGGGTGGTTCGCTGGTGACAGTTGCAGCAGGTGTGGGCTTCTGAACTCGTGTTTGAATCATAGCTGAGGCTTTCTTCATGATGGCACGCATTGTGACGGGGATTGACAAACATCTGGAAATTTAAAGCAAAGGGGGAACATTTGGAATTATTTGAACAAAATCAACTTGTCTTTTTCCTGCAGTCTTACTTTGGAGAACATCAGTACTTTGGGCCCAGTTAGTTTATACTGCTTATTTGCATAAATTCTTGGATTAACACAATTCTTTGCAATTTTGCAAATTGACATGAAAGAAGTGAAACTAATAGTGGCATATACGCCTTGGGTAAAAAGTTGCTTGATTGTGTATAAAAAAGAAATTGCAACTTGATTCAGTTGAGCAAATACTTTATGTCCAACTTCACAGAGCTGTTGAGGCGGCAAATCATCACAAACAATACACAACACATGGTATTTTTGTCCATGTAACCCATTTTTGTTTGCCAAATTGTGTGCCTAGCAGCAGCTGTGCCAAGATTAGCCAAGGGTAACATGCCATTTTCTCAACACACCTTTGCAAAACTTGCGTTGCGTAATTGTCGCTGCAGATGGGCTCTTCACCGCTGGGTGTGTGAAGCTTACACTTCACGCCAGCAGATTCACTCAGATCCATCTCAACTGAAAACAAACAAAAAAGTTCAAAATAGTATGCACATCACACTAGCTCTATCTCTGAAGCAAATTTCTTCTGAAACCTACATGTTTAAGACAGCATTTTCTTTCGTACAATTTTTGCTACATTGTATGTCGTGGGCCCGGCAGAAGGAATGAATGTCAGCAAAATTGTGTTCCAAGAAAACGAGCGTTTCTCAGGCTGTTTAACAGTTATTATGGGAAAGTAATATCTTCTCCACGGGAATGGAAAACCATGTCTTTAAAGTAAGTAGTCACTTATGAATTTCTGCCGAGACAAAATATTGTCCATTGCATGCCCTGTACAAGGTCGTAGAGCCCCGAGTCCTTCTTCCAGGCACCCTGACAATATGTCAAGCAGGCCCGATTCTTTAAGAAGGCAATGGAGGCAATTGCCTCTGTGCCCCCTGGCCTTGGTGCCCTTTAAAATGCTCCACTACAAGTTTTTAGTTCCCTCAGAGTGGTGCCCTTTACAAAGGAAAAACTGCCTTGCCCTTCATAGAACGAAGTATCAGATCTGTCAAGGCATAGCAGTTTTTGCCAACAGACTAGTATCTTCATTTAAAAAAAAGGGATATATTATACGATCAAAACAATGTCCATTCAGAGGAATCCACTGGTCTCCCGTTAGTCTACACATGTTAACATAAAAAAACACTCAGTAATTTGACACAAAATACAAATAGGCATAGCTCTGTTAAAATAATGGGCAGGAACAACATAAACAAAAATAGAGACTGAATAAAAAAAATATATTCATAATAATTATACACAGGAAACAACAGTATGGTGACAAACAGGTGGTCATTACAAATAAAAGTTATTCAACCATCTTATGCAAATGCCAATTAAAATTAAAACTAAAATACATACATAACAAGAAAACAAATCAAAAGTAGCAATATTTGAAACAAACAATTCCATAAGTATTCACTAATGACTTATCGACATAATAAAAACAGGATTACAAAGTCGGGGCAACAAGCTAAGAAACTCACCACATCCCATGCCATCAGTGGCTGGATGCTGAAACGTTACAGTCAACTTCTGGTGGGTGAATGGTGTGACTTCAAATAACATTGCCGACGAAGGATCTGAAATGGTACCGAATATTAAGTTGCTATGAAACAGGCTTTCAATTAGCATGGTAAGGTCTGTGCCCAATTTCATAGAGCTGTTCAAGCAGAAAAGTGTGCTTAACAATATTTTTGCTAAGCAAAACTAAGCAGGATACCAGCCACAGATCTTGCATGTGAAATGGTACTTTGGCTGGTCACCTTATTCTGGTTCGCAAATTTTGCTTAAGCAGCTCCATGAAATTGGGCCCTGAAGCTTTGCATGGTGTAGGAGGTTAGAGCTGAGGGAAGTTTATGGGTAACCATGTGAATAGGAGACTGTTGGGGACACTAGGTGGCAGCAGACTTACCAGGTAAATACATTGTTCTTGGAAATGTGCGCATGCTCAGAACTACGTAAACAATGGAAAAATACATGGTATGTCTGCAGC
The DNA here is from genome assembly GCA_911728455.2 of Marthasterias glacialis. Classification (NCBI taxonomy): domain Eukaryota; kingdom Metazoa; phylum Echinodermata; class Asteroidea; order Forcipulatida; family Asteriidae; genus Marthasterias; species Marthasterias glacialis. Next base: position 15,018,556 of record OU452223.1, read on the forward strand.
CACCCCAGTTTTCAGTTTCCCATCAAATCTCTTTCGGGATAAGTGTTGGTTCTAAGAAGAACTGCGGTGGAGATCTAGTTGAACCTCGACCTTTTCAATAGTGTGACCTTTTGATCAGGAGAAACCTTAAGCTTTGTTGTGCTCTACACTGAAACCTCTGAACGCCTATTAAGAGACCAGCATCTCAAACACTCTTTAGTCTCCTGACGATAAATAGAGCAAGCTAGTTGAAACGTTGAGACAATAAACTCACTCCGCGGCAGTGAAGTTATCTGAGAAGTCCCCTCGATCCACTAAGCGAAAGTAGTAGTAGTCCCGGCCGATATTGTACCTCCCCAGGTAGTACTTAATAAGCAGGACAATTCTTTTCAGAAGTAATTGTCCCCCCCACCCCCCGAATTCCGAAATCTACTATGTGGTTGTAGAATAATAATAGGACAAGTTCTCACAAGAACAATCTACTGTATATATCAAAGTAGATACAATCACATGGTGTTACCACAAACCAAATATACAACCTTAAGCTTGTCTTCAAGAGTATTAATTCTGGAATGAATTTGTCTTTCTAAAACTCAATGGCATATCATATCTTAAACAAGAATTGTTCACAACTGACCATGAAAGTCTTGTGTGCATTTGAACTTTAAAGTGCGCCTTTTTTTTGTCCTTCACAAGTTTAGGAAATGTATGTGGGAACCCAAGGTTTCCCCAAAAATGTTGGACTACATGCAAGACTTGCGCAATCAGTTATGTTGTTACCTCCTTCCTCTTCAGCTCGGACACAGCTCGCGATGAGCGTATTATAGACGGCCTGTTGCCGTAGTAATGACAGCATTTGAATGACGTGCATGGGGTTGGTGAAGCTGAGCTTTGAGACGAGGACTCCGCGCATGTCATTGGCCGAGGTGCACTCGTTGATGAAGTAGCAGTGCTCCTGATCTGGAAGATTCTGAGTCAGAAAATAATAATTTTTAAAGGCAATGCAGCTTTGTTTCTGTGAAAAGTAAATCTCTTCAAAGATCTGCTTAATAAGAAACTTACTTTCAGACAAACCATTGAAAAGTGCTTCAAACTTTTGAGACAAAAGCCTATTTTCTTTTGTTTTTACCAATTTCAGCTTATTTCTATTGACTTTCAAGAAGACAAATAAAATTAGACACAAAACCTATTCTAAAGGGTTTTTGTTATCTACAAATAAGACAAGCTTCTTCCTAGGTTCAGGTCTGTAAAACAATAGTTAGTGTTAAAGACCAGTATCCACACTTTATGTACACCAACATGCACATAAAATAACAAACTTTTGAAATTTTAAACTCAATAGACCCCTTTACTGATGGCGTAACACTCTGTTTACATTTGTAATTTCCTATGGGAGCATCGAATTCATAGCCCCACTTATTCCCTGGTCCCCGCTATAAGAAAGCGCACATGTAAACAAAGCGTGATGTCATCAGTACATGGGTCTATTGATAATCGGAGCCACAAGAAAATAGTCGAGGAAAAAACAAAACAAACCATAAACCTTGTGTTTTCACTGTGTCCAATCATCGAGTTTTGGACTAAGTTTTTGAGATCAAAACTAACCGTTTTATTCAATTCTCAAAAACTACAGCATTTCAAGCAAAGAAATTTCAAGGGAAGTTTTCCACCATGACCATCTTTATACCATGTAAGTTATGTGCAAATCTGTGAACATTTATTTGTTTCAATCTTACCATTGTTGTGCAGACCCTTAAATACCATTTCAAGCTCAATAAAAAAATTTTCTCAGTTTCAGACCTAACACGTGTTCTGATCAGTGTGTTGGTTAAAAATTTAACGAGCTTCGTCAAGGATTGGCCATTCAATGAAACTATAACTCACCACATAGAACGTGTTTCCTGTGTGCTTGGAATCCTTTCCCATGGTCTGTCCAAGGGTCGGGTCAAGGATGTAACGAGCAATTAGGCTGTTCAAGGGAGCAGCGGACGACACATCCACATACTGCATCACAACTCCTCAAAACACAAACACACGCACACAAAAACAAAGTTATTCACAGGCCGGTGTAATACTATTATCTTCCAGTACGCCCTAATCCTCCAATCAGATTGCTCAACGGGAGTGTGATAACAAACCATATCATACTCCCAGTAGTCTATATTGAACTCTTTTGCGGGTTGCATGTTTTACTCTTAATGAAAATAACGCTCAAGGTTGTAATGTATTATCTTCCAGTTGGCAGGAAGATAAATTCCTTACACTCACGCTCGTTGAATAAGTGAAAATATAGCCCGTCTGCATCCCATATCCTACTCGGCCTTTGGCCTCAGGGGATATGGGTACAGAAGGGCTATTCCTCTCGTGCTTGTGTGATAACTTACAATACCAAACTCACATCGAAATATTATCAAAGAAATCCAGGCCATTTCGAAGCAATGGAAATACTACTAACAATACTCGGCTCTTTGACTGCGCTTTATCTATTGACGTCTCAAAGCACTCATGACTCTAAAGCCCACATACCATATTGGTAATTGTTAAGGACCAGTTTACGCACTTTGTGAGACCCAACATATTCATAAAATCACAAACCAGTGAAAAGTTAGGCCATTGGAGTCACAAGAAAATAGTGAACTGACCATCTTTATACCATGTAAGATGTGTGCAAATCTGTGACCATCTTTGTTTTTTCAATCTTATCAATGAAAGGTATGCAGAGCCATGTTTGAACTCCGAGACCCATTTTTTAAATTTTATGATAGCACTTTGTAAACTTACCAAGATGATGCGGCACAATATGTAGCAAATAGCTTTGATTTTGTGGGAATTCATTTGCACTGCTTTTGAGAAATAACTTTAACATTCCATTTGATTTTTGGTACCATAGAAAATTTGTTAATTTGGACGGACAAAAACATGTGTACTATTTTGACATTATGGAGATAGTTGAGCTGCTGTTATTTCTGTGAAGCAATTTTTGGCAATGTTGTGGCAGTGGTGTCCTTTAGCAAAATTTATTTCCTGTTTTATGGTCCGTTAAGTTGTGTACTTCTCTACTAGTGGCGTATATAAACCAATTTAAAAAAAAAGAGTTTTCCCTCATAAAATAATTTGGGTTTTTAACCTGCATGTTTCTGCATTACATGGTGTCACCGAAACAACTTACCCGATTGCATGTTTCTGGAAAAGGGCCCATGAAGAGGTATTTTGTCACATTACATTTTTGTGGCTTAATATAGGGTTTGAAAGTAACAAAACATAACATTGACTATTTTGATGTCTTTTTTGTGCGTTAATACACTTTAATTGAGCCCAATTGTCATTTGATTGCGCAATGATTCGTGATGTAGACTGTGGTCAAACGTTTCAAAGACAGCTCTGGTGCCGAGTGGTCAACAATGCATTGTGTGTTATTGTCACACACATGGCCCTGGTCAGCCGGTCCACTGTCTACGTCACAGATTTTATGTTAATGAGGAAGGGTGGGTGGGGCGCGGCAATCCCCTAATTTTAGAAATTGTTATTTCTACGGTAAATAGGCATGTAAAAAATGTTTAAAAAATAACAATATACTATGATAGGCATACTTCCTTTTTTAACCAATAAAAAAAATTAATTCATGGGACCTTTAAACCCATACACCTGTCTGATTATTAAAAAAAGATTCACTTTTTCACTGTGCAGAAAAACAAAAACTAAATACTCACCATGTAGGCTCTGTAGCTGCTTGATGATATGTATAGAGAGCGCCATGGCCTTGTTTAGTTTGAGGACGAAGGATGCCGGCAGGGCAACACTGTTGTGTTGATTCATTGGAGTGGTTTGTGGACTCCTGCAACCAAACAAAGAACGCCGCATCAATAGTACAGAAATTCAATTTCTGGAATAGTCCGTGATTTTTTGCCAATTTTCAGTCAAAAATCAGGTTATCGCCATAATTCCTGTATTTTTTTTTTTTTTAATGTTTTGAATCTTGGCAAAACTTGTTTATTTTTACATGATCAATACAAAATTACAACCTAATTTAATAACTGGATTAAAACGTTGGGGGCGGTATAATCCATTAATTTACATCCCATTTTGGGGGAAAAATAATAATTTTTTTGTACATTTTTTCACTTTTTTGTTGAATGTTTTTTTTCCAGGGCCCAGGGAGCAATGATAAGGCTTGGTTGACAAATCAAATCTATATTATTTTGGGGCCTGACGAGTGAGAAATTATCATGCTGAAAATATTCCGTTGTTAAAAAACTTGATATCATTTAATCCCCGAAATACATGCTGAAAACACAAAATCCAAGATGGCCACCGAATATGGCGGCCATTCTGAATTCCCAAAAGCATTTCACACTATCACGTGACTCATCACTCTCACTTTTCTGGCCATAAGATCAAAAACAAAAAGCCGAGGATTCCTATTCTTCAACATTGTCGTTGCAGCCAGCGGCCATAGCCGTAACGGAAGTCTCTTGATTCGGACACGGCCTAATTTACTCACCCCATCCTACCCTCTGCTGTTTTTGGTATGGAAATCAGTGGGGTAGTCTGAAGCTTACGCGTGGGTGAATTCTCCAATCCCACACTCACAGACAGTCCAAGGTCTTTGGGCAGAGGTTCTGAAAAGTGTACACAATCATAAGAAATATGAAAAGCAACACCTGGACCCAATATCATAGAGCTACTTAAGCAGAAAATATGACTTAATAATTTTCAGCTAGGCAAAAAGGAGCAGGATACCAGTCATAGATGGTACATGTGGCATGGTATTTTGGCTGGTAACCTTATTCTGGTAAGCTTAATTTGGTTGCGCTTAGCTACTTTTTGTGCTTCCAGTTGGCGCCAGATGACCTGTTTACATGCAAATGTTTCCCCTGCCTGGAAACGGAAGCCATCTTAAGACGCCATTATGTACTGTCGGACCATCGGAGCAAAGGTCGCCCGGTCATTCAACTGCGGAACGTGAACAGACCACCCACGAGCTGTCTAATGCTTTGATTCGCCCACACAAGGACAAAAATGTTCATTATCAGTAGTCTGTGAACAATCCAGGCCATTTTTCGGCAGGCAAGCTACTGCTCTGGAAATTTTTAACTGTGTCGTAATTTTTAAAGAATTTTTAAAATAACAGCTGAACCAGTTTTGAGATAAGCCTCCCCTTTCGTCATATCAAAAGCTGATAAAAATCAGACAGTGCAACCTCCATAAAATATAAGATTTTGCTTTCTTTCCATTGGGCTGTGTACAAATCGTGCCAACAGGAAGTCCAGACTCTGTGGGTCTCTTGTGAACTTGTGACGTCACAGGTTGTACATGGTGTATTGACAAGACTTGAACTAGTCCCAGTACATGTACCTTTCATGTTCAACACAGTCGACTGTTTCTTCTCTAAATCAAGGAGGTCGTAGGGCGACACAAAAAAAGTGAGCCTGGTAGGATAACCTGTGTGTAGTAAACCAATACAACATGATTAGAACTACATGCACAGCTACATGCATGTATATACAGTGTACAACTAGATTTCAAAGACTTCACCGCGTAGTGAATGACTCTCAAATGCACACAATCCATTTTAATTTTCTCCTCTCTTGAATCATCAGACCACGAAAAACCCTATTACTATCGGTGCCGTCTCCTGCCTAACTGGCTCTTGCCACGAAATTCCAAAGGAGACTGTGGAGACTAAGTCTACGGTACATAAGCCATGGGGTGTCCACATAATACCAGCTGTACAAACAGAAGAAACCCATGCACTCAACTTTTTGAACATAGTTTCCACTTGTTTTTGATTTTTTTTTTCGTTCGCCAGGACAGTGATTGTCATGAATCATGTGATAGTCTGAAATGCTTTTGGGAATTCAAAATGGCCGCCATATTTGGTGGCCATCTTGGATTTTTTGTTTTCAGCCTGTAATTGGGGTGCAAATTATATCAATTTTTTTTAACAATAGAATATTTTCAACATGCTAATTTCTAGCTTAGACCAAAACATAATTTAGATTTGTCAACCAGGCCTTATCAATGCTCCCCTGGGCGGCGGCCATTTTGATTTTTAAGTTAAAAAAAATCAAAAATTATTCCCCAAAATGGCATAAATTAATGGTTTATAGCACCCCCAACAGTAAGTCCAGTTATTAAATTAGGCTGGAATCATAATGAAATTGTATGTTAAAATGAACAAGTTTGAAAAGTTTCAAAACATTTGGACAAAAAAATACAGAAATTATGGGGAAAACACGATTTTTGACAAAATTTGACAAAAACGCTCTCTAGTGATGATTTTAAAAAAATAGTTTGACATCATCATGTACAAATCGGTGAAATGAACATTTGTGGCAAGATTCATCAAAATTAGTCAAAAAATGTGGAAGATAAGGACTGATAGAAGGCTAAATACCAAATTTATACGGCTAAAACAGGCTCCCGCAAGTTCATACTGAAAACCTCTGACAATTTTTTTTATTAATGCTTCCAAATGACCATGGACTTTTCTTTCACCAGAGTTTGATTGTTCAAATACCTGCACTAAGGACTCTGCAGCTACTCCAAAGATAGCCATTACTATGACGCAAATACAGGGGTACCCTTAAGTAAATACTTGCCTCTGTCTCTTAAATACAATATTTTTTTCTCAATTTGGACATCCAAGGGTGGATTTCACAAAACTAGTCTTAACTTAGGACTAGTCCTAACATATGACAAGTCCTGTAAGTTAGGACTATTTACTCGTCCTAACTCGAGATAAGACTAGTCCTAGCTCTTTGTGAAATCCACCCCAGGTTTAGGAGAGGATACAACCTCGAAACCCTGCAAACTTCAATGCTCAATTTCCATTGTTAAAAAGCAAGCGTTTAAAATTTTGTAGCTCAAAATCATGCATTTTTTTTACCAAAAAAGTACATATTGTGCTATTTTTTCTGATGAGGTCGGATTGGCCTAAAATTTTGTACAACCTCAACGCTACCTATGACCACCCCCCACCCCACACCAAATTTTAGCCAAATCCATCGACCCCCAACTTATCACGATCTACATGGTCATCTCGTGGACACACTCTTAAAGGTCATGTGATCTACTTTTCACAAAATTTAACTGTTACAAAAGGGTTGATTTGAGCATGTAATTATCAGCATTTTAATACCAAATTTGCATATATCTGATGAAAAATGACATGGTTATGATATATTTTTACCAAAAGGGTGGCATTGTTATAAAAATGTATTTTTTGGGGGTTTCTGCCCTGACCACATGATAGGTCGGATTGGGCTAAAAAATTTGTGTGCTTTCATTGCTCATCAGGACCTACAAGCAAAGTGCATTGGTCCGACTTGGCATGACTCCTTTATATGACAGAAAGGCGATTGCCCTCTCAACGATAAACTTCAAGGCCAGTAAAAAAATGTGAAACCTTGTGCAGGTCTTGTCCAGGCTACAACTGACACCAGTTTCAAATGTGCTGGCATACCAGCTGGAAGTAAATGAAGTCATAAATTTATATGGTATCTGCATCAAACTATGGATGTCATAACCACAAAACCATCGAGCGTATCCAGTGGCAAGAGGCCAGTTCCAATTTTGTAATCAGCAGCAGGTACCACAATTTTTTTATTAAAAGATCATCTGTCTGTTGAAAAAGTTTTTTATCATGGGACTCTCCTTCATTTACTTACCACCGACTCGTGGTGTTAACAGTCCAACCGGTCCCCTTGATATATGTAGCATGGCCTGCTGCACTGTCCTGTATTTATGAATGAATAGATAATACATGTAATATGATTTGTGTTTTTGCCCATAAACTGATGTGTGTTAAGCACTGTATACTCAGTACTTTCCCCAAAGTACAGTGAAAAATCCACAGGCATAATCCTCGCATGGGATTTGAACCCCAATCCCCTCCATTCTAGAGCAGATGTCTTACTAACTAGATTACAAAGATTGCCCTGTAGCTACAGGCAGTTCAAATCATATTAGCAGCAGGTACTTGCGACCATCATAATATATGTTAATTTTTGCATCAGGGATTATCCCCGACAGTAAATTAAACATCTATAATGTCTAAGTGTACCTGTAGAAAGTAAGATCCAACAATAAAATGAATCAAAAGAACAAAAACACACAGAATAATAACAAACAATGGAAAAGAAGGCTGACGACAAGGACTTAAACAGCCATTGAAAACAAGCAGGGTCACAAATTTGTTTTCCCCAAACGACATATGTAGTATAGTTTTTTCACAGGAGACTGTGGAGACTAAGTCCACAGTACACAAGCCATGAGGTTTCCACATAATACCAGCTGTACAAAGAGAAGTAACCCAATGCTAGCCTGGAAGGTATGGTACTTTGTGGCAGACTGTGGTACCTGTGTACAGGAGGGTTAACAGACCTGAAGACCTTGGTGCTCCTTCAAAAATGTCCAAAAACTTCAAGATTTTCCAATGGAAGTGGCCTTTGTAAAACCAAAAAGGCATTGCCTTCTCAAAGATAAACTTCAAGACCTGTACTAAAATGTCCAGACTACAACTGAAGCCTATTTCAAATGTGAGGGCGTAACATGAATATTATAAGAAAGGAAGTAAACAAAGTGATAAATTTTTATGGTATCTGCATCAAAGTACAGATGTCTTAACCACTAGACCAACACACACGTGGCTATGAGTGCCAAACACACGTTCACAGCTCCAGCTTCTTCTTGATCAGCCATTCATTAATACCCCTGACAGTTTGGGAAAATTTGGGCAGTCCTATTGGTTGAAAGTTGGCCACATGACTGTTTGAGACCGGTTTTAAACGGATGATAGAGACACGGACATCACCCTGCCGGTTTTAAAATTAAAACGGCCGTTGAAGGCCTCGGTCACCACTCTTTTATTCCCTTATTTAAAACCCGTCTTAAACGGTCATGTGACCACCTTTCAGCCAATAGGAGTGCCTAAACTGTCTGGGGTATTTATGAATGATTAATTAGGGAATAGGTAGGTTTTGAGTAGTGTCTTAAATTGTACAACTGAGCTGGTGGACTTAACCTGTGTGTGTGTGGGGTGGGGGGATTGTTCCATTCCTTAGCAGCGGAGACTGTAAATGTTCTGTCTCCAGCATGGTTGTGAAGTCTTGGGTTTATTAAACAGAAAGGATCCAAATTGGAGCAAAGATTATGTCCAATTGGTTGATGTTGTTGAAGACAGTTTATGATGTAATCTGGTGACCGACTGACAAATGGTTTCATGCCAAGTAAAATGGGGAGTTCTGCAAAGGGTTATGTCTTATCATTTTTATGAATTTATTGTGGAATTTCCAAGCTTTTTACCAATTAATTTGTGTTCTTACTGTAATTTACCAATGTTTTTAGCAAATTATCAATGTCCTATTTAGATTATTCATTTAATGATTGTTATGCACTTGTGTACATGGAATGGAATGGGTGCAATATAAATCAATAAATTGTTATTATTATTATTATTATTATTATTATTATTATTATTATTATTATTATTATTATTAACTGAGCCTAGAAAACTAGGCCTTACAACAATGTTTAAATACTGTTTACATGACTTATATTAAACAAAACAGCAAGAGAATTTGCATTATTTCTACCGCGGGAGGGCGTGTGTGACGCAAAATAAATAAAACAAACTGTTTTTTGCAATGTTGTTATTTTTATTATTTATTTGACCATTGATACAGGAAAACAACATACACAGGCAGGCAGTCAAAATAATACAAAACTGCAATTGTGACGCAAGGATATGTGTGAGGTACATGTAGAAAAAAACCCACAAATATCAAATGCGTTTTGGTCTGCATCGTCGCAGAATATAATCACTCGGTGAAATCTGGCTTTTTAAAATGGAAAAGTCCAGGTTTCACCTCGTGATAACATTCCGTAACAATGCACTCACATGTCTTCAGTATTTGTATAATGTAGTGTGTCTAATGACCTGCATGCCTACCCTTAACTTTATAGAGCATGCACAGCCTGTAGTTCTTCTATTAAGCAAGAAGATGATTAAAAAATAATAAATTAGAGGTGCAGGCACAATACGAAAAAGCTTTCCAACATTGGCCACTGTCCTGAAAATGTGTTGGTAGGTAGAACTGATCAAAAACAGACACTCAATTTGTAATTGTGCCTGCTTGATGGGGGTACCTCCTCAAAGTGGTACAAAACACTTGGCCAAAAGATAATCCTGAATTCATTGCATTCATAATAATTTTTTGCTTTTTCCTTATTATTATCATTATAAGTTTATTCGCCAATAAAACAGTACATAACACAATACACTCGGAGATGGGCAAGGGACAGCTGAAGGAAATATCTACAATGATCTGTAGACCTACTGCCCCACATCTGGGGTACACAATGATTTGTTAGATAACGATATACATACGTTTTAATTACCTACCTGTACATTTTAAAAAGTGTAGTGAGATCAGTCTCCAGCGCCTGCAGGCAGTTAAAGGCCTTGATTTTCTGAGCGCTGTGACACCCATAAAAAGAAAGAAAGTAAAAAGAGTGGTCACAAATTCGGAAGTAATCTAAATAGACCATTATCATGCCGCCACCATCTTGGTCATAGTCCTTACAACCACATGACAGTAATGAATTCTAATATTCATTGTACAAAAGGAACCAGACTATTCCTCCTTCCAGCCTCGGTTTGGTTACATTGATTTGAATGGGAGAAAATCAAGATGGTCGCACCATGATAAAGGTCTATTGTTTTCATATGTGTTGTTTGGATTGACAAGGCGAAGGGGTTAAAAACTTGGCGGCTCCTATGAGCGAGTGGCTAAGCTCACTATAATCCGACAAAACAAGCTAAGGTTCAAAGAACTGTGAAGGGGAAATGGGGAGGAATGGAAGGGGGGTAACTTTGTGTCAGTCCTGGGATTAAGCGGCCGAACTGCCACTGAGGATGAGATAAGATAAAGGGATTAAAACAGAGCCAGTCCTATGGTTAAGTGGCTCGACTCACTGTGGGCTAACAAAACAAGAGTTGGTTTCAAAGAACTGTGAGGGAGGGAATGGGGAAGGGGTGGAAGCAACTCTGTGTCAGTCCTGAGGTGCCTTTGGGGATGACAACCAAAGGTTACATTCCCAGCGACAGTGCACCAGTCTGAGGCATAATTACTAGCTAGACTCCCTTCAGGGATGACAACTCCACACATTCCAATGATCTGTAAAAGTGGTAACCCCAGTGCCATCCCTTGGAGTAATTTACCCAGTACAAATGACCAAAGATCACATTCAAAGAAACAGTGGGGGAACTTTGGGACAGTCATCACAGAGGTGACTTTGACCCCTGGTAACATTCTACTTCATTAACGAGCTAAAGTCATAATCAGTTTATTTTAAAGCTCCACCTTCATTTTTTCTTTCAACATTTTGACAAGTGTAACACTGTAACTTTGAAAATAATAAGAATTTAATGTTTAAAGAGAAGATCTCAATCTTTCTGACCTATCTCCGCCGGCTTGGTAGAGCTGTAGGAGACCTTTCAGATGCTCGGCAAACTCCTTGAAGTCATTCCTCTCAAGCACTTCCCACATCTCTGGGCAAGACTATGGAGACAAAAGGATGTCAGCAAAATTTTGTTTAAAGGTGATTGCAACTTTTTGGGGCATGTTACAATTTTTTTTTTAAAGGAACTGACATTGGGTCGATTTAACAAACCACTGAGATTCATCTTTTACAAAGAGTTCCCAATGTCCCCATAGTGATTTGTGTTGTGATATCTCACTTTGCTTAGCATCGATTTGCACTTCAGATCAATCTTAGCTCTTTTGTGAAATTGAGCTCAGGTTTACAAGTGACCAATTCTTTCTCATCTCATAGACACGTACAAGAACGCATTTTTGGGAGTGCATTCACAGAGTTTATGGGCCCTACAACTTCATGTTCTATTGAACAACAGCAAGTCTGGGTTCAGTTTCACAAAACAATAACATTTATCTTAACATGAGATGTCAATATTGCCATGGTAATAAGTATTATAACACACGCCTGGAATTACACGAAGGCCACGTAGGCCATGGCCTCTGTTGCCCTGGTCTTGGCCTTGGCACCCCTACACAAGTTTCCTATGGAAGTGCCCATAACAACATCAAAATGGCCTTGCCATTTCAAAGATGAAATTCCTGGCCTGGTAACATCATGCTTTGCTGGCAATTAAGATCCATACACTCAAGATTAATCTTAGCTCTTTGTGAAATCGACCCCTGGGTTTGAATCCAGTCCAAGTAGTGCGCCTTTGGATTGTTTTCCCCTGTTGTACTCAGAAAGCACTGGGTGTAACAGTGCTTATTGCACATCAGTGGAGGGTAAAAAATGAAAAATATTATGAGTTAGCACACAAGCGCGAGTGGAATGCGGGAAAATATAGCGCTTCTGCGTCCCATACCCAACGAGGCCACAGGCCGAGTGGGATATGGGACGCAGACGCGCCAGGGTTCTCCCCATGCAAAAGCTAGCGTAATGGGCCGATACACGCATATTACAGGCTGATACGCAGAAATCACAGCCGATAGGCAAAAAAACAAACAACAAAAAACCCACATTTTTTTATTTTTGTTTTTATAGATTTTAAAATCAAATTCACAAAAAATCCTAACATAAACCATTTTAATTCCTCCAGATTGCACAGTAGAGCTTTTCAAATCAAAAACACAAAAATTAAATAAAAAGGATCTGCTACCAATTCAGTGTGCTCTGGCCACACTTTCAAAATTTGGGTCCAGAAAGCCCAGAATGAGGAGAACCATGCGCGCTGTATTTTCCTGTATTCCATGAGCGCGAGTGTGATAACAAATTTATCTTCCAGTCAACTGGAAGATAATACAACTTTGAGCGTCATTTCATGAAGAGCAAAACGCGCAACGCACAAATTTTAGAACATCATTTTGCACCGTCCGTATACGGAGCATGTCGCATGATACTCAAAATATGCAGAGTTCAATATAGACTACTGGGAGTATGATATGGTTTATTATCACACTCCCGCTGAAAAATCTGATTGGAGGAATAGCACATACTGGAAGATAACATTCTTTATCCCTGATGCATTTATGTCAGCAAGCAATACGATATTTTTTTAACGCAGTACAGTCAACCCTCCTACTGTCAAATCAATATCATCCAATGTAGTTTTGAATGACATGCAGGCCCCCAACACGATATCATGTGGTGAATGCATCTACACAGTACACAGTCAACCCTCCTACTGTCTGACCATTCAATATCATCCAATGTAATTTTGAATGACATGCAGGCCCCCAACACGATATCATGTGGTGAATGCATCTACACAGTACACAGTCAACCCTCCTACTGTCTGACCATTCAATATCATCCAATGTAGTTTTGAATGACATGCAGGCCCCCAACATGATATCATGTGGTGAATGCATCTACACAGTACACAGTCAACCCTCCTACTGTCTGACCATTCAATATCATCCAATGTGGTTTTCAATGATAGATAAACTATGCCAGTCCGCAATTATGATCATGTGGAGAATGCATCTACACAGTACACACATGTACACAGTTGTTATTTCTGTACACAGTTGCACCACCCAAACAGTTAAATGGTTTCAATCAATTTGCTTTAATATTTTACCAAGAGCAGGAGGGTTTGTTATACAGACGTTTATCAGTAATTATTATTATTATTAATATTATTCTTTCACGATATCACTGCATGCAAAACAAAGATCTCATTTTCCTCTGTAACTCCTCCAGTCAGACTACGTCCTGTAGCCTTAGATCTCAAGGGTCTTTCGCAGGATCCTAGCTGTTCCCAAAAGTGCCGCCAAAAGCAAATCTACCCTCACAGTTGTTATTCTTCTTCTTCTTCTTGATAATAACAATAATACATTTATAATGCGCCATCTATCTAGTGTACAAGACCCTATTCCAAGGCGCAAAACAAAAAAATAAAACATATAAGCAACAAAAGAGAAATATAGAATACCAAGACAATTATACAATGAAACATCAAGGCATGTTACAAGCTAAGTGTATGTGGAGTTAAAAAAAAAAGTTTTCAGCAAGTTTTTAAACGATGGAAGAGAACTACAGCATCTAATGTTATTAGGTAAAGTGTTCCAAAGTTTAGGAGCACAAGCAGAAAAGGCACGATCGCCATATGAGGAAGATCTAGGAACAGTTAAAAGGGACTTAGCAGAAGAACGAAGAGTGCGAGAAGGGGCGTATGGTACAAGAAGATTTGCAACGTAAGATGGAGTTAAGAGAATCTGAGATTTAAATGTAATAAGTAAAATTTTGAATTAAATTCGTTGTCGAATGGGAAGCCAGTGAAGTTCCTGCAATATAGGTGTAATATGATCATGTTTTTTAGATTTTGTTATAACACGAGCGGCAGCATTTTGTACAAGTTGTAGTTTGTGGAGCTGGTGATCAGTAACTCGGTATAATAATGAATTACCATTGTCAAGGCGAAAAGTGACCAAAGAATGGATGATAGTAGCAGCAGTTTTATGTGATAAGGTTTTTCGAATGGTATTTACAAATCTTAAGTAATAATATGTTGATTGACAGATCCTGCTGACATGTTTATCCATTGATAGTGTGTTATCAAAAATAATTCCCAAATTACGCGCACAAGGTGAGGCAAGAATAGAGGCACTGTCAACGTGGATGTTATGATCAATGACTTTATGCTCCGGACTGTTTGAAATAGGCAGAGATTTAGATTTCTCGCCAAAATTGTTAGTTGTACTTGCAGTATCATGATTTGGTCAAGGGTTAGGGTTCACATCTCCAGCAATTAGGAGGCAGAGCTGAAAAGTCGCAGTGGAGTTAGGGTAGAAAGCCATCCGAGATTTGAAAAAGCAGTGAATTGTGCACAAGTACATAATGTAGTGTGTACATAGCATAGCTTAGTACATGATGTTGTTTGAAAGATGGATCTCATAACAGGATCAGTCCTTCTAACGCCCAAGGCCAACATGTAGCATGGCCAGTAGGATAAGAAGCACCTGTAACTTAGGTTATAATAGGTTATTGAGAAGGTCAGTCAATGATGTAACCAATCATGCCAAGTGGTTTTTCCACTGGTATGATGTTGAAGCATGGTTGAAGTGTCCATGGTATGCAAGCATAGGAACAGCTCAAGGTCCCTGGTGTAGAACAAAGACAATGGCTGCACAGACCATGGAAGACTCCTAGTATATGAAGAGCAGGATCATAGAAATTCACAAACATCCAGATAAAAAAAAACAGGCATATGATGTAAAAAACAACTAGCAGATGGAGAAAACTATAACAAATCCATGGATATATAATCCAGAAGACAAATCCCCAGCTGGACACATTTAAGACAAAACTAGCACAGACAAGATGTGAAGGCGACCTGCATAGGTGCACACTCAAATTTTTTTATTATTGTTATACTGGTTTATTGAAAATGTTGCACTTGTAGCCAAAGGCTAAATTGAGACAAAATTGAGACAACGTATACAGCCAATTCTTGATCATTTGGTGAATGCATTAAAATACAAATTAAACATCAAAATTAAAAATCACAATTAATCACAGTTATTATAGATTTTGGAGGAAGTTTTCATTTTGAACAATACATTTTGCTGGGAGTTCTGGTCTTGATAAACAGTCAAGTCTTGAAGATCTTGAAGGTATACTGGGTCTTCAAGAAAAGGATCTACGATTGTAATTTCTCTTACCACTGGGTCTCGGTGATAAACCACTTTGACGTCTTTGACTCCCCCGTTATTGGTAAGCAGTACCTCCACATAGAATGTGTCCGAACTGATGAACACATCAGTACCTCCAAGATTAGCTGTGAACTTCAACCTGGTTGCCAACAGGGTCAAATGGAAAGTCATTAGTCTACAGGTGCTTTACATGATGGGTATCATATCATATCAATTATATCAAAAAGACAACTGCACCATGTAGGCCTATCTAATGTACATCATCGATTACACTTTCAGTTTAAATTATGATGATTTTAAGTTTTAAATGATAACTTTCCAAAACCTTCAAACTCTACCTGCATTTTTATTTATTTTGTTTTCTTCTCATTCTGTTGGACCGAGGGCTGTACTAGTAAACTGATTTATAGCATTTACATAAGATCAGACGTACATGTAAGTGTACCACCACAAACACAGGGCGGCAGGCCCAATGGTATTTTAGCGTCAGGTCGGTCAACGTACAACCTGCAAGTCCGGCAGTCGTCTGTTTTTGACTAATACATCACCTCACCTTGAATTAAACAATTATGTTCAAATGTTGACTTGGAGTCTGATCAATATCGTTCGGCTCTATTGAGTATGAAAGTATTATCCATAAGACAAATAAGATAAATCTTATATTAGTGCTTGTCCAAATAAAAACAGTTTAAAATTGTGACAAAGCGTTTTTTTCCTTCTTTGGGTTCTGGTCTTGCAACAAATTTTCTGGTCTGGTGAAAGTTTTCAGCTGCAAGCCCTGCGGTCTTGTGGATTTTCCCCACCAAATCTGAGCCCAGAAACAGTTACCATGCCGTGTTGGATTTGTTTGTAGATTGAGGAGGAATCACGGTGAGTCACTCAAGGGAGTAAGGGTTAAAAAAAAACATAAAAGTGTTGGGAGTTTATATCAAGGCATTTTACTTACCCAACTTGTCTGGCCATTGTTTCCAGTCTTTCCGTCATTGCGGATAAAGAAGAAACTAATACAAGACAAGAAATAATTGGAATTGATGAACCATAACTTTACCAATGCTTTAAAGATGTACTTCATTTTTCCTTTTTTTGTTGATGTTAAAGGTAAACTGCCGTCTCATATTTTTAAAAAAGACCTTATTAACCTCTTAAAAAATTAGATCAGTATATTTTTTAGAACCTTTTCGTAAAGAAATGTAAGCCAAGTGCCCTGAAGTTAACAAGAAATCGTCGAACAAAACAAAAGAGGTCAAAGGTTAACCCGTTGTTGCAACCATCAAAATCAGTGACTTCAACTAGCAGGCTGAAGCGAACCGGTCAAATTTCCCGTACTACTTATAAACTCCCCTTGTATGTGGTAATGTAACAAAAACCATTCTGGATTTTCGACGAAAATAGGCGAGGTATTTGAAAGAGAGGCATTGGGAAGGGTGTTAAATACATACACTGTTGACCCAATTCACCTGATGTCATCATCACAATAATCTTGGCATTGCCATTTCGGAGTCACTATCCCAGTGTGTTATAAAGAGTGCATGGTGTAGTGTGCATTTTAGGCGACACAGCATTTTAAATGCTTATAATAATTTTTGTGTGCAGTTCGGCTCTCAAAATGGACAGCGTGGCAGACAGCAGCCGTTTATGGCCGTTTGGGCTTAGGCTCCATCAGTTATTTTGGAAACGTGTTCCTTCCTATGAGGGTTTCAAACAGGCGGACGGAGCCCCAGACCAAGCCGCGGTTTTGTAACCGACCTATGATGTTGGTGCAAGGGGTCAATACACTATTGACCCGATTTACCCGGCGACATCATCACAATAATCTTTAAAGTTGGTTGTGCCAATTCCCGAGTCAATGTCCCTGTGTGTTATACAGTGTAGTGCACATTTTAGGCGACACAGTGTTTATGCTCTTATCACAAATTTGTATGTGCAATCCGACTCCTGAAAGGGCGAGTGTGGCTGACAGTAGTCGCGCGTGACATTGGAGCAAGGGCGTGAAGGGGTCAATAACCAGCATTGCTATTCTAAATCAGCATGTGTACCTTTAATCGCCATTTTCAGTTTGTCCAAACATTTCTGCAATCTGTTGGGATCTACTGCATCTGGTTCGGAGAGTTTTGCCTGAAAAAAAGGAGAACAGAATTGAAGTACAAGTATATGAACACTAAAATTCATATGTTTAGATCAACTGCGCTGTGACAATGAAAGTTGTTACTGCTCAATCGGTATAACTGACAGTGTCCTTGCATAGAAAATTCACAAATGAGTCAAAGCGTGGATTTATATTAAAACCAAAATGGTTTTTGATTTATGCGTTTCATGCAACAGCATTTGTACCAGATTCTTATGAAGAGTTGGAGAGAGTAGCAAATGTTTTTAACAGTAAACCCTGAAATTACCGCTACCAGTTAGCACGATCGATCGGGAGCACGGCCCAAGGAGCGACCGGGAAGTTCAGTATGGGAAAAGCACACGGCAAAGGGACCAGCGACCCGTAGTAAGTCCAAACCTAAGAACCATTAGGTAAGTCAACAGAGCATCTCTACTGCATCATGTGCATGGACTCGTTAACAAACTGAACAATACAGATTTTATTAGTTTGATTTCAAAGTACATTTGTTGCCTATGCGAAACGTGGCTCGCTAAGGATCATAGTGTTCATTTAGATGAGTTCAAGTGTTTTCAGTTTCAAAGGAAAGTCAACCATAGAAACGCAAAAGGAAAGTACTGAGTAACTAACATCGGTGTTTGGGTAAAACATTACAAATAATATTCTTTATCCCCGATACAAAAAAATTAACATCTCTCATAATGGTTGCAGTACCGGCTGCTAATGGATTCGAACTGCCTCCAGCTACCGGGCAGTCTCAGTAGTCTAGTTGGTAAGACATCTGCTCTAGAATGGCAGGGGTCTTGGGTTCGAATCCCAACCGAGGAGAAAATGCCCGTGATTTTTTTTTTTCACAGGACTTGGGAAAGTACTGAGTATACAGTGCTTAGGATAAAAAGAGGGATTTTACAAAAGATTCCAATCCATGAACTTGAGAATTGTTGTAAAGACAATAAAATCTTTTGGAATAAGTTAAAGGATTTATTAAATGATCAGGGTAACAACATGAATGACATTGATGAGATTGATCCCGTCAGTTGGTTTAATTATTTTTCTACTCTGAGTAATCCATCAACTCAATCTGACAATTTTGATGATGAATTTTATACTTTTGTAATTAATTTGGCTATTTCTAATAAAATCCACAATGAGTTATTAGATTGTGTTATAATTGAGAGCAGAGTAAACAAAGCTAATAAGCTTATGAAAGCAAATAAGCAAACAGGGAAAGACGGTATTAGGCCAGAAATGTTTTCTTCAGCAAGTTCTTACTTATGCAGGTCCATTATTAAGTTGTTAAATTTTATTTGAGCACTGAACAGGTACCAGCGTCATGGTCCGACAGTTTGATTTGCCTGATACCTGGATACATAAGAAAGGATCACGGAACGACCCTGGAAATTACAGGGGTATTACTTTGTCTAGTTCATCATTGGGGAAATTATTTCAAACTGCTTTCAGTAATCGTCTTGTTCATTGGTCTGATGACATTTTGTTTGACAACCAAACGGGTTTCAGATCAGGGTAAAGCAACCTTGATAATGTCTTTGTTCTGAACACATGACTGCAAAAATACCGCAACGAAAAGAAAAAAATATTTGTTTGTTTTGTTGACTTCAAGAAAGCCTTTGATTTTGTTGACCGATCCCTGCTGTGGTTTAAAATGACCAAGTTTGGTTGAAGCACAAAATGTTTGAACAACCTTAAAAGTATGTACAGGTCTGTAAATAAAATAGCTGTGTTCAAATTAACCCATGGTGTAACTGATTCTTTTCCATGTACTATACTGTAGGTGTCCAACAAGACCCAGTGTTAAGTCAAATTTTATTTTCCTTATTTCTGAATGATTTAAAACAAGAGTTGTGCAGAGCTCCATATCAAGGTGCAGAATTGGGCACACCAAAACTGAACTCTTTACTGTATGCCGATGATATGGTTCTCTTATCAGATAGTTATGAAGGCCTCCAGTTGTTGCTAAAGAGGTTTGAATCCTACTGTAATAAGTGGAGATTCATGGTTAATACTAACAAGACCAAAATCAGTATTTTTAATAGTGATCTGTCCAAGAGGAATGATGCGTATCATTTTGATTTTAATCAGGAATCTATTGAAATAGTTTATTTTTATACATATCTTGGAATTATTTTCAAATGTCAGGATCTTTTAGGCCCAACCAGAGAAACAAATTAAGTACTTACTGCACCCTTTAAAATAGATTTAGAGCTTGAGCTGTATCTCTGTGCTGTAAAAGAGTCTTTTTATAACACACCGCTCCCTGGTTCTTTATCCTGATTGGCTGAAACACGGTCGGGTGGGGTGAACTAATATAGCCTAGTGCATGAAATCTGCACCACACGCACCGCACGCGCTTCATTTGGGGGAAAGAGTTCGCAAAGCGGGAAATAGTTTCAAAAACCCCAAAACTATTGACTGGTAAACAGCGCCCTCAAAAGAACGAAAATGGTGGCGTCTGTGGATCGAGAAGAATCTCCGGCCAAAAAAACGCGATTTACTCTTCTAACCGACATTTTGGACTGAGGTGTGTTATAAAACACATATGGACTGGTATTATTCGGGCAATAGTGCACGTCTATGCAACCCAAGGGCCTGTGAGTGACCAGGAGAGGGTCCTATTTCCCTCGGCCTCGGCCTTAAGCCTCGGGAAATAGGACCCTGTCCTGGTCACTCACAGGCCCTTGGGTTGCATAGACGTGCACTATATCCGTCATTGCCAGTCCATATTTGTATAATATATTGTAATTATTTTCCCCGTTTTAGATGTTCTGCACATAAACTTCTTATAGAAACTGGATGGTACGTAGGTATTGAATAGGGAATTTGCCCTCATTGCAATCTGGAGGTGGAATCTGAGATCCGTTTTCTGCTCATTTGTCCATTATTTACTCATCTTAGATACATGTTTTATTTTATAAGTGAAGAAAATCCCCATTTTAACTCTCTCACAAGTCAAAAATTTGTTTTTCTTATGAAATTTGTTTTTCTTAAGAAGAATCTATTATTAATTGTGTGGCTAAATTTATCTACATGTATTTGTCCATGAAACTTAAAGAAATAGGGAGACCGCCAACATTAGGGCTGGATAGCTCAGTTGGTCGAGCATCGGTACGTTAAACCGGTGGTCGCAGGTTCAAATCCTGCTCCAGTCATTTTTTCTTTGTTCACCAAAAAATTAAACTTAAAGAAAATCAAAATGTCTGATTTCCTCTGTGACTTTGTTTGTTTGTCTTTTTGCTTTGTCTCATTATTATCCTTTTCTCTCCTGGCAATGTATGTTTTAATTATATATTTAGGTTTAATTTTGTTGATGTAACCCTCCCCGGATGTGTTCCTAGTCGGAATAAAAATAAATGAAATGAAATGAAGATGAAATTGAAGCCCATTGGTAAGAAGAACAACAGTTACGTTCACAGATTTACCTATACCTTACACTATTTAAAGATAATAATGGTAGAAACTTTCCTTGAAATATTTCTGCCTGAAGTGTTATCGTTTTTAAATAATAAATGAAATAATATCCGAAATTAGTTTTCCTGATTTGTGCAAAGAATGGAAGCATTTACAGTCAGTTTACCAATGTTGAGCTGAGGCTTTAAAAGGCTTGGTGTTTGTACATATGTACATGTAGGTCATTGTTAAAGGAGAGTAGGGTTTTGTTTACCATGGCAGCACGTAGTTTACGACTCGTAGCTGACCACTCCTTGATCTGTTCACTGGTGGTTTTTAGTTTGGCCATCAGAGATGTCAAAACTTCCTCATGTTCAACGTTGCCGTTCATCTCGGGATCTAATTGACAGATGACAATGATTGCAAGAACAAATGAGCACATTTCATGTCAATCTTAAAACTGCATGCAGAACTCAGGCTGCTAATTACAGGATTTGAACTGGCCTTTCATCACTAGTTTAATGGTTAAGGCTAGATAGGTAATTGGGTTGAATCCCACCTGAGGTGCCTGTAGATTTTCTTCTACAATGACCATATAAAGTGCCATGTAGAATGGTGATAAGAACTGGAGCTAGTGTTTAACTGTTTTTAAACAGCTGACTCTCTAGAGGTGTTCCTGCTGTTCTTTGTATTCTCAGTGAGCTTGTGGTTATTCCAGGAAATTCACACTTAAGTCACATCGTAAAAAACAAATTGCAAAAATTGACAAATTTTCACCGTCACTCACAATCCTTAAATAGACGTTTCTATTGTTGATAAACAAACTGCGCTGGTTGGCATGGACGGCCAAATGTAGCAAAACATTCTAGTCTTGTTGACGTACGTTGTCACCAAATTCAACATTTTTGCAAACTTTCTACTTGAAGAAAATGTATCCCATTATTGATTGGTTTGTTTCCAACAATTTTTGAATGCTTGTGTATAATTCTTACAGACTGTAATTATCTTTTTTTGCTTTTTATTGATGGCTCCCCATGGTTTCTCCTTCCTGGTTGACAAAAACTTGGGCTATGACGTTGCAAAAGAAAGGTCTATAGGCATCGCTTTTCAAAAACAAACACGACTGCTTCCATAACACATGAACCGTTGGTTGTCGTGGACCAGCATCAGTTGCGGGCAGCATACCAACTTGCTTCATTGGAGCCAGCCAACAGTCGTCGGATTAGCTAACATGCACAACTAAACCAGTTTAATTTCGTTTCCATGATGTTCAATCTCCCCAACATGTCGTCACCCTTTTCACAAAGTGACATATCTGCACCAAAATTCTATGTTTGGAGAAAATCGTGTTTTAACATGTTGAAGAAGAACTATTTTTCAAACTGCTGTTTCGGAGATTTCTTTTAAAAAAAAAGTATTTTATTTTACAACCCAAAATAATTCCTAAATACATTTGCCACTTTGTATAAACAAAAAAAAAGAGACGTGAACAAACCAATGCACATTGAGATTTGTCATTTCATGAAAATGCTTCATACCGAGGCTGTTCAGCACTAAGCCAGCATTATGTATTTCAATGGACAGAGTGGCGAATCTTGATTAGAAATTAAGTGGCGGTCAGAAGACACATTTTTTTCTTCTTAGTAGTGGCTGATCAATGGTCGGGTTTTCCAGCACCAACCACCATGGACAGGACCTTAGTCATAGCAAAACCAAGCAGCCTATGGCTGACATCTGGATTGATTATGGTTAAGTCTTTTGAGCAGTGCCGTGAGTCCAAAGAACAATGCAGACAGGAAAATGCAACAGCTCTTGCAAAATGCTTACCAACCACAAAGACCTGTTGTATAAATGCAAAAACATTGTTAGAAGGCTAATGAGAGAGACTCAGTCTTTCTCAAAGACTGAGTCGCTCTCTTAAGCCTTTGAAAGAGACTCTGCTATAAGTGCTAGGGTCAAAACGCCAGGCCATTAACAATTCTGGGGGATTTTAATGTGTCTGACTTTTTGCATTCTGGGTAATCAAAATGGCCCCGATCGCTAGCCGATATCTATTTGTGTGGAGTAATTTTGAGCAAAATTCAAATGATTATTTGCCCTTAATAAGGTTAGTAACTTCAACAACCAAAGTACCGGAGGGAAGCTAAGAGGTACGTGGACACATTTAGTTGGTTAAAATCCAGCGCCGCACCCGTTAGCTTTCGGTGCGGCGGATTGGGGGACGAGCTGCACAAAAGATAGGCTTGGACGTGTGGCTAAGGATTCAACCGATGTCAAAAATCCTTGCCACACTAGAGTAGTGGGTAGTGGGGCTAGGGGGGGGGGGGTACATTGCGATGAAGGCGATTCACCGACGGTGCAGCCCGTTAGGTTCACTTTTTTACTGTAGCCATGTAAACGTGAAGGGCAGAAAGTTTCGAATAGGATTTTGTACATGTCACTCTATGATGAGGTTCGTAGGAGTAGGCTAACGTTAGCTGTCTTTCAGTCTTTCCGTTCAAGTTGAACGGAAAGACAGCTTGATTCAATTTGAAAAGAAAGTTTAACCAAACGAGAACGTTTCAAAAGAGATAAGCTCCAAGAGACATGCTAACACAGATATGCTAACAATAAATAACCAATAGTCAAGCAAATAGTTTCTGTAAAATTCGTTTTAATTCACCTGGGATGGGGTTGTGACCATTTGTCTCTGCAGACGTTGACACAAGCGCTGGAACCCCGACAGCAGCCATTTTGTCGCCTTGCAATTACAGTTTAGAACGTGTAGTAAGTGCTACGGCAAACCGTCAACATCGTTCCCAACGATCTTCCCCATCGTTCCCCATCGTGGGGGTATATACGATGATCTCCATTAATACCATTGATCTCCATTATACTGACTGGATAGGACATCGCTCTATGCTGTGTGCATAAACGCGCGGCCAAACAATGGCGGCGCGATTCCATGGTGAACGTGCACTGTGTTCAGTTTATAATAGTGAAAATACCTTGATGTAATGAGAATGTTATTGAGATTATTAGTATTGGAATAAAAAGAAAACATGACCATCGATATTTTTGTTAATCATAATACTCCACAATAATTTGTGATAAATCGCCGTCGTCTATTTTTTGCTGAAGTTGCCCAATCGAATGAACTAGGCCTATACTTTAAGGGAAACTGTGAAATGCTAATAAAATTACTGATTTCCATTAATACTATCAAAGACTTATACTTTTCCGTCAATCAAATAGGCCCTAGTATGATGATGACGCATTTCTAAACCAAATGCTCAGACAAGAAACTGTATTGAGTTTCAGATGAATGTCATTCTAATTCATTCAATTCATTCAAAAATTTTGCCCCCCCCCCAAAAAAAAAAAAAAAAAAAAAAAAAAAACACCACACACACACCCCCACACAATTAAATAAACGTTATAATTTAAACTCTTTCCTAAGATATTTTACAACTCAGGTAAAAGAACTCAAAACGAGCCACTCGCTAAAATAATGGACTTTTAAAGAAAGTATACCAAACTTAGAAAGTATAATTCAAGATACAGACGTTGTACTCCTGGGAAAAGAACCAAAAAAATGGAAATAGAGGCCTAAATAGGCCTACAATGTGAAACCTGAGCATTGGCTCCATTATGTAAACGAGTGTAAACTTTCTAGGGTAGCTTCATATCATTGCAAAACAATTCCGGCAGCAAAATTCACATAAACTTTTGTTATTGTTCTGCCAGAAATAACAAAATTATAAAAACAAAATAATAAAAATAAAAATCCGTATCTTGACAAACTCACAGAAAATATCCGTATAGACCGGAATAAAACAAAGTTCTGGAAATTTTGCTGCTGGAATTTTGTTTTTTCTTCTTCAAAATTCCGTATTGTTACAAAGTCATCCAAGTTATTTCGTAGGTCTGACAATTCCGTACATCCGTAAAAAAAATCCGGATTATAAAAGAGAAAGTTGCGTAAATATGCTGCCGGAATCTTCAACCAAACTCCGTATTTTACGAAAACCACCCAAATGTTTTTTTTTCTTCTGTATAACCATTCCGTTAAACAACGGTATGTAAAAAACTTCTTGATATTTTGTTGCCAGAATTTCTTGATCAAAACACTCCAAGGAACAAAAACAAAAAGGTTGAAAAAATACAGCTAGGTTGGACCAGCAGTTTTAAAATCAAAATTGCTCCAAAATGATTTCCAAGTATTCGTTTTGTTCAACAAAATATAATCGCTATTGTACAATTAATTATAAAATTACATACACTCTTAAAACTTAAGTGTTGAGTCTTACATTTGAAAGAGTTCGAGAAGTGACACCTCTTTCTAAAGAATTTGATTTTACAAGTAAATAACTAACAAGTGAAAGTGTCGTTTTAACATTAATAAATATGAACTTACTTGACTTTGTGTTAATTCAACACTTTCTTTGAGTTGAATTTATCATTATAAAGTGCTTTCACTCCTCGAACGTCTATGTTTTAAGAGTTTATAATATACACAGAGATAGAACTGCGTTTTGGGAGAGCTGGAGCATGGTGGACTACTTTTCTCTGGCCACATGGTTTTTAATTAGGGAATAACAATGCGAGGACCCGGTCTTCACTGCTTGGTAATGACCAGGGTGGTGGCTGGCCGCTGTTAACGACCAAGCCGGAGGCGCGGTCGTTAACAGCAGCCAGCCACCACCCAAGGTCATTACCAAGCAGTGAAGACCGGGTCCTCGCACTGTTATTCCCATTAATAAATACCTTTTTAACGAAATAAACGGCTAAAATTTTCTTGTTTTGTTAGCCGGTCTTTATATCGCCGTTAATACACCCCCACGTGATCACGTTTTGACCAATCAGAATCCACAAACTGTCCTAGGTATTTATTAATGCCATTTTCAGTCCAAAATGAAGCACAAATAAGTGATAATACATGGATTTGAAAGGCTGACGATACAAAAGTGCAGTATCCAGATTCACAGACTTAACATTGTATTCTAATAAAAATGTAATCACAAATGTACAATTAATTTGCATAGGCATATTGAAATGTGTACATTTATTGCCCATTGATTACAGTTAATGAGTCTATAGCTTTTCTAAACTACAGAGCTATACCAATATTTTCTTTTTTATACGAATTAAACATCGAATTGCTGAAGAACCCCTCCACGCGGGTGAAATACAACATGCACAAACTCAAAAGACCGAGATATACAAGAAACCCCAAAAATAATGATTGGAAGAAGGTTTGCACCGCTAAGTGAAAAGACAGATGTCCAAGACATGACATGACTAACTCTACGATATAGATGCATAACCGTTTGGAAGTCGGGCTGCACGCTGACATGACTGTTTAGTCATTGTGTGCGTCATTGAAGAAAGATTTTAATTTTCAAAGAGCATTATTTGCCCGCGAGTATTCTGCATGTGTGAACGCGTGTACGGCTGCATGACGCAGCTCAATCACGCGTCACACTGCGGCTTGAATTAATGGACGAGACGATCGAGGGGTGAGACGGGCCGCCGGCACCAAAGAGATAGCTTTATTACACGTTTTCATAGCAATTCATATTTTTTATTACCGTTTCAGCACAAAATACTTTAGTGTAACGAAGAAAACTTTCCCAAGGGTCTGGATCTCTGCTTATGGCTTTTTTTGTGGTTCAACATTTTCTGTTAACATCAAAGCTATGTAAGGCACCTTAACCCTGAGAGTATTTCCTGGCTACGTATGTGTACACCACCGGTAAAACTGGTCTTTTTCACCTTACAAAGTGGGATAAAAATACTGTAAATAATTTGAATATTTAATTATCCTGTCACAAAAAGTCCACATAATTATGTGGACATTGTAAATACTTCATGAAGTAAAAATTTGTCATCATCGTAAATTATGCATTTAAACCTAATAAGTGTCTGCAACTCATTTCGTTAGTCTTACTTTTTATTTAGAATTTACGCAATATCCAAATTTGTAAATTAATTTCGTAGAGCACCCTCAAATTGTCAATAATGGTCAAAATTAAAGCCAATAGATATTACAGTAAATGCCTCAAAGACAATTATTTTCAGAAAAGGGGAACAGGCAGTAAGAACAAGCGTCCACATGTACACGTTAAAAGAAACCAAAGGGTTAATATGAGGAACCAGCAAATGTTTAATTTAATTTCAAAGCTGTTTATACGTTTCATCCATTGGCGGATTTTTATGTTATTTGTTGCATAGATACAATTTTGTCTTCGTTACACCAAAGTATTTTGTGCTGAAACGGTAATAAAAAAATATGAAACGACTCAATCTTGCTTCGCTACGTCACGACGGCACTACAATTGTATTAAATTAATGTAAATACAGGTGACGACACGACGCGACATCGACGCAACGGCATGACGCGACGGCACTACGGCACAACGCGACAGCACTGTCTCTGTATTAAAGCAACAGGCAAAACGGCACGACGCGACGGCACGACGCGACAGCACGACGCGACGGACATTTAATAATAATACGCAGTTTTTATATAGCCCTTTATCACACCCGATGGGCGTCTCAAAGCGCTCAGTATTTGTTCCTGCAAGGTATGATGAGTTACGTTTTTGAAGTATGAGACCTGTTCCTTTACATAGCACCATGTAACGGTTCACAAGGTGCTGTGGCGCAATCTGCAGCCGATCAAACCAGGAACACCGGGGCGAACCCCTTCTCTTTGCGATAAGTGCCACTGGGTTCTTTTACGTGCATTACACAACACACGGGACCAACGGCTTAACGTCCCATCCGAAGGACGAAGCAATAATGGTTAAGTGTCTTGCTTAAGGACACAAGTGTCATGACCGGGACTCGAACCCACACTCTGCTGATCAGAAACACCAGAGCTTGAGTCCGGTGATCTTATCCGCTCGGCCACGACACGCCACATTTTGTCGTCTATAGAACACCATTTAATTATGGTGATCCCCGTGCTGCCGATTGCTATATCCAATAGAGTTATCGTATAATGGGGTGTGATCCCTGGCTACGCAGCAGTATCCAGTTGAATGCATTCTGCCTGGCACCCCCGAATAAAGATCAAAATAGGGAGACCGCCAAGAAAGGACTGGATAGCTCAGTTGGTAGCGCGTTGGTATGTACAGCTGGTGGTCGCAGGATTTAATCCCGCTTCAGTCAATTTTTCTTTGTTCGACCCAAAAATGCAACTTGTTTGTAAACGTTTTACTATTTTTCTTCACATTTCTGGTTTCCGAGATTTTTGTAAAATGAGAAAACGGGTCCGAGAACCTGTTTTTGCTATGTTGTTTGGGGGAAAACAAAATCGCCACCCCGGACGAGGTTTTGGATCGACTGTCTTTGAAGTACCCGCGATCACACCAGATTCCTTTCACTGTCATAATTAATAATGGTCTTTCGTTTAGAAAAAGAAGCCCCGCACCATAATTCAAGCTGGTGTGATTTAGAATGAATAATGCATTATGCTCATTCATTAGTAATTCGTAACAGTTAAAGTAGGAGACGGCTCTGTCCTACGTGATTGAGTGAGGCCGTCGTGGGCGTGGTGTATGGCTTCTGATTGGATAGGTTACTGTGTAACGCATACTACGTTAGATAAACCGTCTGAAACGAAAGAACACTGCTATACAATAAAGTACTGGACACAACCAACCAAACAAAATATTGCGGAGGTCAATATTAAAACTGATAGAAATCATTTTATGATGGCCCCTGTCACGCCCAAATCACCTGTGCCTGTGTTTGTTATATCGCCTATTACAACAGTCCATATAAGAAGGAACTGGAAAAATCAGAGGCTGAAATCTCAAAGAAGACATCAACATGTATGAGCCACGAGTATTAGCAATGCTTCCCGATGTTATCAACGGGAAAACTCAAGCAGAACTTTTGAAGGAGCTGACCGAGAAAGGGGTTGATCAGAAGGCCTATGAATTGGAAGGGATGAGGTTTTCTTGGGTCATGCCAAGGTCCGCCTTTGAAGCCCTGAAGACATTTGAAATGCGAGATGACGACGTGTATGCCGTTGCGTATCCAAAATCAGGTTAGCTGCACTCTCATGTTCTTAAAAGTTTGCGCTCAAACTTCATGCTTTTCTAAATTTAATTCAACAAGTTTGGATTAATTTTATTTGACTTGAAAGTGGCGTAGCAAAATGTCTGAATATTTTTTTTTCAATTGGGGGTAGTAGGCAGCGGCCACAAAAAGTTTTGGTGAGCTGTATACTTTCATTCGCTAGAAAAGTGCAACACATAGGCCTGCACGACTGTACTATTGATTATTTTTTACTACTACTATTATTATTACTATTATTATTTAGTGTTCGGGCATACCCGCCCGAACACCTGTTGAAATTGTTCCGGTTTTGTTTTCTTCTTCTGTTTCCGAACGAGCCTTGTGAACCGTATATCTCAAGAATGCAAAGTCCTCTAGCAATGAAACTTGGTATATAGTAAGATAGTACATTATAAATGGCACCTAGGTTGTGACGTCATGATGACGTTATCAGGTGTCGAATTACATTAAATAATAGTTAATAGAAAATTAATAACTCTTGAACTACAAAAGATCATATTTCATAATTTTTTCTTGACATGATAGGTCTAAAAAAATCTCCACCAAACTTAAATTGACATGACCCCCTTTTGACATCTAACCTAAAAGTATAGAGGGGTGGCTGGGGACACGTGTCACCCCCTAAATTTCCAGTGCCCCCACACAAAAAAATCCTAACAGAGTTTCCTCCCAAAAAAGTAAAAATTAACTTTGAAAATTGGTGGAAAAGGCTTAAATCGGAGCTAATGAAGTCATAATTTTCTCCTGCTTCCCCCACTGAAAGCCAGCCCCCCGTGCCCCCCCCCCCCCCCTACTGAACAAAATTCTGGCTACGCCGCTGTCAGTTGAATCTACATGTACTTGGCAACGGTGGCGTTTTTGTTGGTGTTGAATTTGTAGGTTAGTTGATCAATGGAACACTAAACTCAGGGGTTGTTCTTTGCTCGTTCTTTTGGTTGTCACATTTTTAATGCCGTGTGCCACCTATAGTTGGTAACATGATTTGACCACAATTCAAGTATTGTTTATAAAATGTTTTGTCATGTTCTGTTTCTTAAAAAAAAAAAGATTTAGCAACATGTTACAATATAGAAAACCAAGACATAACATAAATACTTTCGTCCATACTTCTGTCATATTTCTTAATTTATTATACATATTAAAGAGTTTTTAATGTGACTACAAGATTCAATGGGTAATTTAATCTCTTTTTGTTAGATAAAACTTTTAAGTCGTTTATATTAAATTATACAAGAATAAACTACATTGTTTAGTAGGCCTATAGAAAATCCATGTAATACCTTTATAACTAATTAATCTGAAAACAATTTCTTAAAGACAGTAATCAAGCAGTTTAATTATCGGAACAAGTACTGTATAACGTCCATGTTTTAATGGGCTCTCAGTATTACAGCGACCCCGGAAACAGTTTAGAGGCTCCATGCATGCCAGCCAAATTATTTCAAGGTAATGTCATTCGTGCATGGCAACGAAAGGAACGAGATTTGTTCGAGGGAACAAGAGTATTTCGGGGGAACGAAATCCATTTGTTAATCACTTTGTACCCGTCTCGTGTTTTTTCTCTTCCTTCGTGATTCTGTGGCTTGTTATTAGAACATATAAATAAAAACATTCTCAACTCAACAAGGTATTTACTCAAATGATTTGTTGCCTTTAATAACCTACCAGGTAACCATTGGATTGATGAGATTCTACATTACATTGTAAACGATGGCAACGACAACTTCGACCGCTCCTTCATGAATACTGCTCTGGAAGTAGTAACCATGCATAGTGAAGGAGTAGACGAGACTGCCGTCCCTGGTTATAAAATCATGGAAGCGTGGAAATCTCCGAGATGTATGGGCACTCATTGCCACGCGCAATTGCTTCCTCGGAAGGTGTGGGGCTCAAAAGCTAAGGTAAGAAACAGACTAATCCTACGAATATTTAGTTCATTGTTATTGTTAGTTGTATTGATAAATAAATGTTTTATTACTTTTTAATTAAGTTTAAACATCTTTCTAAATGACGTCATTTTATATGATCTACATTTAGGGCCTGTCTCATTAATTTTTCTTGCCGGTCCGAAAAAAAAATAGATAAATAAAAAAAATAAGTAGATAAATGAACAATCAATAAATACATGAATGAAAACAGGATAAATAAACAGGCCTTAATGGGCTGTATTTTTGACAGCAAGAGGGCACAATACTAGCTCCATTTTGACAGTACACAAATATTTCAATGCATACAAATTCAATTTTCCAAGCAAATATCTTACACTGATTATATTGTCAAACTGTCAATAAAAAACTCAAAAATTGTATAATAACTGCTTTAGAAGTCTTATTGCATCTGGTTTACCACATTAGTTCCCTGGTTTGACCCCAAATCTACCCCAAAGGGCGCCCTCTTGCAGTCAAAAATAAGGCATATTTAAATAAAATAAAACTAAATAAATAAATAAATAAATAAGTAGCACTTAGTGGGAACTTGCCCCAACTGTAGGCTACTGATTGTCTAATCCAAATAACGAGCAAATTTGTTTTATGCTATATCTGTTCAAACTCTGAAGGTGGTCTACTTGGCACGGAATCCCAAAGACACCTTTGTCTCCCTCTACAAGTTTATGGGTAAAAAATTACTGCCATCATTTCGCAATTGGGATGCTTTCTTCTTTTCGATGTTTACTGGAACCAGTAAGTTCTACGTTGTTGAATCCAAGTATCACTTTTATAGTCAGCATGCAGGTTAAAAACGGTTGACTGACTTTCAGATATCTCAAACTGTAATCAAGAAGCCGAGGTTATCATTTGTTTTAATGGTGGTACTTCAGAACCATTTCACAAATTATTCGACGTTTTGGTTTTTTTTTTACTCTTCGAGCAGCTCCAAAATGTACAACTTCGCTGGATCCAGGAGGATAAAATTTCGTCCACCCTGTCTTTAAGGACAATAACCCACCCTGCAAGCCCAAAGCTATTGTAAATCACTGTGGGGGTGAATTGGAGGGCCAGTCAAGACTTAGACTTGTGTTATTTAAGATCCACGTGCCGCACAAGCTGTTTTCACAAATTGCATACCGCCCTGTGCCGAGGATCCTTAGTCACAAGTTCAATCAATTACTACACTGCGACAGATGGCTGCTGTCTTTCAACACTCCTTACTCTGCATTGGTTAGGGTCTGGCCAATGGGAGTCTACAAGCTTGTGGGGTATACCAGGGATGAGGATTACATGGAATCTTGGCCTTATTGGCACATTAAAAAAAATTATGACCATATTTGGTAAAAATTGGATTATTTATTGTCTCCCCGCTGCTGCGAGGTTTTAATCATTTAAATAAAACACCCGTCTGCCGGAAAATGCTCTGGTATGCTCAATAAGGTCAATGTGACATGGGCCAAATTTCATAAACCAAAGCACAATAAAGAGCTACGCACAAAACAACTGTGCTTACCAGGTTTACCAGGCAAAATACCGTGTCGTATGTTCTGTTTGTCGCTGATTACTTGCTTATTTTTTTAGCAGAAAATTGGTAAGCCCAATTGTATGATTAAATTTGAGTAAAAAGTGATCTTACGTTAGTTTTTTTCACGTTACCTTATTCCTCATCAACATGCAGCCAAGCAGTTGTTTCTTTGCATGACCTGGAGTAAATTAGCAGATGTAAGAAATTTACCGTATGTTGTCATTTGTTGCTCGATATGTACACGGTTTAACACCCACCCACCAATAAGGTTTTTGGGGGCTGTAAAAGAGGGCAAAAATGATGTGTTAGAGTAGGGGTCTTTTGTTTTGTTTTGTTTTGTTTGTGATGGGGTTGGGGTGTGGGACTCGATCCCTCTGCCACGTATCGGGCATGGTATAAACGTTTGTTTTTCATGTTTCAAAAATCCTTTCAAGGGGCCCCGTAAATGTACGAACTTTTTCAAGAATCATTGGCTGGGCCTCAATGGTGTGGACTTGATTTTGTTTCAGTGTTTGGAGGATCTTGGTTTGATCACGTGCTCGGCTACTGGGAACGTCGAAATGAGGAGAATGTCTTATTCTTGAAATATGAAAGTCTGCAAAAGGTAAACTTTGTGTTTCTAGAAAAGAATTTTAAAATTCGGGTTTTGTATAGTATCTAAACAATTTGTTACTTTATTTTAATCAAAATAATAGGAGAATAATTCATACAGATTGTATCCCTTTCGTAAACATCATACATACTATAGGATATTTTTCAATGGCACTGTCCCGCCCGTTCTGCAAGATTCTCTTTGTCACGGGGCCCAAGCCACGAGAATTTTAAACGTTCCTACTTATCGTTGTAGGATCTGAGGGGCTGCATCTGCAAAATAGCAAAGCATCTCGGGAAGGATCTGTCTGATGACGTCATCGATTACATCACCGAGAGAACTACCTTTGGCGGGATGAAGAAAACGTATCAAGAAATAGACAAAGGAGATAAAGCCAACATGCTGACAGGCCATCTAGGAAAGGCGCCATTTCTTTTGAAGGGTGAGATGTTACGGACTTTCTACAAAGACCATTCTATTAAAGCATGGTAGAAATAATGTAAGACTCGGACTTTACTGAGGTAGAAGTAGTCAATATTGGTGGTTTAATTCGGACCGTTTTAATTGTTAGGCTTTATGAAATAGTCGGATTTGATTACCGGTATTAAGGGTATGTACAGTCTTGAAACTTATTTCATAAAGTGATCAGATAGTTAACCCATTCGTTTTGAACGAGGTCTTTCAAGTCACTGCTTTATTTCGTTCCCTGAACGATTTTGTTTTTCCCTTTTGTTTTGCCAGGCAAAGTTGGAGGCTGGAGAAACTACTTTACCGACGAACAAAGCGCCATCTTCGACATCATTTACAAGGAGAAGCTACAGGGAACTGGTCTTGACTTTGATTTTGAACTTTAGTGTAGCAGAACACTACATTAAGAACAAGTCTTGTGTAGCATAAATCTGACGTCACACACGCGTCAAAAATCTGACGTCACACAACGACGTGAATCGTTCACGTTTAGTTCATGTACCGATCGTCAAAGGCACTTCTTGTACGCTTGAATTTGAATGTAAAGAAATATTTCGTCAATCATCAAGACGATTAAGAAGGACCCAATACTGTCATACAATTGTTACGAAATGCGGTCCAAAACTATTATGATATGTGTATCGTTTTGTGTATCGTTCATACATGTCAGTATGACATGCAATTCTTGGACGTGACATTTGTAACTTAAGAAATATTATCACATCATAATCATATAAATATATCAAATATATATATCTATAAGGAGCCCCTAAAGAGGCATGTAAAAAAAAGTTACAGGTAATAATAATGAATTGCATTTTGTTCCCTCGAAATAATATTTCATTCCCTCGAAGTCGTTTCGCCCCCTAAAAACCATTCGTTTGAAACGATATTTCAGGGAACGAAACAGTGTTTTTAGCAAAATATTATTTCGTCCCCTCGTAATTCTATTTCAATCCCTCGAAATCATTTTGTTCCTTCGAAACATTATTCCGAAGGAACGAAATGGTACTTCAATTGTATCGTCTTATTAGAATATTATTCAATTTTCTCGAAATATTATTTTGTTCCCTCAAAACAATATTTTGAGGAAACAAAATAGTATTTCGAGGGTAACATTTTGAGGGAACTAAATATAATTTCTAGCACATTTGTTTGATCCTCCAAATCATTTTAGCTTGCTCGAAACAATATTTCAGGGAACAAAGTATTATTCCGTTCTCTCGAAATATTTTTTCGATCCCTCAAAACCATTGTTTCGATCCCCCAAAACCATTTTAATCCTTCAAGACAATGTTCAAGGGACTGAAACAGTATTTCAAGCAAAATATTTGTTGATCCCTCAAGATCATTTAGTTCGTTCGAAACAATATTTCAGGGACGAAATAGTATTTCAAGTAAGTAGTTTATGTAGTCTCTTCGTCTTGGAGGGGAATTAAAAAAGTAAGATAATCCCCTGACAATGGGCTGAAGGTTTAATGGTCGGACGATCAGTCAATGGGAATCTAGAGGGTTAATCCTATTGATGGATACAAGACAAGATTGCAGAAGGTGGTGCAATGCTTGTCTACGGTATAAATAAGGTAAACTATTGCAAAGATAAAGAAAATTGTAGATTAGAACAATATATATATATATAATACTTCGGTTAACTGTACGTCATGTCGAACAGAACACGTTGTCGTTCGGAATCACCTCCAGGGGTTGAACTCACGCGTGGTTTACATGATACACGCCAAGAAGAGGAGAGTCTTCCACGCTTAACTCATTTATCTAAACTCTTATCGGAACAACAGTTGAGACAACTGGCCTCTAACCTGTGGGAAAGAACCTACGGTTAGGCCTCCGTCTGTATAGGTAAAATAGGTAAGATTTCCAAGCTCTGGACCAATCTGAACGCTGCATTTGGGTCAGGTGACACCTAATTTGCATAAAATTGAGGAGGTGGCCCGTACCATTATAGTAGGTGTATTGGTATGTTGTATGTTGGAGGGACGTGTTTTTTTTTTAAATATATTATTATTCAACTTAATTTTTGTATTGATTACGTACCATTTACTCTATTAATTTGAAATACCTTTAACAAACATACAATCCTACAAATAAACCGACACAACATTGTAAAGTAATTAAATGCACTGCGTTAGCTGAACCTTTCTTTATCCAACTGCGCAATAGTCCCCTTTGCCAAGAATGTAGGAATCCAATGGTTTCGCTGCCTTCCCCCTAGTCTTGGCTCAAGACGCTGTTTTTAAATACTCACCGCGATCTCAGTATAGTACCGCTGCCGCGCTCATACCGTCCCTTTCGCAAATCAAACAACAGAGGGCGCTATTCCAAAAACCTGATTTTCTGTGACGGAACGAAACAATATTGAGTCGCTTCGAAATGTGTCGCACGATAAATTATATGTAATGGAGTGGGAAATTATATACATGTATATAAAGAAAATAAATGGGAAATACTACGAAAAATGTATTGGGAAGAAAGGGCATAGCAAACATTCGAACACTGACACGCAGAATTAAAAGATGACGCAGGGGTGCCTAAAATCAACCCCTTCAAAGGTCAATGAGCGGTATACAAGTTACAGTATTTTATATTAAAACAATCAAAGATTAATTTAGAAATTAAACGTTAACTTCGCATTATTTATGGTAAAGTGCATAGGCGGAGGAGAAAGAGGAGGAGGAGGAGGTAGAAATACATTGATATTAGCATCCCACTGCCCTCCTCCTCCTCCTTAAGGGGATGCTAACTGACTGTATAACATGATAAGCGTACATCACACAAATACAATACTTGTACACAACTCCCGTACATGTACACAACTATGCCAGTCAACATCTTTCAACATACTGTCAGTTCTTGCAGTGTGCCTTCACGCACACGTCATACAGTGTGGTCGCCATTATTCTAAACTGAAAACTCTGAATTTACAACCATAGTTTACCCTCATAGTAACCCAAAACTATTACCAATTTTAGGGCCAATCTGCGAAATAATTTTAAAGAAGCTGATTTCAACTGATTTGGGTAGGATTGGGTGTCAACATATGCCAAAAAAAGTAAGGTGAAATTAGGGATGGGGTAGTTGCATTTTGGGGGGTCAAAGGTCATTGACCTTTCAAAAAGTTGTAAAAATTGCATTTTGGCAACTAAATGTCACACATGGGTGATCTTGGTGTCAGAATGCTCAAAACTATACAAGGAGAAATTAAACAAAAAATAAATCCTAAGAATTAAATCTTGACCTCCAAAAATTAGGTCAAAGGTCAAAGGTAGCGATGAAACAAAATGTCCTAATCCAAGACATCATTCAAGTCAGTTTTTCACGCTCACTGAACACTGGGTCCTGAGCTAACTTTGAGCTGCGGTGTCGCTGTCGCACGTAGTCTGTTTATAGAACAGATCATATCCAAGGAGATGTTTGAGAGTCTCAACCCCCACAACCACCAGATCAAAATACCCAGCCTCTACCTATTACCGAAGATCCATTCAAAACCCTCCGGGTGGGACACGGTTTTTCGGAAGATTTGTTCTTGCTTCCAATTGTCAAGCAACAGAGCACGTACACACGAGACTCCTCACAGGTTGTCAAAAAACTCGACAACTTGACATTGGACAAAGATTATCTCCTTATCACCTTGGATATTGTTTCGATGTACACAAACTGCCAACAAAAGGAAGCAATACATTCAGTTTGTGATGCTTTGGAATGGGCACACTCAGGGCTATACGCTATACCCAAACCAACAAGAAAACACACACACGTTGTCTCTTAGAACTTATTATGGGCGCAAACGTCTTTGAATTTAATAACAAGTTCTACAGACAAACAATAGGCGTGGCGATGGGTAGCGAATGCAGTCCTGAAATTTGTGACATCACTCTGTTCAAATACGAAAAAGAAATAATTCTCCCAACCAACCCTGAAATAGTTTGCTACATGAGATATGATGTACTAATCGTCTACAATAACCGAAACAGGGCGGAGGATTTTATTAGGACGCTTAACAATTTACATCCAACATTGAAATTCACCTCGGAGATCTCTGAACAACAAATCACCTTCTTAGACCTCGTGATTTACAAAGGAGAACGTTTTCAAAAAGAAGGGAAACTGGACACTCGAGTAGCAACAAAAAAAACCCGGATGCTTTCCAATACCTTGCTCGAGATTCAGCACACCCTAAATCTGTATTTGGCGGCGTCATTAAGGGTGAAACAACTAGATACAAACGTATATGCACACACAAGATTTTGAGGAAAAGGTCAATTTCTTCAAGACTAAACTGTCGGAACGTGGATATAACACGGAAGAATTGGCCCCCTTCACAAAAGCAAACGAAGACCAGCAGAGTAATTTAATGTTGGCTGCATCACCTAATAACAAACAAGAGACAAAACCTCCAATTGTATTCACTTTGCCATATTTTCCACAGGTCCATCATTCCACCTTAAAACGTGCTCTCTTTAAACACTGGCACCTTTTTAGAAGAAAACGACCATCTCAATGAGTCAATAGTCTCTTCCCAACTCCACTATGGCCTAGAAACGGCAAAAAAACATAAAGGACTCAATAGTACGAGCTAGATTGCAAGACCCTACCGAAAATAACTCGCTCCAAAAGCTAGATGAAGAAAACTTGCAAATCTTGGTCGAAATATTGGAAGAACAGCAGTACTGGGCCGAATAAAAAACAGTGAGAAACAAGGCTCAAGTGAAGTAGATGAGTAACAAAGGCAATGGCCCACCAAAACTTTTAAAAGAACACTTTGCTTGACCTTTACTACGACCTTTACACTCACATGAACTATAACGGGATCACACTGGTTTGCACCAAGATAAAAAATAAATAAATAAATAAAAAAAACAGAAAGAAAAAAAGAACAAAAAGGTGAGTGACAAGTGCATCTATAAAAGCACAGAAAATATGCTCGGACACCCCTCCATAAAAGACTATATACACAGATGGGTTCAGCATATTATCACCGGTAAATTTTGAAATTGGACAACCTTCTCTTTTCCTTAGCCTTTGTACTTAAAAAAATATAGGTAAGACCATAGCCTATGGACATTCGACTTCCCACACAGAGGTCTTCGTATCTCCTATAAAAACAACTAGAAGTGGTCCAGGAATGGTTAATTACCATAATGCCCTCGTAAGTCATCAATTACATAAGCGCTTGCTCCTGTTTTGACCTTTGACCTCATGTTTGGAGGTAAAGATTTGGTCATTAGGGATCTTGACTTAATTTTTGCCTCCTTCTAGCAACATTCAGATCATTTTGACAGATCAACCACGTTTAACATTTATAGTTGCCGAGATACACTTTTACTTTTGAAAAGGTCGATGACCTTTGACCCAAAGAAATGCAACTTCCCCATCCCCTATACTACCATACCTTTTTTTTTGCATTATCCTGATGCCAATGCCGACCAAAATCAATTGAACTCCGCATCTTTAAAAATATTCCGCAGATAAAGTTAAATTTAGGGTTATTAATAAGAATTTTGGGGGATGAACCACTTCTTTTGACCTTTGACCTCATTTTGGGGTCAAGTTTTAATTCTTAGGGTTTTATTTAATTTTTTGCTTCTTCTGTTTATAATTCTGAGATATTTTGACACCAAGATCAACTATGTGCGACATTTAGTTGCCAAAATACATTCTTTTACATATTTTTGTAAAGGTCAATGACCTTTGACCCCCAAAATGCAACTTCCCCATCCCCTATGTCACCTTACTTTTTTGGGGCATATGTTGACACCCATACCAACCAAAATCAGTTGAAATCAGCTTCTTTACAAAAATTTCGCAGATGAACTTTAGTTTAGGGTTACTATCATAAAACAACAATCATAAAACACAAAACTCACCAAAACTCTTCAGACAGACACTCAATAATCACTTGAGGTGGATTCTATATTATTATTGAGATGCAATTATGTAAGTTTAAAGAGTGTTTTTCTGCAACGACAGGCGTGGACAGAAAGGATTCGTACTCAAAACTACACCTACCAACCCCTCACGCACACTTCCGCATTAGCCCAGCCTGAAACTTACCACTCTTGCTCGTATTATTCTACGCCAATCAACAAGATAGAGGAAGACCAGTGGCGTAACTTAGGGAGGGGCAACCCCAAACTGATGCTCGTGCCCCTCCCCCATTGGAAGTCTGGACTTTTGAGATTAATAATTTCCAGAATAAAACGTTACATTTTATGAGCCTTTATTTTGTAGTAATTTAAATGTTTTTAAAACTATTTTTTTATTTACACGCAGAATGTATGTTGTTTTACCTCAACACGTCAGAAGAGCACTGAAAAGGTACAAGTTGTTTTAAAGGTGATGATGACAATAATACATACAAAAACCCAACTCTCCACAGTTTTATCTTGAGAGTCCAAAACGTTGTTTGAAAACAGTGAAAAAATATATTTATGTCAAATTTCCAGCACGGTTCTCAACAAGAAACAAAAAAGGGTTGAGGATTTG
Organism: Marthasterias glacialis; assembly: GCA_911728455.2. Taxonomy (NCBI): domain Eukaryota; kingdom Metazoa; phylum Echinodermata; class Asteroidea; order Forcipulatida; family Asteriidae; genus Marthasterias; species Marthasterias glacialis. The sequence continues at coordinate 15,058,823 of OU452223.1, forward strand.
GAATAATAATTATTATAACACACCTCTCCCTGGTTCTTTATCCTGATTTGCTGAAACACGGTCACGTTGGGTGAACTAATATAGCCTAGTGCATGAAATCTGCACCACCGTGAACTAGACGCGCGTCAACGCACCGCACGCGCTTCATTTGAGGGAATAGTTCGCAAAGCGGGAAATGGTTTCAAACACCCAAAAACTTTTGACTGGTAAACAGCGCCCTCAAGAGGTTTACAATGCTAATAACAACGAATGACTGCGTCTGCGGATCGAGAACTGAGGTGTGTTATAAAACACATATGGACTGGCATTATCCGGGCAATAGTGCACGTCTATGCACCCCTCGGGCTTGTGAGTGACCAGAAGAAGGGTCCTATTTATATAGTCCTATTATAAATAGGACCCTCTCCTGGTCACTCACAGGCCCTCGGGGTGCTAGACGTGCGCTATTGCCCGAATAATGCCAGTCCATATGTATATAATAATTTATGCAGTTTTTGTATAGCGCTTCATCACACCCGAGTGAGCCTCAAAGCGCTCATTATTTGTTTATACAAAGTAGGATACACTCAAAGGGAATGATGTCATATAACAATGACTGATCCCCTTGAGTTTTATTCATTCTTTTAATCAGAATCTAAATGCTCTGCCATGTAATCTGGAAATGTTTTTTTATAGACTTGGTATTACATGTATTATTTTTACACAAGTGGGTTTCACAAACAATGTTTACATGTCAATTTAATTGTAATGAGCCCAAACACCCCTTGATAATGGTTTTCCATATCCAGTTATAGTTAAACCCTTTTTGCTGATTCAAAACTGTTGCAGGTTGATCCATTTGCTTGTAATTGGTGTGACTTTTAGATTGAAATGCCACCAACTGCCTGTATTTTGACACAAGTGGTTTTAACAAATTTGAAAAACAAAAAATGGGTTACTATTAAGACAGTCTCCTCCCAGAGCTGTAAGCATTTGAATTGTGTACATACACAGAACTGCAAGCTATAAAACCTGGAACTTGGAAATAAAAGGTAGACACTAAAAACCTCATCATAAACTGTGCCCAGTTGAAACAGACATGGCTCCAATGATCAATAAAAGTTGATTACAAATTGTATATTTCTGTTAGGGCTGATGCCAGAAACCATAAAGCTTACTTTTGACTTGCCTTTATCGTATAATTTTCAAAGGCTCAATAACTTCCCCCTCAAAAAGTGCCATTTTCCATATTTATTTGTGTGTTTTAATGTTGCAGCACATGAGTTTAGGGTGAATTTCAAAACACAAATATATGGAGCTGGGAATATTGCACATTATTACCGTGGAAGCATTACCCACAATTCAAGATTGCTGCATGTAGTCAATCATGTCAATCATACAGTTCATTTGCATTTTTGTTTCCGTTTAACGACCAATAAAGTGTTCTCTTGTACTCAAAATATAACTTTTGAAAGTAAATCCAAAACCTGATTTCAATAGCATTAAAAGTTACACGTATGTTAAAAAAGTTGACGCTTTTCAGAAATGCAGACAAACTATAATGCAAGGTATAAAAGGCCCGGAATAATTCTAGCGTGTTATTGTTCTTTGACAGGAGAGAAAGATAGAAGGGGCGGACCAGTCATTTCCTTCCCAGCCCAGTTTTCAGAAGTCTCCTTAGAGGAGATTGCAGGCGAGCAGGCGAGCAGGCGGGCAGGCGAGTAGGTGACATCATAGAGCGAGGACGGACACAATGTGAGAAATAATTATGAACTTGCAGAAAAAGGAACCAAACTTTATTAGCGAGCAACACGAGCACGGCAAAGACTGCAATCAATGAGGTGGGGAAGCTGGGTCGCACGCACGGTACGCTGGAAGTTTGCCCTGTACTCTGTACGAACGGCTATTCAGAGCAGGGCACAATTTCATTGAGCTGTTGAAGCAGAAAATGTTGCTTTTAACTCTTTTCTGCTAAGCAAAAATAAGCAGGATACCAGTCACTGATGTTTATGGCGACATGATATTGGGCCGGTAACCTTATTCTGGTTAGCATAAATAGGTCGTGCTGTGAAATCGGGTCCTGGGCAGGTGACGGGGACATGATGTGTCGTCAGCACACCTGGCGTAATCAAACGATTAAAAAAAAAAATGGCAACCCTGACCAGGCTAATCTGACATAAAATCCACTGACCGAAACAATTTCCGGGACCTACACAAAAACGGGTCGGTGTAAACCAGTACATCTCTTGAAAGATAATGCTCTCAAAATACACAACCCTTATTTCATTTTCAAATATTTATGGAACAATGGTCTTTATATTTTATCAACGTTTTTGTTTTGGTATGCCACAAGGTTTTTATGTTGACATGAATATTGACAGCAATAGTGAATATTAACGGCAATATTCCACTATATTGACGGCAATATTGCCGTCAACATTTTCGACGTTGGTACAAGTCGAGAATTTTTACGGCAATATTGGCGTCAACAGTTGTGACGTGGGGACACGAGTAGTGTATTTGACAGCAATATTGCCGTCAAAATTTGCTTTATCAACTGTAGGGCTGGATATTTCAGTTGGTAAAGCATCGGTACGTATAGCTGGTGTTTGCAGGTTGAAATCTGACATTTTTGCTAACTTACTTATTTTTGGCTGAAATTGATTGTGCAACCTCAAAGTCAAACATGCACATTGTAAGTTTATTATTTTCACCCTTGACATGTCAAAAAGGAAAAGAAAACATAGTTTCTGTTCATTGACATGTTTTGTGAGAAAGGAATCTCAGATTCTTTCAAACTAACTTACTTGAAAAATTGTTAAGTTTGATTATTTGTTATATTGCCGAAATCAAAAGGGAGATAGCGCGGAGGTACGACGCGACGCGCGACGGCACGACACGACGGCTGACAGCACGAGGCGAGGGCAAAGGGCGAAGGCACGACATGACGGCACGGCATGATGCGAAGGCAAGGCAAGATGGCACGATGGGACGGCATGACGCGAAGGCACGACGCGAAGGTACGATCCAAGGTTCAATTCAATTCCATATTTTGATTTATACCGTAGAGACTAGTTTGAATGAATACAACAGTGACACCGTAACACAATGGTCTTTTCGGGACGCTGCAACATGCGTTTTGCCGATCGCGGCACCTTCTTTTTACCACAACTTCCTCATAGAACGGTCGATTTTGTTGAAATTTCACAATTAGGCTTTTATTGATACTATCAGTACAAAAAACAAGGTCGAAATTTGGTTCAAAAATTTTGAAATTGAAAATTAACACTATTTTAACTTTGTGGGTGAAGAATACTGTGAAACTTGATGGCGTCACTAATGTTATATTTAAAAAGGTCATGAACAAAATGTAATTTCATGCACTAAAACCAGGTCCGAATTCCATTTCAAATTGAATTCAGAGCTGAAATTATGGCTTTTATAACTCTTTCACTTCAACGTCCGGTTTGAACTGGAAGACAAGGTCAAATTGGGGTCACATCAGTATGGCGTTCATGCGTTAATGTATAGATTGTGGAAATCCATTGTGTGGTTCAATGGTTATGATTTTTTCAAATATTAAACTTTGATTTAGCATCATTTAAGTTCTGATGGCGGCATCATGACGTACCAACTTTCAGATACATCTACATGATAAGGTCTTTATAGCCTATATGTGAAGTTTCAAGAATTTGTGGAATTGGTAAGTACGACTTCCTGTGTAAAGAAGAGTTATAGAAGAGTAATCGGGAAGAAGGTGAAGTCAAAAATTAAAAAAAAAAAAACGAAAAAACGAAGAAAAAAAACGAACAAAAACAAATAGTTGTTCGGCTAGTGGCTGAACATCTAAATAGAAACCGAACAAAAACAAATTAGTTGTTCGGCTTGTGGACGAACACGTAAATAGGGCCACCGCCAACATAACGCTGGATACAGCTCATCAGTTGGTAGAACATGGGTACGTAAAGCCGGTGGTCGCAGGTTCTAATCCCGCTCCAGTCAATGTTTCCTTTGTTCAAACCAAAAATTAAACTTGTTTATAAATGTTTTGATTATTTTTCTTCACATTTCTGGTTACCGAGAATTTTGTAAAATGAGAAAAAAGGGTCAGAGAAGCTCCTCTTGCGATGTCGTTTGGGGAAAAACAAAATCGCCACCCGGGACGAGGTTTTGGATCGACTGTCTTTTGAAGTACCCGCGATCACACCAGATTCCTTTTACTGTCATGTGATCTTTTTGTTTAGCAAAAGAAATCCAGCACCACCATACAAGCTGGTGTGATTTAGAAATAAAAATGCATTATGCTCATCCATTAGCAATTAGTAACAGTTAAAGTGGGAGACGGTTCTGTCCTGCTATACGTGATTGGATGGGGTACTGTGTACCGCATACACTACGTTGGATAAACCGTCTGAAACAAAGAATAACATATTGCCGGGGTTATTATCAGAACTGATGGAAATCATTTTATGTTGGCCCCGTCACGCCCACATAACCTGCGCATGCGCTTTGTATATCGCCTATTACAACAGTCCTTATATAAAAAAAAAAGGAGCTTGAAAAATCAGAGGCTGAAAATTAAAAAAAACAACAACAACATGTATGAACCTCGAGTATTAGCAATGCTTCCCGATGTTATCAACGGGAAAACTCAAGCAGAACTTTTGAAGGAGCTGACCGAGACAGGGGTTGATCAGAAGGCCTATGAATTGAAAGGGATGAGGTTTTCTTGGGTCATGCCAAGGTCCGCCTTTGAAGCCCTGAAGACATTTGAAGTGCGAGATGACGACGTGTTTGCCGTTGCGTATCCAAAATCAGGTAAGTTGGACTTTTATGCTCTTAAAACATTACGCCAAAACTTCGGGCTGTTCCTCAATTCAATTCAACAAGTTTGGGTTACTTTTATTTGACTTGCAGTAGCGTAGCAAATTGTGTAAAGACATTTTTTAACTGAGGGCACAGTAGGCAGGGTCAACAAAATTGTTTTGGTGAGCTTTATTCTTTCATTCGCTAGAAAAGTGCAACACAATTATATAGGCCTGCACAATAGTATGCAATGTTCAAACATTAATTAGTTTACAATAGAGAGTTTTAAATCGCAAGTATTTGCAATTTGCAAACATTTGCAATTAAGTCAGCGATATGATCACGGCGGGCACAGACAATGGAAATTATGCGCGAACAGCTCGCTTACAAAATAATAATAACACCGGAGATTAGGCCAAAAACAATTGTTGAGTTGCCCTCCAGTGAAAATATTTGAAGGGGTCGGTTGGTCGGGATTTTTTCCCCCCATTTATTTCTTTTCTCCTTGACTGTCATTTTAAGATTGAAATGAAATGGAAATGATGCGTTTTGATGTTTTTCAATGTTGTAAAAAATAAACATTGGGAAGATCCATCAGACTGATTCGGGATAAAAGTGTGATAAACCTCTCGCTATTAATTGACACAGCGAATTCATCCATTTTGCATACAATGCTCAACATGTTATGGACCGTTAATTCAATATGTAGCTCTACTGACTTCCATCTCCGCAACATTGCAAGGATTCGAAAATACATTGATCATGATACTTGTCACCATGTGGTTCGTTGTCTTGTCACTTCTCGTCTAGACTATTGTAACTCCCTGTTATCTAGAATCACCAAAGCACATCTTAAACGCCTCACCGGTATTCAATACAGAGCTGCCAAGCTTGTTCTCGCTGTTAACTGTTGGCTAATGGGTCTCCCTTTCCTCGCTAAACTCCACTGGCTACCCATCGAGAAACGCATCCAGTTCAAAACTCTATATGTTTTTAAATGTTTGAGTGACATTGCTCCACCTTATCTCTCTGATATGTTTCATCTCCACCAAAGCAACCGTCAAGGACTCCGTTCTTCTTCCGATAGAACTCGGCTTAGCACTCACAAGTCCAAATTATCTTATGGCAAACACGCCTTCTCACATTCTGCTGCTGAACTTTGGAACAATCTCCCCATTAGTGTCCGTGATTCTTCTTGTGTTGTTACATTTAAGCGTAAACTTAAAACTTATATGTTTCCTAAATTGTAATTTAAGTTTATCTTCTTGTCTGTTTTAATTTATCCCTTTCTTTTGTTATGCGCTTTGATCATGTTTTGGAAAAGCGCAATATTATTATTGTTATTATTATTATATTATTATTTATTATTATTAAGGACACAAGTGTCAAGACCGGGACCCCAACCCACACTCTGCTGATCAGAAACACCAGAGCTTGAGCCCGGTGCCCTAGACCGCTCGGCCACGACGCGCCACTTCACTCAATCATTCAATCAATCATTCACTATTCATGCAAAAATAATGTTGCGTTCAACTCTGTAACACAAACAAATCGCTACATTATAGAGTACAAACATTATTGTCAACCCGTCCGAACATACGTTTATTAAATGCCGGCCACATCTGTAGGCTATGGCACACAGTAAGCACCTCAATGTTATAAGCTCATGACCAGTTAGTTTAGATTTATACACGTCAACCTGTTACATATATCTGAAAAGATCAAACTCTGGAAAATTAACCCCCAAAAAGAGGAAGAAAAAAAGGATCATACCTTTTATTCACCCAAGTTGTGCATTTTTGCAGTTTCACATAATATTAATAAAAAAAATCGGGTTTGTGTTTCAAGTACGCTGATACGGAGCTCTCGATGTGCCATTTGATTTTATCGGGATTAGAAAATTATTATTTTGGGTTACCTGTCCGAGATCGCCGTGGCGCGTCGTGGCCGAGCGGTCCTGTGCACTGGACTCAAGCTCTGGCGTTTCGTCCCAGTGTTTTCTAGTATGGTTAGCTGCATATTGCGCCACAGCACCGTTTATCACAGAGTAAGGACCTCTATGGTTACATGGCGCCATGTCAAGTTAGATGGGTCTTATATAAATTCGAACATAGCTCCTCTTACCTCGGAGAACAAAATAAAGAGCGCTTTTAAAGACGGCCGGGTGTGATAAAGCATTAAATAAGAACTTAAAGGGATAAAGATAATATAAGGTGATTTCTGTGCAACAAAAAGCCTGTCGATCATGGTGACTTTACAGCGGTATTATTTTGTCTCTTTCAAATAGGAGAAACGGTGATAGGCCTATACAAATCGTTATAATAACTTTCTAAATAAATCCGAAAACAATTTCTAAAAGACAGTAATCAATCAGTTTAATTATCGCAACAAGTACTGTATAATGTCCATGTTTTTAGATGGGCTCTCAGTATTACGGCGACCCCGGAAACAGTTTAGAGGCTCCATGCATACCAGCCAAATTATTTCAAGGTAGCGAAATTCGTGCATGGCAACGAAGGGAACGAGATTAGTTCGAAGGAACCAAATTATTTCGTGGGAACGAAATTCGTGGCTACGAAGGGAACGACATTATTTCGGGGAACGAAATTCGTGGCTATAGAAGGGAACGAAATTCGTGGCTACGAAGGGCACGAAATTGTTTCGAGGGAACGAAATTCGTGGCTACGAGGGGAACGAAATTATTTCGAGGGAACGAAATCCATTTGTTAATTACTTTTTACCGGAGTGTCTCATTATTTTTCCTTTGAATACCTGGCCCTTCGGTGACTTGGTGGTTCTGTGACTTGTTATTAAAACATATAAATAACAAATAAATAAAAACATTCTCAACTCACAGTAATTACTCGTGATTTGTTGCCTTTATGTGTTATCTGCCAGGTAACCATTGGATTAATGAGATTCTACAATACATTATAAACGATGGTAACAACAACTTCGACCGCTCCTTCATGAATACTGCTCTGGAAGTAGTAACCATGCATAATGACGGAGTAGACGAGACTGCCGTCCCTGGTTATAAAATCATGGAAGCGTGGAAATCTCCGAGATGTATGGGCACTCATTGCCACTCGCAATTCCTTCCTCGGAAGGTGTGGGGCTCAAAAGCTAAGGTAAGAAACAGACTAATCCTACGAATATTTAGTTCATTGTTATTGTTAGTTATATTGATACATAAATGTATTATTACTTTTTAATTAAGTTTAAACGTCTTTCTAAATGACGTAATTTTATATGATCTACATTTAAGGCATGTCTAATGAAGTATTCCGTTTTTTCTTGCCGGCCCAACAACCCCATCCCCGAAAAAATAAATAAATAAATAAATAAATAAATAAATAAATAAATAAATAAATAAATAAATAAATAAATAAATAAATAAATAAATAAATAAATAAATAAATAAATAAATAAATAAATAAATAAATAAATAAATAAATAAATAAATAAATAAATAAATAAATAAATAAATAAATAAATAAATAAATAAATAAATAAATAAATAAATAAATAAATAAATAAATAAATAAATAAATAAATAAATAAATAAATAAATAAATAAATAAATAAATAAATAAATAAATAAATAAATAAATAAATAAATAAATAAATTTAGCTCGATACCTTAATTCTGACAATTTATGGAAGATCTTCTTTGATTATTGGATCAGCAAAGCTAGTGCTAACAACGACCTAGGATGGTACATTTTTGCCAATGCTAAAACTCAGACTCAAACTACTTCCTTCTATACAGAAGTCCTTTCTGCCTTTAAGAAGGCTGGAGGCAGTCTTGAATGCAATTTTTCTTCTGTTCTAGAGACAAAGGAGATTCCTATCTTTAACAACACTGTTGCTACTAGTGATGATACTGTACTGGACAGTCCAGCCCTGAAATCAGTTGGTATGACCAAGATTAAAGATGTTACCCGACAAGGAAAACTGATTTCCTTCAAAACAGTGGCTAGAAAATGTTCCATCAAAAGAATTAATGCTGGTAGAATTGTAGGCAGATTAAAAGATCATATTGACGTTAGCCTTATTCAGGAAACCAGACAAGGTCCTATGAATCACATCTGTAATTGGCTATTTTTTTCTGATCAAAGTGCCGAAGGTCAAGTCCAAATCAAAAAGGCGAGCACAAAAACTATTTACCGGAGGATGATTTCGAATAAATTCATCACCCCTAAAATTCAGAATTTGTGGCAACAAGTTTTCCATTATGCGAGTGACTTAGACTGGCTTTTGATCTGGAAAAACGGTTTTAGTAACAACTTGCTTGATCCAGAAGACAGACATTTTTGGTTTAAATTAAAACATATGATTCTGCCTACGAGAGATGTTTTACATAAGATTGGAATGGCTATTGAATTGAAATGTCCTATGTGTGAAACCGAACAAGAATCACATCAACATCTGTTCATTTACTGCATTCAAACATTAAATGCTTGGGTTTTTGTTGAACACCTGATTAGAAATTACACTAGCAACAATCATTTTCATTTGAGTGACCCAAATAGAATTCTTGGTTACGACCTTAAACCGGTCCAAGGCGTTTTAATTGTCAAGATGCTTCGTCTGATTTGGAACATCAGGTGCAAAAAGGTTTTTCAAAGCTACAAACATCCATCTGATATTGATATTATTTTCCAGTTCAAACGTACTATTAAACATTTTCTCATCCTGGAAAAGGAAAGAATGAGCAGTGATAAGTTTGCATCTGTCTATGCTAGAAACAACACTCTGTGCACTATTAACGAGGAAAATCAAATTGTTTTCAATTACTGATTACCTTCATCCTCTGTTCATGCTCCATTTGTATGTGTTTATTTTATTTTAGCTTATTTCACCACTTCTTCTCAATGTTTGTAAATATTTGTAAATAGCCATTGTACTTAACTCATGCTATTGTAAATAACGTACATATATGCCACCTAATTGTATATACTGATTGATTGTTCCATTATCTGTGGCTTTCTTTTGTGGTGAATGTGATGGAGTTTGAATAAATGGAGTCGTATAACTCCACATCAACAGAAAAAAAAAAAAAAAAAAAAAAAAAAAAAAAAATAAATAAATAAATAAATAAATAAATAAATAAATAAATAAATAAATAAATAAATAAATAAATAAATAAATAAATAAATAAATAAATAAATAAATAAATAAATAAATAAATAACTAACTAACTAACTAACTAACTAACTAACTAACTAACTAACTAACTAACTAACTAACTAAATAAATAACTAAATAAATAACTAAATAAATAAATAAATTAAAAATAAATAAATAAATAAATAAATAAATAAATAAATAAATAAATAAATAAATAAATAAATAAATAAATAAATAAATAAATAAATAAATAAATAAATAAATAAATAAATAAATAAATAAATAAATAAATAAACAAATAAATAGATAAATGAAAAATAAATAAATAAACAATACTTTAAGACAACTGGCTCCAACTGTAGACCACTGATTGTCTGATTTAAAGAACGAGCAAATTTCATGCTATATTCTGCTCATTCTCTGAAGGTGGTCTACTTGGCACGGAATCCCAAAGACACCTTTGTCTCCTTCTACAAGTTTATGAGTGGATATTTGCTGCCATCATTTCGCAACTGGGATGCTTTCTTCTTTTCGCTTTTCACTGGGACCAGTAAGTTCTATACGTTGTTTAGAATCTAAATATCACTTTTATAGTCAGCAGGTCATCAAACAGCAACCGTTTATCGTGGTACTGAAGAACCATTTCATTCAAGTTATTAGGTTTATAAGGAAAAAATGACACATATAAAAAAGGCACTTATACGGGAGTCACTTATCTGCCGGGAAATGTGCTGGTATGCTCATGGTCATTTGTGTGGGCCCATATTTCAGATTGCTACTGTAGCAAAACAATGCGCTATTAAAGCGCAAAACAACTGTGCTCACCAGGAAAAAAAGGTTTACCAGCCATAATGCCAAGTCAAAATATTCCGTTTGTCGCTGATATCTTGCTTACTTTTGCTTAGCAGGAATTTGCTAAGCACAATTGTGGACCTTATAAGCAGCTCTACTAAATTTGAGTCAAAACTGACTTTACACAGCGGCGTATAGACAGTTTTTTTGTCAAGGGGGGGGGGGGGGGGGCAGAGGGGCATTGCTTTTCAGTGGGGGCTCAGTGACTGTGTTTTTTCCTAATGAATTACATGTATCTGGTTTTTTTTCACGGGGGCACCTGTGGGGGGGGGGGGGGGGGAGGGCACTGAGAATTTACGGGGCTCGTTTTTATGTGTGTGTGAGTTTGTTTAGGCATTCAAACCGGGGACCTATAACAAAAGAGGACAATAAAGTCTCCGGTTGGAAAAGGTCCCCAGTTGGAAATCGTGTTCAAAACCAATGGGAGTTGTTGCTAAAAAGTTAAAGTACAAACAAAAGAGGGACAATAGGAGGTCCCCGACTGGAGGTAAATACACACTTGTGTGTGTGTGTGTGTGTGACGGTGTGGGGTGTGGAACTCCCTCAGCCACATATAGGGCATGGTATAAACGTTTGTTTTTCATTTTTCAAAAATCCTTTCAAGGGGCCCCGTAAAATGTACGAACTTTATCAAGAATCATTGGCTGGGCCTCAATGATGTGTGGGCTTGATTTTGTTTCAGCGTTAGGAGGATCTTGGTTTGATCACGTGCTCGGCTACTGGGAACGTCGAAATGAGGAGAATGTCTTATTCTTGAAATATGAAAGTCTGCAAAAGGTAAATTTTGTGTTTCTGGAAAAGAAGATTAAAATTCGGAGTGTCTTGTATATATAGTGTCAAACAACTTGTGATTTTTTTTTAATCGAGAAGATACATATAGGTTCATAATGAAAAGGAGTGGAGAGTAATTCATACTGTTTGTATTCCCTTCGTAAACAATACTTGTAAACCCCACTATACGATATTTTTCAATGGCACTGTCCCGCCCTTTCTGCAAGATTCTCTTTGTCACGGGACCCAAGACACGATACTTTAAACGTTCCTACTTATCGTTGTAGGATCTGAGGGGCTGCATCTGCAAAATAGCAAAGCATCTAGGGAAGGATCTGTCTGATGACGTCATCGATTACATCACCGAGAGAACTACCTTTGGCGGGATGAAGAAAACGTATCAAGAAATAGACAAAGGAGATAAAGCCAACATGCTGACAGGCCATCTAGGAAAGGCGCCATTTCTTTCGAAGGGTGAGATGTTACGGACTTTCTACAAAGACCATTCTATTAAAGCATGGTAGAAATAATGTAAGACTCGGACTTTACTGAGGTAGAAGTAGTAAATATTGGTGGTTTAATTCGGATCGTTTAAATTGTTAGGCTTTATGAAATAGTCGGATTTGATTACCGGTATTAAGGGCAAGTAGTCTTGAAACCTATTTCATAAAATGATCAGAACGAGGTCTTTCAAGTTAGATTTGTTAGATGACTCTAATTAAATTTTTTTGTTGTGTTTGTGTTTTTGTTTCTATTACGATCTTGGGCCCCAAATGATCAGCTTCTGCTGGATGGGTCACCCTCAATAAAGATGGTTTTAAATAAATAAAAAGTCACTGCTTTATTTCATTCCCTGTACGATTTTGTTTTTCCCTTTTGTTTTGCCAGGCAAAGTTGGAGGCTGGAGAAACTACTTTACCCACGAACAAAGCGCCATCTTCGACATCATTTACAAGGAGAAGCTACAGGGAACTGGTCTTGACTTTGTTTTTGAACTTTAGTGTAGCAGAACACTACATTACGAACAAGTCTTGCGTAGCATAAGTCTGACGTCACACACGCGTCAAAAATCTGACGTCACACAAAATGTACAATGACGTGAATCGTTCACGTTTAGTTCATGTATCGATCGTCAAAGGCAGCTCTTGTACGCTTGAATTTGAATGTAAAGAAATATTTCGTCAACCATCAAGACGATTCAGGGATCCAATATTGTCATACAATTGTTACGAAATGCGGTCCAAAACTATTATGATATGTGTATCGTTTTGTGTATCGTTCATGTACAATCATGTACATGTACATGTAAATTGTAAAATGTAGTTCTTGGACGTGACATACTCAAGAAATATTATCAATTCATAATTATAGATGTAAAAGAAAAATATACTCGTCATACAACTATTACGAGATTTGGTCCATAAGTAAGGAGCCCCTGAAGAGGCATGTAAAAAAACAGTTACAGGTGAACCGCCCGGGTAAAGCATTTTGTTCCCTCGAAATATTAATTCATTCCCTCGAAGTCGTTTCGCCCCCTCAAAACCATTTAGTTCGTTTGAAACAATATTTCAGGGAACGAAATAGTGTTTTTAGCAAAATATTATTTCGTCCCCTCGTAATATTATTTCGATCCCTCAAAATCATTTTGTTCCTTCGAAAGAATAATCCGAGGGAACGAAATATTTTATTGTCATATTAGAATATTATGCAACTTCCTCGAAACATTATTTTGTTCCCTCAAAACAATATTTTGAGGAAACAAAATAATATTTCGAGGGTACGAAATAACATTTTGAGGGAACTAAATAAAATTTCGAGGACAATATATTTTTTGGATCCCTCAAAATCATTTAGTTTGCTCGAAACAATATTTCTGTTCCCTCGAAATATTATTTCGATCCCTCAAAACCATTTTAATCCTTCAAGACAATATTTAAGGGACTGGAATAGTATTTCGAGCAAAATATTTGTTGATCCCTCAAAATCATTCGAAACAATATTTCAGGGACGAAATGAACTATTGTATCGTTCCTTCCATTAAAATATTATCCAATTTCTTGAAATATTATTTTGTTCCCTTTAAACAATATCCTGAGGGAACAAAATGGTATTTCGAGGGAACGAAATAACATTTTGACTTATAACTATTCCTCCCTCATAGCGTTAGCAATTTGAAATTAAGTTCAATTTTTTTTACCGTCAATTTGGCCTAAAATCGGATAATATATCTTTAACCATGTCTCTTGAACCATGTCTCTTGAACCATGGCAATTTTTCACGGCAATTCTGATGTTGTCACCTCGCCAATAACACAGCTGTAAATAAAATTTTATCATGCATATCGGGAGGCTTCCGCCGTGGATATTAGGATGCCGGTGGTATATGTGCATGAACACACTTACGAAAAGAATGGAAAGCTGTATAAATTTATTATCCGTTTTAGATTCGAACCGCATAGTTATTCGGAATTATACACGGAAGACGGGTTAAATTTTGCTAAATATTTGTGTACAATTGGGTTTAGCTTGATTTATACTAATTATTTGTACAAACCTTACCTATGTAAAACAATACCTAATTTTCAACAGATACCTAACTTTTTACAATGTAACACTGTTAACAGGGAGTCTAGAGTATCGCTTACATGTAACCAACTCTCGGTAACAAATTAAACACAAGCGTGGTTTTATTTTTTACCCTAATTTTCCCTAGGCCCAAGCCATTCTCAAAATCAAAAATACATCGAAGACATCTGCCAACCCCAAGGCTCCTGCTACTGCGTGGCACACAGCAGCATGCAGGAGACTTGTGGAGTTTTGTGAAGTGTGTGTGCCTGATAAAACCTCAACCGCACCACCACCACACAGCACCGTACTACTTCAAAGCCACCATCAAACTTTCCACTTCTTCTTGTGCGCATGCGTTTTTCTTTGTTTTCCGACCTTTGATGAATATGCATACTTATTCAGCCGAGGTTGCAGTAGTTATATCACGTGACATGTAACAAAAGTCCCAAACGGCGGGGGGGGGGGGGGGAGACACCATATTGCGCAGTCACTTGTCCTGAAAATCTTGGCTCGACCCATTTTGTAAAAAGTTATACATTTTTCTTTTAAATAGATAATTAGCTCCAGTTATGAAACAAACAAAAACCATATTTATGTTTAAGTTAAAGCTACAGTTATCTACTGGTGAACAAGAGACATGCTCCCTACAAAATAGAGAGAATTACCAACATAAATCAAATGTGCTCTTTCCCTTCTCAAAGCCAACAGAAAAAACTAGTCTAAAGGTCGCGGACACAAACTTTTAACTTCTTATTGTTAATATGCAAATCATAAAGTTTGATCACATAATTGAACACTGAGGGCGCACTTGTGTTCCTTACAGTTAATACTACAAGAAAGAAAACTAGACTAAGTTTTCGGGGTATTCGGGTTGACCATAATTAAAATAGTTCTATGATATATTCACAGTTTTTTCTTTGAATACCTGGGCCTTTCAGGGCTTCGCATTTTTGTGACTTGTTATTTTGTCTTTTCGTATGATCTTCAAAGCATTCAGATGGTTGTTTTTGCATTTGTACACGCAGTGTTTTGCGTTAATGGTTTACTTCGCGAGGTCTCTGGAGCTGTGTGGGTGGGGAAGTGGTGCGCATTTCAGGCAGTGCTCCATGGTGTGGTCTGCTTCTCTACACTCACAGATGATATTTTGCAATAATACACTTTGATTCAGCATAATTTGAAAACCAATGACGTTATCATGACATCGTTGCTAATTTTTCAGATTTAAGATTTAAGTATTTGTTCGGCTTTAAACTATTTGAAGTTGCAAACAGATTTCAGCAAAATAGTACATTTCTTAACTTGTCACGAGAGGGGCGCTGTTGAGTATAATGACGTCATTACCCTTATATTGAAGGCACAGGGGTCAAAGTTTCACTCATACACAGAAATTACGTCCCGATTCCAGTTCATATTGTCAGACCTCAAAACGAGGTCTGAGAATACATTTTTCACTTCAACTTTTGGCTCAGGACCGAAAGACAAGGTCAAACTGGGTCAAGTCAGTGCAACAAGTATGTTAAGCCCTTTTATGTGACGTATAGATTGTGAAAATAGCTTAATTGGTTTAGAAGATATGATTTTTTTTGAAACAAATTGATGATGTGTACCTTGAACGAAGACGTAATGCATCGAGTCAAGGTAGATGTTGAATGCATCCAGACGCGTAATGTTCACGTACAGGAGACTTACGTGTAGTTATATTATAGTTCTTTATGCGTTATCATTGTGGAGCAATACGCACGTGCGCTTCAACGGTTTGACCGAAACTAAATGTCAAACTGGTCTCCTTGCAAACGTTTGAACAGATTCAAAGATCTACGATGTTGTAAAAAATGGGATTGAATGATATGTGGTTGTTGGATATGATTTTTTTGAAATGTTCAACTTAAAAAGGTTAAACTGGGGTCATTTTTATATTTAAAATCATGCAGGTAGTTCAGCGACCTAAATGATGATGTAAAGGTTGTT
The DNA here is from genome assembly GCA_911728455.2 of Marthasterias glacialis. NCBI lineage: Eukaryota > Metazoa > Echinodermata > Asteroidea > Forcipulatida > Asteriidae > Marthasterias > Marthasterias glacialis. The sequence continues at coordinate 15,074,899 of OU452223.1, forward strand.
ATTGTTTGACAAAAGATTATTTAGTTATGATTATTTTTTTTCAATACTAAACTTTGAATTAATGTAGTTATGATCTTCCAAGTCTGGTGCAAGAATTTTGATTGTAGCTTGTTATGTTCCCAAGAGATGAAATAAATGGTAGAAATGTAAAAAATTGTAAACATCGTGTGATGACGTCAGCGTGACTTCACTTCAGATTTGTGCAGTAAACACCATTGTCTAAACATAAGTTTCAAATCAATCAAACACGCAGTTCGGTAGATATACACGAGGTCAAAATATGCATATTTAATGTAATACCCATGATGACGTCATCAATCTACAATTTCAAACGTATGTAGTCTGCATAAAGGTCATTATGTATACCACTTTTGAAGAAACGATAACCATAAATCTTCGCCACAGACATCAAGTAAAAAAATGTTTGAACTGTTTTAAACCTGTCGCTAGAGTACAACAGTAGGTTTGCAGCTGTTAGCCGAACACCTAATAACAATATTTGACAAAAACTAAATAAAAGTCAACGTTGGTGGCGTATGTGTTGTTTGATGGATGATGCACCACACTAAATAGGTTCCCATAGCAACGATTGCTAAATGCTAAAATATTCAAAAATACTCAAAAAGTATTCAAAAGTCTCTCGAGTCTCTAGAAAACATATCAAATATATTTTGATTTTTTTTTCAATAACCCGATTGCGCGACCCTCATCACGTGACCTATTGTGGGTATTAAATGTAAACAATACTCAAGGTATTTATTTATTTGATTACACATCCAACAGCGCAAGTGTCAATATCAGGATGGTGATTAGGAAACGAGAAGAAATATTCAGTTTTAGAAGTGGGAGGAAAACCCCAAATGGGGAAAACCCACGCAATCAGGTAGGGCCTGAAAACCCAATCCACATGCAAGGCCCTGGTCCGGGATTCGAACCGGGGTCCACAGAGGTGAAAGGCAGGGAAAGAAACCACTGAGCCAACCTTGATCCCCTACGTCCTCCTTAGGAAAGTGCAGTACGGTACATGATGATTGTTGCAATTGTTTATTAGTTTGAGGCTTAACTTTCCCAAAATCTGTGCAAAAATGTTCCAGAGTTTGTACCAGAGACCTTCGAGTGGCTGAATAAAGCTAGTAACGACGGTTCCAGCAAGTCTTGGAAATTGTACGACAGAACGTTTAGGCCAGACAACCGCGATCACACACTTTTCAACACAAGAATTTCAAAGTTTTGAAGCAAGGCTAAGTATAAATGCTAATTTTCCCAACTTTCTTTGCCCCCCCCTTTTTTTATAGTGATTTAGGCCTACATTACAAACAAAATAACAGGCGGTGACGTGACTACCGTCTGACGCCAGTAGTGCATAACTCAAAATAAATCTCAGATTCTTTAGTAGAATACTGGTACTTTATGGTAGTTTATGAAACACTAATGTGATTAATATCAATGTCATAACATACAGCTTTAATAAATGGCTTAGTAACTGTGTTATTATTACCAAAAGCCGACTCTTGGTGTGACTCTGTCGGTCACGGCATGTATTTGCTTGTAGTTTGCCATCAGCTCAGATGACGTAGTACCCACAATAGGTCACGTGATGACCTGCAAACACATTGGTCGCGAAATCGGTATATTTTTAGTAGGTTAGCCGTTGAGAATTTTTGGTAGGTTCATCCAAAATGAAAACACCCCTGAACAAGTAAATTGGCCAGACCCCAAACCCTATATGGGTGCAAGACTGTAATTTTGATTTAAATTATCACTTGGGACATCCAAAATATCTCACTAATCATATAACTGGAGAAATCTTTGACAAATATTGCTCCACTGAGAAATGACAGGTATAAAGCTAAAGGCTATGTTAAGATATTTTGAAAAGTATGCATAATATGTATGTCTCATGCACATGTATATTGATTGTTTTCCCGTCCTATCTACAGTTAGAATCAAAATGTTTGAAAGATTTTTCTAAAAACGTCAATTTCCCCCTGCATGTTTGCCCCTGGGGTTGACACCATCTGTTTGGGGGAGGGGATTGTTTGAAGCTTGTATGATTGGGCGGAAGTTAAGACTTTAAGGTTCATTGGGGGTCTACCCACTGAATCTACTTGGAGGAACAGCCTAGACCCCAGCTACTCCCACCTTCCCCTCATATTCTGCCCCACCACCCTACTGGCCTATCAAACGGAGGAATCAAACAAACTCCACATGAAAAAATACTTTATGTACATGTTGTACATGCTTACTGTCTCGAGCAACGTGTTGGGGCTTTCAGCGGAGACGGGTAAGAGTTTTCCGAGCCACCCTTAGAGACGTGTCATGGCTCTTTATTCACCCATTACGGTGACCTTCAGGCTAGGGTTAGGGCTGGAATTAGGGGTCCATGTTATGGCTACAACTTTATGGTTTTGCGAGGGGTTAGGGTTCAGTTAGATTTGGGGGTTAGGGTTAGATTTGGTGGGTTGGTTTGTGCTGAAATTAGGGTTTGGGATACTGTAAGGTTTATGGCTAGGGTATACATGTTAGGGATAGATAGGGTAAAATGTAGGGTTACGCACAGCCACTCAATCCATACTGATTTCAAGTTATTACCTCGGTTTGGAATGTACCCCTGTCAAGATTTCTTTTTGCCTGTTACTACTGAATACAGTCATTACACCTTGTTTGACTCTTTGAAAAATAAAAAAATCTTTATCAAATGGATCAACAAAATGAGAAATAGAAAAGGCACACTCTTGTACCTAAATTAAACCACACCAAAAACCTCATATAGTGCAATAACAGTACGGTGTCAACTGGGGTAAAGCTAAACAACAGTTTTTAGAACATTCAAAATTTACCCGAGTGTTTGTTCAAGTCACTGTGTATCCACCGTTAACCTTGTGAAACTGGGGAAAATGTATTTAATTCTTTATTTTTGACAAATTTCAGCAGAATTAATCCAGAAACCTATGTGGTGAATTATCAACACGGACACCGCCATTTTGTCCTGTCCACGGGAGCCGTCATCTTGTGCGTATTCAAAAATACTCAAATAATATTTAAAAGTCTTTCAGCCTCCAGAAAACAAATTACTCACTAATTACAACACAATGTAGGTGTTTATTGCATGAACAACTCTTAAAAAGGATAAGGAGCTATTCCAAACAGTAAAACTGTAAGACAATTGAAGGCAATTCGTCCCTTTAAGCAATAGTTAGAAGATCTGACTAAATTTACTTTTCTAAAGCCAATGTTTTGTTATCCCTTTAATATAAGGTACCAGGCAGGCACAACTGATACTCTGTTTTCAGCCCTAAACGGGTAACAATAAGCAGGTAAATATTCAATGTTGGAGTTTGAACTATGATCCCAAATGGTATTTTTATAACAAAGGAACCGCCGATGTTTGTTGTACCGGCATTATCGCACAGCAACTGAGCAAATAGACGAATAGACCTATTGTTCACTGGCAGGTAAGAGCAACTGCGTGGGTTCTGTGGAAATAATCCGTCTCCCAAGTTGGCCACACGGAACGGCGTGACATTACTAATGGAGCTCAGTAATACATGTATTTCAACCTTCGAGGACTCCGAGTAGTTCGAATAATCAAAACTGAAATCGGCTTGGTAAATTGGTTGCAATTAGTTTGCAAGCGAACTGGCTAGGTATAGTTGAAAAAATATGGCAAAAGTAACTGAAGCATAGACTAAAATATAATGCTTAGGAATAATATCAAGCATATAGGGCCTACATGGTAGCAGCCAAAGCATTGAGAGTGCGTGACCGGTAATGGACAGCACCCCCAGAACCATTGTATCCCCAGATACAACCGCTGTATGTGACAAAGAGTGACCTCCAAAGTGCTACGCTGCGTGAAATAACACAGGTAAGATATCATCATCAATCTACTACATTTATATTAAGCTATATTTTGTACCATAGTTGTCATCAACACTGGAACATTTCTGCACATAATTTTAAATGTGTTTTGTCCAACTTCCAAATTTTAGTTATTTCGTTGTACCATGGAGAAAACGGTATGGTATAACTTCAAATGAGTCGTCCACCCCACTATCACCTAGAAAGGGTGTTAACATTTGTATATTTCGAATTGAAAAGTCTGTAGTTATACCATGTAATTATTATTATAGTAAGCCTCAGTGAATTTTCTTGGCACTTGCCAGTTAACATTCCTGAGTGATTGCTGTAAGATGACTTCATCGCCTTCCTTGGTATCGTTGTTCAGAAGTCATTCTAGAGTTGTAATCTTTCCTCAATATAAAGAGTAATTTGGTTTTGATGTTGTTGGGCTACGAGAAAGCTTGATTGAAGAAATTGAAAGCTAGACAGAACTCGGTTTGTTCCAATTTATATCGAAAAAATACGTCTCATTTTAAAGAGGCGTTGACTTTTAGTCTTGGAATTTACAGGCTTACAGTTTCACTCTTTGTCGATAACGTCCAAACAAACATATTACATGTTAATTTATGCTAATTATCATGTTAATATAACTTGCTGTGTGATTTACCGATTAAACTGATAAGCCTAATTAATCACGAACCAACCCAAACATAATATACACAAGGGTAGATTTTACCATGGTTATACCTTTATTGTATTTATCTAAATCATTTTGTTTAGCTATTTGCAAACTAGTTCCACACTTTGTTTTCATGACAACATGTGTTTTTCTTTTTCTTTGTTTAAGATACTTCATCATCAGTTTCTGACACAGTATTTGGGAGTTACCGGCGTGGCAAAGTCTAGTTCAGGCTGCTTAACATACATCCCTTTTTAACAGCAATCCTGCGTTTGCCTTCATCAGTATCACCACGAAGGAAGAAAATAGTCATTAAATTATTTCGGTTGTTCAACAAATATGAAACCCGAAGAACGACAAAAGTCTCCAAATAATTTGTATCCTTGCCCTGTGGTTATTGCTATACACTTCGACTGAGAATCCTGTTCTAAAAGACACCTGGCACCTGCACGGTCACTAAACATTGGCAGGAGATCATCCTCTCAAAAGATTCAAGCTGTTGACGGAGTTTTAGGTTGCCACTTCTCAATCAATTTGGACAAAGCAGACAAAGGCAACCTAACAAGCTCAATCAAACACGTCACGGTTTATCGACTTTTATTTAGATCTATTACAAAGGGAGAGTTTTATGACCGGGAACAAGAAAACAGTACCTTGGAGTCATCTATTCATTCGGCTTTAGACCTCAGATAGGATAATTAACTTCTGCAAAACTTTCTACACGAAGAGCTTGTATAAACACATTAAATTGACCACACCATTTAAGGCCACACCATGGCCGCAAAAGCAGTGAAAGATACCGTCATCGAGAATGTACGAGGAAAGATTCAGTCACTTGTTCGCCAGAGTTCGAAAATGTCGGACGGCGGTGTTGAATTTGAACGGGACCCAGATGATTTGACACTGTGCTTTCTCTGCCAGAAAGACTTAATCGTGCCGAAGATTCTGCCCTGCCTGCATTCATTCTGCAAAAGTTGTCTGGTACAATTTGCCGAGCTAAACAGTAAGAGCGGAAATATTTCGTGCCCGCAATGCAAAGATCAAACCTCTGCGTCTATCAAAACTGTTGATATTGGGGCGCTCCCAGACAATTCGTTGGTCTCGTTCCTGCAAAATGCTTCCACCAAGAATGAAACAGAAACACCCAGTTGGATGCAATGCACTTCATGTAATCACGATAAGCCAGCTTTATCTTGGTGCGCCAATTGCCAAGATTTTCTGTGCGAATCCTGCTATTCATCTCATGACAGTTTAAAAGTTTTGCGAAGTCACAAAGTGGTTGGCATTGACGAGTGGAGAAAGCTCAACAGGAAAACTTTGATCGAGGAAAAGTTATGCCATCAACACAACGGCGAACCAGTTACGCTATACTGTGGAACATGTAAGACACCAATGTGTAAGGATTGTGCCGATCTGGATCATTCAACAGGGACACACAGAAAGTGCTCTTTGCTGGAAGGGGCAGTGATATGCCGGCGGTCAGTTGAAAAACTCATGACCATTTCGAGACAAACAGAGGCAAAATTTAAAGGCGCCTGGGAGATTTTAGACAAAATGAAATCAGATCTGAGAGAAAGTACGCATAGTCTCAGAGGTCAAGTTGAGCAAGCTTTCAAGGATGAGATAGATGCCTTAAATGATCGGAAAAATGAATTTCTGACTAAAATTGACGTGATTGAAACACAGCGGCAAGACACTCTCAGAACCCATGTAGACATGGTAGAGAACACACTTGAACAGTTCTGGACGGCGTTTGACTTGACAGAGAACTTAATGGACAACGGGAACGATTTTCATGTCCTGATCATGGAGCCAATCGTGTGTGAGAGACTTAAATCACTGTATAAAAAACAGCCCGGACTTCCTAACCAAGATCTTACGATCGTCGATCTTACAGAAGGAACCGAAGAAGGAAGAGAGGAGGAAGGGGTAGACGAAGAAGAATTAAACCGTATCAAAGAGTCCAAGGAGAATAAAAAGGAAGAAGTACCTGTCTGGGAGCTTGAAACAACTCTAGGAGACAGAGGATCTGGAGAAGGCCAGTTTGACTGGTGCAGAGGAGTTGCAGCATCTTTGGACGGCGACACTGTTGTTGCCGATTGGGGAAACGATCGCGTACAGGTTTTTAACAACGGTAATACTTTTACGTGTGTCCTGAACTCGGACAAGCAAGAAGACGGGAAAATATCGATGCCCCAAGATGTCGCCTGTCTTCTCGACGGCCGTTTCGTCGTTCTAGAAAAATCAAGCTTTGTTAAAGTTTACGATCCGCATGGAAAGTTTCTCTATCGTTTCTCTACACTTATGGCGAATGAAAAAACCCTTCCGTCTGATGTTGAACTTAGTTGTGTAACAGTTGACAGAAGGAGCCGTATCCTTGTCGGTGATTGCAAACGAAACCTGGTCACCATTCATTACATTGACGGTAAAATAATTAAGACAGTGCCTGCCGTTGGACCTGGTCATATAGCAACGACTTCCACTGACCTCCTGGTGGTGAGCTGTCCTCGGAAGCAGAAGGTGCGAGTGATGAACCACGAGGGGCGGTTTGTTTTCCAATTGGACACATTTGGACTTGGGGAGAAACTAAAACCGAGGGGTGTTGCCTGCGATAACGACAATAATATTTATGTAGTTCACAAGGAAAGAGGAGGTGAAAAATCCGTTCACATGTTTAGCAGTCAAGGCAAGTACGTAGCATGTGTGGCAAAGAATCTACGAGAACCGTATGACGTGGACATCGCCCCAGGAGGCAAGGTTATTGTATCCGACGACGATGCAGTCAAAGTTTTCAGTAGGAAATACAGAAAGTAGAACCAGACATTTACATGGGGGGCGGGGGCGGTGACGAAACGGGGCACAGACAATACTATTTTTATTTTATTTTATGGAACCATTCATTTGTGCATTATTTCGATCTCATGAGGGGGCAAGGGTCCTGAGCGGAGGTGCCCCCACCCCGCTGGTTACACCAATGGACCCTGGCAAAGCTTTGCAATGTTTATCACATCATTCTTTTACAGCAATCATGGAGGTAAAAATAGACACTTTGCTATTATTAGTACACAACTTATACACGAGCGACGTATGGGAAGGAGAAAATAATGCCTTTAACTTTTATAAGACAATGCTGCTGCCTATTATGGTGCCCGTTTTCTTCGGAACTCTCAGTCTCAATTGTAGATTAAGATGTAAATATATTTCTTTTACAAAACGGTGGGAGATCCCCCAAAGTTAATGATGCCACTGATCACACTGCGCATGCCTGTGTGATTATAGCCGATAGCTGTTTAAAAGCGTCCAAGCCTATATAATAGCAATACCCAGAACATACGACCACCTTACTTTTCTTCTAAGGATTGATCCAGACCGTACTTTTGCGACAGTTAGTAACAGTTTATCATTGATTCAATTATACTTTCAAATTGCCCATCAATGATAAATCAATAATGCGTAGCTCACCCAAAACAAACATTTCATATACTCTTCATAAACAAAATTGATTTCAAATGTTTTATTATTGACGGTGGATCTGTGCCAATCCATTGATACATTTTCTGAAATACAAAATGAGGGTCATATTGTATGTTTGTAAACAAACGAAAGGTACACTCTAAAAACCAAAGTGTTAAATCAACACTCAAAAAATTCCGACAGTGACAACACTTTGAAAGAGTTAAATGTAACTCAACTGAAGAGTTGAATTTACACTATTAAATCTCAGAGTTAAAGAGTTAAATCTCAGCTTCTGAAATGCTAGTTTGACACTTGTTTGACACTTTTAAAAGTGTTGTCACTGACCAAACACTTTGTTGATTTAACACTTCAGTTTTTTTTTAAGAGTGTACAGTATACATGTACAATGGCGATTAATGCATGCAGCTCAAAGTGACCAAGCAGAGGGGCCGTGGGTTCGAATCCCACCCGAGTAGTATGAGCTTGTTTTCTTCCGCAGGACCCGGGAAGTACCGATTACACAGTGCATATCGCAATGGGTAAATAAAAAAAGTCAAAAACACATTCTTTATATCAATACCAATCTATTTAAAGTTGGACATAAAATATCCTATGTGAGGTAAACAGAACAATATTGTTGATGTTTGAAACATTTCCGAATAACTTTTTGGAAATAATGTCATGAAATAAGTCCGATAATAAAGTTACGTGTTTTCTATTTTACACATATTGTTTTAGAAAATGTTATTCATTGTCACTGTGCTGCAAAATAATGTGATTAGGACTATGTTCTGATATATATTTTTTTTTAATGTTCAAATCACTTACAAAATGTCTGCATATCACTTGCATACGTTTCATAAAATGTGCTTATCCACTTTCATTTTCCAATGAAGCAGTAACTGTTGAAATTAAAGCTTGTATAGTTTTGTTTTGTAGAGGGCTGCGTTTACAGACTCTGGTGTTGAGTCCCTCTGGAGAATCTCTTGTGATGGGTGCGTACCCATTGATCAACACAAACCCCAATCAGTAAAATTAGTTTCAATTGTCAACTGTTTATTCATGTCACATTTTCCAGATATCCAAAGTAATGAAAAACCTCTAAAAAAGTTACTTATAAAATATAAAACACATGTACATTATCACCATTTAATGTTTCCATTCGTCCTTGAATATCATGATTTGTACATGTACATTAATTAATTAATCTCACTCACCCAACACTTTCCACGATGACTGCATAGAACTGCAACTACAGAGCGAGGGTACTCGGCTCGGTGGTTGCCTTCCACATTCTATGACATCATCTAACATAAAGTAGTTATACATGTAGTATACAATTAACATCACCCTGTCGTAGCAGCACATCTGTCTATAGCTATCTGTGTAAAACTACATTTACACGACAACTCGACCTGCCCGACACCTGTTAATAAGTAATACTAGATTATTAGATATCTCGGCCTACATGTAGTATCGATAGATAGATATATCTAATCATCGATTCGAAGGATGGCTACATGGATATTAATCATTTTAACCCCCATCCTTATCGAATTAGAAAACATCCAATCAATACAATTTAACTACAACCTTTATTACTGCTAAGAAACATTATAAAGTCACTTACTCTCTTCGAACCATATCAAACTTAAAAGTTTGCGGCTAAAGTCATGTTGACCAGTAGTAGCTCGGCGCAGCGGCGGTAGAGCGAGCTTGCTCTGACGCCGCAAGAGGGCGCCCTTTCCCAAAAGCAATAAAACCTTGAACTCTACTCTTAGAAACAGCTTTTTCAAGTAGTTTATTTTGGGCTATTCTGTTTGGATTGGAAGTAAAGGTCAAAGTAGGGTCACGCCTGTAAATAAAATGACAAATTGTTTGTAAGCTACAAAACTACACAAAGATCGCGACGCTACGACATGGGGTTCACGCGATATGACTTTTTGATAATAATCTTTGAATCAACGTAACTTGATACCCTATGACGTCACGATAACGAGCATAACTTCTCCGTAATATGCTTCACCTAGAAGGTGGTAAAACTTTTATCCCCATGCAATGCATTCGATCGAAAAACCCAAAGATTCTGCCCTTCGATGTAGATTAACACATACCGGGTGTACTTCGAAATAAATTGATCAATTACACAAACTGAATTGATGAAAACACTGTATTAGATAATTTTGCCAATTTCATTTTTATTCTTATTGGAAGAACAGGGTTTTATAAAGACAGTATACAAAAATAAATCCAGGACATATTTTATACTAAAACGAAAGGTACATGATTTATGACGATATAAATTTAAATGCACTTTTAAAACCCCAGCTAAACATGAGTAAATGCTCTCCGGCAACATTCTTTGCACAAATCAAAATACATGTGTATGTAATAAAACATACCTGTGAAAATTTCGGCTCATTTTGTTGTTTCATTTGCGAGAAAACAGTAACAACGCATCCTGTATTTTTGAACACATTCTTAGGCAGAGTTTTTTGGTCTCACATGAGACGAAAATTAATTTTTGATCTTATCTATTATTCAAAAACGACAACACTTCGGGCAGAAATATTACAAGGAATCTTTCCTACCATCACTATCTTCACACCATGTAAGGTATATGCAAATATGTGAACATTTAAGTTTTTCTTTCTTACCAATGTTGAGCTGGGGCTTTAAGTGCTACAATTACACAAAATATACCATTATCTTTCCAAGGTAAACTTTAATTGAAGCAGTTTAGGAGTACTGTAAAGCAATCAACACTCTCAAATAAAGCTGGTTACTCTCTTCATGTACAAAATAACAAATTTATTTCAAACATGTTTTAATATTCATTAATTCTTACTCTCTATAACTGAAATACATGTTATCCACAAAATCTCATGAATTTAGTTACAGCAACAAGTTTTTGATTTACAGCTGGGTTGAGCAGCGTTCGTTGTTTGAGAAGGGATGAGTAATAAGAATCAGCACCAGGTGCGGCTTTTAAGCATAAAAAGTATCTAAGCACAAAACAAATTATGCTTACCCTGAATAAGGTTTACCAGCCAACATGACATGTCACATGTACCATCCGTGGTCGGTATCCTGCTTGTTTTTGCTATTAGGTGGTTCTGAAAAGAACTGGTGGTTAAACAACACAGTGTTTCGATCGGTAAGCTTCGATCGTCTTCAAGAGTCAGGGTTCTCCCCATGCACAAGTTGGCGTATCGGATACGCTCAACTTACCGCAATTACGGGCCGATACGTAGGAATTATAGCCGGCAAGCAAAAAAAATAATAACAATTATTTATTTTTACTTATTGTTATTTTTATTTTAAAGATTCAAGATCAAATTCACAAAAAAAAAAACATAACATAAAATCATTTTGAATGCTCCAGACAGCACAGTACTGAGTAGAGCTTTTCCAACCAAACCTAAACATCACACTTACAAAATTTGGGTCCAGACCGCCCTCCAGTTTTGAAAAAACCTGGAGAGAACCCTGAGGAGATTGTTTCTAAAATTAAACTGTCATTGGTTATGTTCGTCTTTCCCTTTATAGGAACAGCCTTATCTGCTGTCGCATCAGGACATGATAAGGTGACCATGACTTATCAGGCCTCGATCTTAAGAAAAATGGGGACAGGCCTTTGCTGGCCAAATCAGAGAAACTGTACAAGGGCATGCTGGCCAAGTTGGTAGTGACAGTGCAATTTTTCTGAAGCGCATACTGGCCAACTCGACAGGTCATGAGGCCAATGGCCTCGGTTAAGATCAAGGCCTTGACTTTACAAAGAAACATGGTCCAAAAAACCCACGAAGTTATTGATAACGAAACCAAAAAAGAAAAAGAAAAAAACAGAAAACATCTCTTCAACTTCATTACAACCCTATTACTACCGGTATACTCTACTGCCCAACTGGCCCGTGCCACGAAATTCCATAGGAGAATGTGGATGAACAAGTCCACAGTACACAAGCAATGGGGTTTCCTGATAACACCAGCCATAAAAACATAAGAAACCTATGCCGCATACCCAATGCTAGCCTGAAAGGTAGGAAACTCTATGGAAGTCTGTGGTACCAGTGTATAGAAGGGTTTTTAATGTACTAAAATTTTCTCTAAAAAAAAATGGAGCATGTTGTGCCTACTTCGATTTAACGATTTGATTTAAGAGCTGGGTGTTGAGGGAACAACTTTCTTGCACACGGCAGTGGTTTGTTAAGAGATTTCTCTGAAGACAATTTGTCAAGATGTTTTTTTTTCCCACCATTTTTTTTTAAACCATGTATCATACACTTTTAACCCCTTGAAACTGGACCCTGCAGTTTACACTACGAGACTACTCATGGATCGGTTGCCAGACAGGACATACTTCACCCACTGAGATTGCCGTGATTGGCTAGACTAAGCAAGCTTCTCCTTCAGCATATTCTCCAGCTTGACTGCATCGGCGGCAAAATTGCGAATTCCGTCCGAGAGTTTTTCCACGGCCATCCTGTCCTCGTTGTGGAGGTAACGGAACTGCTGCTCCTTCAGAGATATCTTCTCCAAGTCAAGTTGTTGCGCTGATAAGGAATAAGAAAACTCATAGTTGAAAAGTGATATAAAAATTATCTAAAGAATACAATTTGTTTTAATGAGAGCCAGCAATTATAAAGATAACTTATCAACTCTTTTCTTAAACAGGCCTGGAATAACATGGTGGCATCGGAGGCCATGGCCTTTGTTGCCCTGGTCTTGCCCTTGATGCCCCTTCAAAAGTTTCCCATAGACTTCAGGATTTTTCAATGTAAATGCCCTTTCCAAAATAAAAATGGCCTAGCCCTCTCCAAGATGAAATTCCAGGTCTGTAAAGACACTAACAATAGACCGATTGCACGACAATGTTTACATGTGGTCACGTGACCCCCTTTCGGGTATGACGTCATACAGCTGGTGAAAAAATACGTGTAAAGAGATAGACCGTGACACAGAGTGAGTTCGAAAACAGTCGATTATACTTTCGTTAAATGGTGAATTAGTTAATCAGCCCCTTTATTTAAAGTAGTATGGTGTGGCATTAATTTAAATCACATCTCTGTTTCATAATTTAACAGAATTCTTCTGAAAAGAGGTTTTTAAGCCATGCACTACCGGCGTCAGACGACTGTTATGTAGCCACCAATCTGTTATTTTGTTTGTAATGTTGGCCTAAATCACTGTAAAAAAAGGATAAACAACGTTGGAAAAGTGAGCATTAACACCTAGCCTTGCAGAATTTCAAGTAGGCAAAGGAATCACACAGTTTTGGAAAGCAATTTCTTTGGTGGATTTCAGCTTCAAAACTTTGAAATGTTTGTGTTGAAAAGTGTGTGGTGATCGCGGTCGTCTGGCCTAACGTTCCGTCATGCGCTGTACACACCGTGCACATTTATACTGTACTTTTACAATTTTCAAGACTTGCTGGAACTGTCCTTACTGGCTTTATTCAGCCACTTGAAGGTCTTTGGTACAAACTCTGGAATATGTTTCACAGATTTCGAGCAAGAAAAGCCTCGATTGAATTAACTAAATGCATTAACCATCGTGTGCCGTACCACCCTTTCCCATGGAGGATTGCGTGTGTGTTTACATTTTTAACCCAACAGGGGTCACGCGCAATCGGTCTATTGTGACTCAGTCTTCACTTTACGAACCCATAATTTTTGTATATTTCTGCCTTCATAACTATCCTTACCATTTGCTTATTCCGGTTCTGCCTTTTCAAAGATTGCTATGCAGTAACATGTTTATTACCCTGTTTACTCCCTTTTTTTCATACTTCTGCTTTCATATTCTCACCATCTACCAATTCCATTATGGAATTTAATTTATACACTATTTCTTTTGCGTCCATACTTAGGGAGGTAACCCTTTACTCACTTCACATCTTTATCTGAGTAATTAATCCTGTCCTTTCATGTAAGCCGCATCACCCATGATGCAGCTTGCCCTAATGTTCGGTTCATCAATCTCCCTTTCTTACCACCTAACATTGGATGTCCCTTTGTCCATAATGCTGTAGTTTGATTGGTCATCAACAATCCCTTTGTCTGTAATGCATTCACTTTGATTGGCTATCATCTTCCCGCCTATTCTGGATTCCTTCCCACAATTGTACTCCCGCCATTTTTTCTATAAATGGATCCATTTTTATGTTTGTACGTTGTTTTTGCCTCTGACGACGGTCCGGTTTGGATCGAACGCCATCAACCCTAATAGTTTTATATACATATATATCTATATTTATAATACACCTCTCCCTGGTTCTTTATCCTCATTGGCTGAAACACGGTCGCGTGGGGTGAACTAATATAGCCTAGTGCATGAAATCTGCACCACACGCACCGCACGCGCTTCATTTGGGGGAAATAGTTCGCAAAGCAGGAAATAGTTTCAAAAACCCCAAAACTATTGACTGGTAAACAGCGCCCTCAAGAGAACGACGGCATCTGCGGATCGAGAAGAATCTCCAGCAAAAAAACGCGATTTACTCTTCTAACCGACATTTTGGACTGAGGTGTGTTATAAAACACATAAGGACTGGCATTATTCGGGCAATAGTGCACGTCTATGCACCCCTCGAGCCTGTGAGTGACCAGGAGAGGGGAAATAGGACCCTCTCCTGGTCACTCACAGGCCCGAGGGGTGCATAGACGTGCACTATTTCCCTCATTGCCAGTCCATATGTGTATAATATTCTTACCTTTTTCAACAGACAACTTGCGCGTTAATGGAGCATCGGTAACCTTCAGTTCTTCCAGCAGCTTGGGGCTGTTGAGAAACCAGTCATCAAACTCAATTAGTCACACCAAGATCAAAATTTTAAAAGGACGAAACACGACTTTGCACTGCGTTTCTCAGTTTTTAATGGCATAGCTGAGAAACCCCAAAACGAGGAAATCAGCTGATCAACTGAATAAGTTGATCGCCTACTTGTACAAGACTCACCATGTCACAACTGGTTAACCTACAACACAGCTCCCCCCAAAATGACGTAAGTGGTTGCCTGACCAGAAGTAATGATTTACGGGTTGCATTGGCAAAACTGAACAACAACTAAAAAAGTAAAATTATTTCCTCATATTTTCAATGCAAGAATTGTAATCCATTGAAGAATTTGAATCAATCCAAGTGTGGTACCTGATTGTTATGTAATCCACTCCAGCCAGCTCGGTGATTTCACCGATGTTGCGGAATGAGGCCCCCATCACGACGGTGTTGTACCCAAACTTCTTGTAGTAGTTGTAGATCTTTTGAACACTTTTTACTCCTGGTGACAATAACACAAATACAAGCAGGTAAACCATTAGCTTGAAATGAAATACTAACCCAAGGACATGGTTTGTGTTTCCACAGTGAAAAAGAGTTTTCAGTAAGTGCATTAAGACTCAGACCGGCCTTAGACTAAAGACTGGACTTGGAACCAAGAGTCCAGAACCAAGAACCAAGACCCAAGACTTGAGACTGGAGACTCAAAACTAAAAGCCTCAAGACTAAAAAATCCAAGACTCATAGACTCCAAACTCATGACCCAGTACCCAAGACTCAAGACTAAGATTCTGACTCAGACTCGATAGTGTGGATTCGTCTACAGCACTGCCCACTTTTAAAAATGGGCAACTGGGAGTTGTCAGTAGGACCAACTTTTTCCCGTTAACATCACCAGAATCTCCTTATAGGGTGCACACTTACTTACCTGGGTCCTCGGCTGGTTCGAATCCAGTCTTGCCGGTATGAGCCTTGTACCAATCCATGATACGACCCACGAACGGTGAAATGAGGGTGACATTAGCCTCGGCACAAGCAACAGCCTGCATAACAGGATATATGAATGCGAAAAGAAGTAACAATAAACGGCTGCAAAGGAGGCTAACAAAGTTATAGGCTAAAAACAACAAGAACATGAACTCTGACCCCTTGCACCAACATCACGGCTACTGTCTGCCGCACTCGCCATTTTGGGAGTCAAATTGCACGAACAAAAATATGGTAAGCCTGTAAACACCACATTGCCTAGAATGTGGAATGCACTGTATAACACACAGGGACATCAACTCCCAAAGACAACCAGGGAACAGGGTCAATAGCTGTCCCAACTGGGTCAGGATCAAGCACAACAGTGACGTAAAATGAGGGGGGTAGCAGGGGGGGGGGCCTGAGGCCCCCAGCTTACAACCTCCCCCCCCCCTCAAATGAGATAGAAAAAAAATCACATAAAAATTTTTCAATACATTAAATAGCCCCCTCCCCCAAATTGTCTTTACCCCCCCCCAAAAAAAAAAAATAATAATAAATAAATAAATAAATAAATAAATAAAAAATAAAATAAAGATAAATAACTACATAAACAAAAAACAAAAATGTCTGATTACGTCACTGAATCACAGTATTTTCAACCACTGTGTTAAATACATGGAAATAGACATACAGTTACTGCATACAAAAGTAACATTCATCAAAATAAATCAGCATCCAAAACAGAAAACATAAAAACAAATTTGTAAAGAAATTGTCAAAAAGGAAGGAGGATCTCATGAAATTTAATGAGAAATCACACCTTTTTTTTTTAAGCCACAGCATCTTTATTGGACAACCAGGACGATATTTAAAACATATACTACTGTACCTGTGCAAATGAGAACAGAAGAGTCAAGTTACAGGTTATGCCATATTCAGCCTCCAGCTTCCTGAAATTAGTCAAAGGATAGGAATCTCATGGAAAATGACTAGCAGAAAATGGTACGTTAGCTGTTAGATCTTTTTCCTGGAATGTTGCGGCCAAGTGATCTAGTGGACTGGTCTCAAGTCCTGGTGTTGAATAAGAGTGTGTGTTCGGGGTGGGGGTCCCGGACATGGCTTGTGTCTCTGAGCAAGACAATTAACCATATTGTCCTTCGGATGGTATGTAAAGCTGTTATGTCCAAAGAATACATTAGGAGAAGGGCTTTGCACTGGTGTCTCTGGCCTGGTTGGCTGCAGAGTGCACTGCATCATCTTGTAATGTGCTATATAAACGGGTCTCACATGTATTGTCATGAAAATAACGAGCGCTGTGAGACGCCTGTCGGGCATAGATAACGCGCTACAGGAACTGCATATATTATTATTATTATCATCTATTTATTCTATTGTTTTTCAATACAGACCATCAGTATCGGTTTCATCAAACCATTTCGTTTTCACGAAACAAATCATAAGCAAAATCCATTCAGGTGTTCACATTACCTGGTAACCTGCACTCAGAGTGTGCATGGTTCTCGCTATTTTTCTCCTACCAAGGTAAGAGAATTAAGGTGACTAGGTGCAATTTCATTTTCTTTTTTTTTAAAGATGACTTCCTTTCAGACTGAACCACGTTGTATTTCTCATGAGGATTGGCACCAGAGTTTGTCTTATAATTTAACTACTTAAGTTTGTTCCGTCACTCAAAGTGTACAACAGATGTCCTTTGCTTGTTGTAACAAAAAAGCCAGTTCTCCTGTTTATGTTTTCATATTAATTTACATTTCACAACTTGAAAAGCATCCTCCTGCAACTATTAACATCCCAGTTTACAATCGGCAACCCCAACTTTCTTTTTAATAAAAGCTTATTTCTCTACTATCCCCCCCTCCTCAGTCTCCTTGAAAATCCAGTATTGCTTTTGAACCTGCCTTTATTGGCGACGCTCGTCTGGTACCCTACCTTGCTGCCTGGATTCCCTCCCAGGTTGAGCTGAGTTTGATGAGGACGCGACTCTTGTCGATACCTTGCTCTTCGTACAGCTTAATCAACGTCTTGGCTTTTTCAATCTGCTTCTCCATATCGAATGACAGGCTGTCGGAAAGAAACAATTTTCTCTCTTCAAAACGTTCGGAGGAGGCAATGTGCACTGATAGACTATCACTATTTCACTTACCTCTGATGGTTGAATTTAGATCTAAATTACTCTAGTTTTTTTCTGTGGTTTCCCTTCAGTGTGTGTGTTGTCTGCTTAGAGGGTCTATCTCGTTGCGCATGACAATTTGAGCAAGCACTACGCCAGATTGCTGTGGTTTTGTTTTGGGCCGGATCGGAGGCGCTCGCTGGGTTGTGCATTAAGCAGTGTGACGAGATGGCCCCTTTAGGGAAGCCACCAAAAATAAATTAAGCGGCGGGCTGCAGCGCCGATCTTGCCCGCACAATCCCGCCGCGGCCCACTGAGGGGTCGGCGCGGTGCGGCCACAGACCCAAAACATGCATAACAATAGCAACAATAACAGCCTCACAGGTGAATGCATTTGTAAAGACCGCGGTGCATTTGCGGCCCACTGCACTTCGGCCGGACATAGCTAGCTATTTTGTGAACCACACTTGAACTGGCTGCAAAGCAAATGCTTCTTCAATTTGTAAAGATCGCGGCGCATTTGCAGCGCACTCCAAATCGGCCGTGGCATGTTTTAAACAGACTTGTGTTTTTTAAATATTAATCTTCCCCGCCTGCATCCTTTGTTTTATTATTTTTTATTTTCGATTTTCCTTAAAAAGAAAACATAATAAACGTATTTTCAAATCATTCTCGGCATCATTCTTTCAGTTTTTGATGAAACTTGCCAATCTTTTAGAATTTGCAATTTATCGAACTGCCGTTGGTGCCCTTTAGTAAAACTGTAACATGTATATTAAATGTCAAAATACTCGCTTCGAAAGACACAATCAGACGAGAAAAAAGATGTCTTTTCGCTGTTGCCAAACAATTTAAAAACAAATAAGCCACCCCAGTCTCTCTGCGCAAAACATTCGTTTTGTTTAATTTAATTTTTTTATTTATTTATTTATATATTTCCCTCCTCAGTTTTTATTGTCTCAAAAGTTTCAATGTAATATTGTTCAAATGTTTTAATATGGCCTCTGGCTGCAAGTACACTTTTATTGTAAATAAACCATTTCAAATCAAATCAAATCAAATGAACAGAAATATAGCTCCAAATTCACCATCATTAAAACAAAAAAAGTTTTGTAATGACATTTTAAGTTTCAGTAATTTTCTTGAATGAATTTACATTCCTGATTTCACTGAAAATAGAGTTTTGAGGCAGCTGCCTACACTATAAGATGGAACATCTCACACTTGAAAATTATGAAATTATCAAAATATAAAAACATATCTCGTGCTACTGAATTCTTCACCATTAAAGAAAAATGAGATTGCAACAACCTCATAACTGGTTCGGGATAGAAACAGCCATTTTAGTCTGATAGATAAAACACTAAATGTTACTGGTAGCACTTAAAGACGAACTAACTAAAAAAACACATGTGAGCTCTCATAGGAAACAACTATTTAGACCGTGAGACTGTACAAAGATTGTCTCCATTTCATTGCATCTTATGAACTGGGCCCAATTTCATAGACCTGCTTAAGCAGAAAATAGTGCTTAAAAAATTTCTGCTAAGCAAAAATAAGCTGAATACCAGTCACAGATTGTACATGTGACATGCTATTTTGGCTGGTAACCTCATTCTGGTAAGCATAATCAGCGGCAGCACCAGATCTGCTAATCTGGGGGAGGGGGCAAGGTTAACTTTGGGGGGGGGGAACAAAAATATTTAAGTGTAATTTTGTACTGCTGAAAAGCAGTTAAACTCACTTTTGGGCACAGGCAAATTGAGGCGGGAACTGGGGGGGGGGACAAAAAAAAATAACTTGGGGGACATTTGCCCCCCCCCCCCCCCCCCCCCCCGCGCCGCTGCTGAGCATAATTTTGTTTGTGCTTAGCAACTTGTTGTGCTTGGGCAGCTCTATGAAATTGGGCCCTGGTTGTTGCTATAAAACCTCAAGTTTGTTTTTTGTAAAAAGTTAGTGTTTATGTGCTGCCACTACCATTTCTTTTGATAGCTCTTTCTGCAATGCTTTTGCCCGACTCAATGAATTGGTTTGGAGCCACAGACAACGAAAGGGCCAAACCTCGGGCTGAAATAAACATTTCAAACTCACCGAGCATCAACCTCAGTAGAGACACGACCCGGAACAATCTTCAGAATCTCTACTCCGAAGTTGACAAAGAGCTTGTCCATGGTTGCCGTGACCTGTTCATCCATTGTGCTGTGTAAAGATTGAAAAGGTTTTGAGTGTTGGGGCAAAAGTCCACCTCTTACTCTCTCACAAAAGTGTTACCCGAAAATCTTGTTTGGATAGGGATATCAGATACAAAATTTACTATTATCTTTAACACTAAAACAGTAAAATATTCTTTATTTTGATGGTAAAATATACTATATTTTGACAATAAAATATACTATGTTTTGACAGTAAATACTATATTTTGATACACTTCACTAAAAAGTTGCAACCCGTAAGGTTAGCCCCTTACAATGCTGGCTCCCAGGTTGTATCGTAAACTGGGCATGATCCCTGGTAATATGGCAGTATACGGTTGTAGGACTTCTGATTGGCACTTCCCAAACAAAGATTTTTACAAAATAAGGAGATTGCCAACACAGGGCTACATAGACCCACAGGTCACAGGTTCGAATCCCGCTCTTGTCAATGTTTTCTTTGTTCACACCAAAAATTTCCCACTCAATTTCCTTTGGTGTATATAAGTCAAATAATTATAGCAATAAGTGATTTACCATGTCACAAATTACAACTAAATTAGTATTACTTCAAAATGGCTGTGCCTCACATCCAGGGTATGGGCTGCATACACTGCACATAAATTGTACAATATAGGTTTGGACATTTACATTATTTTGGGGGGCAAATTGCATTATTTACATGTATGATATATAAATTTTACTATTCATGTTGGTAACTACCTTCCTTTGCTTTTGCCATACTTGACGGCGTCATCGATGAGGTGATTGTATTTGTCAATCTTAGCAGCTGCCAGAAGAAGAGATGGGTTGGTGGTGGCATCAGTGGGCTGATACTGCTGGATGACTGCAATCAAAACGCAACAAATGTCTTTGTTATACCATGGTATTAGATTGTGAATTTCTATTGGTCGAGAACTAATCACGTGACGTAATACAAAATTTCATGTCTTCTCAAAAAAGTGATGTTTCTGGTCCATTACCTAGATAGTCCTCAGAAAATTCATTTCATCGTCCCCATTGATATGTATATTGAAGTTAGCAATACACCCGAGAAAGAGGTAGGTCATGTCGCCAGCGTCCATTGCCTAGATCATTCTCAGAACATTATTTCATCGTCACCATTGATCTGTATAACCACATTAGCGGTACTACCTGAGAAAGAGGTCACTATGCAACCGCTGGTACTATGCACGCTACTGTACTTTCGATATGATGCTCGCGATATAGGGACCAGTTGATACATTTTAGTTGATAAAAAATTTGTTGAATTGAATATTGTCGTCTGCAAACTATGACGGTAAGGGCCTTTTTAACAATCCTGCAATCTACATGTAATAGTGGTATAACAAAACAATTGTTGTCTGCTGTGATATGTGGTCCATGCTGTTTTGGACACCCTCGGGGGGGGGGGGGCGATGGCACCCTCGGCTTCGCCTCGGGTGCCATCTGCCCCCTTGGGTGTCCAAAACAGCATGGACCACATCACAGCAGACAACAATTGTATAGTGTCAAGCAGACAATGGAATTCAATACATTTATTCAGTACAGGCAGGGGAGCTGAGCTCACTAGCCCTTTAATAATGATAATAATACGCAGTTCTTAATCACACCCGATGGGCGTCTCAAAGTGCTCAGTATTTTTTCCTGCAAGGTATGATGAGTTACGTTTTTGAAGTATGAGACCTGTTCCTTTACATAGCAGCATGTAACGGTTCACAAGGTGCCTTTGTTAACGGTCTCCTTATTTTGTCAATATCCTTGTTCAGGGGGCGCCAGTCAGAAGTCACACAGCTGAATACTGCCATAATAGCCAGGGATCACGCCAAGTTTATGATACAACCAGGAAGCTGCATTGCAAGGGGATCACCTTTACGTTGATTCCTTGAGAAGACAATGGAGTACACGGACGTAACATACATCACCAAACAACCAACACAATATGGTTGATAAAGGAAAATCAGTTAAATACTGCTTCGTCATATTATGCACCTTGCATTCCATGTAAAGAATAAACAGAGCTAGTTGCAAATTTAATTACTTCAGTATGTTAAAAATGTTCTGCGTATGTATTTATTTTTGGACTATCAAAATTTATAACCATGCTGTTTTTACACATACATGTAGGCCTAAATCTACCTTTGATCGGTGCTTCAGAAATTTAAATTAAATTTATTTTCCCTGCTTTTCCCTACACTCCATTTCTTTCATTTCTTCCTGCTTTTATTGATTCCAGCTCTCAACTCAGGAAATCCTACAGTACCTAAGGACTGATCACAAAGACGGAAGTCTGTAAATGAAACTTGCTCTAGGGTTTGAGAGCAAATAAACAGCAATCTGCCAACAAATGCCACAGGTGACTGATCAAGCAGGAAATTCACGGCTTGAAAATTAACATTCCAAGGTATGTACATGTACATGTACTGTACGCGGCAAGGATAAATGTCAGAGTATATATTCTACATGTTGTGTTTTTTCAAAACCTTCTTGAGACTTTTTGTGTAAAATGCCGGACCCTACGGCAAAGACCACAGTGGTTAGTTACATCATGGAGGTAGAGATTCTATCTCTACCTCCATGGTTACATATAGGCCTATCATTTATACGAAAGAACCAAAAGTGGTTAGGTTGACAGTAAAAGACTACATTTATGTCAATTTTTGATCCCATTAAATTGCTGTATTTTTATAACCTTACTTATGCCAAACGTGGCACAGGGATGAAAATGCGTGTTCCCTTTGTATTGTATTGAGAATAAGTTATTATCAATTGTACTGCAGGGAAACAAATGGCAGCAGCAAGAAAGATATCAATTTGTATTTTCTAAAATCATTGACTATCATGTAATTTATGAGAGTAGATGGGTACCACTTGATTTCTCCCTTCATGATCGATTGAAGTCACTAATTATGCAGGTACACAGTGCACTAGTGTAAATACTGTACATGTACATGTTATGGAGGCTTCGTGTAGAGTCATTTTTTGTACTAAGACGTCCTGAAATATGAAAGGTTTGTTTAAAGCCCCAGCTCAACATTGGTAAGAAGAAAAACATAAATGTTCACAGATTTACATATATACCTTACATGGTATAAAGATAATGATGGTAGAAAACTTTCCTTGGAATATTTCTGCCTGAAGTGCTATCGTTTTTAAATAATAAAATGAAATAAGATCCAAAACTAGCATTCGTCTCGGCGAGACGAAAACTCTGCCTAGGAATGCAAACAAAAATGCTGAATGCATTCTTACCGTTTCTCGCTAATGAAACAACCAAATGAGCTGACATTTTCACAGGTTGGTTTTATTACAAATATCTTGATTTGTGCAAAGAATGGAAGCATTTACAGTCAGTTTACCAATGTTGAGCTGGGACCAATATCATTGAGCTGCTTTCCAAAGCTTAATTATGCTTTATAACGTTCTGCTAAGCAAAAAAATTAGATTATCAAGTTCAAATCCCTGAAAGTTCAGAAATGTTAACAGAAAAATAAACTAATGTGTTTGGTCTTGTAAATAATATTTATAGTCTGAGTAAAATTCATGAGCTACAAGACCTCTGGTGTATTGGAGGTTCAAGCCCTCCTGGTAAAACCAATGGAAAATTGAGCAGTAGGACATGTAGGATACACTGTATGTAAAGCCATGACAATGCAGAAATAATCCCACACTGTAACAGTAATGGTACCTGCACAAAGTATACACAACCATGGAGGAAGGAAGATAACAAAACTACTCCAGTACACACACCACACCTGACAGAACAAAACTTCCTGGTTCAGCACTCCAACTTGCTTGACAATGCAATTTAAATTCCTGGATTGTTAATACTACTCCAGTACAGTTGTGTGCATGTTTATATAGCTTTGGGGTTGACAAAAACTGTTCAACATTTTCAAGGATGTATAGATGGTACATCTTTTCAGGGCACTCCTCCCTCTGATCCATCCACAGTAGTACAAGTTTATCAACATTTTTTTTTAAGTATGTCAATATCGATGTGTATTATTATTATTAATCAATGTTCATTGTAATGTGCAAATTACGTGATACCTTAATACATGTACATGTACATGTATAATATAACAGCATTCTCCCTTAAGAGTGGCCAGCTGGCCAAATGCTAGTTAAAATACCTGAGGACCTGTGAAAATTCTCTCCAAGTGGTCCGGCTGGCTACTTCAGTGTTAAGACACGTCCCTATTTGGTACTAATTGTAACACACCTCTCCCTGGTTCTTTATCCTGATTGGCTGAAACAAGGTCGCGTGGGGTGAACTAATATAGCCTAGTGCATGAAATCTGCACCACACGCACCACACACTCTTGATTTGGGGGAAATAGTTCGCAAAGCGGGAAATAGTTTCAAAAACCCAAAAACTATTGACTGGTAAACAGCGCCCTCAAGAGAACGACGGCGTCTGCGGATCGAGAAGAATCTCCGGCCAAAAAAATGCGATTTACTCTTCTAACCGACATTTTGGACTGAGGTGTGTTATAAAACACATATGGACTGGCATTATTCGGGTAATAGTGCACGTCCATGCATCCCTCGGGCCTGTGAGTGACCAGGAGAGGGTCTTATTTCCCTTGGCCTTCGCCCTCGGGAAATAGGACCCTCTCCTGGTCACTCACAGGCCCTCGGGTTGCATAGACGTGCACTATTTCCCTCGTTGCCAGTCCATATGTGTATAATATGGACCAGTGAAAATGCTGGCAGACCAGTCAAATGAAAGCTAACTAGTCCTGCTGGCTAGTTACTGAAAAAGTTAAGGGCAAACCATGAATAGTGTACTATACATAAATGTAGGAAGTTATGTTTTCAACTTAACCTACAAGCCTTTGCACTGACCATGAGAATGTTTCTAAAAGTTTTCACACAAGCCCTTCAAGGATATAATATTGGTCGATCAAACTTGAACAAAGCAGAAAACACCAATGGCCTTGAGAAAATTCAAGCATTCAACAAGTGTGTACTGGCTGTTGTATTTTGCTGGGAATGTTTGCCAAGGTTTTACACACAGCCTGTCTATGAAGTGATGGACAAATGGCAGCTCATTGTAAAGCTCAGGGCCGAATTTTATGGCTCTTCTTCTGTAAGTGAAAAATTAGGTAGCTAAGAAAATTTCCATACTTTCCAAGCATTACAGCATCACAGGTTAACAAGGATTTTTTGCCTACAAAGCGAGCAAAGAAAATCTAACACTATAAGTGGAAAAAGGTTATACCGTAAGTGTAAGTACTCATTCTGCAGTAAGCAGAGCCATGAAATTAGGCTCAGTACAGCTTTTATCCGATACACTGATTCTTCCTTTCAGATACCCACAATGATTTCTCATTAACATTAGCTAAAATTGATCGATACTTTGAATATTAATCAAGTGCAAAATGTGTGTTGTTTAAAATTCCCTCAGATGGAAGCAACAAAAAATTATTTACAGTGAACGATTTCCCTTGTGTAGCAAAATTTATCAGTTGCTACTCAATATTTAGCATTCAGTGTGCACAAAACATGCAATTGTTAAAAAACGTGATTATGATTGTATCTGAGTCTTACCTCCACTTTTTCACCTGCTATTCTATTAATGAAAAAAAAATTCTTATTTGCCTAAAACTAAATAAGATAGGCCTACTAATTTTTGTCACAGTGAAAAAGTGGCGGTTGGATCATAGATAAGATAGAGGAAGATCTGGTCCTTGAAGCTAAGTAAGTTGCTCTCTATTCTAATTCTATGATTGGATTTTGCATTTTCTCCATCCCCCCCATACATGTATAATTCAATGTTTTAAATGTGGACAAACCCCAACGAAAACATTAAATCTTTCATTTTCAAGACTTTACACACCCAGGTTTTAGTTCAGGTTTTTTAAAACTATAGTCTTTGCATTTGAGCATGCTGAGCTGTAGTGTTAGTTAAGTGTTACATTTTTGTTTGTTTAGCTAGTTGATCGATCAAAAATTCACTTAGAAAACACTCATTACCAATATTAGCCCCTGACCTGGTAAATCCTTTGACCCAAACTGTTTAGCTTTCTTGCCTTGCCTTGTTTTTTAGTCATAGTGCTTTTTGCATTCTTTATTTTTAACATTTCATTTTTTATGTGCTTTTTAATTGTAATTTTTAGTCTGTACAGTCATGGAGGTTCTAACTCCATAGTACAGTATTGCACGTTTTTCTTAAACTCATATTCTAATTTAATGCCCTTTAGGCCTATGCTTGTATTTTTCTTAAATTGTAGCATCAGGAGATCAACCTGATACTAGATAGTGATACTGAGTGATACATTTGTAGTAGTAACTACTAACTACTCGTGATGATAGTAAATAAGTTTACTTTTTGAAAAAATCCTTCTTAATGTGGGGTCAGTCAATGTTTTCTTTATTGTGCTTCTGTATCCTTCCTGTGAAATTAATAAACGTACTCCTAGAACTATGAGGTTCGTTCCGCTATCGTCTCCACGAGCCTCATAGGGGACATGTACAAAATCCTATTCGAAACTTTCTGCCCTTCACATTTACATGGCTACAGTTCTTTTTTGTAATCAGATCTCGCCAAAACTAGGCTCTATGTGTTCTTTCAACTCTCATCGAGCGTTGCACGGGTCCAGAAAATCCACTCCGCAAACTAAACGTTGTTAAAAAGGGATAAATTCTCACCGTAACTCAGATCCCATTCAAACAGTAATGCAACAAATATGGCGGCCGGAGCTGCAAAATTAACTGGTACGCGGAACCAGCCCATAGGACCAGCGCACCGCATAGCAGCATACCAGTTAATTTTGCAACTCCGGTCGCCATATTTGTTGCAATACTGTTTGAATGGGATCTGAGTTACGGTGAGAATTTATCCCTTTTTAACAACGAATCATGGGGGAAGGAATTTACCAACCATGACCAATGTTTACATAGATCGATGATCCACCTAAAAGGAAAAAATGGGCGTGGTCTGAGTTGTACGGATCGGATAGCACCCGGTGTGTACTAAAAAGTCTTCAAACATCATCGAGTTTTTATCACCACTGTGTAAATCGAACCATTGTCATTTTGTACCAACATTGTTATGACTGCCACTGACTGCCTGGATGTCGGGTTGTCTATGTCTAACGTTTGTAACTCAAACCAAATCATGACAAATCACTTTTGAACGCACACAAACTATTCAAACTTACGATCGAAATCTCCCGTATCTGCCACCACAGTCGAGTACTGCTTGAGCTGGTCCAAGAGAGATGCCATTTTCTGACGCTTCGCAGATGACATAATGAAAAAAAATCTAAATATTCCTGCTTTTAATGCGAGAGTGATGTCACGGAAATACGCACATGTGTACCGAGGCAGAAAGAGAGAGGTCAATGTATGAATAGTCTGGTAAACAAACGTAAAGATTCGCTTACAAGTCGGCGGGGAACAGACTAAAGGTCAAACTTCTTCTGGGGCCAGGAACCAACCATTCTGTATTGGTGGGGTATGAAATTATATGCGTACATTATAATTCCTCGTCCAAAATTGTTCTACTTTCATAACGACCCCGTTCTAACGCCTTAAACCCATGATTGGCTAAATTTTGTAAAATACTCTTAATCTGATAGTCTAATCTGGAAGTTTTAAGATAACAAGATAATCTATAAGAAAAACATATACTTTCAATATTTGGGACACTCTTTTCATTAGACTAGTCCGTGCGTTCTTGAATAAATTAATGAATAATGACAACAAAACCAGTAGGTTGTTTATTTCACTTTCATATCTCACACGGGGCTCCAAAATTAAAAATTGACTTCATTATTGGTTTAAGTGAAAATAACCAAAATTAAGTTTTTCTGAAAAACCTTTTTTTGTTTTCCCAATAAAAAGTCATGGGTCAATTACGTAAGATCACAGAGTTTCAAAATTTGACAATTTCTCCCCACATAATGGAAACAGGAAACCTAAAAAATAAATAAATAATTGAATAGAAAAGATTGCAAAAACCTGTGTTTTTTTCAGTAGCGTAACCAGAGGGGCGGGGGTGCCCCCAATGCTATTTAATAGTGCACAAATGAATGTTTCGGTAAGTTAAATAGCCCCAAATTATGTCCTTTGCTCCCGCTTGCCCCCCCCCCCCCCAAATTATACATGTACATAATGTTGTAATAAGTGCGTGTTGAAGTAGGTACGGGGCTTTGCAGTGACCCACACAATGTTTGGTAAAAGGTTTGGTGAATTACTATGTATTGATGTTTTTAATTTACACCTAATAATTATCATACAATAATTCAGTTGGAATTTTTTTTGTGCCTTCCAGTTTATTTGTACATGATTTATTTTCTTTAAAAGTAATGGTCTTTAGGAACGCCCACAAAAATAGGTCACTTGCTGACATGGCTGGATTCCTTCCGTGACATCATCATTACAAAATTTATTCATGAGCTATTCCAGAGGGCAATCGTTTCTGGACGGGGTCTGCCAAAGGAATGACAAATATTGTTCTTTCTTTTCAAAAATTCACTCATGAATATATATTATGTAATGCATGTGATGTCACAGAAGGAATCCAGCCATGTCAGCAAGTGACCTATTTTTGTGGGTGTTCCTTAAGACTACTATCTTTAAAGAAAATAATTAATGTAAAACTCTTAACAGAATTATTGTATATTAACTTTAAGGTGTAAAATAAAATCATCAATACCAAGTAATTCACCAAACCTTTAAGGGGGGGCTTGTTTCGGAGTATGAAAGCGAATACACAATACAAAGCATTAACAACAAATTTTATTCACAATGTTTTATTTGTAAATTGAACGAGATTTTCTCATGAGGTAATTAAAAATATTTTTTTCTTCCTTTGTTCATTTTAATTAGAAATTGTTTGTAAAATGTGTACTTACAAAATGTGTTCATATCACCCGCTTGAAAAAAAATATATGTTTCATTGTCAGTGTTAATGAATCATTCATTGTTAACATTAAACCTTGTTAGTTGAAAATTGTCTATTTGATTATTCTCTGAATTTCAATATTTTATTTGTTCTTAATTTAAAATTTCAAGTCGCGAAATTGACTACTTGGGAAATTGCAAACGACTACCACTATTCACATCAAATTTGTACCTTAAAAACAATCAGAAATTATAATGCCTTTACCTTTAACTCTATTATATAGTTAGAGCCACATAATCATCTTAGAACACAAAGAGGAAAATTAAAGAAAGTATAATGATTGAAAATACATATTAAATCAATTAAATTGCCACTAAAATCAAAACATACAACCGCCATTGTAACTAAATAATTTCACTATTTCATTAGTAAAAAAAAATCAATTGATTGGTCTGTACATTACAATAATTCATTATTTTTTAATTTAAACGTTCAAGCCAAAGTTGCAAAACGACTACCACTATTCATAATAATTTGTACCTTAAAACGAAAGAGCTACATTAACATTTGAATGACTTGACAGTATTTTAAGTACTTAAGAAAACAGGGTAAGATTCGAGGAACAATTTGTCTACATTCTGTTTTCACTTTAAAACAACAAGGATGTTAATCCAATCATGGTTAATTACAGGTTTTGTGAATTAACAACCTAGTTCTCACATAGCCATGCTTGTTCAAATGCTAATACTTAGCAAGAAAGTATCAAAAGTGCATATAAAAATATCCAACAAGTCACCGATTTTGTTATAAAACTGACTATAAAAACCTGAGATTCTAATGAATAAAATGACAAACATCAGAAAATGGAAAATGACCACTGGTTTGTCTTGTCAAAAACTTTGTAGCTACTTAAGCATTTACTTTACACCTGAGTTTGAAAGTGCAAAAAGGTTGTATCCCGCTTACAATAACCCAAAAGTAAACACAAAATCAATAGGCGCCGAGATTTTTTGCACAGAGCATTTTGGTGCGAGATACAGCGCTGTTGCACAATTGAGATACGTTTTTACACTGACATGACATTGTGTATTTGTGCATAGTCTTCTAGACATGAGACCATTAAAAAGACACTAGATCACACACATTGAAAGAACCTGAAAATCATGTCATGGAAGATTCAAGGTGTTTCTGGTTCACAGTTACTCACCCCCATTCCCAGTTACTCACCCTAGTCTTGGTTCCAAGACGCCCCTGTTGTGGTGTAAGAAGCTCATTGGATGAAAGTGCCCTCTGTCGGCGATGATTTCTCTTCTTATTTTAACAGGTGCTTCTTGGAACCAAGACTAATTCATGAGTATACAGTGCTTATCCCACATTGGCGTTGTCGTCCCTGATTCAATGATTACACTAATTGATTGGAAGTTATTCACTCTTCTATAAGACATACAGAGAAATCTACTCAAAATCAAATTTTAATCCTGATCCGGCCATTTTCTGGTGGTAGTATTCGTCCATCCTCTCATTCTGTGCCACAGTTAAAGCATTCTTCCAATCACCAACAGTTCCTGTCAAAGAAAATTAAATGAAAAAGCCTTCAAGAAAGTAGAAAATTTCAAGAAATGTATCTGGCGTGTCAAGGCTTGAGCTGTCAAGCGCACTGGACTCAAGCTCTGGTGTTTCTGGTCAGCAGAGTGTGGGTTCAAGTCCCGGTCTTGACACTTGTGTCCTTAAGAATGACACTTAATTATATTATTGCTTCGTCCTTTGGCTTGGACATGAAGCCGTAGGTCCCATGCGTTGTGTAATAAGCGTAAAAGAACCCAGTTACACTTATCGATTAGAGAAGGGGTTTGCCCCGGTGTTTCTGGCAGTGACTGCTGAATGCACCACAGCACCTTGTAAACCCTTATAAGGTGTTACATAAATGGGTCTCATAATTAAAAAACTTCAAAAAACCTGTCTTTAAAATTAATTATAAACGCCTTGAGTACCTAATTATTGGTTGATATGTGTGCTATATAAGACTTCGGTATTATTATTATTATTAACTGAAAAACTGATATAAAATGTTGGTTCTTATTCTACGAACCCTTACACAGGCCTCAAAATACTCACTGACCACTGGCCAGAGTCTTAATTTAAGCATTGGAACAGTAACATCACAACCCAACAAGTCCTGCAATCTTCTTGTTTTTTTTTTCGAACAAATTTAAATTAGACTGGATTCAAGCCTGGTTTATACTGCTTAAAAGGTAAATTTTCCCAGTACCAAAACCAATCCTTTGTATTTATTTTCTGTTACTAATATACATTGTACACAACACCTTTAAGTTTATGACATTTATTGAGAACTGCAGGATTCTAACAGATGTATTTTTCCCAGGCCCAATAATGTGTAATATGTTAGCAATCCTACTCTTGGTAATATTCTCCAGCAATTTGGCCGACCATTTGAAGCCATACGATGGCACATGTTGTGTAATGATGTCACAACTGTACACAGAATTAACTGTAAACAGTACATGCAAATGTGATATCATATAGCAGGTTGGCATACTGAATGCTCAAGGAGTAGGAGGGTTGACTATGTATGCATTCACCCAAAAGAAACCAGACTGCAGGTTGGCATAGTTTATTTACCATTCAAAACCACAGTGGATGATGTTGAATGGTCAAAGCAGTAGGAGGGTTAATGGCAAAAGAAAACAAAGATAATTGTCTAACCAAAGTTTCTCCTCCCATTTACACAAACCAACATACCCTTGCGAAGAAACTTGACAAGGTTTTCCTTTTCTCCCGGTTTTAACACCACCACTCCTTGTTCATCAGCTTTTTGGTAGGACTTCCTCATAGAAGAAATACTGCAGTTCTCTACCACACGGTCAATGGCCTCATCAGATAAGACGTGCCCGATGTGATCAGCTATAGCAATGACAGCCGACTTGGTATCCTGCCATTAAGAATTTGTAAAAAATTCCAATAGTTAATTTGTATTTGAATGAAAACAGGACTTCCATGCTCTGTGGCTATAAAGCCAGTATTTATTGAACGACGTGCATGTAAGACTCTTTCCAATGCCCGGCCACTGTACAACCCTATCAAGGGTGTGATTGTGCAAAAATAAAACAATCCAGGAAAAATGGATTGCAGTCTGCTCTTGGTAAGGAGACAAAACATCCTAAAACTTCCAGGATGTTAGGGACATGGATTTACAGACTCTATACATTACTACAAATGAAAAACTAGATGGTCGGAATGGAAACAAAATCGTCAATGCTAAAATAAAGACCTATTGAAAGTAAATCCTGAAATAAGACAAAACAGCTTACAAATCACTGGCCATTTTCAGTTCAGTTATAAAACCCTGAAGATGTACTTTTCTTATTTCATATTTTTGGACTGAGTTGTGTTATAAAATACAAATGGACTGGCACGATCCAGTCACTAGTGCACATCTATCTCCCCTCTGGCATGTGTCTGGCCTGCAAGTGACCAGAAGAGAGTCCTATTTCCCTCAACCTTTGGCCTCGGGGAAAATAGGACCCTCTTCTTGTGCATAGAGGTGCACTAAAGTGACCTCATCGCCAGTCCATGTGTGTATAAAGGTAGCCTGGTGGGCCAGTAAAAACTCAGTGACCTGCCTGTGTGAAAATAAGTTTACTTTACACGAAAATTACACACATGAATTATATCACGATTTCAACGTGGTGATGTTTAATGCAAGGAGAGCCAGGCTCTTTATTTAGTCCAGCCATTATTCGCAGTCTTATCTAAACAGGAAGGCCTCCTCAGTTAAAAACTGCTTTCCTTGAGGGCCCTGTATTTAAAACAGTAATATACCATAAAACAAGAGACCATATAACCATATGGTCATACTCTCATAAAACCATAGAGAGAGAAAAAAAACACAGCTAAACTGTAGTGGGCTAGTTAGCCAGTCTGTCAGTATAGGCAAAAAACAGCAGATATTTACCCTTTTCATATCTTCATATTTCAGAACCAGGAAGTTGCTGTCGTGACGGTGTTTCCAGTAGCTCAGGTTGAAGTCAAACCACGAACCGTTCATCACTGCGGTTCAATCGTAATTTAACAGACAAGTGTAAGGATGTGATAATAGCTGTAACAGAAACTGGAAATCCCACTTTCATTTGGAACACTCTTTTGAAATAAATATTATTGGTCCAACTCCTTTTCCCCAGCGAGTGATCCTCGATCTATGGGTACCCTAAAGCGAGCCATGCATGCCCCCCTCTTTTGTTTACAACACCTCCCATATGTTTGTACACGTTTGGCAACTGGGTACACTTGGCGAAAAGGGGACTCTATTGTTCTCTTTTGTTACAGGTCCCCGGTTTGAATGTGTATACAAACTCATGGTCTCTTTAGGGTACCCCAGGGAAAGGAAGGATACATTTCTTCCATGGCCATGGAAGCCCCATTAATTCCCTTCTCCCTCCGGGTGGGGGGGGGGGGGGGGGGGGACAGCTATGCATGCCCCTAAAGAGACAGCCATGCATGCTCCATTTCCCAACAACCTCCTGGGGTACCCAAGAGACAGCCATGCATGCCCCGTTTCCCAACAACCTCCTGGGGTACCCAAGAGACAGCCATGCATGCCCCGTTTCCCAACAACCTCCTGGGGTACCCAAGAGACAGCCAT
The DNA here is from genome assembly GCA_911728455.2 of Marthasterias glacialis. Classification (NCBI taxonomy): domain Eukaryota; kingdom Metazoa; phylum Echinodermata; class Asteroidea; order Forcipulatida; family Asteriidae; genus Marthasterias; species Marthasterias glacialis. The sequence continues at coordinate 15,108,463 of OU452223.1, forward strand.
GCATGCCCCGTTTCCCAACAACCTCCTGGGGTACCCAAGAGACAGCCATGCATGCCCCGTTTCCCAACAACCTCCTGGGGTACCCAAGAGACAGCCATGCATGCCCCGTTTCCCAACAACCTCCTGGGGTACCCAAGAGACAGCCATGCATGCCCCATTTCCCAACAACCTCCTGGGGTACCAAAGAGACAGCCATGCATGCCCCGTTTCCCAACAACCTCCTGGGGTACCAAAGAGACAGCCATGCATGCCCCGTTTCCCAACAACCTCCTGGGGTACTCAAGAGACAGCCATGCATGCCCCGTTTCCCAACAACCTCCTGGGGTACCCAAGAGACAGCTATGCTTGCCCCGTTTCCTAACAACCTCCTGGGGTACCCAAGAGACAGCCATGCATGCCCCGTTTCCCAACAGCCTTCTGGGGTACCCATGAGACAGCTATGCATGCCCCGTTTCCCAACAACCTCCTGGGGTACCCAAGAGACAGCCATGCATGCCCCATTTCCCAACAACCTCCTGGGGTACCCAAGAGACAGCCATGCATGCCCCGTTTCCCCAACAGCCTTCTGGGGTATACCAGAAACAGCCTTGCATACCATGTTTCCCTCCTCCCTCAAATTCAGTTTATGTCACCACCTCACCTTCTTTTTCAAAGAGAACTTACTTTCATCAGATAAAAACTTGTCAAAGACTTCAGCCCAATTGTCCTTTGCACTTGGATTGCTACCCGTGAGAAAACGATGAAATGATGTCACACAGTCTTTTGGGTTACGTGTCACAAAAATCACCTGCATGAATTAAAACAAAAAGTGCACTTCAGGTAAAATATCGACTAATAATTAGGCTCAAGCTCTTTAATCAAAAATAAGGAAGACGGATCAATGCACAATTTTAGCCGCAAATTCAAAGTGTACACCATTGAGTTGGTGTTTGTTTTCAATTTGTCTAATAATTTCAAAACAGTGATTAACCCTCCTACTGTCTGACCATTCAGTATCATTCACTGTTGGTTTTAACTGATTTATTTTACCCTGCCAGGCAGCAATATAATATAATGTGGTAAATGCATACACAGTTCACACACACACACACACACACACAAGTGTGTATTTACCTCCAATCGGGGACCTCCTATTGTTCCTCTTTTGTTTGTACTTTAACTTTTTAGCAACAGCTCCCATTGGTTTTGAACACGATTTCCAACTGGGGACCTTTTCCAACCGGGGACCCTATTGTCCTCTTTTGTTATACGTCCCCTGTTTGAATGCCTAAACAAACTCACACACACCCATTTGTTGGCACTGTAAATCAAGGACTTTCATGACTTCTCTTTGTTCTCCCGTTGTTTGGATTTTTTTTTTTTTTAATTAACGTCCCCATTGGTTTTGTGCACGAAAAATTGAACGAGGACGTCCTCCCTCTGTCAAAACACATGGATCCATATTGTTAAAGTCTTCGGTTTTAACAGGTAGACAGTTGCCAAATGGTTGGTAAATTTGCTTGGAAATAAGGCCACAAACTGGACAAAACTGTTCGTCTTAACTGCCATGTTGAAGGAAAGGAGACTTTTTGGGACACTAGGTGGCAGCACCGAGACTGACCAGGTAAATCCACTGTTCTTGGAAATGTGTACATGCTCACCACTATGTAAACAAAGAAAAATTACTTGGTATGTCTACAGCCACCTGATGTCCAAAATTACACAGTTTATAAAGCCCCAGCTCAACAATGGTAAGAAGAAAAAACATAAATCTTCACAGATTTATATACACCTTACATGGTACAATGATAATGGTGTTAGAAAACTTTCCTTGAAATATTTCTGCCTGAAGTGTTATCGTTTTTAAATAATAAATGAAATATGATCCAAAATTAGTTTTCGTCTCAGTCACATGAAAACTCTGCCTATAGGAATGCGTACAAAAATGCTGAATGCATTTTTACCATTTTCTCGCAAATGAAACAACGAAATGAGCTGAGATTTTCGCAGGTTGGTTTTATTACAAATATATTGATTTGTGCAAAGAGTGGAAACGTTTAAAGTCAGTTTACCAATGTTGAGCTGGGGCTTTAATACAGTGGGTTCGATGTGTGAGTGGCAGTATTATCTACATGGTAAATCATTTGTAGACAGCAGGCCCTATAATGAGGGGGTATGCAAGGCAGTTGGACTCGCACACATTGCCAATAATTTTTCATCAAGCTGCAAATGCAAATTTCGCCCTCACAAATCATTAACTGACCCTGACCTAAAGTTAATTTATTTGTAACTAAATAAATTCTGATCTGAAAGTTCATCAAGTCTAATGATATACAATTAATATCTGAAAAACATAGCTGCTGCAAACTGCTTACCAAACACAAGGACCTGTTGTATAAATGCAAAAAATTGTTAATGGCGTCACATTTCGACCCTAGCAGAGTCTTTCTCAAAGGCTCAAATCAGCCTTTGAGAAAGACTCTGCTAGGGTGGAAATGTGACGCCATTAACAATTTTTTGGTAAAATTAATACCTATTAATTAAAAAAAAACAAAAAAAACATTAAAAAATCTTGAAAATTACTGCTGATTTCTCACAATCCTTTATAAAATCATACAACACTGCTTTACCTTTCCTTTGTTTTGAAAAATCTGAGGAGGTAGGATGTTCTCCGGGAGATGGGTTGGGATTACACGAGGTGATGTCAAATCCTCCACCATCTTATGCGCTGGCGCTGGCATGGTAGGCATCGACATCTCAAGGGCACCAAACTTCATCCTTTCACCCCGATTGATCTTATCGGGGTAACCATCAGCTTGGATTAGGTACACAATCTCCATCGTCCAATGAGTACCTGGTATCAATAACAGCCAATGTTAAACATTACTATCATACAAGAAAAACAATAACATAGCATTTGTACAAGGGCATTCAGATTAACCAATGTTTCAACAATTTCGATCTTACCTTTAGAAAATTGGGGGAGTAGATGGGTCAAAAGTACTGGCTGGAAATTGAAGTTAAACAATAGAGGGCAAAAATTTCAGGGAAAAGATAAAAATACCCAGCAGCCTCATCCATGTCTGTGCTATCCTCTTGTTATGGGTCAACCTTGTTTTGATAGCCTCGGCGCCTGATAGGGAGATGCATTTCCTATTCCTGCTGAAAGCCAGGAAAAGCCATTGAGAACTCCTGAGCTGGGAGAACACTGATCTAAAATATCTTGCTCAAGGTGTCACGACCAGGATTCAAACCCACACTCTGGTGACCTAGCCACTGAAACTCTAGAACACTCAGCCATGACACCCCACAAACGCTAGCATGAATTAGAAGAGAGTGATGATAAGCATTTTGCTTATAAAGTTTTTAGAAAGCAATTTTCCAAAGTTTGCGTGCAGTGCTTGAAAAGGCCCCATCTCTGGCCAAGTGGGACCGGGGAACATAGAGCATATTCCTAGAGGGTCTCACTGGGCATCAACAGGTTTTGTAAGGGTGGAGCTAGACCTTAGAGTGCCTTGAGTATGAGTAGGGTTATTTTAATAAGGACTGGTTTAAAGGGGAAAAAATCAATGGTTTTTAATCTAAAGGGTTATTTTTTTACATATAAATTCAACATACATTTATTCTATGTTGGAAATAACAGTTAATTCGATTCTATTATTTGTTATAAACTCAATACCAGTACTTCTTAAACATGAGAAATAGTTATATGATCTGATTTATGTAATGTGCCACAGAATTGTCAACTATTACTCAGAATTGTTGATTTGGATTTGCCAAGTCAAATGAGCACGCAACGAACAAGCATACAATTCTAACATACGCTGGAGGATCACAACTGTTTTAAAAGTGAAACTTACTCTCAGTGTTTCAGCCTTATTAGGGATAATTTTTACTTAGATTTTTGGCTTGCTTCATCCATTTGTACAAGCAACTTTCTTCAACCAACCCTAACCACCCCAAATCTTCCAAAACTCCTTTTTTTTTGTTATAAAAAAATGTAAAAAAAAATCCCAAAACACCATTTGAAATTGTTTTGAGAACATGCCTCCTCTCAACATGCCACTTGTAGATAAAAATAGTCATATGTCCAGCATATTCTCCTTAGAATGTACAATTTTGTTAACATTCTTTCATAAATGTACAGCTGTGCACATATTACGCTCGAACGTAGTCTTTGTGGCTCTTTTGTAAAAACACAATATTCTGTGTTTGTCTTGTAGAAAAAGGTACGACGTACATCAATGAAGAAGTTGTAAGACTTACCACATTTGGGGTAGGTGACGATGAAGACGTCATCATCTCTAACTTGAAAAGTCTCCATAGCCTTCAGATTGTCAATGGGAACCAACATTTGCTGGAAATTGACTCCTTTATATTTATACATCATCGACATAATTTTTCTCATTTCCTCTGTGCTCATCTGCCCCAGCATAGGCAATGGTGTGGGTTCACCTGTTGCCATTCTAAGAATATTATGTACTGCAAAAAAAAATTTAAAAAAACATTGATTGAGTTTTGAACATTTTTTAAGCGGTAGGCCCTACATACATTTTCAAATGTACTATGCAGCTTTGGTTAATTGAAAAAAAAATAAATAAAAAAAAATATGCCATGATGGAGTACTTGTACTACATTAAATTGAAAACCTTGTGGTATGATTTCCTGTGGCTGGAATTGAATGAACTCTAACCCAGTTACTACACGCACACGCGCTAGCCATCACATCACAATCAGCGCCGTCATTATTGTATGTGGCAGCCAGCCCGTGCGTGTGCAGTAACTGGGTTAGAGTTCCATAATTCCATCAAACAACACCCCTTTAAGTGATAATCATGATGGATCAGTATGAGAATCATGGACGAGCAAATTAAGCTGCACCCGAGTCAAGTTCTAGTGTAGTCAGTTTCTGGGTGGGTTTCCGGTCCTGTTAGTGGTAGCAGCATCAGTGTCCTTGCTTTTTGCAAAACACTAAAACCATAACTGCTTCCCCCTGTAAAAGAACCTGGAAAGTTCATCGTGAAGAGAAGGGGCCTCACCGGTGTTACTGCTGGCATGGTTTAGCAGCACTATTTGTCACATCCTTCGTCCAGATGTTGAACAGTGGGCTTTGACAAATAGTATGGAAGTTAATGTTTTACCCATCTGTGAGTCTTATGGACACCCTGTACAAAGCCTATTCAAGACACCGTCTTTATCTTTCATTCACACTTTATTTTAAGCATTGTGAGTACTTATCTTGGGACATAAAAAAAAATTTACGTTTCCCCCCCCAAAAAAAAAAAAAAATTGGGGGCCAATAGCAAAATTTTGTTTGCATTCATCATACTGACTAGAAATATCATTGGGATAACTGATTTAGCTTTTGCAAACTGCTTATTTACCAAAAGGACCTATGGTATCTACTGTATAGCCTACATTTAAAAACAAAGATATGGCCTCACGTTTTGACCATAGCATTAAATTAGCAGAGTCTTTCTCAAATGACAAAACAACACACACTGGAGTAACAGAAGCAGTAAAATAGACAGAAGTGAACAGAGGGATGAAGCAATGGAAAGGGAGACAAAAATGGAGTAGAGGGAAGGGGGGTTTAACCACAAAAGGTTGATGGAAACACAAAAGACAAAATGTGGGAAGAGGGAGAAAAGGTAGGCTACTTCATTAGTGAACGAGACAGACTTATTAAATGGGGGACATCTGTGGAAGTAGGAAACGGTCCTACTAATTGCCGACCCCTGCCGACCCCTACCGACAACTCGAAAAAACCTACCGACAACTCATTCCAAATGCACTATTAGTCACTGATTTAAGCTTTAAATGATAGATGATGTTATTTTGAGTCCTAAAAGCCTTATTTTTACTTCTTTGATATGAGAGAAATAAGTATTTTCAATCACGGAATGTGATTTTCCGCGCCGCAGTAGTAGTAGTACTGTCCGCCATGATGCTCGATTATGCGAAGTGGACTAAACCATTTATCGATGGGTATAGTATAACTTTGTATGACAACAGAGGGCGCCCTTCAAGAGCACAAGTGTAGCATTTCTAGCTTAATGAAAATAACATTTAAATATGAACATTTTAAAACCTTTTCTCTTCACAAACAAAACGATTCAATACGGGTATGAAGGGTTTATTCTGGAATTATTTCCCAATCTAGTTTAGAAGGGCGCCCTCTGTTGTCATACAAAATTTAAGTATACCCATCGGTAAATGGTTTAGTCCACTACGCGTAATCGAGCATCATGGCGGACAGTACTACTGCGTCGCGGAAAATCACATTCCGTGATTGAAAACACTTATTTCTCTCATATCAAAGAAGTAAAAATAAGGCTTTTAGGACTCAAAATAACATCATCTATCATTTAAAGCTTAAATCAGTGACTAATAGTGCATTTGGAATGAGTTGTCGGTAGGTTTTTTCAAGTTGTCGGTAGGGGTCGGCAGGGGTCAGCAATTAGTAGGACCCGTAGGAAAAGCCAAAGAAGGAAAAGGCAAAAACAAAAAGTTATGATTTCCTTCTTGGATGTTCATACTATGGGGTTGAATGGTCTGGAGGTACCTTATCCAGTTTCTCCATGGATGCAGGCGGGGGGGGGGGGGGGGGGGGGGAGACGCATTATTTTGGGGAGGGGCTATTTAACGTAAGAAGAAACCATTCATTTCTGCATTTTTTTTGGATCTCATTTAGGGGGAGGGAAGAGAGGGGAGCAAGGGTTCTGAGTGGGGGGGGGAACTCACAGTCAGGCGCCCCTGCCCCCAACCCCTCCCCCTCTGGTTACGCCACTGGCATAGTGCTTGCATTCCCGTGCCAGCCATCTGCCAATAGCAATAGCAATACCCTGGACTCACTCCGCTTAATTATTTGGTTATTTGATTACTTAATACTTGGTTAAGTCCTCTACTCCAAAGGAAAGTGAAGTGTTGAAGTACTCTACAAAATGTTACTAAAGCAAAGGCTGCCACTGATGATCTCAGGTAGCTTATTTAAAGGATTCCACTCTACTTCCTTGGGAGTCCATCCCCATCCAAACCCCGAACAGAAAGAATAGAACTTGAGAAAATGAGGTGGCAATTCATGTGTGCATGACAATTCAACCTGTCACCTAGTAACTGGGGCGCTGTACTCCTTTTTGAGATTTTGACATTATCGGTCGTACTACTCTAGTGCCCCAGTCTGTAAGTGTAAGGTATGTGAGAACTGTGTACTCCTAGAACTATGACTGAGGTTCGTTCCGCTTTCGTCTCCATAGCGGAACGAACCTCGAGTAGGAACTGTGAGGAAGTGGAGTTTTTATGAATCTGTTTAAAAAAATCAAAATTACGACAAAGACTCAACAGAATTGCTGGAAAATCTTCTACTGGCTTCTCAAAATATCAAAGATGAAATAAAATGCATTTAATTGTACTCACGATTATTTTCTGTCCGCCAAACTGATGATTTTTTAGGCCACCTAAAAATGCAGTTGTTATGATCTGCGTTTTACTAATGCTACTACTACTACTGCCACATGTTGTAGTACGTGACACTAACTACAAAATGGATTGCGTGTTTCGCTGATGCTCTGACTAGTAGGTTGTTTTGCGCAGTCAACGCAGGATACCAGCTACGTAGATCGCGTGCTGAGCAGCCATGCATGACCAATGGCCAATTCTATAGTGTGGATTGCGTGTTGGCTTATGAAGACCGAAATGTCAAAAATTAATCTCAAAAAGGAGTACAGCGCCCCAGTTACTGAGTCTACATGACAATGATGGGGTAAATCCCTTTCCAGCAAACATAATCCACCCATGGAGGAAATACCATTTCCTTCCTCCATGATCCACCCATAGAGCGCGCTGGTCCTTGCTCTATGATCCACCCAAGCCATTTCAGAATAGAATTTACACGTCATTCCATTGGAACTTCCATTCTATCATCGGTGTTACGTAATAAGTGCAACGGAATTACTGCAACGTGGCCAGCAGTGTTGACTGTTGGCCTTATTATGGACACAACGTTTTACACAGATTATGGGAGGTAGTTTTGTCTCACGTAAGATCATGGAGGTAGAAATAGATTTCTACCTCCATGGTCTAAATAATGGTATTGATATGCTTTCCAACTTTCCGGTCACTGCACGTAAGACATGATCTTACCATGGAGGTAAAAATGTTTAGACCCAGTCACTGGCTGTACTCCTTTTTTGTTGTTGAGATTTTGACATCTGTCGTACTAGGTAGCCGATAATGTCAAAATTTTTTTTAAATGAGTACAGTGCCCCAGTTACCATGGTTACTGGGTCTAATCATTATGACTATAATATTAATAGATTAATAGTTAGTAGTAATACTAAAATACTTTAGTATTACAGCAAAGTGTAATTTTTTGAGAGTTTACTTTTTTTGAGATTTTGACATTATCTGTCGTACTAAGTACGACCGATAATGTCAAAAATCTTTAAAAAGTACAGTGGCCCAGCACGGTTACTGGTCTAATCATTATTACTTTAATATTAATAGTTAGTAGTAATACTAATAATACTTCAGTATTACAGCAAAGTGTGTGAACTCTTCCTGACTATACATCCAATGCCGGGTAGCCTATACTACATCCTAATGACTACATTACCTTACTAACTAATGTCCAGCAGAGAAAACATTGTTGAATTGTTACTTAATCCTAATACTAAAATAGTATTAGTAGCTAGGCTGTAGGTAGTACTACTAGTAGTAGTACTAGTGAGTATTACCAGCTTTTACTGAGACTCACCTGTCTGTCTTGGGTAGAAACATACGTTCCCGTATGAACTGCTGGTCTCGTGTGTTGCACTGATTGTGAGTAACTAGACCCACTGTGCCCCGCCCCGGCCGTGTGGACGAATGACTCTGCACTTTTTAGATAAGATTATCGATCGGGAGAGGGCTAGGGGTCGGCGTTTTGTATGTTTGAGGAATCAGGCGACAATATTGGCGTCAATATTTGCAACATAGGGCTTAGTCGTGAATACTGGCGTCAATATTTGCGACTTGAGGTACAAATCGTGAATATTGACGCCAATATTGGCGTCAATATATTTGCGATGTCCCTTTAAAGCCACCATAGTATACACTGTCACCACCACGCACATATAATTCGGTCGCTGTCAAAACACACTGTACATGTACAGTGAAAAACAACGTATACAAACCATTCGTTGGGCGGTTCCTTTCTTATTGGTTGTTTAATTTACAAACTACAAATATCGATTGGTAAGAATGAACAGATTTTGTTCATTCTTTCAGACATTAAAGAACACTATGATCTTTCCATTAATAGAAAAAAGTCCGGGGTAGGACGATAAGTTTTTCCAAACTAGGTGAGCATTTTTGGCAGTGTTAAGGGGTGGGACATTGTATCACACTGGCTTCGCACCGCTCCTCGCAGACGCTGTGATTATTGTGTTGTCGTTGCTGCTTTTTCTCCTCTTTTCTTTCAAGGTGAATTTATTAGTCTATGGACTTGTTTTCAAAAGCATAATTTATCATACATTCATAGAAATTGAACCTAGTATCACAAACGTATGGTGTTCTAAAGACGACAAAGGTGCGTCGCGTCGTGCCATCGCGTCGCCTGTTCCGTCGCCCGTCGCGTCGTGCCGTCGCCCGACGCGTCGTGCGTCGCATCGTGCCGTCGTCCGTCGCGTCGCCTGTTTTACAATGAAATAATATATTGGGTTTTAGTGCCGTCGTCCGTCGCGTCGTGCCGTCCGTCGCGTCGTGCCGTCGTCCGTCGCGTCGTGTCCGTTGCGTCGCCCATTGCGTCGCCCATGCGTCGCCCTTCGCGTCGCCCATCGCGTCGTGCCGTCGCCCGTCGCATCGTGCCGTCGCCCGTCGCGTCGTGCCGTCGTCCGTCGCGTCGCCTGTGCCGTCGCCCATCGCGTCGTGCCGTCGCCCGTCGCGTCGTCCGTCGCGTCGCCCGTCGCGTCGCCCGTCGCGTCGCCTGAGTACGCCGTCCTGTTTCTAATCATTTCCTTATTTTCTTTGACAATGGGTGGCGCTGTTTGTTTATTTGCATTGTGGAGTCACACCTGAAATTTCCTGATGGCAGAGACGTATAGTTTAATCAATCCCTCCTTGCCTTGCCATCTGAACAATATCCTTTTTGCTTTATCTTAAAGATAATTATGTCACCTATAATTGTTTATCTTATAGGCTTTCTATCTAATTATTTTGGAGTTTGTGAAACAAAGCAATGTCACTTCGACAGGAAAGTATCACAAAGGTGTTGCAGGTCAAGAGACTCTAAAATTGCCTCCATCATGTCCAATTTGAACGAACTATGACCATGCTTTCGCCGTAGGCACAACAGCGCCACCTGGAGGCAGAACTTTCTGGACAGGCGACGCGACGGACGACGGCACGACGCGATGGGCGACGGCACAGGCGACGCGACGGACGACGGCACTACGCGATGGGCGACGGCACAGGCGACGCGACGGCACAGGTGACGCAACGGGCGACGGCACGACGCGACGGCACGATGCGACGGGCGACGGCACGATGCGACGGGCGACGGCACGACGCGATGGGCGACACGACGGCACGACGCGACGGGCGACGGCATTAAAACAATATATTATTTCATTGTAAAACAGGCGACGCGACGGACGACGGCACGATGCGACGCACGACGCGTCGGACGACGCGACGGGCGACGGAACAGGCGACGCAATGGCACGACGCGACGCACCGTTGTCGTCTTTAGAACACCATACAAACGTGTAAATTCAAAAATTCCTTTGTGTTCTTGATTTATTTGAGAAGGAACAACCCTGTACTACAATGGACGGGTTCCGATAGTGACGGCCATCGGGATAGCGCAATATCCCTCCCCCCTCCTGGATAAGATACTAAAGTTTGTTTTTCGCAGGTTCAACGCCATACCATGGAGCGATCACTCCTGTATGGTGTTTCAAAGACGCCAAATGTGCATCGCGTCTTGCCGTCGAGTCGCCTGTGCCGCCGCCCGTCGTGTCATGCCGTCGCCCGTCGCGTCGCCCATTTCTAATCAGTTCTGCAGTTTCTCTGACGCGACGCACGACGACGGGCGACGCGACGGACGACGCGACGGCACGACGGCATCCCAGACCACTATGGAAATCAATTCAAAACAGGCGACGGCACAGGCGACGCGACGGCAAGACGTGACGCACAATGGGCGTTGTAACATCATACTCCAGGGGCCCGGGCGGTTAGTGTACTGCGGCGGTATGTGGGTGATATTGCCCCTTATTGGTGTAGATTTATGGATCGCGAATAGCACTAAGACTAGTCCCTATAGACCTTTCCATTGTTGATAAACAAACCACGCTGGTTGGCATGGACGGCCAAATGCAGCAAAACATTCAAGTCTTGTTGACAGACATTGTGACCAAGTTCAACATTTTTCCAAGTTTGTATTTAAAGAAAATACATCCTATTCATAAATACTCTAGTCAGTTTATCCATTCTGATTGGCCGAGAGGGCATCACGTGGCCATGTTTAAACGGGCGATATAAACACGGTAAAAAAGTGTTTAAAACCGGCTAGCCTTTGCGAACGTAAAATATGGCCCCTGAATCAGGATAAGAAGTATACGTGTTTCCAGCTTTTGGGTTTATGTCGTCATAACCTGGTCTCTCAATTTTTTTTTTTTAATCAAAGAAGCTGATGTATCCCCGAAAATGGGTGCGTTTCTGAAGCTTAGGGAAATTTGGGGTAATGTATAATAATATATTTAAGACCAGTTTTAAACAACTTTCTGTTAAAGACTGGTTTTAAACAAAACAATGAAATCAATCATCATGAAAGAGCCTAAAAACTTGTGTAAATGTCGTCTGCTCTTTTTGGTCACTGTTTACATGGTAAAGAATGCAATAATTTTTAATCACATTTTCCTGCATTCACACACACACAATCACATATTCATAATAAAAATATCGCCAGCGACAATGACAAACTACATGCACACCTACAACAGCAGCAATAATACCGGTGCCGACGTCGGACATGACGAAGACCCCTGCCGTACCACACACGGTTCGTACCGCCGGTGTAGCGCATCGCGATCCGGGTTGTCTGAACACATCCAACATGTCCGCACAGTCCCTCTTCGCAGGATACACTTTCAACGGCAGTGTTGTTGTCAATATGCTGCCAGCTTCAGCAGCATCTTTGGTGGACTCTTGAATCTCTCAAGAACTTTGATAAGTATTTTGAGACCGAAAGTGGTCACTTTTTGTAAGTTTATTTCGCGAACAAGTATTTTCTGTTTCTAACAGGTGTGGGAAACGAACTGCATAGTCATTTAGTCTGGTTTCCATATAGTGACGTGTGATTCCCAATGATTATCAGAGGCAGAAATAATATCGACATTCCGTTCAAGGAATTGGCCCGTAAATATGGATAGAAATTTAACGCAGAATCGAGGTGAGCTGAGTCTTAACTGTCAGATTTGTTCCCAACTTTTAAAGTTTTTTGCATGTTTTTGACAGAAAGGCATGTATGAATGGGAATAAAGGTGTGCTGAATCGGTTTTTAACTATTGTTTAAAACCTCTGAGGGTCCTGGTGGCCGATTATTGCCCTCGCCTTCGGCTCGGGCAATTATTGGCCACCAGGCCCCTCATCGGTTTTAAACAATAGTTAAAAACCTCTTCATCACACCTTTATTCCCTTATTATTGGCTGGTTTGCTTCCAACGAATTTTGAACAGTTTTTGAATATTTGTGTAACATTTTTGCAAACTGTGATATCAGTCTTTGCTTTGCATTCATGGCTCCCCGTAGTTTTTCCCATCTTGGTTGGCAAAAACTCAGGCTGTGCAAAAGAAAGGTCTATCAGTCAAAACGAAAACGGAGTAGGGACTGGGAACCAGTCTAGGAGTGGCACTTTAACCAACGGGAATCCCCCAAAATTCAAATCATCCACATCGCATGTTTGTTACGTGAAACTTCTCCAGCGCCCTCTGTTGATTGATATGCACCTAACGAAAACAACGGGTGGATGGTGTATTCTTAGCTGCATGTCTTGTAAACCAATGATCGTATAGCATTGTATGGATGTTATTTTGTAGGTAAGCGCTCTCATTATCTGCAGTCATGGGGAGAAAAGTAGTATTGGCAACATGCACACTAAACCAGTGGGCTATGGACTTCGAGGGAAATTGCCAACGCATCTTGAAAAGTGAGTGATTTGTAATAATTGTTGCAGTTACAACCAACCCCGTATCACTCAGTATATCACCGTATTCAATCAGTCACTCGATCACCAGTCCAGTGATCACTACCTCATAGTCATAGTACCTGTAGACACCCTCATGCACGAATGCAGGACCAGGCTTTTTGTGGACTATACGGGGAACACAGAAATCCTATTTTTCTCATGATGTCTGCAGGCCTACTGTATTGTTTGTCGTATTAATGCTATAAAACTTTGCAAATTTGATTATTTTGATATAAATAATCAACAACTTCACAATTTTTTTTACTGGGGTCACTGTAGCAGGCCTCGATCTTAAGAAAATTGGGGCAGGCCTTTGCTGGCCAAATCAGAGAAATTGTACAAGGGCATGCTGGCCAAGTTGGCAGTGACAGTGCAATTTTTCTGAAGGGCATTCTGGCCAACTCGACAGGGCATGAGGCCAATGGCCTCGGTGGCCTCGGTTAAGATCAAGGCCTGCTGTAGCATGTTGACCTGGCCGAGCGATTTAGCGCATCAAGTTGTGGTGGCTATTTTAAATCACTGTGGGTTCGAGTCCCCGCCGTGACATCATTATTGAGGGAGAAACTTTACTATTCCTGTCGTGACATCATTGAGCATGTTGAGGGAGAAACTTTATGCTTCTCAGTGTGTTATACTTTTAATTATTCATATGATGGCTGCACTCTCATCTGTGTTTAAAGAAGAAAGGAAGGGGCACAACAATTGTTGGTTTATCTTATAAATTTCTTTTTGGAAAAATTGGCACAATAGACCCTTTGAAGTGTCACGCACGGTAATATGCACCGTCGCTTGTGTTGTTTATTAATTTCGAACGGGCATTTACACAGTTCGTAGCATTACGCGTCAAGTGTGATTATCAAATTGCAGAGTTAAAAAAAATAAACAACCCACCGCTCCACATGGGGCAGATTCAACAGGGCGCATATTACCGTGAACGGGTTTATTGCTGAATACCCCGTCACTCAAGTTTCGCCTTGCAGCCATGGCGACAGCTACAATGACACATGACCTCTGGTCATGTTTAGCCTACATGTACACATCCGCGCCATGTTCGTATACTACTGATGGATAAAGTCTAGACTGGTTCCCGCTCCCCATGGCCATGGAACCGGTTACGGTTAAGAATGAAATACAAGGACAGGGTAGCATTTAAAAAAAAAAAATTTGATTAAATGTTTTTGTAGCCACAAACCCCCAGACACTTTGGACTTAAACATTTTTCTCCAACAACTGCCTATTTTGTTACTAACATGCACATCATTTTTTTGTGCACTTGATAATGGAGCCCGTTGATGTAGCCACAAACCCACTGACACTTTGGACTTAAACTCTTTTCCACCGACTCCCTATTACTAACAATGCATCATTCTTTTACTTCATGTGATATGGGACCAGTTGATGTAGCCGTTGAAGCCATGAATCTCCAGACACTTTGGACTTGAACTTTTTCATGTTCAAAACTTGCTGTTCTACCATGTCTACAGACCTTTCTTTTGCAACGCCTCACTCACAGCCACAAGTTTCGCCAACCATGGTCGGCTAAAGTACGAGCGGCCTTCACTTAAAAAATTACAACAGTTTTTTTTATTTGACCAATAATGCTATCAAATTAATACACATAGCCCTATTGAATGATAAATAAAATTTATTGTCCAAAACTGAAAGTAAACCTATTGCTTCATAAAAAAAAGTTTTTTAATTTAGGGCAAATTTTTGCTAAGCCAGTTTTTTGTGATACTCAAGGCCTCCTATAGATACAAAATCGTGTCAATGTTTGTAAACAAAAGAAAGGTCTGTATCAGTGTTTTATTTTTAATTTAATTCAGGTCCCCTTCCCCCCCCCCCCACCTCAACCCCCTTTCCTCCTCTCGAGTTGGCGAGGGCAAATTTTCTTTTCTCAGCTCGCTCCATACATATGTATCTAATGTCTTGATGCACACTACTGCACCTGTTGCCATTAGATACAAAACAGAGGATGTTTACATAATGAGATTAGCTTGTGAAGTTGTAAGTTAATTTTAAGATGGATTTAATCAAGACCATCCTTTTTGTGCAATGAGCAGTGTACAGTCATTCAAATTGTCTATTGTGTGTCACCAAAGGTTTTTGTCTCAATCCTATTGTAGATATAATTATTCCATAAAACTAACCTGTGAAAATTTTGTTTCAAAAGATGGTTGCGTTTTTGAGATATCGGCGAAAATCTGGAGCGATTAAATCCATATTTCTACCTCAAAAAAATGCTGAAACTGCATGTTTTAAATTACAGGAGAAACGATTCATGCATGAGTCGTTTCTCAGATTCAAATTTTGGGGCAAAAAATTACCTCTTTCTTTTAAACCACATTACTTCACATTACTTCACAGTTTTTGTCAAAAGCTCTCCAGTGCTTCTTACCAAGTAAGCTTTTATGGTCATTAACTTGGGGAGTATTTACCAAAGGTAAATCCTGCCTTTAACTTATATGGATAATCAAGACCATCCTTTTTGGGCAATGATCAGTGTACAGTCATCCAAAACTTCTTTATGTGCCACGAAAGATTCCACATCATCTTGTGTATTTGGTTAGGGCTCAAATGTCAAGAAATTCTTCACTAGATCTCATGTCTTGTAGCTCAGAAAATTTACCGGACATAGGGGAAAAAAAGAAGGAAAAACAAAATACCATTTACAACCAGCACATTAATATTTTTCCATTTGCTTTTAAGGGAGGCGCTTGTACTTGAAAAATCTCAAGTATTGTGATGCCACATGCCAAAATCAGGCAAAATTCTAGAAACTATAACTGTAGTCAAGGCATACACAAGTTCAAAGCTGATTTCACAAACTCTATTTTGGTGTTTTAAGGTGGCACATTTACATTATTAATAGGGTCCAGTGCCTGTGGCTTTGCATGGAAAGCTGACCTCTCACCCAGATACTGCATACGCGCACGCTTGTGGTCAAATCACTAAGGGTGCCGTCTTTGTCAAGTTGTGATGTGACCGCCAGCGTGCACGAATGAGTAGTAACTGGGTTATTCCCTTTATTGCTATATCATGACGACACAGCCCCTTTAATCTACCCAACCTACATGTACACAGTGAACAAATATGGCTGGGGGGAGTTAGTGGTATTGGTTCATTGTGTATACTTTCTTCTTAATGGCCTAATTTTTTTTAAGCACAGATAACAATAATCGAAGTCAGTAGATTTGTTGAATTTAAAGAAAGCTATATAAATGTAGAAAGGGTAGATGTACAGTAGGTATAATTTGGTGACAAAATTGTTGTTCAGTCGGCATTTATTTTTAATATGATGGTTTTTCTTGCTCTTTGTGCCCTTTCGCCATGTACATTGGACTGTGTTTTGTGGAGAGAAATAAAAGAATAATCTCCAAATGCATAAATTATGTAACATGTACAGTACTTGATTCCCCTCTAAACTCGACGTTGACTTCCATCATTTAGTCAGTAAACCAATCCTTGTTTTGGTTTGATTTTCCAGGTATTGAAATCGCAAAGTCACTGGGTGCAAAATACCGTCTGGGACCAGAGCTTGAAATATGGTAGGTGGGACAACACAGACTCCGTTCGTCATTCAAAATAAGAAGGAGATTGTTTGTTTCCTTCCGTGCAGGATGCAGGTATTATGGGCCAGAATGTAAGATTGTGCAACGTGTTGTTCACACGTAGTAGCCTACTCTTGACTGTGTGGATGTAGTTGGAAGAATTATTCACAATTTGCACTTCGTGTACCTGTTTGAGAAGGGTTGGCCTGTAACTTTTGTTTTTCACTAGCCAGCAGGGTCAGTTGCCTGGATTTTTTACTGGTCAGTCACATTTTATAAAAATGTTTCAAAAATTTCGAACAATATCCCAACTTTTGATCGACACTACTTCACTGAATGAAATGCAAAGTCAAAATAACTGCATTGATAGCCACACTTTATTAATTTTAGACAGTTATTTGTTTGGTATGTTTACTGATAGCATAATTTATTCCACTAATAAATGAATAACAATAACTTTAAAACTGGGCACAGGTCAATAGGCAAGGTGCAAATGATCTTTGGATATTTTCAGTAACCAAAGACAGCTCCAAGTATTTTCATGGGATAAGGAAATAATTTTTGTAAAATAAATGCCTGCATTATAATACATGTTACTTCGTCAGACTGAAGTGTAGAATTTTAAAGTGTTCAAGGTCACATCCTAGTTGAAGCGTGAAGTGAAATATTTTGCATGATGGTGATCCATTGAGCTGCAGTTAGCCATATTGTGCATCCTGCTTGGAGGATCCATGGAGGAGACTTTTGTGTATGTTTGATTGGCCATGGATGGACAGTTGGAATGGCGTCATTTTGATAAATCCCCTGGCACTTTGTGTTTTATTTTCATTATAAAAAAACGATTAATTTACCTGTTGCAAACTGCCTATCAACCACAAGGACTTGTTGTATAAATGCAAACAATTGTTAATGGCCTCACGTTTCGACCCTAGCAGAGTCTTTCTCAAAAAAGAAAGAGAAAGACTGTGCTAGGGTCGAAATTAAACAATTAACAATTTTTTTCGTTATAATATGTAGCTTTCCTTCACCTTCTGTAATTAACATGGGATAGCAAAGCGAACAATCCATTACCCCCTTATTGCAATGACCAATAACAATGATAAACACATACCCCGAAAGACCAAAATGTTAAAGTCCTTCCACAAAATCTAAAAATTTTACAGCAACTCGGATTACTTCATCGTGTCTGGCACGGGATGTAAAGCAAGATGTTTCGTATGTGCTACCCACGTGGGTTGCATTTTCAATATGCCGCATATGTAAACAATCGTCTGCTATCTGGCTGAGCAAGATGCATGTTTCGTGGGGGCCATTGATAGACACGGTAAAAGGTGTTTATTATGGATTTGTTTGATATACATGCTATAGAGATATGGTATACCACTCAGGGCACCAAATTTACACTGGAACACAGGCCCAAGGCCAGTGATTTTAGCATCGAGCCAGTTCATGGTCTTGTGTTTTTCAAATGTTCTTGTTGACTTTGAGTTTGATCAATTCTGTTGAGTATCAAAGTACATACTTTTAAACCATAAGACAAATGACATACATGTAGTACATGTAGATCTTCTCCTGGTGCGTGTTCTAATAAAAGTAGTTTATTTTATTAGTATGTTAATGAATTTCTCATTTTTATTCTGGTTTTGTAAAAAATAATGATTGTCCAGTACAAATTTTGAACTGCTGTACAAGCCCTGCGGCCTCGTGGATATTCCCCCTAAAATTTGAGCCCTGTTTGCTGAATGCAGTCAAGTATTATAATGATCTATAGTATCTTTTTATTTTGTTCATAGCGGGTACAGATAAAGTTATATTTTCTGTTCAGTCTTTCACTGAGATTTTAGAATTGGAATATAAACTGATTTTTGTTTGTTTGTTTGTTTGTTTGTTTGTTTTTCAATCTTTGCAGTGGATACGGATGCAATGATCACTTCTATGAATCAGACACTTGTTTGCATTCTTTTCAAGTCTTGGCTGAGTTACTCAAGTCAAAGGTCACTGAGGACATCATTTGTGATGTGGGCATGTAAGTGTGTTTTAGTTTTCCCCCCCAAAAAACTTTAATGACAATAATTGTATTGTGCTGAAATCCGACACACAGTGCCGCTTATGGCGTATGAACTTTATTACCCTGGTCACTGGGCCATTTATTACATTCCTAAAATCATCTCAGCTCCCTAGGGAGTATACAGCCAGTGCTGCCAAGTATGTAGTGCACCAAGCTAAATCAATCACATGAACCATCTCTGACCTCACAGGTACCCATTTACTCCTGGGTGAAGAGAAGCAATTATAGTGTCATGGCTGGGATTCGACCCCCACACTTAGCCACCAGAACTTGAGTCCAGTACACTACACTGCTTGGCCATGACATAAGTTACATGAACTATTGATTAATAGACCGATTGCGCGACCTACGTCATGTGACCCCTGTTGGGTATAAAATGTAAACACAAACGTAATCGTCCATAGGAAAGGGTGGTACGGTACACGATGATTAATGCATTTAGTTCATTCGATCAAGGCTTTTTTTGCTCCAAATCTGTGAAAGGTATTCCAGAGTTTGTACCAGAGACTTTCAAGTGGCTGAATAAAGCCAGTAAGGACAGTTCCAGCAAGTCTTGAAAATTGTAAAAGTACCGTATAAATGTGCACTATGTGTACAGCGCGCGACGGAACGTTAGGCCAGACGACCGCGATCACCACACACTTTTCAACACAAAATTTCAAAGTTTTGAAGCTGAAATCCTCCAAAGAAATTGCTTTCCAAAACTGTGTGATTCCTTTGCCTATTTGAAATTCTGCAAGGCTAGGTATTAATGCTCACTTTTCCAACGTTGTTTACCCTTTTTTACAGTGATTTAGGCCAACATTACAAACAAAATAACACACGGGTGGCTACATAATAGTCGTCCGACGCCGGTAGTGCATGTCTAAAAAAAAACCTTTTTAGTAGAATCCTGTTAAATTATGAAACAGAGATGTGATTTAAATTAATGCCACAACATACTACTTTAAATAAAGGGGCTGATTAACTAATTCATCGCTTAACGAAAATAAAATCGACTGTTTTCGAACTCACTCTGTGTCACGGCCTATGCTTTTACACGTATTTTTTCATCAGCTGTATGACGTCATACCCGATAGGGGGTCACGTGACCGCATGTAAACATTGTCGCGCAATCGGTCTATTGTAACCATCAAATGGGACAAGTAAACCGAATTTTAAAGACATTCTAATTCATTGTTGAAGTAAGGTTTGTGATAATCCCATGTACGTATGCAGTCTCTCTCTATGAGTTGTGGTGGTTCTGAAAGAACCGGTGGTGAAGCAACTCGACGTTTCAATCAGTATGCTCTGATCGTCTTTCAGATTCATTGTTGAAGTAAGGTTTGTGATAATCCCATGTATGTATGCAGTCTCTCTCTATGAGTTGTGGTGGTTCTGAAAGAACCAGTGGTGAAGCAACTCAACGTTTCAATCAGTATGCTCTGATCGTCTTCACGAGGAAGAATTCATACATTGCGTTAGCGCAAACCTCACTAGATTGTACACATGTAAATGTATCTCTACCATGTAACGTTTCAACAATTCATTGTTAGTATTTCCCTGAGAATTTTCTTGAGATTAGTTTTGGATTAAGATAAATCGAAATTGATAAATGAGAGAAGAACATCTTTAAGTTTCAAATGGCTCAGGAAAACAAATATGTCCATTGTATTGAACAGGCAACTATGAGTAACTAACAATGAGAAAATAATATAAAAATCAAGCTTGATGTGCTTGGCTTTACTCTTCTTCGTTAACAGGCCTGTTCTACACAAAGGAGTGCGCTACAACACAAGGGTGATATTCCTCAATAGGTAGGCATGCAAGTTGTCTGAGAAATACAGAGCCTAACACTTGGTACCATTTTCCAGCAAGGTGACCATTTGAAACCATTCAGCTGCACAGGTTTTGTGTGGTGGCACTTAAAGATTATAGAGAGCCGAAGGCCCAAGACTGGGAACTTAGATTGAAATGTGAAATGTGCACTGGACGCCATTTCAGCAAGTAACTCTTTTGATACAGCAACAGATCAGTGCAGACAATGACCATTGCTACCACTGGGAAACAAAACATTTGCTTGCTGAAATGGCGCTCATGCGTATTTCACGTTCCAACAATAGATAGAGCTCCAGTTCCCCTTCTTGATTTCGGCGCTTTACAATCTTTGGTGGCACCACTGTGCACAGAACTACTGACTGTGTACATGTACTGTGTAGATGCAAGACAACGATTGAGACAGCCGTGTTAGTCCGATAGATAAAACAAGAAATGGTAGTCACGTTGCACTTTAAGACTAACTCAGTACATAAAACCTACATGAGCTCTCAAAGCAAAAACATCTTAATGTCTTTCTTCAAAGGTTATACATGTACATGTAGGGGTAATTTTATGGTAAATAACACTTCCACAACTACATAAATTGTTTAGCTATAGAATTTGATAGAGGGCACTACTTTCATGTATTCATTTCTTTGTACTCGATTCGATGCCCTTAATTGAAACCTAAATTTGAAGGTTGCTGTTCCTCTGGAAACTGTTCAGATTTTGTTCTGCATGTCTTTTAAAAAACTCTTATTTGTTACTCTTTTTTGTAAACTTAGTACAGAAGATAGGTGACTGGATTGTGTTTTTGGAGGGTTCAATCATGGAATTTGGCACGCAGTTGTAGCATGTCATGAAAAAGAAATTTGGCTTTTGGGCCATCGCAAATTTGTGTCCTTTGAAAAATATAGGTAGAACAACAAACAATTGCAGCCATTTTGAAAATTTTGAAAATTGCTTGTTATTCTACCTGTATTTTTTTCAAAATTAAAATCTGTGATGGTCCTGTAGCCAAATATCTTTCTCATGACATACTCTGACTGTATGCCATATTCCATGCTTGTATCATCAAAGGCACAATTGCCCCCAAATATTTCCCCTATCTGCCCCACTGACTGTATCAGTTGGATGCAAACATTTCTCCTGCAGAAAAATCTTGCTGATCAAGCCCAAAACTGACATGGCAAACTATGGGAACTACCGAGAGCTACGATGGTTCAAAGGTTGGGTCAAGGATCGCGTGGTTGAGGAATATTTCCTGCCCAGAATGATCACAAATATCACAAACCAGGTATGGAGAACACCGCTCCAAGTACACAGAGAATGTATTTTATAACACCCCTCTCGCTGGTTCTGTATTCTGGTTGCCTGAAACACGGTTTTGTGAGGGTAACTAAGTGCATGAGATTTGCGCCACCGTGAACTAGATGCATGTCAAGACATCGCACACGCATAATTTGCGTGAAACAGTTTCCGAACCGGGCACTATACTCAACATTTTTGACTGGTTACAGCACCCTCTCATGGTGTGAACAGTGAACAGCAACTAAAAAACTGAATCTAGGGAATTTAAGACATTCCTTCAATTGTTGAGTTGCTCATGGTCGAATCGCTCATGAGTTCATCTAAAAAAAAACAAGGTTTTTTTCGAAAATTGTTCTTCATAATTATTGTTGACTGAGGTATGTTATAAAACACATATGGACTGGCATAATTCGGTCACTAGTGCAAGTCTATCTTTCCTAGGGCCTGTGAGTGACCAGAAGAGGGTCCTAATAATGACCCTGCTCTTCTGGTCACTCACAGTCCCTTGGGATGGATAAACGTGTACTAGTGACCTCATTGCCAGTCCATATGTGTACACAATAACCCCATAGAATTAGAACGCAGAGAGTACTGAGCTCATTTTGTCGTCTTTGTCTGCTGTGAGCACCAGCTGTGGATATAGACTACCAATACCATGTGACATGCCTGTACGGCAACATTATCGAGACAGCGATGGGAAAGCTGAGATTTGTCATACAGCTCAAATGGCAACATGCACAAATTGCAGCCTCAAAGCAGATATGCACAAATAACTTTACATACAGCATTCTACAGCATCTATTTATGTGAATAACCCCTAATAGTTCAATTGGTCCAAAATCCATACTCTGGTTTTAGCTGATTTGTATGGACTCACCCCAGTACTGCGTAGCCTCACTGACAATGGGTACAGTGTGTGGTAGGTTCTGGTTAATGTATGATTTTGTCGTCTCAGCTGTTTAAAAAACGTGTTCCACTAAGCATATTTCAGTGCATCACTAGGAATGACCCAGTTCCTAATTTGTGTGATATAGAGTTGGTCCGCTCAGAGACTTGTACAATGAGGGTTGAGCCAATCAGAGATTGTTATTAATGAGACTTGAACCAATCAATGAATGATACTCATGTTGGTTGACCAATCAGAGATTAGTATCAGTATGTATAAGTTTAATACAATGAAAAAATCTGTATGAGAAAGTTATTTAAACCTAACCCCCTTCATTAATTGGTGCGGAAATAGTTTCAACCTGAATCTCACACCATGGTCATTTAAAACACAGGTGAGCGCTCTAGTTAGATTGACATACCTGGCCCCATACATACGTTGCGTCGTTTAGTTAGGCTGTTAAGAAGGAATGCAAATCAGGTTAAACTGGGGTAGTATTTTTTGGGGTAATACTTGTATGTGTTTGGGGCCCAAGTTTATGGCATTGCTTACAGTGGAATTCTGTACTTATGGCCCACATAGTCCTGTACTTCACTAGATGCTGTCAGTGATGAGCAGCACTATGGACATGGACCCAGATCGCAAAGCAAAAACCCACCGTAATACAATTCATTAAGAGATATTGAATTGATTGAATTTCTTTTTCAGATAACAGTTCCTATTGGAGATGGGGTCATCTCCACCAGAGACACGTGTATTGGATCAGAGGTGTGTGAAGGTCTGTGGACGGCGAACAGGTGAGCAAAGGGTTATGGCATTGCAACCAAATGTTCTGCCTGATGACCAAGAAGGGGCATGACATTGGCAGGGCCACCCGCAGCAACCATTGAGGAATTGAGCACACTGCTCTCCGTTGTGTTAGCCACAGGCAGTCTTGTATTTGAGTCCTCAATTTTTGAATCCGAATCCAAGTCCTGAGGGTCCAGTCCGAGCCCTCAGTGTTCAGTCCAAGTCGAGTCTGAGTCATCGGTGTCGAGTCTGAGTCCTCAGTGTCGAGTTCAAGTCCTCAGTGTCGAGTCCGAGTCCTCAGTGTCGAGTCCGAGTCCTCAGTGTCGAGTTTGAGTCCTCAGTGTCAAGTCTGAGTCCTCAGTGTCGAGTCCGAGTCCTCAGTGTCGAGTCCGAGTCCGCAGTGTCGAGTCCGAGTCCTCAGTGTCGAGTTTGAGTCCTCAGTGTCAAGTCTGAGTCCTCAATGTCGAGTTCGAGTCCTCAGTGTCAAGTCTGAGTCTTCAGTGTCGAGTCCAAGTCCTGTGTAGAGTTCGAGTCCGAGTCCTCAGTGTCGAGTTTAAGTCCTCAGTGTTGAGTCCGAGTCCTCAGTGTCGAGTCCGAGTCCTCAATGTCGAGTTCGAGTCCTCAGTGTCAAGTCTGAGTCTTCAGTGTCGAGTCCGAGTCCTGTGTAGAGTTCGAGTCCTCAGTGTCGAGTCCGAGTCCTCAGTGTCGAGTTTAAGTCCTCAGTGTCGAGTTTGAGTCCTCAGTGTCGAGTCTGAGTGCTCAGTGTCGAGTCCGAGTCCTCAGTGTCGAGTCCGAGTCCTCAGTGTCGAGTCCGAGTCCTCAGTGTCAAGTTTGAGTCCTCAGTGTCGAGTCTGAGTCCTCGGTGTCGAGTTTGAGTCCTCATTGTCGAGTCTGAGTCCTCAGTGCTGAGTTTGAGTCCTCAGTGTCGAGCTCTGAATCATTTGGTTCGAGTCCGAGTCCAAGTCAGGGGTCGCAAAGGTTGAGTCTGCAGCACGAGTCACTTAAGTTTAGAAACATTTCGAAAAAAAAACTAACCGAAACCTGATTGCAAGTAAGCAGTTCAATCAAATGTTATTTGGTGTTTTCTCTAAAACGCAGTCACCTAAATTGATAACAGTTTCAATATTTAGTTGTATTGTACATATATCTTGAAGATTAAAGGCCAGGAATGAGTTCTAAAAAAAACAATAAAGTGTGATCCCTTTTAGCCTGATTTGTCTTTGTATCTGCAGCCCTCATATAGCCATGAGTTTAGATGGTGTTGAGATCATAACCAATGGGAGCGGTAGCCACCATGAACTCAGGAAATGCCATACAGTAATTGACTTGGTGAAGGCAGCCACTTACAAGGTATGTTCATATGTGAGTCTCTTATAACAATGTTGGGGTTAGAACCAAATTTGGGAACCTGCTTGGTCCAATTTCTCAACCATTCTAAGGGAGCGACTTTTGACATCCCTTCTTTAATATTCATTAACAATGTAAGTGGGTACTACAATAATAATAATAACAATAAATGTACATTTATAGTGTGCCATGTTTGTCAATAAATGACACTCCTGGCACCGTATTAGCAAATCCGGTGGAAATTGTTAAGAATGATTTCATGAGATGAAGCAACCACAATACAACACCTTGTAAGGAACACAAGGTGAAGTGATGCATATTGCTGTCAGACCATGCCAGAAACACTGGGGTAAATCCCTTTCCTCTACGATAAAATGCATAGGGTCCTTTTACGTGCATTACACAACACACTGGACCTACGGCTTTACGTCCCATCCAAATGGCGCAGCAATAATGGTTAAGTGTCTTGTTCAAGGACACAAATGTCACGACCGGGACTCGAACCCACACTCTGCTCATCAGAAACACCAGAGCTTGAGTCCGGTGTTCTTATCCGCTCAGCCACGACACGCCACGTGGCAAGACAGGGATTTTACCCAATATTCATTTACCCTCTGACTTTGGCTCGGTTTGACAGTGTGGAGGTATTTACATGTATTCCAATCTTCGAGGATGCGATGGAGAGAGAGTGTATTACCAAGGAGGTTCCCTGATCGGCATCAATGGAAACATTGTCACCAGAGGAGAAAGTTTCTCATTAAGAGATGTGGTAGGTTGTAATTTAAAAAAAAAATAATTGACGACTGAAGTTTATCAGATGAAAACTTGAGCCTTTGAGAAAGACTCTGCTAGGGTCAAAAGATGAGGCCATTACAACTTCTTGCATTTATACCTTGTGTCATTTTGGTCGATCACCAGTATGCAACAGCAATCGTTTTTTATTTTTTCAAAATGATATTTTTATGTCAGTTTTATTTTGAAATGCTCAGTGTATGGATTCATAGTAAACATTAATAATTCTTCTGACAAACATTTGGAAAAATCTTTTGAAAAGATCTGTGTGGCTCTTGTACAAAAAGTGAGACTACCCACTTTTGTTGTCTTCTGAAGAATACTACAGCGCTAGCTGAAGTTGAGTTTTGTTTACATGGTAAATATTAAGAAAACATTCTGTCTGCAGATGAACTCCAGCTCAAATGTATTAGAAGAACAGTACAACTCTTTTTTTTTTAAATAGGTGTTAAAATTGCATTAGGGATAAAGTATATTATTTGCGTATTACCCACCAATGTGTGTTAAGCACTGTATACTCAGCACTTTCCCAAATCCTGTGAAAAAAATCCACACAGGGATATTACTCGACTCAAGATCTTTGCCATTCTAGAGCAGATGTCTTACCACTAGACCTTAAGTAGAACTTAAAAAGCAGGACAGTTTTTTCAGAATTAAGTTGTCCCCCTGAATCCTGACATCTGCTCCGCGGTAGTAGAATAATAGCAGGACAATTTCTCACAAGAACAGTCTACTGTATACAGAAAAGTAGATATAATCACATGGTGTTACCCTAAACTGAGTGAGACTACTTGGATTGCTTAGTGCAAACTAAAATGAGTTCATGCCCCAACTTCATCTAATCTGTTACAAATACCACACATCATATAAAACCAATTGTATGTTTTGTTATTTCACAAGATGGTGACGATTTTATTGATTGTACTTTTGTGCAGGATGTTGAGGTCGCGACCTTAGACCTAGAGGATGTTCGAGCCTATAAGGGACAGATCAGCAGTAATAATCTCTTTGCAGTATGTATTTTCTTGATAGCATTGCTATGGCCGCGTCCGAATCAAGCGACTTCGGCTACGGCTATGGCCGCTGGCTGCAACAACAACGTTGAAGAATAGGAATCCTAAGCGTTCCGGCCGTAGCCACAGCCAAAGCCATTCATTCTGACACGGCCTATCTCTTCACTCAGCTTCACATTAAAGCCCTCTACTGGCAAACAAGTTGTATTGCTTGCTAGAGCAGACAACAGTTTCAAAGTTTCAAAGTCTAATGAATAAATGTGCCACCTGCTTAGTAAAAGCTGTTTCTAAGATATCTTGACATATTATGGCAGTCCTGTGAGTTTTCAGGAGTTTTCCTGATTTCCATAATTTTTCGTTGATCTCCCTGCGCCCTTGGACATTCCTGAAAGGCAAAACTGCTATCACAGAGATGAAAGACTGGGCCATTGTTATTTTTAGTTAAAATCATGTAGAGATTCTGTAAAGCATTAAAATCCAACATCCTGTATACTCAGGGAGCTTCTTCTCCAGACCAAGAAGAAACTCTTACCTGCTGTTAAGGATTTGTCATTTTCATGCAATCGCACCCCTGATATGGACATCGACAACAAATTACGGCTTGCTGTGAGCTTCTTGGAAGTTGTTGTATGGTCTTGAAATCGTTATTTTGATCATTCAGGCCAGTGTTGATAAGTCCTTCCCCCGGATCAAAGTGGAATTCTCTCTCTCCGGTGACATGGACTCGTCCCTGCGTACCAACCAACCCATCCAATGTGTCCTCCCAACACCTGAGGAAGAGATTGCATTAGCCCCAGCGTGCTGGCTCTGGGATTACCTACGAAGAAGTGGCCAGGTAAATCTTAATTACATCCCCCCCCCACCCCCTTAAAAAAAAGGTTTCTTTTTCAGAACTACCACAACTCACTAGGAGAATTATCACTGTTATCAAATGTATTTTTTCATATAGATACTTTTTATTGTTCTTTATCTCTATGAGTCTTAAAGTGCTTGTTATTTTACAACATGTATAGGCTAATCCAAGCAGCTCTTTCATGGGCATTTACACCACAGCAGCTATGGCCGCCGCATTCACGTGTCGACGCACACGCACTGTGAATCCTCCATGCTGATTGATACATATGCACGCTAACGCTGATTTTGTAATGCACATGACAGAACCCAGTACACTTATAATAAAGAGGAGGGGCTTGCCCCAGTGTTTCTGGCATCGTCTGGCAGCAATATGGGCCACCTCTCCTTGTATCCCTTTTAAGGTGTTGTATTAGGGTTGCTTCGTCTCATAAAATCATTCTTAATAAACTCCATAAGATTTCAATCTGCTTCAAAGATAAGTCAGAAAACACTGGGGTGAGCCCCTTCTCATAACAAAAAGTGTACTGGGCTCTTTGACGTGCATTATTCAACACAGTGGGCCAGCAGCTTAACGTCCAATCCGAAGGACGAAGGAATTGTGATGAAGTATCTTGCTTAAGGACGCATTAGTGCCATGATCGGGACACAAACCCACGCTCTGACAACAGTAGAGCTGGAGTCCGATGCACTAGACCACTGGGCCATGACTCTCCTTTAACCCTTACCATCCCCAAGCCTCCGGAAACCTACTGCATGCTTCATTTGATTATTTGGACTGAGAACTGCACAACTAAACTGATTATTACTTGAGATCAGGCATACAGTTACAATCGCAGTCTAACAGTTTGGGTGTTGAGTTACCATATTTTATGGTGTTGGATTTTGTTAGAGTGAGGAAGGATCCAAGTAAATCATTCAAAGGAGTTTTGGTCAAGAAAGCCTTGACAGTCAAAGTGATTGAGATATTTCTTTGTGGACTTTCTTTGTCCAGGCTGGTTTTTTCTTGCCATTGAGTGGTGGTATTGATAGTTCAGCCACTGCATGCATCGTTGCCTCCATGTGTCGACTGGTTTGTGATGCAGTCAAAGATGAAAGTAAGTCTGCAGATTTAGATTTCAATTCCAAAATTCCACAATTCCATGAATGAAGATTGTTTTCAATTTATAGGGTTTTGTTTTTGATATTCGAATTGTGTCGAAAGATGGGAAGAAAGTTAACTCTATTTTCCATGTAGTTACCTTTTAAAATGTTTGATTAAAAAGTACTTTTCTTGATCCAATTCACTTTGACGCACAAATTTTTGAAATGTTTGATCTCGCTGCTGTTTGATTTTAACAAGAAATAAATAATCAACTGATATAAAAAAAACACTGAAGGATTTTATATAGAACCTTTTTTTAAAATAGAGTTGTGGGAGACATACATCAATATGAGGTTTTTCTGTATTTGTCAAGTAAACCACTTTGTTTTTGTGTGAAGTACAAACAGTTTTGAAACACTAAATAATTTCATTTAAAATCTTTTTAAAAGTGTTTTGGGAGAGATACAATAAAGTGCTTTTCTATTTACAATGTAACAGTTAATAAACCAAAACAGTAGTTTTAACTATTGCTGTTTTTTTTTTCTTTCTTTTTTTCGTTTTGTAAATTTTCAGATGAGCAAGTTTTATCAGACATTCGTCGTGTGACGTCCGATCCAAGCTACACGCCAACCGATCCGCAAGAACTAGCCAGCAGAATCTTGTTCACCTGTTACCTTGGTACCGTCAATTCGTCCGTCGACACGTACACAAGAGCCAAGAACCTGGCTGCAGAAATAGGATGGTATGCTTTCGTCAAAAGACCTTAGAGAACATAATGACCGAAAAGTTTAGTTTTATTATTTAGATTTGGTCCATACACTGATGTGTGTTTAGCTGTTAAGCAGGCCTTGATCTTAACCAAGGCCACCGAGGCCATTGGCCTCATGCCCTGTTGAGTTGGCCAGCATGCCCTTCAGAAAAATTGCACTGTCACTACCAACTTGGCCAGCATGCTCTTGTACAATTTCTCTGATTTGGCCAGCAAAGGCCTGCCCCTGTTTTTCTTAAGATTGAGGCCTGCTGTTAAGCGCTGTATACTCAGTACTTTCCCGAGTCCTTGGACAAAAATCCACTGGCATATAACTTGAGTAACTACACTGTATAACACACAGAGACATCGCCTCCCCAAAATGGCGCAACCAAGATTATTAATGACGTTAGGTGAATTGGGTCAATGGACCACTCAGACAGAATGCAATGAGTTGGTCTAGTATGATGCAGGCTTGTGGAAGTGTTATTTGTCTAACAGACAGAATGCAAAGAGTTGGTCCAGTATGATGCACATGAGGCTTGTGGAAAAGTTATTTGTCTGACATCATCCTAAGTCATCTGGGCAAGAGGGGAAAACAAATTGACTCTCATTCATACTTTGTCTTGCTGTAGCAATCACACAGGTATTACCATTGACTCTGCCGTGAACTCCACCGTGAACATCTTCAGTAATGCCACGGACAAGGTGCCGGCATTCAAGACCAGGGGAGGCACCTCAAGGGAGAACCTGGCCCTGCAGAATGTGCAGGCTCGTACACGCATGGTGCTGTCTTATGTCTTTGCACAGCTTAGTCTATGGTCTCATGATAAGCCAGGAGGTCTGCTGGTACTGGGCACTGCCAATGTGGATGAGAGGTTATTTTATGTTTATGTATTTTTATTTGTTTATTTATTTATTTATTTACTTGGGCGGGGGTGAACAAAGAACAATTTACAGGAATAGGATTTGAGCCAGTGACCACTGAATGGACACACATTTGTTTCTCTTGTGGTTTATTGCTTAATATTTTTTTATTTATTCGTTACACATCCAACAGCGCAAGCTGGTACATGGGTACCTGACCATGACAAGCTTTTTTGTTGTGTGTGTGTGTGTGTGTGTGTGTGTGTGTGGCGCCATCTTGCATGGGGTACCTTGACTATGACCAGGGTATTAATATGTTTGTTTGACAGTTTGCGTGGTTACCTGACTAAGTACGACTGCTCTAGTGCGGATGTGAACCCAATAGGTGGTATCAGTAAGACCGATCTGAGAGGTTTCATAAAGTACGCTATGGAGAACTTCAGTCTACCATCACTCAGAGGGTAAGAATATCATCGAAACAGCCCAAGTCTACGATGTCGGCACGGCAATTTGCCTTAGTCAAAACAAACATGTACATATTGTTTTAAAAATATTGACATGTGTAAGCATTGTTGTTTTCACCTGTGCAAAGTAGCACAAACAATCAAAATGTGCACATGATCTTAACCCTACTAGTGTGAAATGTGTGGACTGTCATAACATTGGCATCTTTAGCCCAACCAAAGACTGGGAGGGGGGGGGGTTTGTCCTGCACTTTGCAGTACCAAATCAATTCAAAGTCCTCCAGTCTGGT
Organism: Marthasterias glacialis; assembly: GCA_911728455.2. Lineage (NCBI taxonomy): Eukaryota > Metazoa > Echinodermata > Asteroidea > Forcipulatida > Asteriidae > Marthasterias > Marthasterias glacialis. The sequence goes on from OU452223.1 coordinate 15,139,528, forward strand.
AACTCAACACCCATATTGTGCAGACTATGATAACACTGGTATCTTTAGCCCATCTAAAGAATGGGGGGTTTTGTCCTGCACTTTGCAGTACCAAATCAATTCAAAGTCCTCCAGTCTGGTAACTCAACACCCATATTGTGCAGACTATGATAACACTGGTACCTTTAGCCCATCTAAAGAATGGGGGGTTTTGTCCTGCACTTTGCAGCACCAAATCAATTCAAAGTCCTCCAGTCTGGTAACTCAACACCCATATTGTGCAGACTATGATAACACTGGTATCTTTAGCCCATCTAAAGAATGGGGGGTTTTGTCCTGCACTTTGCAGTACCAAATCAATTCAAAGTCCTCCAGTCTGGTAACTCAACACCCATATTGTGCAGACTATGATAACACTGGTACCTTTAGCCCATCTAAAGAATGGGGGGTTTTGTCCTGCACTTTGCAGCACCAAATCAATTCAAAGTCCTCCAGTCTGGTAACTCAACACCCATATTGTGCAGACTATGATAACACTGGTACCTTTAGCCCATCCAAAGAATGAGGGGTTTTGTCCTGCACTTTGCAGTACCAAATCAATTCAAAGTCCTCCAGTCTGGTAACTCAACACCCATATTGTGCAGACTATGATAACACTGGTACCTTTAGCCCATCCAAAGAATGAGGGGTTTTGTCCTGCACTTTGCAGTACCAAATCAATTCAAAGTCCGGTAACTCAACACCCATATTGTGCAGACTATGATAACATTGGCATCGCAAATAAAAACCTGGATCACTTACAAACCCTCCAAAATAGGGCTGCAAGACTGATCCACATGGCACCCAAGCACAGATCAACTTCTCCCCTTATTGCTGACCTTCATTGGCTCAGATTCCCTCAAAGGATACAGTTTCAAATCTTGTTTTTAAGTCTATGAATTCACAATGAGGCTCCGCAATACCTCACCGTTACTCCATATCCACAAATCTGCCAACAACCTGCGCTCATCATCCTGCCAAACTATCCCTTGACTTTCCAAAGATAAGAAGGCTGGAGACAGTTTATTATCATGCTCCTAAACTGTGGAACTCAATACCTCGTGCATTGGCCAATGTGACTTGTACTTCCCAGTTAAAAAAAAAACATCTTAAAACTCACTTATTTGTTAAATTTGTTTTTTCGTTGTTTTTCATTTGTTTTTCTTGTAAGCGCTTTGTAACCACTGGAAAAGGTGCTATATTAAATGATATTATATGATATTATTATGCCAGGCCCAGTGCTAAAGGGCAATCTTTATCCAGTTACTACATTTATTAAAATTGTGTGTACTTTTTGGGGGGAAAAGGGGGAAAAGGGGTTTATGGAAAAAAGTAGTCTCTGTTTGCTTGTGAAAATGTTGAACTACCCCTAAACTCTCATAGTTTGTGGTAAATGAAAATATCTTCAGAGTTGAAAAATGAAGGGTTAAAAGATGTGTTGGTTTTGAATCTCTACACGGTTCTGTTTTTACTCTGTTGATGCAAACCTCCCGAGTTCATTCATTGTTCTGTCTGCCTTCTTCCAAAAAGCCAATTTCTACAACACCAAATTGCTTTTGTTAATGCTTTACTTTGAAGGATCATGGATGCACCCCCATCAGCTGAGCTGGAGCCACTTTCCGAGGGGCAGATTGCACAAACAGATGAGGTGTGTAAGAAACTCCAGACATTTCTTCTTCTATTTCGGTTTTTGTTCTCTTTAGTCATGCAACTACTCAGCTGATTTGCTTTCTGTTTGTTTTTGTCGTTTTAATTTCATAAAAAACAAAAGTAATATAATATCTACTTTTTATATAGCACTTTACCGACGGCGTCTCAAATGACTTATTATTTTTATTTAAGACATGTTTTTGACGTTTTTTGAATTATGAGACCTATTTATGTAGCACCTTATAAGGGTTTACAAGGTGCTGCGGCACATTCAGCAGCCACTGCCAGAAACACCGGTGCAAAACCCCTTCTCTAATCGATAAGTGTGACTGGGTTGTTTTATGTGCATTACACAACACATGGGACCTACAGCTTTAGATTCATCCGGATGATGAAGCAATAATGGTTAATTCAACTATAAGTGTCTTGCTTAAGGACACAAGGGTCCAGACTGGGACTCGAAACCACACTCTGCTGATCAGAAACACCAGAGCTTGAATCCAGTGTGTTAAACCACTTGGCCACGACACGCCATAGAAAACATGACAAAAACTGAATCAAGTTTTAATGTGCAAGGCAGTCTTCTTTTTCATCCCAGTCGATTGTCGGTCTTTTGTTTGGCCACACAAAAAACCTCAGCCCTGACTTCTTACGATGACAGATGTGCCATCATTCAACAAGGGCCAAATTTCATAAACTTGCCTAGCACAGAAAATTCCTATTTAGCAGCTAAACAAGTTACCAGCCAACATTCCATAATTTTACATTGTTGCGACTGGTGCCCCCACTCATTTTTTGCTTAGCAAAGAAATTTGCTAAGCAGTATTTTCTGCTCAACAGCTTGATGAAGTTGGGCCAAGGTTGCATTCTAAGCACTTCCACCACTTAACACTACCAATACTAACTATCTGGTGTTGATTGATGACACCTTTTGACTTTGTTTGTAATTTTTGTATGTATGGAATACAGGAAGACATGGGGATGACATACTCCGAGTTATCTACTTACGGACGACTGAGGAAAATAGCAATGTGTGGACCGTACAGCATGTTCTGCAAGCTTGTCCCAGAATGGAGTGATAAGTGCACACCCTCGCAGGTAAGGGAATCTAGAAATTGATCATATTTTTTTGTGTGTACGCCATTTATGAGTTTGCACGTTATTATTATTATTAATTAATTCTGGTTGTGAAGTGAAGGATTCTGTTTTCATTCCTTTTTCTTAGGTTGCTGAGAAAGTGAAGCATTTCTTCCGTTGTTACTCCATCAACAGACACAAGATGACCACTCTGACCCCAGCCTACCACGCTGAGAGCTACGCCACAGACGACAACCGCTTTGACCTGCGCCAGTTTCTCTACAACACCAAGTGGTCCTGGCAGTTCAAATGCATTGATCAAGAGGTCAGTGTGAGGGTTTTCACAATTAAATATAAAAAAAAACAAGCGAAATATTGCTTGATAATCCCTGAAATTCATCTTAAAAAGTTCAACTTATACTTTTGTATAATATCCAATATCTAACTTCAGTTGCACATTGAGGCAGAATGAGAAATAAACTTGCTAAACTCTGGATTATTCCATTGCTCTGTAGAATGAGAAATAAACTTTGAACTTTGAACCCACTGAACCCATTGTTACTCAACTGGGGCTCATTCCATTGCTCTGTTGCACAGCCTGTCTTTCGGGTGGTTGCAAAAGACAACTCTGTGTACAAAACATTACAGAGACTGTAATACATTCCAGTCCCCAGTTTATTAGAAAACTGCACGCTGGCTGTTCAGAGAAAAAGGCATATATCAGATTCAAGCTTGTAGAGTTTGTTTTTTTCCACAGAGTTGCTGTCCTTCAATTTTGAAAACTCAAGTGGCTATCTTTTTTAATTTTTGTTGTAACTCATGTACCATATCTTATATGCTAACATGTTCCACTGTTTGTTTTTATCCATTTTGTCTTCAATACTTTGATTACTTTTTCTTCAGGTTGAGCGTTTGAAGAATAAGAACCGTCAACTGATGAGTGAGGATCTTCCATCAGATATCTCTGATGGAAAAGAATTGAGTACCCATCATGCATCGTCATCTTCAGCTAGGGCCCCGTCAGAGGTCATTAGAGGTCACGATGAGGCCATGACACACAATACACTGGCGTCGGACAGTGGTGTCGCTGTAGAGCCAGTAGTGACAGTGACACCAGCAAGCGACAGTGTGTCAAGCGATGACAGTGACCGTGACACAGCAAAAGCAACTGCAGGTTCCAGTCCCAGATCTGACGGCAGGTCAACAGCATCGCCCCTCATGCTGAGGAAGAGAGGTCATGCTTGTGAAGGCGGACCGGAGGAGGATGTCGCTAAGAAGATCAGGAAGGACGTGGGTAATGGCAATAACAATAATGCAAACTATAATCAAGGCAGCAAGAAGCAGTCTCCATTGAAGCGAGTGGCAGAATGGTTGAAACGTCCATGAAGTGCAGACTTTTTCCATGTCAGCCATCTTGGTTTACCCTTTCATTCAATCAATGAAACCAAAGTGAGGCTTAAAGGGTAAAATAGCATGACCACTTTGCTGTTCATGTAATTAGAAGTGGTAGTCATTAAAATCGTTGCAAATGGGGTATATTAGAACGGTGGCAGCTTTTGAGTTCAAGTGGGAATGAGGTTGGCTTTAGTGGTTTCTCTCCTTACCTTTCATTTCTCTGGAACCTTGTTGAAATCCTGCCTCAGATCAGAGCTTTGCATATATTGATATCGTTTCCAGTCCTTACCTGAGTGGGTTTCCCCCATTTAGGGGTGTTCCCTCCCACATTTCTTCCATCATCCCCTATTCATTCTGTTATATTGGTGCTTGCATTATTGGGTGTGTGATAAACTGAATAAAATTAAGTCGACTTCCAGAATTTATTCTGATGAGGACACTACAACTTCTCTCTGAATGAAAATCAAAGAAATGACTATTGAGTATTGCCCAAGGAAATAGTCAGTAGTTGTGTGACTCACGACATACGTTTCCCATATGTTTTATAATGTATTCATCCAGACGGTGTATGTGTGTATATAGTGCAGAAAAAGGGCAAACGTGTGTGAATGCGTATTTAACATATGACATATATGTACATTTCGGCAGAAAATTACACAGTTTTGTTTTTTAACAAAATGAAAGGGACTATTTTGTTTGTTCAAGACTTTTGTTTTTATATTCTGAAGTTTTACACCTGGAATTATCCACAAGACATTTTTTCTGAAAAAAATTGTAGCAATGTATCATGTGAGTGCATAGAGAGTAATTTTATATGAATTAAAATATAGCACAGTGGTTTCTTAGAAAGCACTGTATGTGGTGCCTTAGAAAATGGATGGGATATAAATTACTTGTATAACCTGGGACCAACTCTAAAACGAGCTGCTTCAAGGGTCTGCGCAACATTGGTAAGATTGAAACAAATAAATGTTCACAGATTTGCACATAACTTACATGGTATAAAGATGGTCATAGTGGAAACTTTCCCATTGAATAGTTTTGCTTGAAATGCTTAGTTTTTGAGAAGTGAGTCAAACAATAGACCTTTCCCATGAAATGTGTATTAAAAGCTTGCACATCACGCATGTGCACTAACTCTACTGCTGGGCAAAATGATGGAACATCGCGCCTTTTTGTGTGGGGCTAATGGTGGCGTGACGCACTTGCGTTTGTGCGTCTGTCTAGTGCACAAGGGGTATGCTAACCAATAATGTCTGTATGAATGTGTGAATGTAATTAGCATATTTCATGGGAAAGGCCAATCGGTTTTGATCTCGCAAGACCGAAACCAATTTTTGAAAACGGTGAAAACATAGGCTTTTTTTAATATATTATTTTCTTGTGACCCTCATTATGGATTGAACCTAAAGTGTCTTAGGTTTGTTATTTCATGTATATGTTGGGTCACATGAAGTGCGAACACTGGTCTTTGACAATTACAGTGCACTTATCAGAAAATGGTTACCAGCCAAAAGATGTCATGTGTAATTCATGTGACTGGTTCCCAGCTAACTTTTCTGTGGAACATTTTCAAGCAATTTGTTTTCTTCTCGGATTATGCAACTGTATTAAATCTGTTGGAGCAACTCCAATTTTTGGCTGGCTTTGTGACAAGAGTCCAGCTCCAGTCTTGGCCACTGTTTGATGCCCAAAACTAATCTTGGACCTCAATGTTTAACGTATTACATTAAAAGCTTGCTGCAACTTTTTTTCTTCATAATTTTCATTGATTGGACAAATCATTTAAAAGTTATTTATGGAATTATTTACAGTGGTATGCATCGTCTTTTCAAAGTTTTAACTTTTATAAAAATATTAATGATGCTTAAGCATTATTAGATTTATGCAATTGAGATATCTTTTCCTTATATGGGATACAGTAAAATATTCAGAAAAAGGGACCCAGTGAGTGGATTTGCCATTCCGATTGTAAAGATTTTTTTTTTTTAATAATATAATAATTATAATAATATTAAAATTAATAATAAGCAGTTCGTATATTATACAAATATTGGACGCATTTGGTATATGAAGTGCTTTATCTATGCCTGATGGGGCATCTCAAAGCACTTATTATTTTTACGACAGGTATGCAGAGCTATGAGTGAATTATGAGAGCAAGTGAATTTAACGAGCAACTTGTCAGGGTTTACAAAGTGATGTGTTGCAGTTTGTAGCCAACAATAGCCAGAAACATAACACGTACATTACACAACACAGGGGACCTACAGCTTTATGTCCCATCCAAAAGATGAAGCAGTTATGGTCAAGAGTCTTGCTCGAGGACACACATACCTCAACTTGGACCTGAACCCACATCCTGGTGTCACCAGAACTTGAGTCAGGTGCACTGCAAGACCCCTTGGCCACGACACTCCGCATAACAGTAAGAACCCTTCAGTGCACTTGGTAAAGTGCAGGGGGCTTGCCCATGTGTTTCTGTCATGGTCTGGCAGCAAAATGCACCACCTCACCTTGTATCCCTTCCAAGGTGTTGTTTCATCGTTGTTTCACTTCATAAAAATCGTTCTTAGCAAGCTCCACCAGATTTGATAACTGGTGCATGATAAATGTACAACGACATTGTGTTATGTCAAATTGATCATGACTTGATTGAGTCTACAATAGCATGTTTTTGCATGCCTGCATGATGTATTCACTTGATGTTTTAAAATAGCCTTTGAGAAAGGCTCCACTGGGGTCAGAACCCGAGGCCATCAACAATTTTTGTATTACATATTTAGTGAAACCTGCGGCAGTGTGGTTCCTCCTTGAGTTGTCATGTAAATCTAGCTGTTCTTGAAAGCGTGACACATGATTCGTAAAAAATGCATTGACAATTTAATGTAAAATTTTTCTAACTGGTTCCAATTGTCTTTAGAATTATTTCACACAATTTTAGTTGTAGGTCAAATGGTTGCTTATTGGCCCATCCAACGCACTGCACGTACATAACTTTGCATTTCTAATTGTTCATTCATCGGTTTACCTTAAAATGGCGGCATGATGTCAGTGCATAATAATAATAGTAAAAATAATAATAACTAGAACTAAGTGTTTGTCACCTGACAAACACTAGGTGTTTGGGAATCAAAAGAGGGATACTATATAGTAAGACAAATGTGAAATTCATAATGATAAAGATCTTTTAAAACTCTACTTTTTTGGTGATGCAACGTGACAAGTGTGATCACTTGTCACGTTGTGATCACTTGTCACGTTGCATCACCAAAAAAATAGAGTTTTTGTGACATCACTACATATTCTATGAATTGGTGACCTTCCAAGCCTTAGCGCAAGAAAACAATTTTGATTGTAGCTTGTTTCGTTCTCAAGATATTCAATAAGTGGTCACGAATCAAAATAAATGTAAAACATCATAAGATAACGTCATCATTACGTCACTCCTATTTTTGCAATAAAGTCTATTGTCAAATAATATACCAAGTTTCAAGTCATCCAATATGTAGTTCAGTAGATACAGGACTTCAAAAAGTGCACCTTTAACATAATACCATGTGACATATGACGTCATCAATCTACTACTTCGCACATAAAGTTGTCTGCATAAAGGTAATTATTTATACCAACTTTGAAATGGTTGCATAAACTTCACCACAGTTTTATTATTCAACCTGCTGCTAGAGGACGCTCTTGAATATTATGACGTCAACAGTCCTACTTTTTAAAAGCAGACCATTGACAGACTATAACATTGTTCAAAACAACTTCTAAAAAGTTGCCACTTTTAAATTACAAGGCACTTCCGGTTTTGACTGGAAGTAGAGGTCACGTGAGGTCACGCACACAACAAAAATGAAGACCTATAGTACCAATATATAATTCCGCAAAAAGCCGCCAAAAGTCTCTTGTGTTTGATTTGATATTGATTTTCAAAGATTTATAAATGTTATGCTTAAAAATCTTGAAATTCTAAACCTAATGACGTCATCATGACGTCACAACCTTCTAAGCATCTACAAGTTATAGTCTAACTGTAAAGTTTCAATAAATGAATTTCCTTATGTGTTACAATCATTCCATACCGATCTTTACATACAACATAATACAAAGCGTGGCATCCCGCTACTATATCCAATTAGTGTTGAAATTCCATATGTAAAGATCGCATTGTATCTACGGCTGTTTGGTGGCATCAGCAGCTTAAGTTATAAAACGGCCGCTGTTTGTACAAGCCCTGTGTGGCAGGTAAGAGACTCACAAGGAAAGGTGGAGCAATGCCAACTGGGACTGTATACGTTTGTACATGACTACATAGAAATAGCCATGAGTTACTCAAAGTTTGTAACTCCGGGAAGACTTTAACTCGTTACTCCAAATGAAGCGGCAATATCTTTCCAAGTATTTACAATCAACAAATCAATTTCGTCATGTGTAACGATCATTCTATGACCTATCAAATTATGTGACATTCTGACTTGTAGTTTTTGAGATATTCATAACAAACTGCAACATCCAGTTTCGACTGGAAGATGACCTCGGATAAGGTCACTTACACACACAAAGTTGTTAAAGTGTTACCGTAGTGTATAATGGTGAACAAATTATTGGCAAAGCAGCTTGCATTTTCAAGATAGAGGCTTTCAAAATAATTAAACCGCTAAAGTTTTCGCGCCATAATTTCCGACTGGATTAAGTGACTAATTTCATATTTTGCACCGATGTTGCATATGTAAACCTTAATAATACTGCAAAGTTACGTGACTATTGAAAGTGTGGTTTATGAAATATTGTTTTTTAAACCTAGAAACTTTAACTTCCGGTTTCGACTGGAAAGTGACCTCGACAAGGTTACCAACTCACACAAAAATTTCAAGCTGTTGTTTTACTATACAGTTGTGAAAAAAAAAATGCCATATCTGTTTGCATTTTCATTATGGAGAGTTTTCAAAACAAGTAATTTTAAAGTTTTAAACCACTGTACCTTTAAACCTGATGACGTCATCATGACGTCACAATTTCTCATACATTTTGAAGTTATAATCATACTACATGTGAAGTTTCAAGTTGACTTGCGGACAAGTTACATTCGGAAAAGAGAAGAAAAACTATTTAAAAAAATCTAACAAAAACAAAGTCGTTTGGGCTATTGCCCATACACCTAATAATACACAGTTCTTTTACAGTACTTTATCACACCCCATGTGCATCTCAAGGCACTCAGTATTTTTTCCTGCAAGGTATTCAGAGTTACTTTTGAAGTATGAGACCTGTTCCTTTACATAGCACCATGTAACAGTTTTACAAGGTGCTGTGGCACAATCTGCAGCCAATCAAACCAGGAACACCGGGGCAAACTCCTTCTCTTTGCAATAAGTGCACTGGGTTCTTTTACGTGCATTACACGACACACAGGACCTACGGCTAAGTTATGTCCCATCTGAAGGACACAGCAATAATGGTTAAGTGTCATGCTTAAGGACACAAGTGTCATGACCGGGACTCGAACCCACACTCCGCTGATCAGAAACACCAGAGCTTAAGTCCGGGTGTTCTTATCTGCTCAGCCAAGACACAGTTCATACTGCCATGCACAAGACAGTTGTTGCCCAAAACTCAATTCTGAAGTTTGCCAAATTGATGTAAATCATTTACAGTAAATGCACTGTCATTCAGTGTTGTGGTTCTGGGTTTTTTTAACGTGACCATCTTTTTTGCAAAAAGTGGTAATGGCCTTGCGTTTCGACTTTAGCCCTTGAGAAAAACTCTGCTAGGGTTTGTTTGGTTAGTCAGAAGGGCACAATTTCATACAGCCTGCTTAAGCAGGCAAAGTACAAACAAAATTATGCTTAACACAGAATAAGGTTACCAGCCAAAATACCACTCCACATGAAACATCTGTGACTGGTATCCAGCTCATTTTTGCTCAGCAAAAATTGTTAAACACTAGTTGCTGCTTAAGCAGCTCTATGAAATTAGGCCGAGGCTCGCAACAGCTATTTCTTTTTTTCTTTTTTTTTCATTGCCATTTGACATTTCTACAGGTTGGTCCTATAAACGTCGTGTTCACTGAAAACTAGAGGATGGGAATGAATGTACTCTTCTAAAAACCATTACTCTTCTGAAAACCTTTGATGTATTTTATTTTGTATTGAAGAGAGCTTTCTGTTGGCATCCGATACGATGGAATGCACTTAGCCATTAAAACCTGTTTGAGGATTCAGACATTCCGACTTGATTAGCATTTGTCAAGACTCATGACAGTGTCTTGACATCATCTATTAGACCATTTACCCTCCAACTTAAGGCAACATTTTATAGCGAGTTGACCAACCATTTGAAGAAAAAAAATGTTCAAGTCATGGGTTGTAGATGGTGGCACTACTGTGTAGTTTGAATAGAGAGAGCTTGCATGTGGTAAAAGCTTAAGAGCCTGTGCATGATGCATGCTTGATTGTACAATGTAAGCTGACTCCAGCAAAGGGCAATGTACGTTTATAGCATTGAAAATGCATAATTCACAGGAATGTGACAGCACACATTCGACACCAAATGACTTTGCTCATATCCTCTCCTGCAGGTCGGCAGGTGTTAAATTTGCCCATGTAAAGTTGTGCAAATGGAAACGCGTTAACATTGCTTTTTGGCTCCAACTTCCCTTTGAGTTTCCGTTAAAAGTTTGCGTCACAATCGATGACGGTATTCAAATTGATGTAACTTTTGTGTGTGTGTGTCTGCATAAGGTTATGTTGTATGGCTTGATACATATAATTGCGGTGGTGCAAAAATTTTTGCATGGCACTAGCATGACGAATAAAAAAACCAGCGCAAGTCCATATAAAGGAATAAAGACGAGTAAACACTAATCACAATTCAGTGTGGACTTCAGGTTGTTGTTTTTAAACAGAAATTGTTACTGTATAAAATTGCTTCATTTTGTTTTATTTATAAATCCGTACTGGTGGTGGTAAACGTATAATTACAAACAAAACTAATGCAGGTCTCCAGGTTATTCTACATATATTAAATTATGATGTTTAAATACAAGCACTTGTTACACAGTTTGAAGTACAGGTTCAAGTTGTGAGTATTGAACAAAAGGCTTTGGGGCTAGGGACCTTTATCCATCACAGTCCTTCAACATTACAGTAATTGAACACCTGAACCAGTGTTTCCCCTGGCTGATAAACTGAGCGAGTGGTTAAAACGAGTGGTTAAAAATATATATTGATGATTGAAGCCAAAATTAAGCAGTCTGCAAACTGACAAGAATGCAGCGCTCGCACAAAAGCCGCGAGGAGTCCATCGACACATCCAAAGTGTGCATTCTTGATACATAGTGGTCAAGGAAAAAGCTCATAAATAACACAGTGGTATCATTTTTACCTGCAATTTGACTCCTAAATGAAGAGTGTGGCAGACAGTAACCACGTGTGACGTTGGTGCACGGGGTCTATACACAGGTACCAGACTGCCACAAAGTACCATACCTTCAAGGGTAGCATTGGGTGCTCGGGTGTGTACTATTTGTGCAGATGCAAGCCGGCGCCAACAGGGGGTGCTGCGGGTGCTGCAGCACCCCCAATTTTTTGGATAGGGGTGCTGGAATATACTACAGCATCCCCTACCATTGAACAAAATGGCCTCTCGGTTCGTAGTCTGCTTACGAACCGTTAGTATGTCGGCTCATAGGAGGATATTTCTGTATGTTGAATTTAGTTGTCAAGCACGATTTGTTCGAGGTAACAAAGCTGTTGGTGTTCTCTGAAAGAATTGTGGATATTGAATGATCTTGGGTTTTTTTTTTCTTTTTCTATTTTTTCATTTTTCGCCCTGTTGTTGGGTAATCGTATTAAACATTAAACTAATAGGTCTTACATCACCCTTTCCTACCCCAAAATGGATATTTAAATGCTAAATAGTTGCTCAGACAGCACGACAGAACATCTTGGACCCAAAAATTTCAGGGGCCTGCCCATGCCGCCGTATTGGCTTCGTGCACTGCGCTCGCCATTTGTCTTTGAAAAACCCAGCACCCCCTGGCAAAAATGTGTTGGCGCGACCCTGTACAGATGGTATTGTGTGTAGACCCATGGCTTATGTAATGTGGACTAAAGTCTCCACAGTCTCCTGTGATGTTTTGTGGAAAGAGCCAGTCGGGCAGGAGACTGCATCGATAGTAATATGGTTAATGATCGCATAAAAAGTCACCAATTGTGACTTTTTGTCTACACTGACATTTACATATACTTGATTTTAAACCTAGCTCACTTGGAGTGATTTACAAGGATCTTCCCTCACTCTGACAACATCTAACATCACATCAATACTACACACCCAAACTGTTGGCCTCTGCCTGGTCCCATGTAAAGCATGATCAGTTTATTGATGCAGTCCTCAGTCCAACAAAATCAAATGCAACATGCAGCTGGCTTTAAAGCCCCAGCTCAACATCGGTAAACTGACTGTAAATCCTTCTATTCTTTGCACAAATCAAGATAAATTTGTAATAAAACATCATTTCAATGTTTCGCTTGCAAGAAAACGGTAAAAATGCATTCCGCATTTTTGTACGCATTCCTTTAGGCAGAGTTTCCATCTCACTGAGTCAAAAACTAATTTTGGATCTTGTTTTATTTATTTTTTAAAAACGATAACACATCAGGCAGAAACATTTCAAAGTTTTCAACCATCATTATCTTTATACCATGTAAGGTATATGTAAATCTGTAAACGTTTATGTTTTTCTTCTTTCTAATGTTGAGCTGGGGCTTTGAAGGGTTGAGGGTTTTTAGGTTTAAGTTCTGAGCCACCTGCTCATGGATTTCCATGATGAATTGTTAAATTCTTGACCCATGAGCCTCAACCTTTCACCTTGTTATGTCTTTTAACGTCTTAAAAAAAATGAGCCGTTGCAGACATGAATTGATTGCTTTTCTGGGAAAAGTAAAACAATTTTGATACAAGATTAGGGCTTTTACTAAAGTGAGCAATGTCTTTACAAAAGTTAGCTAGTACACTTTTTTTTTTTTTTTTAAGATTATACAAAAAAAACAACCTCTATAATCTGTTAAAATACACTACTGGTTAAAATCACTGAACAGTTCCACTTCCACCTAACTGATGATTCCATGAAAAAAAGGTTAGTTATTTACAGTGAAATGTTGGCCTTATCACAGCTGAAGTGTCTTACTCGCACACACACGCACCAAAAAATTCCCCCTGGAGTAAAAACCAGAATGAAAAGTCTTAACCCTATTAATGGCAAGACACGAGGCCAGTAGAATAAAAAGTGCATAAATATACATTTACAAAGACATGTTGATGTTTTTTTGTGAAAAGAACCAGGCTATTCTATAACTCAAGTTTCAGTATACATGTAGGTTGTAAAGCTCTACTCCCAGGCTGGGCTGCAGTCGCATGCATAATAATAATAATAATGAAAATTTATAGAGCGCCGGTATCCGCCGCGAACGGCGCTCATGGCGCTAATAAGCAAAGCAAAGACATCCAATAAATGTTAAGTTCAGAAATTAGCCAAATGCTTGTCTATGCAAATATGATTTTAATCTGTTCTTGAATGTGTCAAGTGATCTTGATAGTCTTGCAGTTTCTGGCAAAGAGTTCCAAAGTTTGGGTGCTGCAATCTGAAAGCTTCTCTCCCCCCAACGATGATAAGCCCTTGTTTCCTTGAGTAGATTGTTTTCGGATGACCGCAAACCCCGATGACCTGGGGCATAGGACTGGACAAGATCACTCAAATAAGACGGAGAATCACCCTGTAGGATCTTGAAGATAATGCTGTTAGAAGTCATTGCATCACAAGCGTGCTTACCTGATGCAGGCCCAAAGTTTATCGCTACTTACAGCTCCAAAGCTGGCATATGTTTGTGTGTAATTTTACCTCAAATCACCCATTTTTAACGTTCGAAAGAATTTCTTAGAATAGAAACTTTTAATTCTGAGAAGACCTTAGTCTCTGAAGAAAGTGTGTAAAGTCCGATAAACGTTGTGCGCATAAATCATCAAAGACAACCTAATTTAATGCAACTCCTATGGGCTTCTGGTAATCAGTGAAGCCAGTTTGTGTGAAGTGGGCGTGGCTTACTGTGGAATTAAGACACACTTACAAGCAGGATTGACTCCGCTTTTGCAATTCGCATGAAGTATGACTCAGGCTTTAATCAAACAACCATTTGAATGACTATGAAATGATCTGTCAATAACTTGGTGCAAATGCAAACATTTTTAAAAGTCTAATTGTATAAACCTTGGTAAAACAACAACTGATTTTGATACATAAGAATACCAGAGTAATATTGTTACATGTAGATGTTGATATCTACAATAGTTCTATGTTAAAAAAAACAACATACCGTTTATATATTGTAATATTAAGGGATACAAAAATTCACTGTATACAAAAGTTGCACAGTCTTTGTGTGTGCAAAAAAGCTCAACCAAAGTCCCTTCCTCTTGTTGATGCTTGTAACATTAGATACCAGCTTCTTGCGAGACTGACTTCCCAAGTGTGGCCGTGATTTTTAACACTCGATGGACGATCCGCAGACGCGTTCTTCTCTCGTTGGTCCGCATTTCGTGCCGCCACCGCGTGGCTTCTTCTTGATGCCTCGTACCCTCTGCTGTGTGCCGTCGTTGCCACAGGTGACGCTGCAGGGGCTCCAGTCTTTCCAGTCGGACATCATGCAGTCGCGGACTGATAAAAAGCGAAAAATCACAAACGCACGGGACAAAATTAAATCAGTCAATTTGATGGTTTTCGATAATTAATTAATTTATTAAACTCATATTATGCTCTCTCCAGGACAAGCCTGTTCGAGGGCACATTACATCAAAATTCCAGTTAAAAATTTCAAAACAGTAAAAAAGGAAACATTAACAAGTTTACATACAAACAGTTTGCATAATTAAAACATGAAAAAGTACAAAGATATACATGTATCAAACAATAACAAACTAAAAGAGAGAAGATTAAAAGCATATTACACATCACCGAATGCCTTCACACAACAAATGTAATGATAGAATACAACCCAAAAGGGTACGATAAATTAATACTTTGCAGACTTTGTGTTCAGATAAGTGAATATTAATAACTATAATAGTAATAATTCCCAGTTTTTATGAAGTGCTTTATCTACGTCCGACGGGTGTATCAAAGCACTCAGTAGGTTGAAATATGAGACCCTATTATATTACGCCTTGTAAGGGTTTACAAGGTGATGCGGAGCAATCTACTGCCAAACATGCCAGAAACACTGAGGCAAGCCCCTTCTCTCAATGATAAGTGTAATGTGTAATGGTTCTTTTACTTGTATTACACAACACACTGGACTTACAGCTTTATGTCCATTCCGAAGGACGAAGCGATGGGAGACTTTTTGGGGGACACTAGGTGGCAGCAGACTTTCCAGGTAAATCCATTGTTCTCGGAAGTGTGCACATGCCCACAACTATGCACACAATGGAAATTTACCTATCAAGCCTGCTGCCACCCTGCCGTCCAAAGTCTCCAATTATGGTCAAGAGTCTTGCTCAGGGACACAAGTGCCATGACCGGGACCTGAACCCACACTCTGACAGCACCAGAAATCAAGTCCACTTGACAGCTTGGCCACGAAAACCCCAGTGAAGCTAGTTTTATATAAATCCAAGTCCAAATGTGTAAATAATTTGTAACATTTCAGTCTAAATCTAAGCAGACAGCATCTGCTGGATCGTAATCCACTCTGGAGGGGAGGGGAAATCAAATCTATAAATTTTCGATGCTCGGCCAAACCGACGGATTCAAGTACATACGTATATCAGCCTGTGTATTCAAAGAAGTGTAAGTGCTATACCTTTATATGTACAGTTCATGTACATGTATGCTCATATATTTTGACTGGAGGGGGGGGGGGAGTTTAGGGGGATGATCCTGTGGGACATCCCCCTCCTACCACCACTTGAGATTTAATCCTGAGCATTCAACAACAGGATAGACGGTGAATTGAAGTGTCATCTGGGAGTGTTACGCCTACTTACCGCATGGTCTCTCCATGCACCTCTTCTTCTCTTTCTGTTGCCCGCACGCCTGACCGCCAAATCGTGGCTTCTGCTTCACCCTCCGCTGCCTCTGCATGGTCCCCTTGCCGCAGGAACGAGAGCACTCCGACCAGTCACCCCACTCTGTCATCATACAGTCGATAGGCTGTCTCCCTGGTAACCAAAGAATATGAGCCCAAAGGAAGTCAGGCCACTCTAGTCAAAGGCAAATGATTAAAATGTGACGACTTGAGGAGGAAAAACCTTCCCGCATGAGTGAGAGGAAAGATTAAAAAAAAAAATCAATGGAATTTATTATTGAGGTATTTTTATACTAACACTTGGCCTAACTTGATGAAGATGGTATCCATGGTGACCAGAAAAAGACAGATTTAGGACAGCTTATCAAATCCACTTTAGAGATGACTGAATTCCTAAGTAATGCTTAGTACAGGAAGTACATGTAAGTATACCCCAGAGGCAGTCAAGAAAAGCTCCAGGGCGGAAATCAAATGAAAGGGGATAAAATAAGAAGAGATCTGACCAAAAATAACAACAAAATCCAATACAGAAAAAAAACCTTCCTCAAATGAAAGACACACAGCAGCTACATGTACAGTTGAAAAATCACAGCTCTGTGCACAGTTGTGCCACGGTATACACAGCCTGGACACGTGTGAATGGTTTCAAATGGTTGGTCAACTTGCTGGAAAATCTATTCCAGGTAATATTTGCATCTGGGATGGAGAAAAATGTTTTAGTTTTTTTTCCTTCACCGATGCGCGATAAGCACTGCATACTCAGTCATTTTAGTGATTTAGACTCAAACTTCCTTAAAAAAAAAGCTCATATTACCTACACTGATTTATTTTGATGAAAAACCCATGTGTACCGGTATAACATTTGATGAGGGTGGGATAGGGTGGGGTGGGGTGGGGGGCAGGAGGTGGAGGTCAGGTGGGGTCAGGATGAGGATTATGCTTCACAGGTACCATTCACCACAGCCATCATCTTTATAGACTGTGTAAGTCTCGCGTGTATTTGAACACTATGGTTCGTTAAAGCGCGTGATTTTGTTTCCTTCACACGGTTACAGCAATGTGTGTGGGACCAAAATGGTCCCAAAAATGTTCCAATACGCGCGAGACTTGCACAGTCTATTGCCACATAAAAACAACACAAGTTCACAAGGTTTTTTCCTCAGCCAATATCACTTGTCTGAATTTTCCTTGGGGTTTAAAGGTCAGACCACAATTTGTAAAAAAAATACACTGCATCCAGTCAATTTCATTTTATTTATTTATTTATTTTACTTTATGGGGGGGAATCCATTTTTGTTAATATTAATTTCAACTTGTTAATTTTGAAATTTCTCGCCCTTTTTTATTTTCTTGAGTTTCAAGAGCTCAGTGACATTTCCCTGTACAAAGTACAAATAGATGAGCTGGAAAATGTGCCAGATCCAGGCAATGAAGAGGAACAGTGAGCGATGAGACGTGTAATTAGGAAAAGGTTGAGACTATCGGGGACGGTACTCATGCAGTGAGATAAAGCACATATTGAGATAAAAAAATGTGAGGAACAAATAGAAATGTCATAGTTTATGTGGATTAAAAAACGAGGGTTAATTAATGAAAGATAAGTGTACTCTTTATGTGACATTTCTCCATCTTGCCATTTTGTTGTTCCTCTTTTTGGGGTGTTTTGTTGTTAAGCTTTGATTTAACATTTAAACAAAAGTGACAACTGGTTAATTTAATAATTGAGTTAAAAACAACTAAATTAGGTAAACAAAACAACACAGTTTAAATACATAATGTTTGAAATGTTTTTATACATTTTGTCTTGTTCTTGTTATACCTTTTTTTTAAAACATTAACACAAAGTTTACTTAAATTGGTTAATTGAGTTGGAAACAAACATGTAACCAACAAAACAACATTTTAATTCTTATTTAAGACAGAAAATGGTTGGAACACTACCAGCTTTTCTCTCAGTAAAATCTTGATCAAAAATCAAAACTCGACAAAAATATTCATGTTGTTTACACTTTCTTTACCATTTCCAGAACCCGAGTTAAAACCTCACAGCCACACACATAGCCAGAGTACTTTTTGTTGGTGATAAAAAACAAATCCAAGAGTATATTCAAACTTACCTTTTCTTCTGGGTGGCCTAGTAACTGGAGTCTCTTCATCTGGGTTTGGCACTATTCGATAAACACAAATTAAAAGAATTGTTGTGTCATCAAAATATAAAAATGAAAGGAAAGCACATCATTGGTTTCTTAGAAATGTAGATCAATTCCCATCCGCTTGTTTTCATTAACCAGATCGCCTCGGGATTTAAAAAAAAATCTTGTTCCCGTTACCTGTGAGGGACTATTTTCAGTCAAAAAGCACCCTTTTTTCTAGCCATTAATAATTTGTTACGTCAAGGAAACTCAGTTTGTACACCCATATAAAGACGTTTTCTTATTTGACATTTACATAATTTAATGGATTGTACTTTTTTTACAGTCGTATTTCGCTGGAAAGCCGTTATGTAACGGTCGATCATCAACCCACGCGCCAGTCCAACAGACGGCACCCCAGAGAGAGATGAAAGGCCTCATGCCATTGCAATCAAATCCATCTTTACAAAATCTTGGCTGGTATATGAAAGAAACAGGGTCTTCGATAAAGGCGTTAGGCACAAATCCATGCGAAGAGTTTTATCAGTTCATTGTTTGCAGTGACTTTTGCCCGGGGCCACCACACCATGACCCCATGGACTGCGTGAAGCATTGCCCATTTGCTGCGTCGGACAATAATTTCAGTTTTGAAAAAGTTCAAATCTTTACTCTCATTTTTAACGAAGCATACATGTATGTAATCCTTCTGACCTGATCAAATGCTATGACCACCACATGTCTTGACTTACTGACTTTAGGAGGCATTGTGTTAGCTTCATCAGGAATGGGTTTCTTCATCATGGGCGTGCTCAGCATCACTGGCTTTGGTTGCATACCCTCCTTGGGGTGCATCATACCTTCTTTGGGAGGCATTGTCTCTCCATCTGGGGATGGCATACCCTCTTTGGGGTGCATCATACCTTCTTTGGGAGGCATTGTCTCTCCATCTGGGGATGGCATACCCTCTTTGGGGGGCATCATACCCTCTTTGGGAGGCATCATACCCTCTTTGGGAGGCATCATACCCTCTTTGGGAGGCATCATTCCCTCTTTGGGGGGCATCCCACCTGCGGAACATCAAATACAGAAATTTAGCACAAAACAAGTGAACTAAACCCAAGAGGGCAAATCTTTTGACCAAAACACAAATGATTTCTGGGTGGTAGAGTCCACCTTCATCAGGCTAGTAATCACAAAAGCTTATTAAGCACAGTAATAAAGTGTTTTTAGTAGAAACAGTTTCCAGCTAATTCATATTTTTGTTTTCTGCTGCTTTGTAAATATTATTTGCTCACCAGTGTTATGAGAAAGGCCGCTGCACCTAGAGAATGAAGCACTAAAGCCACAAACCATCATGGATATGACCTTTCAAAGTCCAAAGTTAAAAACATACATGTATTACGGGGACACGTTGCCTTCAAATATCTTACAGTTTAAATGTTTGGAATTGATCCTTGATCCTTGATCCTTTTTTAAGAGTTGTTCATGCAATAACACACCTATTGAGTGTTGTTATTAGTGAGCAGTAATTAAAAAAAACATACATTTTGCCTCTGGAAATAAAAACCAGTGGAACCACACTCTACATAGAAACATACGGTCCGCCATTCTGTGGAGTCAAAAATTTGGTTCTACAAAATGGCGGACCGTTTTCTGTCACTTAATTAAAAAAAAAAAAACACAAATTGAAGGGACACTTATGTGAATCAATATATTCTATTCTAAAATATCTATCCAATCGAATTCATTTCATAACAGCTTTTTATAGCCCAAACACGCCCGATCCAAAGGCAATGTGTCCCTTTAACGCTGAAAAGCGTGATTCACTAAAGATTCAAAGATCTTGTACTCTTCATCCCAAAGACTTAGGATGACTCTTATTATCCCAGCTTTGAAAACTCTTGACAAAACTCTCGTTTCTGCGTGAGCAGAAGATGTTTCTGTGCGAGCAGGTGCCGTTTTGGGCTTGATTTTGCGGTGACACCATGTGATATTATCTATACCTTCATCACTGAGTCATGGGCGAGGATTGTGAAATGAAAAAAAGAAACAAGGTTTGACATCAATATAATAACCTCTTTAGTCTGGAGATGAAGACGTCTGAAGAAAAAGGACATAATATTTCAGAGGCTTATAGACTCTTTACATCACTGCAACTAGAAATCTACAGGTTTGATCATAACAAGAGCTGCATCTTTCACCTCTGTGATGGCGAGATCAAAGGACATTAGCCTTCTTGAGATAATATCAGGGCCCAATTTCATAGAGCTGCTTAAGCAGAAAATAGTGCTTACAAATGTTCTGCTAAGTAAAAGTAAGCAGGATACCAGTCACAGATTGTACATGTGACATGCTATTTTTGGCTGGTACCCTTATTCTGGTAAGCATCATTTTGTTTTGTGCTCAGCTACTTTTTGTGCTGAAGCAGCTCTATGAAATTGGGCCCTGATATGGTAGACACATTACAAGTGCACTATTCGGATTGGGTAAAGCTGTCTGTATACAACCAAATCAAACAGTGCACTCATAATAGTGTCCGCCACGTCTCAAAAAGGCTAATGGGAGGTCAATGACAATTCTGAAATCAGGAAAAATTCCTGACAAATCAGGGGCCTGTGGAGTAGAATTTCGTTCTGATACTTTGGCTTAGAACTCCCCAGTTTCCCAGTCTAGTCAACGGCAGTAGATAAACAGCGAGACAAGTTCTTTACATTAAACTACAACATAGGATTCAGACTGACTCTAGCTACCGGGCAAGCTCGGTGGTTTAGTGGTAAGACATCGGCTCTAGAATGACGTAGTAGGTCACGGGTTCAAATCCCACCCGAGTAATCTGCCAATGGATTTTGTTCACAGGACCCGGGGGAAAGTACTGAGTGTATACGGTGCTTAAATAACACACACTAGTGTATGGGTAAAACACAAATAATATTCTTCATCCTCGATGCAAATTTAACATCTATAAAAACACATTCTACTTAGCAAAAGCAGATATCACTATGGTGTAACTGCAACCCAAAACCACATCGATATTCCACCATGCAATGTCTCAAATCCAAGATGCATTTGCTATACGTTCATATTTATGTGAAGTACGAAGCGGGCTTTACCTGTATTTGATGAGGAGTCGTGGCTGGTGTCTTCCATATCACAGACAACCTCTCCTTGGTCATCGTATTGTCTCTTATCAGTCCTCTCAAGGACCAGTATGGCCATGGGAGGTATTGGCCTGCCCGTGGCATCGTAGAATGCACCCATCGGGTTGGACGGGAAGGAGCTGGTGATGGGGTGAATGGGCTCCTTGGGTTTAGTTGGAGCATTGTCCGACTGTGTCGGGGAAAAAAGATAAATTTTACTGTTAAGAATGTAAATTCCTTTTATAAAACATCCTTACTCCTCAAGGTACATGTTAAAGCCCCAGCTCAACATTGGTAAACTGACTGTAAATGCTTCCATTCTTTGCACAAATCAAGATATTTGTAATAAAACCAACCTGTAAAAATGTCAGCTCATTTCGTTGTTTCATTTGAGAGAAAACGGTACAAATGCATTCAGAATTTTTTGTACACATTCCAAGAGGCAGAGTTTTCGTCTCACTGAGCCAAAAACTAAATTTGGATCTTATTTCATCTATGATTTAAAAACGATAACACTTCAGGCAGAAATATTTCAAGGAAAGTTTTCTACCATCATTATCTTTATACCATGTAAGGTATATGTCAATCTGTGAACATTTATGTTGTTTTTCTAACCAATGTTAAGCTGGGGCTTTAAGCAAGGGTTAGAGTGATTGCTGACAAAAAGGGGATGCACATTTTAGGAGGTATGTTGAACTGATGACATTTCCACCTTTTGGTAACCCTGGGAGTTACAGATTTCAAGGAGCTTCTGAGAACAGGGTTCTCAGTGCTAGAGAAACAGATCAAACACCACGATTTCTTTATATGGGGAGAATTTTGTCACCAGGCAGAAATAAAAAAGTCTGAATTAACATTACAGTATCAAATTTCCCATCACTAGTCTTTAGTGTTCTCATTAACACTGGTACGATTGCTCAAAGAATTGTATATTGTACATTAATTTCATTGTCTGTCCATACACAAACAGTGAAATATTATTTTTTGAAGAAATAATAATTAATAGTTTAATTTTATAATATATGAGATAAAAGTGAGCAAGTAATGTATCTTCTTCAAAGCAGAATTAATATCTTTACTCTGTGTTTTTTTTAATGAAAAACTGAAATGTGTTGACTGGAATTTAGCCTTATTTTTGTTGTGATGGGGGAACGGGGTTGGGGGGAGGGGAGGGGGGGAGGGAATAATAGCAATCCAAAACTATACCCTAAAAGTGATTCCACTGTCCGTCCCTGCATCCCAGGGCAGCAAGTCGATCTCCTTGTACGGCACCCATTCGCATTCCTCAGTGCACAAGTTGATGCGGGACACTCCGACGCACCAGTCTGGACTGGGGCCGATCATGGAGAGCATAGAGACCAGATTGTGGGTGCGGTTTGTGCTCAACACTGCCGACATGTTACCACGCGCTGGCCATAACCCTCG
This sequence comes from Marthasterias glacialis, assembly GCA_911728455.2. Lineage (NCBI taxonomy): Eukaryota > Metazoa > Echinodermata > Asteroidea > Forcipulatida > Asteriidae > Marthasterias > Marthasterias glacialis. The sequence goes on from OU452223.1 coordinate 15,162,451, forward strand.
ACTGCGAATAACTGTCTTGATATTCCTGGTCTGTGTCAAGGATAAAAAAACAAGGAAATGTGCAATATGATCTATGCATGCTTTACAATTTTAACTAACAGAGAAAAAACGCAAGAAATCATCTGCACACCATCAAATTGATCAATAGAGCATCTACATTAATTCGAAATTAATTCATAAACATTTAATAAAACTGGACACCATTTTGACAGGATGCATGCTTTGGATTAGCTTGTCAAATTTATTCTCAGATTATCCATATTTCAAACAACTTTCCTGGGAAAAAACCTCAGGGATAAATTGAGCAAACTTCCCCATCCTTTGAAAGTAGATGCTACTTTTTTATTCCCTTTCACAATAATTTATTTTGTTTAACCTCCTTACTCTTGCTCCCAGTGCCCAGTTTTAAACGGCTGCTTAAGCACAGAAATTAGCTGAGCACAACAAAATTATGCTTACCAGAATAAGGTTACCAACTAAAATTCCATGTCACAAGCACAATTTTTGACTGGTATCCTGCTTATTTTTGCTTGGAAGAAAATTAGTAAGCAATATTTTCTGCTCAAGCAGCTCTATGAAATTGGGCCCTGCTGGTTATCAAAAAAGCCCAATATCTCACCTGTGCAAGTAACTCTCTCTCCAGGGTCGTTGGTGATCCCCACTCGGCGACTCTCTGAACTCCCAGGGAAGCATAACCCCCATATTTCCAAATGGTATAGTCCTTTGTATGCGAGGCACCAATCAGATCAGACCAGTGATCCCCATGACCTTCACAAAGTAAAATGGGGAGGGGAGTCCATTATCTATTGCATATGGTTTGAAGAGAACCACGCAAGAATTATGTATGTTATGTCTGAATTTCAAACTTTACAGAAATAGTTGGATAGTGAAATAAACTGTTTAACCTCACTGGTACAGTGGACATCAGGTTGTTCCAAAACAACTGGTTTTCATTTTGAAAAACAAAGACCTTCCCTATATGGTGGGATTCCAACCAGTTTCCCCCATATCAAATATTTTGAAAAAGGGCAGATAACAATTTTTAATGATCAAACAAAATTTTGTTTGAAATGGAAATTACCTGATGCTTTGACCCTAGCAGAGTCTTTCTCAAAGGTTTTCTCTTTCTCGTTTAGTCTTTTGAGAAAGGACTCTACTAGGGTCAAAGTGTGAAACCATTACCACTTCCTTGCATTTTATACTGCATGGTCATTTGGGTTGGTAAGTAGTTTGTAACAGATACTTCTCTTTTCAAAACTTGTTTAAAAAACAAAACAACTTTGCAGAATCATACTGATAAATTGTGTCAGCAAAAGAAAGAAGAACAGGTGCTCCTCTAATTGTGGTTTATGTTCATTCAGTGTCGAACAACCAAATAATTGTAAATCATTTCATTTTATCAAGGTTAAACAACCCGTTTGTTTACCAATAACTCAAATACTAAGTTGATTCGGTTTTTATTTTGTGACAAACCTCCAGGGAAGTCTTTCGGGTGTGTTTCTCGGGACCAGAGGCCACGGAAGGTGACTGTGTACTTGGCCGTGTCACAAGCGCAGCATCTAGCCTCAGTGTCGTCTTCAACATTGCCAGCCTCAGCAGAATCCGTCCCGGCGCCATCTGAGTATGGACAATTAAAGAGGGTATCGTTAACCCCAACTCCCTTGAGTGGCTTCCTAGAATCCTTCCTCCCTCAAGGACAAAATCTAACACCACATGGTAACTCAACACCCAAACTGTCGGACTCTGATTAGGGTGGTATGCCGTGCAGTGCTCAATCCAACCATAGAGAAAGGCAATTAATCCGACAGAATGAAAATAATTCAAATTTGGGGTGAACAAAGAAAAATTGACGCTCTACCAACTGAGCTATCCAGCCCTATTATCGGCGGTCTCCCTATTTAGTCAATATCTTTGTTCGGGGTGCCTGTCCTGCCACTTTCCTGGTTATATCCATAGAGCTAGCTCTATGATTGTATCGTCAACTTGGGTGTGATTCCTGGCTACACGGCATATACAGGTTGTATGGCTTCTGACTGGCACCCCGAACAAAGTTATGGATAAAATAGTGAGACCACCACCGTTAGGGCTGGACGTTTTCAAAAAAAAATGGGTGATTTGAATTCAAACCTTTTGATTACAATTATGATTTGCCTTTTTTAAAATGGTTTAATCTTTTAAGTACTTGTTATATTTATCTGCTTTACAGATGTTTTTATTCATTAGGTTTACCTTGTATGTAATCCTTACAATCTCACTGTTAATTTTAAGTAGGCCTATATTTCCCACTTGCGTATTCTTTTATCATTCTGAATTTACTTTGGATATATTTTTTACGTACAAACTATATATGTCTATTTGTTGTTGTTGTTGTGTTTTCTTCAATACTTTTTTATTATTTCCGATTCTTAATCAATGTTAACAAGGTTTTAAACACGTCCCCTTGAAAAACAGCCGTAGGCTGAATCGGTTTACCGCGTATAAATAAGAGTAAATAAATAAATAAAATTGCTCAGTTGGTAGAGCGTCGGTATGTTAAGCCGCGGGTAACGGGTTCAAATCCCGCTCCAGTCAATAATCCTTCATTCACCCCAAAACTGAATTATAATTTACTCATGTCAGTTTCTCTTGTGGTTTATTGCACAGAATTAAAACACAAATGCAGTTGGATTTTGATGGCTTGGGGATGGCTAGGGTCAACCCTTTACATACCACAGTGTGAGAAGGGACTTCCCACCCAAATGTCCACAACGGCCACAAACCACCGCAAGATTTGACCTACATGTGTGTAATGTAAATGGTAATTTTGACCTAATGTCAAAGTAAACAGTTAACTTTGAACTAATAACGAAGTAAGGAAAGTCAACATTTTCCGATATTTCACTTAACATAAAAGCTTAAATTCTGAGCAAAACTTCTTCTTTTTTTCTTCTTTGTTTTTGGGGGGAGTGGTGGGGTACAATATCAGTCTTGTCTGGGCATATGGTATTGATTCAATGGTAAAAACAGAAAGAAAAGTAAATCCTAACCTAATCTAAATGTATACTACAATGTTTTACAACGAGTGTTCTTCCATAAAACACTGCAGAGCCAAAGACTATTTAACAAGTAACTCAACATCTTAAACCTAAGAACTCAGATAAGATTATACGGTAAAAGCCTTTATTGACACATCATAAGTGTTGTTTGATGTACTTGAACCAAACATTTTTTCCTCACCGTTTGTCCCCCCCATGTGAAGGCACAAGTTCAACTTATGAACACATATGTATCCGATAAGATCGATATTGGTATGCATGCCGTGCCATGTGCAAAGCATGTGCTGTGACTTTTCACTACATAGTCTCTCATTTTCAAGGAAAAGCAGAGGGAGGGTTTCAAAACCAAACACCAGGGCCCAATTTCATAGAGCTGCTTCAACAGGTGCTTAAAAATTATCTGCTAAGCAAAAATAAGCAGGATACCAGTCAAATTGTACATGTGACATGCTATTTTGGCTGGTAACCTTATTCTGGTAAGCAACATTTTGTTTGTGTTAAGCTACTTCTTGTGCTTAAGCAGCCCTATGAAAATGGGCCCAGTAAACAGCAAAGCATCAAAGGCTTCGCCAACAGTGTTGGTGAATTTGATCAAGCATTAAAGGCTGTCAACTACATGTATATGTATCACCATGTCAGAAACTTCAGACTTGACAGAGTTAACGGGTTTACATTTCTGAGAAAACGGTGCTTTAATCAGAATCAGATTACCTATGGACAATAATTAAGGACCACTCCGGTCATGACCCGGACCCAATACACCGTGTAAGTCTTGAATACAAGTATCTGAATGTTGGGCCCTGTTCAGATACGTGGTGTAGTCAGGGGTGTGAGTGGTCACAAAAAAAAAATAATAAAAAAATTAAAACAGCCAGCAAAAAGCTGAAATTTAAAAAGTTCCCATAGCTTTGTACAGAGCAGGTGTACAAAAAAGCTGAAATTCAGAGTGAAAATCTAAACGAAAAAAGCTGAAATCAGCTTAAAAGCTGAATTCCCACACCCCTGTCTTTCACATGCGTATGAGAACACAAGGTTTAAACAAAATTTGTTGGATGTTCAGGAGACTTCCTGAATACCAAATAGATTCTTAGATAAACTGTTCCCCTTCAATAAGATAAAGGTCAACCGGAATCAAAGTCAGAATACTGTACCATCTTCACACAGCCATAATGTCAAGCCTTGCTCGTCTTTGTACCAAATCTGTTTCTTCTGGACAGCCGCACCTCTGTAAAATCAAACAGTCAAAACAGACAGGCACAGTCAACATGATCTTTCACTCGGAATACAAAATAATTAGTTTCAGTTACACCCTACAGTAATGTGTTAAAAAACACAATACACTCGGTGCTTTCTGACTCCTGTAGATGGGAAAAAACCCTCCATGGGCACCTTGGGTGAAAATCAAACCCACAACCTATAGCATTCTAGATCAGATCAGATACATGTAGTTTTCTTGTCTACTTGACTACAGAGTGCACTCGGTGAGGAGAGGCCAACTCTTTATCTTTCCCTTGGCCATTTTGGTTTAAAAAAAAAGAAGATCTCTAAGAATGAGCAAATTAAAAATTTTGACAACGAGTTTTTTTCCACGCACTGCTTTACTGTGGAACTCTTTGCCAGTATCCTGTTTCCCTGTGGGCTATAATCTTTCTCAATTGAAGCAGACTGTAAACATTTCTCTTCTGCCCTAATTTTGTCTGCCCTCTTCTCTTTTCCTTGTAGCCCTCACCTGGAGTGGCCTCGTGCCTTGTGATGGGCGACTAACATAAAAAAAAATGTAATGTATCTGATAAGATTGGTATACATGCCACCCGGTGTGCAAAGTATGTCCCGACTACAAAACTGTGTTTTCCTTGAATCAAACCCTCAATTCTAAATCTGTTTAGATCAGATCAGATTAGATAGAATTTTGTTTTTTATTTTATTACTTGACCACATATTTGACTCAGTGATGAGACGCCAACTCTTTGTTTTCCCTTTGCCATATTCAGTTCCAAAAAGCTCTCTGAAAATGAGCAAATTAACATTTGGACAACAAAATACTTAAAAGTATTAACAGAAGAAAGGGTGTCAGACCCACGGCAGGAGGCAAGGGGTGTAGCGAGGGCATTTTCTTGGGGGGGGGGGGTTATGGAAGTCAGTTTTGTAGGACTCCAATGTTCTCTACACTATTTCAAAGTAAAACATTGGGATCGAAAGAATAGCACCCCCAGCACACAACCCCACTGTATTCAATAATGTCACGGTAACAAACACTCTTGCAAATTAAAGTGCTGAAAGGAAATACACTAAGCTTTACTTGGCTTGATTTGGTGTTTCAAATGGTGACTGTGGCTCTAAATGCTGACTGCAACATTATTGAAGGTGGGGGGGTGTAGGGTTGTTACACCCACTACACCCCTTGGTCACTTCGCCCTTGACAGGGAGGCTCTTAACCAGTGATTGTACTCCTCTGAAAAGATGCGATTGTGTAGGAGGAGGAGAAGATGAATGGGGTGCTAAGATTGGGAGAAATGTTTGGGTCAGGGTGAGGGTAGAAAGACAGTAGGCTGTACTTGAAGACAGACCGAGATGGATGATCATAACTTCTTTTCTTGGGCCGTAAAAAAGAAAGGAGTCCTTCAGGAAGCAGATCAAGATCCTTGATCAAGATGGATGCTCATAATTTCTTTCTTGATTCCTTTAAGAAAGCAAGGAGTCCTTGAGGAAGCGGCGGAAATTAGTCGAGGAGATGTTGAGGAGGGAAGGAGGAAGTTGCCCACGGTAGAAAATAAAGACTGCTTCATTAAGATGGGATGGGGAAATTAAGAGGACATCGAAAAAATCTAGTTGAATTTGCGGTGGTGTCATAGAAACACTTGAGTTGTGGGGGTTCTGAAAAGAACTTGTAGTATAACAACTTTATTTAAAAAAAAAGAGAGAAGTGTGAATTGAAAGGAACTTTAAGACTGATGCAGAGAGATTGATCAAAGAAAACCAAGAACTTGTAGTATAACAACTTTATTAAAAAAAAAAGAGAGAAGTGTGAATTGAAAGGAACTTTAAGACTGATGCAGAGAGATTGATCAAAGAAAACCAAAAAGAAAGGTGGGAAGAGACCGGCTATGTTAAACAGAAAGAGGAAGGTATACATGTAAGAGGAAGGTATACATGTAAGAGGCAGAGGTGAATGTCTTATACTGAATCTGAAATAAAACATTGTTTCTTACTCAATGACACAAGTGCTGCATACGTGTATGCTTAAGGCCAGGATTCAAACTTGATATTCATGATTTGATTTGATTTTCACAAGATTTATCTTATGATAAACTGTCTTTATCAGTAGTGATTTGCAGTGGCAAGTAAAGATGTATCATTTTTTTTGGGGGGGGGGGGGGAAGCGTGAATTTTTCTCCATAATCTTGAATTGTCTTCAACGAACCCACCGTCCGACCGACATGCGAGAATTTCATCAAATTTGGTGGCTATGTTTTAGGGAAAACAATGAAATACGGTTAATGTTTTGTCAGGGATTTTGCACACACCCATGCAATCAAAATACGTGAACAGTGATTTGTGTGGTCTACAAAAAATAGTGCCACTCTCTTCAGTATTAACACTATTGCCCTGGAGGATTGGTACTAGTAAGAACTTTATCCTTAATGAGCCCTCAGACTGAAACTCATAATTTTTTGTATACACATTTTACCGATTCTGTTCTTTGTTTTTAAGATGGGTCCGTCTTATTCAGGACGAATCTTAGTGGATCCATGACATTACCTGAAGTTGACGCAGCCAGTGCCAGCCGGTGGAGCGATCCATCTGAAAGTGACAGACGTCTTGGAGACTTTGGACGCTTGCATGAGAACATGAGGACACTCTTGCACGGTCTGAGTCAGACGATCATCAATAATCTACAGTAGGAGAAACGCCACCAAATTCATACTAATGGAAAAGACATCTGCAGTTCTACTTGAAGCGTTCTTTAAGTTCTACTTAAAGGGGTCCGTGGTGTTTTGTGCGCCCGAGGCGGTAAAATGGCACCCTCGGCTTTGCCTCGGGTCCCATTTGCCATCGAGGAACAAGACCCATGGATCCAATCACACTGCGTGCAACAATTGTTTTGTTATACCATGGTAATAGATTGCAGAAGGGGAAAACAAACATTATAAAGTGAAACAATTTACATTTCTTATTCATTTACTGTTGAACCAAGGAGTTCTTCCTCCACGGTGGAACAACACAGGAACGTAAATCAATTTACTTAGTGCCAGTGTAATTACAACCTCATACCCAGGGCTGTTTTTAATATTGTACAAGGCGGTGGAAATAACCAACGGTGGGCACGATCAACGTAATGTACCCTGTGGTCACTCATGTTCACCTGAGCCATGTACATGCGTATCCCATGATTGGTTCTTGACTAATGAAATTTACAATCTATGACCATGGTATAACAAGTGAAAGTGTATTTTAGCTGGTAACCTTGTCCTGGTAAGCATCATTTTGTTTTGCTTAGCTAATTTTTGCGCTTCAAGCAGCTCTATGACATTGGGCCTGCGCTGGTTGTAATTAAGTGTGATACCATTCAATCATAAACCATAGCCATTCCACAGTCTTCATCAAACTATAACCCAGACCATTACCATATAAATGTCAGATGACCTTTGCCAGATTTTCTGGGAAATCTTTTTTCCCAGAAACTGAAAAAAAGCTTTTGACTTTAATCATGTTAATCGGCATTTGTATACATGTATGCAATTTTCTGGTGACTGGTGGTTAAAACTGATGGATTGTAGCCAAATGTACCAGAAGTTAGGACAATCCAATATCACACCACAAACAAATTGCAATAGGTATTCATTTAGTCATTCATTCATTAATGGTTTATTCTTTTAAAATACATCAAGACAAAAACAACATCCATTGCGGCCCAAAGGCCGAAGTGTAGAAAGTACATGTATGTACATTCGGTATGTACACTTACATGCAGCCCTAAGGCAAGTGTGAGTGGACAGTGTGCATGTAAACAATTGTATGTACCAAAGATTACAGAGTGCCAAAGGTGCAAGATGGGGAACTCAGGCTGAAATGTTAGATCCCACTTGACGCCATTTCAGCAAGTAACTCTTTTGATACAACAACAGATCAGTGCAGACAATGACCATGGGAAACAAAGCATTCGCTTGCTGAAATGGCGCCCATGCGTATTTCACGTTCCAACAACAGATAGAGTTCCCCATCTTGCGCCTTCGGCGCTCTATCATCTTTGGTATGTAGCTGTCAATATACACGTACATGAAAAGGGGCTATCTGAAAGTAAACAGCAAACAATAATGTTGAACAATTTGAATCAATGTACTGCAACCAAACTTCAAGGGCACAAAATGACTCTTGACGTATCTATCACAACATTTCCATAACTTCCCCTACCCTATCCAACTCCACCCCCCACGACCTCTTTTGATTCAGCAAACAGGTGTACAGTTAAAATGTCAACCTGTAATCACAAGTCCTGTTGTAATAAGATCAAGGGCATACAGAGGTATAGTAACATCACGAGAGTGTGAAAGGCAACACCTCAGCTAGACCATGGAGGTACATTGTAGACGGACAAATATGCAGAGAGCAATAGCCAACCATCAGGAGTGACCTGGTGTTCACCATGGCAGAGGGGAAAGAAGTGACCTAAATATATATGAGTGGATGAAACGGTGCTGATAGACTGCAGCCAAACACTTGCCCCGTTACTTTGGCCAATTCCTACAGGAAGGCAGGGCAGCTGTCTTCACAATCTGTCTTCCAATTTTAATCAGGGGAAATCAAACCATTTATTACAAATGGTCCTGGGAAATAGAGTGCACAGTCTGTGGCTGTCTTTCATTCCTGTTAATACAGCAACCTTTGACTACACATCAGACTCAAAAAGAAAGAAGAAAAAAAAGGTTCACTTTGTGTTATTTTTTTAAATTTTGCTTAAAGCCCCAGCTCAACATTGGCAAGAAGAAAAACATATGTTCACAGATTTACCTACATGTATACCTTACATGGTATAAAGACACTGTTGGTAGAAAACTTTCCTTGAAATATTTATGCCTGAAGTGTTATCGTTTTTAAGTAACAAATGAAATAAGATCCAAAATTAGTTTTCGTCTCAGTGAGACGAAAACTCTGCCTATAGGAATGCATACAAAAATGCTGAATGCATTTTTACCGTTTTCTCGCAAACGAAACAACCAAATGAAACTTCCCTGGTTGGTTTTATTACATACTTACATATCTTGATTTGTGCAGAGAATAGAAGCATTTACAGTCAATTCACCAATGTTGAACTGGGGCTTTATCGTTTCTTTATGTCCATTAATTAACATTTAACGTAAGGTGCAGTAACTACATATAGAAAGACTTTCAATTCAACTTTTGTTAAATTCTTGATTTTGTCTTGTGAATAAACATTTTTAAGTGAATTTCTTTTGTCGCTCTGTCTGTTTTAACGCTATTTTTTAATACTTTTACTTTTGTTATAAGAATATTTAAAAAGAAATTATACTTGTGTTGTTTTTATTTTAATTTTTTTCTAATGATTTCTAGGAAGTGGAGGTGGTGGTGGTACACAAGCCAGCCTCATCTTTCACCAACGGAAAATAACGACTTCACTTTCACACCCCAAAAGAGGGTAATCACGGAGAAAGAAAAAAAAAACACTCTCAAGCATGTACATGTTGAACACTTGGAGAGTAATTTCTCAACTCGCCCAGTTTTTGATCTCCAAAAGTAAACAGAATCCACAGTCCCCATCGCTTGCAAACATAGACCCAGGCAAATGTCTCATTTTGTTGGCAATTAATCAGAGAGATGACCACATCTCATCTGATTAAGCAAATTAATTCTTATTTCCCTAGAGTAAAAGCCTACCCCCCCCCTTTCCCAGTCCAACATGTTTGGACAAGGGAAAACTGAAGTTACACCAAGCATTAGCAACACAAACACATCTCAAACCCCCCAGGAGGCTCCAAATAATGCCTGCAATCTATCCTCAAGCGGATACATAAAGCATGTATGGTATTGTAGGTGTAAATTGAGCTGGACGGTGAAAGATTGAAAACCTGTCTCAACACATATCATCAGGAATTTTGGTTTAATTTCATCATGCTGTTAAACATCAGCCCATTTGGGTTTTTTTTGTTGGCTTGTCATACACTACATCTGTTATTTCATCTCACTGCACTAATCAAGGACAACATGGGCCAACTTGACAAGGCAAATAACATGTCTGTACAACACCCACAACACCTTCTACAACTAAAGTCTCAGTTTGTTAAAATACGAAGTATTTTTGATCACATTATGATTGTTCTTCCTCAGTAGGTGCCTTTCACTGCCTTGATTGTCAATTTCCATATTATTAGTTACCACACCAGCACAAGTGGAATACAAGAAAATACAGCGCTTTTGCGTCCCATATCCAACGAGGCCGAAGGCTGAGTTGGATAAGGGATGGAGATGCACTGTATTTTCCCGTATTCCATGAACACGCGTGTGATAACAATTTTATCTTCCAGCTTCCAAAAAGTCTGTATTAAAGACACAAAAAAAATTGAAATTATGCGTCTTGCGTTAGCGCGCATATATGCACTCAAACAGCAATTATATGCACCTTGGGATATTTTTTTTTTCAGCTGTGGATTATGGGTATATATCTCACAATTGTTGATAAATCAGGATCAAGGATGTATGCATGCTGGAAGATAAAGATGTATACATGTAGGTCCTGGGCAGATTAAGTTGGTTCAATTTTTAGACTGTGTAGTGGCTAGTTATAATGAGGCATTTGTATTGGTTTTAACACACTACGTGGACTTAAATTGTCCTCTGTGAAAGTTCAAAGTTATGACCAAACTAAAGTTTGGGAAGTCAGCTACTGAAGACTTGTGTACGTGCCTTGACTGCAGTCATTGTTTCCAGAATTTTTTAGCTCCAAGTAAAATAACAAAAAGGTAGTAATTTACAGTATAAAATGGATGCCATTACACGTGTTTAATGCAGGGCACTGCAGGTTAAACAAGTGTGTGCTGTTGTTATTGCAACAAAACAATGCATGGGAGCTTATTAGAACTTACTTCCCCATTTTCATTTTGAATTCATACAGTTTACGCCAAACCTTGCCCTATATTAATCTATTTACATTAATTTTTGACGGCCCACTTCCAATTCATAAGCTAAACCCTGCTAGAGCTACCTGTGAGTCTGTGACAGATTGGACCCTTCCGATTCCCAACTCTGCAAATAATTTTTTTTCAATTAACAAAGCAATGCAATAGAGTGGCTCTATGAAAAATGCGGCCTGCGTCAATAATTAACACTGTATCCCATTTCACACACACTCATCACATCATTATTTGCTCCAAATCTCCGGGCATCAGCTAGGCTATGACGATGTGACAAGAGACAGTTCCTGACTCTCTGTTTGTCTTTTTATCCTACTGTCTTGATAGATTGAATTCAGGGTCGAATATGAATGTACGCGCTTACTATTAATGATAGATAACTTGCCCCAGAAACAAAAACAAAAAAAATGAAACATACATAAACGCATGATTTGTGACATACTAAATAACCAACAATGTGAAGAGTGTAGCCTAAAAATAACTCAACAATATCTGCACCAATTTGTTTCTGGCACTTGCATTACGAAAGTGTAGTCTAAGATAACACGATCGGAAGTCAACTCCAACTTGTATTGTGGGTAAAATCGCTGGCGTCAAATTCATGTTAAATACATGTACATGTACACATGTACACATGTGCCATACTTACATTCCCTAAATAACTCCATGCATGATGCCAAGAAAACTCTGTGAGTTTTGAAAAAAAAGGATTTCAAGCACACCTTTGTGTATCTTTGAATTTTAAAAAAGGCCAGCTCTGCTTCATCTGTAAACATTTTATTAGCTTGAGTGACATTGCATTAGTATGTCTTTTTGATGACATCCTGTTTTTTGGTTTTGGACACCTGGCTGTCACACAGAGAAAGGACTTTCAGACATCAGGGTATTGCAACAAGCTGGAATTTTTACAGGCGACTAACTTTGAGGGAACCAACTCCACTGCATGCAAAAGGAACACTTTCGGAGGCACAAGAGAATTAATATCCAAGGCTCTCCTCTTGAAAAAACAAAACAAACAATAAACGATGAAATGTGAATATTTTTTCTTCTTTGAGATTGCCTGGAACTGGTTGCCTGTAAATTGCCTCATGTGACATGGGCCCAATATCATACAGCTGCTTTAAGCACAAAAAAAGTAGCTAAGCACAACACAATTTTGCTTACCAGAATATGGTTACCAGCTAAAATACCTTACCCCACGTACCCTCTGTGACTGGTTTCCTGCTTAGTTTTGCTTTGCAGAACGTTTAAAGCAATATTTTCTGCTTTAAAAGCAGCTCTTTGCTCTTATGCCCTGGTCTTAAGATGTACACGTGGGACTCCCTTCTTTCCCCATTTTCATCAAATTTAGAAAACCCCATTTGCAGAACTCGGTTGCCATTAACACCTTTTAAGTTGTGTACATATGTACAACACATGTCTGAACCAACTCTTTTATTACTTTAACAAGCAATCTAAATTCTCAAAAAAAAAAAAGGCCTGGCCTACCGGATCTTTCTCGACAAAATATAAAGCATTTCATGTTTTATTTTTGAAGTTCATCTGATACCGCAGGCAATTTTCCCACGCACCGGCTATCGCCACTGAACTGAATTTCTCAGATTGCCAACTAAATTCCTCACCCGGTGCTCTCGGCTGATCAGTCTAAAGATTCTGAGAACCCAAGAATGTATTCAGGGACCCCTTGCTAAACCATAAGACATCCCCTCCCATCTCTCCTCTCTTCTGTCTCTCATAGGCAAACCCTAAGCATTACACAGTTGGAAGAATGCAGCTGATAAACATCTCATGGGCTATTTTTTAGTCACGTTTATCTAATCCCTACTGAGTGACTTTGTGACACTTTGGGTAGACACTTGCAAATCACCCTTTTTTGATATGAAGCTCATGAAATGGTAGATGTAGAAGGGTAGGAGGTGGCGGCCACACGTTCTTCTTTCTGATTCTAATTTGGCATCCTGACTGATGAGTAAAAACTAAGGGCAGTCCAGTGCATTTGACTCTCTGTCCATGGACATTAATCAGACCGTTTTAATTCGTTGTCATGTTCACCATCTACCACAATGATAATGATAGCTCTCATTCTTTTTATTCATAAGCACCAGACTATTATTCCTCCCAGCCTCAGTTTGGTTCATTTCAACTAGAGCAAGACGGCCCCAACATATGGTCAATTACAATCTGAAAGAAAAATCCAGGAGCACGACTGTGAGGAAAGGCCGCAACCACTACAGGAAGATCTTATCTACATAATGTGTCTTTCTTTGTCTGCTTCTCATAATGAGCAAACACTTTAAGCTCTGATTCCAATGTACACAAATCAAGGAATGCAAATCTAAAAACAACCTAAAGTATCAGTTTCTCTAATGCATTTGTCAGGAAGAACGTGATTGTCCAGAGAAGAAAAACCCTGAAGGAAAACAAAACAAAACAAGTAACTGAATCCTCTTGGTCTGGAGATGAAGCCCCCTGTGTAGAAAGACTGCACTTTTCAGTAACAGACTTCTTAGCGTTGTAAATTTCCACAAATAGAAATCTAATGGAAATGGTCATAATAAGAGGCCATGCCGCATTTCTTCTCTGCAACGGCAACCTCACTTTCTTACAAGAAAGTCTGGAACTAAATGAATATCAATTACAAGACGACCTGAATTTTCATATGGAAGGAAAGTAATAATAATACGAAGTTTTATATAGCGCTTTATCACACCCTACGGGCGTCACAGAGCGCTCAATATTTAAGAAAGAAGTAAGAAGGCTGTACGGTTATAAAGGTCTTTCCTGGTGACTGTATCATAATAATGGAGTGCAGGAAGATCCAGGCTTGTCAGGAGAAGCACAGCATGGGCAGTTGCCACACGTTGGACTTTGTCATTATCATTATCAATATGACTAGTATACTAATGTTCTATTTTTACATCCACTTCCCTTATAATTGCATGATAAACGAACAGAGCAAAAGACAGTTGCATAACTAAGGGGGGCACGTGGCCCCCCCAACTGATATCCATGCCCCCACCCCCACCCCTGGGTGCCCCCCACCCCATTTGAAATGTGGACTTTTGAGATTAAAAATCACCAGAATAAAATGTTACATTTTATGAGCTTTATGTAGTAATTTCAATGTTTTTAAAACTATTTTATTATTACACAAAGAATATACTTTGTTTTACCTCAACACTTCAGAAAAGTGCTGAAAAGGGGCTTGTTTAGAAAAAATAAAAACAAAAACTACAGTTTTAACTCACCAAAAGTACCCCCCCCCCCCCGGCAAAATGTTGCCCCTTCCCCCCTCCTTGTACCCCCTAAAACATTTTACCCTAGTTACAGCACTGGCAAAAGAGAGTGGTCATATTTGGACATGAAAGTCTGATGTAACTGGGGTTATTCATTGTTTAGGCTTACCTCAAAGTGTCCAGCTGGGGTAATGTCATCTGAAACAAGGAGACAGGCGAAGGTAAACTCACGGAATGACACTGGTGGAGTACTACTCAGGGTGACTGTGAAGAAAAAGATAAGACAGCATACTGTAAAATGTAAGACAGGTGGATATGGTGTAAATGAAATCACATCGTTGCTCTAATGCCGAGTGTCTGTCATGGCATAGTAGAAGCAACCAACCAGACTTGTACTGTGGTGCAGAGTGTGGGTTCGAATCCTGGTCATGATGCTTTGAGTCCTTTATTATAAGATAACCACAGTTTCCTCCTCTGCCCCCAGGTAATGGTACTCCATTGGGTATGATAAACCCAGCGTTCTCCCTTAACAGTGGTCTGCTGGCCAAGTGCCAGTTAAAACACCTGAGGACCAGTGAAAATTCTCTCCAAGTGGTCCGGCTGGCTACTTCAGTGTTAAGACACGTCCCTATTTACACAATGTAGTATGAAATATGGACCAGTGAAAATGCTGGCGGACCAGTGAAATGACAAGCTAACTAGTCCTGCTGGCTACTTATTTCAAAAAATTAAGGGCAAACCCTGTAAACCTAAGTCGCTCATTTTGCTACTAGAGGTTTGTACACAATGATTGCTTTTCCAGGAGAGAAAAACAATTGACCGATCCATTAAGCCCCGCCTACAAACGTATTGACCAATCACAGCCTTCCCCAAACACACAAAAGTTTGCCTGCCAGGAAACAATAATAATGATATATATAGCACCTAATGAAAAAGCCTCAGCGTGCTTAACAATAATCCTACAGAAAATAAATGACAGAAAACAAATTTGAATTAGAAGATAAAATGATAACAAAAAGAGGGGAGAGGTCACCAGCACAAGCACCTAAAGCCAAGATCCTCACCATCTGGCTTTTACAGCTAAAAAGTGCCTAATGTTCAAGTAGTTGCATCATTATCCCATAAAAGCAATTTATTGTATTGTAGACTGGGTCCATGGCTCTCCCTACGGCGGATCTCTTCCCGTACGGTCCCCTGTAAAGCATGTAATTCCATGGGCCATAAGCACATAATTCCCTGGTAAGCATTGCCATGTAATTGGGCCCAGGTGATTACACTACAAAATATTCCCCCCTATATATTAAAAGTTAACCCCGATGAAAAGGACAAAAACCAAAGCAACAAACTAAACCAGCATAATGCAGAGACGTCATACTTGAACGGTACAGTATCCTTTGAAGAAGAGATTTCTGTTTGTTTTCTTAACAAGATAATACCGAACACAAACCGACTCTAAAGTATAGTTTGTTACGTCAGCAAATTAATTATGTAAATGTGGCAATGTAAGTAAAAGTCATGCAATCAATTAAGGGGTGCCTTAGTCACAGCACATGTTTTATCTCAGGCTATTTCTTCTAATCTAAACATGCCATTGTTGGCCAACCTGATTAACAATGCAAAGACATCAATACAACCACGGTGTTCCTTGCTCTATGGTGCAACTAACTGTCATTTTTCATTATAATTTAAACAATTTGAGTCAAATGATAAGCTTTTTTGGTCATCTCATCTCCAGGTTTTTGTCTTTCCTTTTGAAAAATCAACGCACACATTTTCAATGGATTTATATTTTCATATTTTTGTACAACACAGGAGTGTAGAGCTCCAATGTTTTGAGTACACCTTATTTATATGTTCACCAATCCAATATCAGTAATTAATTATGGATTTAGATTCAAAATCTGAACGACCCGACGTTTCAATCCCAGTAGAGTCTTTCTCAAATTTAGGCCACAAGTGACCACACAACACACACATGATACGATTATATAAGTGTAACAGAAACAGTCAGGTGAAAAACGGAGTGTAAAGAAAGGTGCAGAATGCAGTCAGAAGAAACAGAAGATGAGCACAGAAAATACTCATCAGGAAGGCTGGGATGAGAGTGGATGAAAATTAAAAAATCACAAAACACTGGTGGAAGTTTTGGTGGCAACAACCACCCCGTATCAATGGCAGCATTCTGTGCTAAAATGTGGATTACACAAGCACCTTGGTGTAGTCAAAATACAGTACAAGTACTGTGTTAAGGCTTTAAAATGGCCTGGATGTATGTAAATGATTTCTTCTTCTTTTTTCATCCGGAATTCATGAAAAATTCGGAGGAATCTCATCCCTGGGAAGGATACAAAACAAATGCAAAAAGATATCTGCCTCAGACTGCAGAATCTTGAGGGTTTGACTCGTAAGAATCAGAAGTGAAAATACAAGACTCAAAAAGAATTGAGCATTCCCTTTCATAATCAAGGTCAAAACTACGAGTGTAAAAATGATTCTTACTCATTTCTCTGGTGTTAGTACAAATGTACAAAGTACTTTGGAGGAACGATTTGTCACAATGGTCTCTAATTATTAACAAAAATGTGTTGCCTAGATTGGAACTTCACTCACATTTCTATGCATATTGCAACTTGGTTCAAATTCCATTTCCTGTCAATTTCAGATTTTTTTCTGGTCGGCAACAACATAGAGATATGCCGGCAATCCCGGCATTGGATGATTGGATAACAGATTTTTTCCAGTAGGCAAAAACCTGGAGATTGGGGATATGCGGGCATTCGAAGAATGAACTTGTCAGAATTTCTGTTTACACATTCGTATTAACCCTCTCCACACTACCAGTACCAAGATGACTCTTACATGTAGGAACTAAAACCCCAGGAAATTCCCAGGGAATTTAAACCCAACTGCCAAATAAACGCCAACAATTTTTCCTGGAGAAAATCAGTACCCTAACTCCAGGGTTACCCCTAGCGGTGGGTTGCTCATTCCCAGGGAAATACACTCTAATAAGCTTATTCCCTGGGAGTTTACCAGGATTAGGAATTCAAGTGTGGAAAGGTCAACCAAATTCTCCTGGGAATTTCACGGGGAAAATTTGTCTAACGTAGAAGGGATTACAGAGTGTGAAGTGGAATTAGGTTTGGCTCATACTCAGGGTATGTAAGATATTTTACTTGATAAAAAATGTAAACAAGTATAAAACTGTGTTTCAAGGGATTTGAACGTGTCTCTTAAAGCCCCAGCTCAACATTGGTAAGAGAAAAACCGAAAATATTCACAGATTTACATATACCTTACATGGTATAAAGATAATGATGATAGAAAACTTTCCTTGAAATATTTCAGCCTGAAGTGTTATTGTTTTCAAATGATAAATTAAATAAGATCCAAAATTAGTTTTCGTCTCAGTGCGAGGAAAACTCTGCCTAGAGGAATGCGTACAAAAATGCCGAATGTATTTTTACCGTTTTCTTGCAAAGAAAACAACGAAATGGGCTAAGATTTTCACATGTTGGTTTTATAACAAATACAAATATCTTGCTTTGGGCAAAGAATGGAAGCATTTACAGACAGTTTACCAATGTTGAGCTGGGGCTTGAAAGGGTGTGCACAACATTGATAAGAATTAACAAAATACATATATTACAGATTTGCACATACTTTAATTTACACTGTATAAAGATGGTCGTGGTGGAACATTTCCCTTGAAATATTTTTACCTGCAATGCTATTGTTTTTGAGAAATTAGTTTTGATCTCGTGATACCAAAAATAAAGGTTCTGAAAAAGTGAAAACTTACAAGTTTATATTCTCACTATTTTCTTGTGACTCCATGACCGATTGAGCCTTAATTTTCATACATGTACATGTAGGTTTGTTTATGTATATGTTGGGTCAGATAGAGTCCGGATACTGGTCTTTTACAGTTAATATGGAAAGAGGCAGTTATGTTTGTCTCACAACGGATTCATTTACCCCTCCCTGTTCTTAGCTGTGCTGTGAAGAGACTTGTGTTTATACCTCTCCACGTCTTGTTTCTGCGCATTGGGGCAGGTTTCTATCCCTTCAAAAAGTAGCCCACACCTCGAGTGGCCTGTGGGCAGTTGTGATGGGCGAATGGCATAAAAATATATAAACAAAGTTACCAATGTTGTCCAGGGGTGGATTCACAAAACTAGTGCTAACTTAGGACTAGTCCTATAAGTTAGGACTAGTTACTCGTCCTAACTCAAGATAAGACTAGTCCTAGCGCTTTGTGAAATCCACACCGAGGTGCTTTAAGAAGTACTAGCAAAAAGACAAGCTACATGTGGATAAGGAGGATTCACTGAAGCCATGGCGACTGCATACATGTATACACATAAACTGGCATGCCATTGCATTTAATTTTTACATTGAACAACAACCAACTTGCTTCTTATAACCAATCTCTATAGACTCATGCAATTTTAATATACACGTGTACATGTAGATGACAGCTGTGACAACTGGACACTGCATGGAAATTTTCTAAAAGTGGGATTTATTCAGTCTGGATTTTTTGAGAAAATCAAAAGCACAGGATTTATACTTATCAATAATAAAATTGGTTAGTTTCAATCAGAAAACTCACTGATTATCAAGGTCCTGCCAGTGCCACCTCTTCAGTCAGCAAAACTTTTTTGTCTGTAACACTGTAAAAATCAAGGACACCACATTCACACCCCCCCCCCCCAGTTACTGACTGCTTGTTTTGACAGCCGTTGGCCGTGATCAAAACAAGCGGGACGTGCACAAACAAAATCCTTGACAAAACAACATAATATCGGAATCTTATATGGCGCACATATCTACCAACAATTAGGTTCTCAAGGTGTTTATTATTATTATTTTAAGATAGGCTTTTGAAGTGTTTGAATTATGAGACCTATTTATGTAGCACCTTATAAGGGTTTACAAGGTGCTGCGGCGGATTCAGCAGCCACTGCCAGAAACACCGGGGCAAACCCCTTCTCTTAAGCCCCTTTCACACGAGAGCTGAAAACTTGCATCCATTGTTTTGAGACCAGTTTTCTGCTGCACAGGTTGTATGCGGTATTATAACAATCAGTCACACGACACACAATTTCATCGCACGGAATCATTTCACTCGACGTAGATTTGCGATTTTATAACATCAATGCGATTTCATAGCAAACAACGTTTGTTTTGTGCTCTCGTGTCAAACGGCCTTTAGTGACAAGTGTAACTGGGATCTTTTATGTGCATTACACAATGCACAGGACCTACTACATGTACTTTACATCCCATCTGAAGGACGAAGCAATAATGGTTAAGTGCCTTGCTTTAGGACACAAGTGTTAAGACCGGGACTTGGATCCACACTCTGCTGATCAGAAACACCAGAGCTTGAGTCCGGTGCACTTGACAGCTCAGCCACGACACGCCCTAACATATAATGCTTTTTGGTTTTCACTCAAACGTGACCAAATTAAATAATATTTTAAAGTAATAATAACAATATGGTGTGTTTATTGAGAACTTGAGGATAGGAATTAATCCACTCTTCCAACAAAGTACTTTCCCTTAAAGCCCCAGCTCAACATTGGTAAATAGTCTGTAATTGCTTCCATTCTTTGCACAAATCAAGATATTTGTAATAAAACCAACCGGTGAAAATGTCAGCTCATTTCGATGTTTCATTTGCGAGAAAACGGCAAAAATGCATTTGGCATTTTTGTACGCAGAGTTTTCGTCTCACTGAGACGAAAACTAATTTTGGATCTTATTTCATTTATTAGTTAAAAACGATAACACTTCAGGCAGAAACATTTCAAGGAAAGTTTTCTACCATCATTATCTTTATACCATGAAAGGTATATGTAAATCTGTGAACATTTATGTTTTTCTTCTTACCAGTGTTGAGCTGGGGCTTTAAAACGTAGTTTACAGAACATGGGGGTTGCAGCAATACATAAATATTTTTGAACAAGACACACTTAATAAACCCATTTTATAACGTATATAGGCAAAATCGACAACTCATCGTGTAAAAAGAACTTGGGGAATGTTAGTTCATTAAAATATACTTAAAAATACATGGTGTACATGTACATGTATTTCCACACAAGCAAGAGGGTGGCATGACAAATAGCCATTACAAATTGGAGTCCGCAATGAGATGTCATCTTTTTTAAATAGAAGATGGCTCTTCATATGGAAAAAACCCAAGGGTGCGTTGAAAATCTGGGATAAATTTCCGTTCTCTTTAATTGCAGAGACAGAAAACAATAATTTCAAGATGTCCTACTCTCTGCTGTAAATGGGTCCAATCTTTAACACATAAGTCCTTAGAAATGAACCAACACTCTCCTTGGTCTTTAAGAACTTAAAAATGATTCAAAGTGCTTTGGGAAATCAAGACCAGGATTAAACACGCGAACTAGGGGAAAATGTTGGCAGGGGTGGCCGGGGGGGGGGGGGGGGGGGGGGGGGGGGGGGAGACTCAACAAACACTGATCATCAGACATCCACAGAGAAAACAGCTTTATAAGCTTAATGGATATTTTTAGCTAGGCCCACCATTGAATCTGACAGAGCATGGGCACGATTCTCACACTTTGGTATTAGTGTGAGCCAGCACCCCCTCTGTGGAATCAGGAACTACGGCATCGTGGGCGGAATATATTTCTCAATAAAGAGAAGTTCCAGAGAAGGGGGGGCTAGCGCCGTTCTTTGTCGGAACACTTGCGGAATAATTGCTGTTTTGAATTCTACCGAGGGAGTTTGGCAGATATTGTGATCGTGAGTAGGCATCGTCAACACATTCATATACTCTAGGGTATCCAGAGTGCCGCTACTTGTTATTTTCTCTTTTTTTTTTTTTTTTTTACTTCTTCAGCATGAATAATAAAACAAGCAGTGCTGTAGAAAGTATACCATTGGGGAAAAAAACAAATATTGTTTTCATCAGCACGGTTATTGTCAGCACAGACCTTGTATCGCTATGACCCTAGGTTTCAACCAGACTCTGAAAATAGGGTACAAGAGTAGTAATTTTACAATTTGTATTGCAAGAATTTCATAAACGAAAGATCAAATGCGCATACGTGTACATACACTCCGGGTTCTTTGCAGATTTTTTCAGAACTGGTGGTCATTCTGGACTGAAATCTTTTAAGTTTGGCAGAAGCACGCTAAATTGAATCGAGGTCCTTGTACATGTAATGTTTTTTACTTAAGGGTCGGTTTTCAAAGCTCGACTGTACAGTCTGGAACATTTTAAATGGTTTCACTTTATAATTTTTGTGAATTTGATCTTAAATCTATTCTTTTTTTTTAAGGGGAAAATGTAACAACCTGCAATTCAAGCGAACCGGCCCGCAATCCATACATATCGGCCCATAATTTGTGCGTATTGGCGCAATATAATAGCTTGTGCATGGGGAGAACGAACTTGTAACTTTGTATGGTGTACAATTACATGTGTGCACATAATGTCAAAAGGGGAAAGATTTGCAGATGCACCAATGCAAGAGTTTAATACGTTCTTTACGGAGCCTAAATAACTTACATGTAACACTAAAGCCCTTTCACACTTCAATGAATTTCTCGGGAATTTCCTGGGAAAATTTGGTTTTAAAACCTTTTTCACACTGGAATTGCTAAACCCTGGTAAACACCTGGGAAATGACCCTTTCCGAGGAAGTAGCTACCCCTTCTTGGGAGTATGTGTAGTGTTAGACGGGATATCCCTGGGGTAAGCGTTCCTGAGTGTCTATTTTCCCCGGGAAAAATTGCACAAAGTGTGAAATGAACATGAGGTAGCGCCCAGGAAATTCCCCAGGAAATTCTTTCCTGGGATTTGGCTCAATAGTCTGAAGAGGGCTCTATTGAAAATACGGCATTCAAATGATTCACTAGCCAAATACTTAGAACATGTTAACAAATTGAATAAACATTTTTTTTTTAACAGAACTTCCTACTCCAAACCAGTGTGTCCAAGCCTGAAGGAAAAAATGGGGTTTACCTTTTCACACTTTGAATTCCTAACCCTGGGTACAGTCCCGGGAAATACACGTAGCTACAGAAACAGTGCATTTCTCATGGAAATAGCAACCCCTGCCTGGGTTCAGATGGTCCAAGTGACACCCGGACGACCCTCTGGCCTAGACTGTAATGATAACTTATCACATTTATGAAATGTACATTCTGTACCCTCAAGCTATCCTCCTCAACATGTTTCAACTTCCATATATTCATTCCCCGATTCACTGAATATTTACACATTGCCCGAGCCCGATGGAGTCTAATAAAGTACGGCACTGGCTACTTCAAACAATCAATAACTTGCGAACCTCCCCGCCTGACAGAAAAAAGGGCAATCTGCTCTTCTCTCTGGTGCTGCTCTCAGACTCCTCCTCCAGGAGTTTGTTTGCTCCTTCAAGGTGTGAATGTCTGTCTGTCTCTCGGCGTCTTGACAACGTCTTTACTGAGAGGGAAGGGGGAGAGGCATCCTCTTCTTCTTAAATCCACTGTGCTAAGTGCTCTTGAGACAATTTCTGTCTTGAATGTTATTATTACAGCTACAGGGGGGAAAACTATCTTATTGAATCAATCAATCTGGATCTTTGCCGATGGCCATACACAGAAATTGTATGCCTACGCATTAATGATATTGACAACAAGCATGTCAATAAGACTACGTGATCAACCGTAGTAATGGAGCAGGGGGGGGGGAAAAAATACAGATTTTTTTCAAAAAAAAAAAATTGCATTTAGTCATGGACTTTGTGCCTGATAAGGGGTTACGTGAGCATGATTACAATATTTTGTTTTGTTTTCCCAAATATCAACATAAAGTGAGAGCCGGTTGTCAGAGGATGATTTTCTGGCACATGGAAAATACATTTCAGACCAAGAACTGACCCCTGAGGAACAGAAAATTCACGGACAACGGGGCTAGATGGGGAGTTCCCTATTCGGTTGTGGTCTGCCTTGCAAATAAGTCTGACACCATTTGAGCGCTTTACTGAGTAAACCAATGAAAACCACATAGTCTACATGCATGACATGTACATAGCATAATATTGTGATGCACGATGTCAAAGGTTGCACTCTGATCAAGAAGGATGAGGGTGGTAACATACATGTTGTATATCCCTCATCCTAAAAACTAAAAGAACATCTTTAAAAGAAAAAGGGATGTTAGTGATGAACATGATTTAATCCCCGATGCAAAAATTAACATCTATTATAAATAATGGTTGCAGTACCTGCTGCTAATAGGATTTGAACTGCCTCTAGCTACCGGGCAGTCTCAGTAGTCTAGTTGGTAAGACATCTGCTCTAGAATGGCAGGGGTCGTTGGTTTGAATCCCACCCGAGAAAAATGCCTGTGAATTTTTCTTTCACAGGAGTCGGGAAAGTACTGACTATACAGTGCCTAACACACATCGGTGTATAGGTAAAACATTACAAATAATATTCTTTATCCCCGATGCAAAAATTAACATCTATTATAACATGATTTAGACTAGACACTGCGCCAAGAAATAGGGGCAAACTGTGTTTACTTTCCCTATCTACATGCACGTTAGCCCATCAAGTTGTGGAGAAGCAAAACAAAACATAGATCAAAAAGAAAATTCACGAGAACTGTAGTGCCAAAAAAAAAAAGATCGTTGTAAAAGTAACTTTGACTTGAGTACTAGCCACTCAAAGAAGCAAGGCAACATTGCCCCAGGCGGTGCAAAAAGTATTCCTACTCTATTTCTGAGAAAAAGACAAGAAAGGTTGTAAAGGAAGAAACCCCGCAATGCGGGCAGGTGTAATTTGGGGAAGAAGTATGTGCAAAGCACGTCCTTATGTTCACTATACAATCTACATGTAACCTGCTTTGTAGCCTAGCTGTGGGAAGCCGGAGGCAGTAAATAAAGTACCGATTCTATTTGAGGGAAAGCATTAGATGACTGTTTAATTCCCCCCTCAAGATTATCATTTCACAGTTGAGCTGGAGCAGGATTAATGCAATTCATCATCCTCCACACAATGAGGAACGGTCACAGTATTGCAGCTTTCATTTGGATCAATCTTTTTTTTTCTTTTCTTTTTTGTGTGTGTCCCTCTGCTGGAGTCCACGGCCAGAAAGGCAGTGGGTATTTCAAATGCATGTCAAAAATAACAGTGTACACAGATTACTTCCAGGTTAATTGAAGATTACATTATTGTTATTATTGTGATATTATTTCAGGTATTAACAGCGTCGTACATGTAACTACGGGTACAATTTTAGGGGGGCACAAGGGGGCACCATTTTTCCTAGGGGGGCACTTTCGGCCAATTCAATTTGAAGTTTCATGTCCAAAAGTGACCACTCTCTTTTGCCAGCGACATAACTAGGGTAACATTTTTAGGGGGGTACAAGGAGGGGGGGGGGCAACATTTTTCCTAGGGGGCACTTTTGGCCAATTCAAACTGTAGTTTCCATTTGCATTTTTCCTAAACAAGCCCCTTTTAAGCGGTCTTCTGACGTGTTGAGGTAAAACAAAATATATTCTGCGTGTAAATAATAAAAAATAGTATTAAAAAAACATTGAAATTACTACATAAAAAAACATACAATGTGACATTGTATTCTGGCAATTTCTAAGCTCAAAAGTCCAGAATTCAAATGGGGGGGGGGGGGCACCTGGGTGGGGGGGGGGGGGGGCAGGGACATCAGTTGGGGGTGCTTGCTATGCGAACCAGAAACACCGGGGTAATTCCCCTACTCTTCCACCATAAGTGTTCTAGGTTCTTTTTACATGCACTACCAATACTAGTACATGGGACCTACGGCTAAATGTCCCATCCGAAGGACAAAGCAATCATGGTAAAGTATCTTGCTCAAGAACACAAGTGCCCTAACCGAGATTCGAACCGACACTCTGCCGTCGACAACACCAGAACCTGAGTCCTGTAATCGAGACCACTCGGCCATGACACTCCACAATTCATGTAATTCATGTATGGCCTACACGTAAATTACGAGAGTTCTACATGTACTTCTACTCTAGTATTTTTTTCAATCAAGACAGACTCGTTCAACTCCCAGCGAAGCAAAAAAACATGTACAGTGTTTTCAATGTACTTATACATGTATGTATACCAGGATTTTGATTTGGATTTTTCAATCAAAACTGATCGTAAAAAATAACATTATTTGTGTTTCTGTACTCTGCACTATTTCAAGGGCACCACTTCACTACAGTGTCTGTCTGTCATCCTTCCTCGTCAGTTGATTCAATATTTGTCTTGGTACTAAAGTGAGACCATAAAATGTTGAAGTTCTTCATGGCTTGAATTACTGTGCAATAAGTACATGTACATTGTACAGAACATACCTTGGGGTTATAAACAAAGAAGTTTTACAGATGAAGAGAGCACTCCATCATTATAAAATTTATTTATTTTGTACGTAGTGTCGACAGTATCTTTATTTTACAATGTGGCAGTGACAGACAATTTTGCAGAAAGTGAGGGGCAATTGAATATGATTTCGAAGTGACAAAAACATTAACCACAAGAGTGTCGAGTGATTAAAACACACATCAATGGTACCGGTAGTGTGGAGAGTGTTTTGTCACAAACAAAGTTTTAAAAAAAAGAAGAAAAAAAAGACAATGATATAAAACCAAAAAGTCATCGATTAAATTTTTTTTCTAGGTTTTTTAAAAGTTGGATTTCTGGTTTTTAGGGGGGGGGTATGCAGAGAAAAAATGTGAACAGCCTGTACTATCAGACTATAAATATATAGCAGGAATTGTTTAACCCTTTAGTCACTGTACCACCCAAAACCGCCCAGCCTTTTACTCAATGAACCACCCAAAACCGCCAAAGAGTACAAAACACTTTGTATCTCGGGTTTTACATACGTGTATGGTAGCAGATGTAGATAGAGCATGATCTAAAGATTTTGACGGTCCAAATATATCCAGTGATCTCTACTGAAAACAAACCCAATGTAATCTCCTTCCAAAGGTTCAAAGGTCAGAAATCAAACTCACTGTGCTTTAGTTTCTCCATGTAGTATAGACTGTAATTTATGTACAATGCATTTTTTGCACAATAATGTACAGCAACAGCGACCATGCTTGCTTTCCCTGTGCTTCCGCAGTGTTTTTTAAACATTATTGAAAGGAATTTACACTCTAAAGGAATTTAATTGTTATAATCTGTAAGTAATAAAGACATGACCACTTGGAAAGTTGTGTGCACAATTTTCCGTGCAACGCTAACTCAATCCACTATACATTACAAGTTTTCTGATTTGGTTGATGTGTCCTTAAAAAACAAACAAACAAATGTGTAAATCATTCAAAAGATAATTTTAATTCCCTACAAAATGCATAAACCAAACTTGTAACAAAAAATAATCACGACGAAAGTTACATCATGATTCCTAGATACTGCATTAATCCAGTGAATTTTTCCCTGCCCTGCTCAGTGAGTAAATGACTTAATACATTGAAGATGTAGCATGCAAGTGCTAATGTGTTAAAACAAACAAACACTCTAACAAGCCAGGTTCCACGCTGCAACATCAGCTACTAATACAATCGGTGGAATAGTCACACTGTGTAAAACGTGTTGGATACTTGTATTTTTGCAACAAACAGTCTTGCCTAACCTTCCTTAATTTCTGCTGTTGGGGGAGTATTGAACAATTTTGGCTGCCTGGAGTACACTTGTATTTAATCAGTTGGCATTGCAATATATTTTACGACGCCATGTTCTTTTGTAAATTTTCAAATGAATTTTTAA
This sequence comes from Marthasterias glacialis, assembly GCA_911728455.2. Classification (NCBI taxonomy): domain Eukaryota; kingdom Metazoa; phylum Echinodermata; class Asteroidea; order Forcipulatida; family Asteriidae; genus Marthasterias; species Marthasterias glacialis. Next base: position 15,189,655 of record OU452223.1, read on the forward strand.
AGCGCCAGCTGAACATTGGTAAGAAGAAATGTTCACTGATTTACATATACCTTACATGGTTTAAAGATAATGATGGTAGAAAAACTTGTCTTGAAATATTTCTGCCTGAAGTGTTATGGTTTTTAAATAAATGAAGTAAGATCCAAAATTGGTTTTCGTCTCAGTGAGACAAAAACTCTGCCTATATAGGTATGCGTACAAAAATGCTGAATGCATTTTTACCATGTTCTTGAAAATGAAACAACCAAATGAGCTGACATTTTCACAGGTTGGATTTATTATCTGGATTTGTGCAAAGAATGGAAGCATAACAGTCAGTTTACCAATATTGAGCAGGCACTTTAATTGACTACTTATTTTTTACTATTTATATGTACAAGTAGATGCAGTTTAATTTCTTGATTGTGAGCGCTTTTTAAGTTTGAAATAAATAAACAATTTCAGCCCGGTTCATACTTGTGAACGCGAAGCGAATTTGACGTCACTCTCCTACATTCGCAGCAAATTTCGCAAAAAGTTGAACACATTTTAACCGGGGCAAATTTTTTGTCGCGAATTTGTGGCGTCAAATTCGCTTCGCCTTCGCATTCGCGTGAAGTATGAACCGGGCTTTATCTATCCATCTAGGAATGTCTTGTATCTGCACTACCAGCCTGGTGATATAGTGCTATACACATTATTACATTTAGATTTATCCCAAGGGATCTGGGGCAGCCACTGTACTATGCACAGTGAATTAAGTACCCATGAGTAAGAAGCTGAGTAAATGTTGTGGACAACACAAGCAATCAATACTGGGCATTCTTCATTATCAATCAATCAAGATGTTTTAATGAGATTTTGTTGTTGTTGAAACATTTAAATGGGGACGATGCTTTCAAGGTAAATAAATCCTGCTGGAATAACGATAATCTAGAATTGATTTTCTTAAAAGAAATAGGTAGAATAGGCTACAGGATTGGTACTCATAAAATTTTTTTTTTTTTTTTTTTATTTATTTAAAGTCTCAGTCTAAAAGCTTACTGATTTTGAAGTTCATACCAGTACCAATCTTCCATAGAAATATTTCTGTCTGAAATATTGTCAAAGTCAAGAAAATAGAATTTGAAGACCCTGATTCTACTTTTGATTGTAACAATCAGAATTAAGGACAATGTGTTTGTGTCTGCTGAAAAGTGTGCATGATTTTTCATCATTTTCTCCTCACTTGAGCGACGAACTGAGCCCAAATTTTCACTTTTTTTTCTCCTTTATATATATATAAATTGAATCACACCAAGTAATACACAGCACTATCAGCTTTACCAATCCTATACTATACCTTTCCAGGGATTAATAGTAAGACCATGCATTCTGGGTTCAAATTTGGGGGGGGGGGGTGGGGATTCACAAGACATCAGGGCTTATAGCTAAAAACTCTTACTGGTTCAGAACTTATTTTTACAAGAACAGAATCAAAATGAGAAAAAAAAACTGTCAAACACAGTTTGACGAATAAACTGTTTTTATGTGAACAAGCACGAGAGAAGATTTTTCTCATTCTTATGGGTTAAGTATACTTCGATACTCATAAGAATTGAACGTTATCAGATTCAAAGTCAACATTTGAACATCACTTTTGTTTTTGAAGATATTTGTTTTTAATTGAAAAACACAAGATCGCTGGACTTGTCCGTTTGTGAGTTTACTGGCCCGATACTAAAATCACTGGCCTTGGGCCTACAGTTGAAGCTCTGGCATTATCAGTTTTTAGAAGAATAACCTCAATCCCATCCTCTGGTTTTCCCAGTAAATGTTTTTTTAAGAAGTAAATTTTTAACACACTGTACAACCATCCTGAGAAAGTTTCATCCCATTTGATGGTCATGCTTCAGCAAAAAATGTCAGAGATTTGTGCTTCTTCATACAGTCACACATTTGTTTGGATTGCTGCAATCAAAATAAACAATGGTGATTTTGGAGGTCTTCATATACTAACCAAGTAATTTCTTTGATAGTTATTTCAAGACGAAAATGTTTTTCTGGGGGTTTAGTACTGATAGGAACTTTACACGATCAATCAGCTTTCACATTGAAACTGATCAATTTTTTCCCTCCGATGCTCCTCAATCCTGGGCCTTATTCCATAGAGCTGCTTAACAGAAAAAGTACCTGAGCACAAAACAATTCTGCTTACCAGAATAAGGTTACCAGCCAAAATACCATGTCACATGTAAAGCTTTGAGCTAGTTTCCTGTTCAGTTTTGCTTAACAGAATAAAAAGTTCAGCAAAATGTTCTGCTAAAGCAGCTCTATGGGCCCTGTACAATGTCTTCAATGGGCATAAGACAGGATTGGCATTCAAATTTATGAGTATTGGTCTGAAAGCTTACTGGTTGTGAAGTTCATACCAGTACCAATCTCCCACAGAAATAGTTCTGTCTGAAATACTGTCAAAGTCTGGAAAAAAGAATTTGATGACCCCTTTATTAATTTCGGTCGTAACCATCAAAATTAGCATGCTGAAATGTCTGCACAGGTTTGTCACTTTTTTCTCCAGACTCGATTGACGGATTGAGCGTAAATTTTCACAGGTTTGTTTTTTTATGTACATATTGAGTCACACAAAGTAAGAACACTGCACTATCAGCTTTACCAATCCTGTATTTTACCTTTAAGTACACAAATCATGAAAGAAGTAAAAAGATGCATGTAACATTCAGGTACACATATACATGAAGTTCAACTGTAGGACTACATGTAAATGTTCTACCAAATCCTGACATTTCCAGAAAACAAAGCGTGACACAAAACTGCCCTCAAACCATTCTCTATGTTCAAACTCAGCACAAAAGGCTTTATAACAAGATTTACAGAACATCAAATGAAATTGCCAAAGGATACAAACAATATTGCATTACATGATCCAAATGTTGATGTTGAACTGCCTGGGCAAACCATTCAAGTGATTATTATAATGCATTTTATTTTGTATTATTATTATTATTTTTTACCACAGGTATGTATGTACATGTACACTGTCTATCCACAATTGGAGTGTTGTTGTTATTGTTGTTATTGTTGTTGTTGTTTTTGGGGTATCTTAATATCAACTAGGATGAGCATGATGAAGTACATGTTAATTTAACAGCGGTTCTTGAAAATGCCACAGACGTGGAAATATGCGTCTTGAGAAAAGAAAATTCTTGTGTTTTCTTGCAATTAAGATGGTTACGTGTGATAAAAGTAACCAAACAATGGCTAAAACTTCTCATGGGATACGAAGCTTGAAAAACCAAAAATTAAAACACAAAAACCACCAAACTTGAACCTCAAAGAAAAGGAAGTTGGAGAGATCCGAGGCAAAAGACATTCTTTGAGCCCTCTGACAAACCACTAGTGACATCCACCTGTACATTATGATGTAATTGTTCCCATCTTCTACGGTTGATTTATTCTTCCAGCTAGCAAATGACTGACAAAAGCATGCCTGGCTATATCACATTTTTGTCTGAGTGAGAAGGTAAATTCATTCAAACCTCCAAGGTTTCAAGAACAGCAGCAGACAACTGGGAAAGGCAAACTACATGTATTTTTTTTTTGGGATAGGGGGGGGGGGGGGATGAGACAAAAAATGAGTAATAGTGCTGATACAATATGCGTACCGTAGTTGGCTGATGTAAATTACCCATGTAAACACATAACACATGTAGAAGAACAAATCATAATCACGCTACTGTCAAATATACATGTATCTCACAGACAAGTAATAGAATTGGTATATGTAAATATCTAAACAAACTGAAAAGTTTCAATCTGAATTACTTCAATAATTATTAAGTTAAAACTGGTACCAATCCTCCAGAGAAATATTTCTATATGAAATACTGTAAGAGTTGAGAAGATAGCATTTCAAGACCCATCCCCCACCCCCACCCCCCAAAAAAACCCACATTGTTGCTTATTTTTACTGCAACAATTAAAATAAGCCTGATGAAAAGATGCACACACAAAATTTGTGCCACCAAACTTAAATTTTTCATTCAATTTTGGGGTGAACAAAGACAATTTTACCAGAACAGGATTTGAACCTGCAACCTCTGGATAAACTTACCGGCGCTCTATCATCACTAGGTTCAAATCCCTCTCCGGTCCATTTTTCTTTGTTCACCCCCAAATTGACATTTTTCAAAATTGAAAACTAGAGAATGGGAACCAAGTCTCCCCTTCCACAATTTACTTATATTTTACCTTTAGCTTAAACTACAGAACATTAGCAGGGTGAACTTGCCTAGAGCGCTTCACAATTTGAGTCATCACTAAAACTTGCAGTAAGATTTATCGCTCTGACACGTCTAATGTGTTTCTCAGCCACTTGTTATAGCCAGGATACATGATCGGTAATGATTAAAAAATCATTGTGCTTCCCCCCATGCCTATTTCAGGCCCTTCTCACAAAGAACAAAAAATTGGCATTAAAAAGCAGCAGGCCTGCTGTTTCATGGAGGCAATTGCCTCCGTTGCCCCTGGTCATTGCCTTTGAAATATTCCAATGGAAGCTTTAAATTTCCCCACAGAGGTGCCCTTTACCAAGAAGAAAATGCCTCGGTGCCTGTGCCCTTTCGAGAACGAAGCCATCATGCCTGGTGTAGACAATCAAAACATCAACCATGATTTCTGAAACATTCTTATTTGTTGAGAAATATAGCCCTAAACTACATGTAGGTGCTGTTTGAAAGCTCTTCTTCTCATCTTAACATTTCTAAGTGGTGTGCAAATAAACCCAGTTTTGAGCTTTGGAAGGAAGTGCCTGGTTTTGGAATGGGGCATCATACATATGTGTACACTGAGGCTTTTAAAATGTTACTTTTTATAAAGTTGACATCAGTACAAAGCGACAACATAAAATATGGGAGAAAATTGCACACCACCCCCTCTCCTTATTTCCACCTGCCAAGTTGACACAAATGTATGAAATGTAAAAGAAATCCAAACCATTGGCTCATTTCTCAAATAACATCACCTGATGCACTAGAATTTCACAGGTTGGCAAGTAGCAGGTTGGTTACATCATGGAGGAAGGAAAATACATTTTCCTTCCTGCATGGTTATATTGAGTGCTCTCATCCAGATACCAATGATGGAGATACCTTTAACACATGTTGGACAATAACCGAAAGTTATTGCGATCCAATTTCTGCCTAATACATCTGCCCACCAGGTGGTTTAACAGAGATGAAATCTGCACATCTTTAACTTTCTAGTTCGGGGTTATCCATGAACCATGGAACAGAGCCAGATCATGCCTGCCAGGAGCACTATACAATCTGTCAACCAGTAAAGCTCCATGTAAAGATTACCACAGAGCAAGGACCAGCTCTATGAGATTACCAAGTAAGATTTATTGTACTGATGTGTTTCTTTTCAGCCGCTTCAAAGTGTGTGTTCTTGCCCTGATTTCACTGCGCTGCTTACCAAAGAATGCTGCGTGCGCTTAATGTCGCCCTGTAAAAGCGTGTGATTCTACTGGCAATAAGTGCAGAATTCCATAGTAAGCAGTGCCATGAGACTGGGTCCAGGTCATGACCAATGCCCCCAGTTCACAAGCCGAGCATAGCATCATCCCGAAAAGCTACTGCGAAATGAAAAGAAGTCAGAAATTGAACCGACAACCTTTGAAGTGGTTGCTTCGCCTTACAAAGTCACAATGAAATCTAGTAGCATTTCATAATGTCCGTAGTGTCAGAACTGTGTTACCAGCATGTAGTGTTTACTTTGAAATTATTATGAAAGAAGTTCGTCAGGCTGGTAAAAATTCAACTTTTACACTAATTTTCTAAAAACACAGCCAATTAACTTAATTAACGTAATTTTTCATACAGGATGACTGGTGAAACTAATCGAAACGTAAACGAAAATTAGTATAAATTTGAAATTATTGCGCCAAAAGAATATATTTTTTAATGCAATTGGGAACAGAAGCTTTACAAATTTTTAACTTAAGGTTTACTTTCTGCACTACACAAGTACAAAGATTTAAGTAGTTAATTAAGATTAAGTACTATAAGGTCCTTACTACAAGTTGTATAAATTCCATAATAATGCCTTACCACATTTTGAAGTGTCTGGTACATTTAATTTATTGGTAATCTTTCCTCAAACCATTTGTTTGGCCAAAATATTAAACAATAATTTTCGTTACTGTGGCTTGTTTTATTTTCTTCTGATTAATAACCAATGAAGATTTGAAAGGCCCTTTTGATAATTAAAAATATGAACTTCAAAATGATGACCGTGTCAAGATATCCTATTGGACGCGTAGCACAAATGGTTTCCATTGTCAATTTCATTCAGGAGCTACAGTGTAGGCCTAAATGTAGATCCAAGGACATACGCAAAAGTGGGGATAATACACTTGAAACACTCTATGCCTAGAGTACATGTTCTTTTTGTTTCTGCGATCCATCCAATAACTGAGGTAACATCAGTACCAAACTAGTGCCCTTTCTAAATTATAATTACACATGTACATGGTTAGCTCCATGGTGTAGGACACCATGCTGTGTGTTTGACCTTGGGGCACAATCACAGAACAAGTGGATTCTCAGTTCTCATGGGTCTCACAATGGGATGGAAGCTTAAAGTGACCACCATCAACATTTCCATTGTATGGTCGCGGGACATGGCTCATGGAAAGCAGATACAGCACGTCGGAAAAAGTCATCTTTTTCAGTTATGAGCACTTAGAGAGACATTTGAATTATCTCAATGTTATGTCTTTCTTTGATAATTCAGCTTGGAAACATGGAAAAGTTGATGGCTATTTTTAGCTCAAATGTATCACTGAGCTCAACTTTACTCGTACATACATGTATATGTACAAATGACATTACACACTCCGAGCAGCTAGTTCATGGGCGTTTACACCACCGCAGCCATAACCGCCGCACGTGCGCGTCGACACACACGCTCTATGAATTCTCCATACTGATTGGTACATATGCACGCTGACGCGCTATTGTTGTGTCGCGTGCGCGTGCGGCTGCCATGCTGCTGTGGTGTAAAACACCATAAAAGAGCACTGCTCGGATTAATGTACATACAAAGCTCTTCCTCTGCTCAGCTCTGAATTAAAACTCATGAGAAAACTACCAGGAGAACGATAATTGGTGTACAAATTCCCATAAAGTTAAATGTACAAAGTTAATGGGATAGTACATGTGCAGCGTTGGATTTTTTTGAAACTGCTGGAATTCAATGTGATTCAAACCAGTTGGCTAAACAAAATTTTGGCATATAACTTATGGACTATTCTAGAAAATGCATTCACACATGCTGTACTTGGTTGCTTCAAGCTCTACTCCAAAAGATTTCCGTCATCAAATTTGTATACGTCTTACCTTGAGCAATGTTGTGTTAATAAACATCTTGCTGTTGATTTTGTTTAGATTTTGAGTCTTCTCATTTTTAATTTTCTTTTAACTTTATGGGAGGAGAAGAGGGGTGGGGTGTTACCAGTTCATCAACCATCAAACAACTCAAAGACAAAAGAATTCTTTCCCTCCGTAATGCCCAGGTAATCACCTTCAAAAGTATTACTAATTCCAATCAGAAAAAAAATGGCCATGATGGATGAGGGCCCAAACCCAAAACGGCAGGAGCTTCAAGGCATGCCTTAAGTTTGGATATTCAGTATCTAGCGTGACGCAATCTTGGCAAGGGGAACCCCCTTGCAATTAAGACTAAAGCAGGGGATAAAAGTAACCAAACACTGAATAAAACTTCTCAAGAGATTATTAAAAAAAAAGTTGCGCGAATCATTCAGTTTACAGCAATTTCAGCTTTTCAATTTACATTGCGAAAACATTGGTTTTTATTTCGTTATTTTGATTTTACTATTAAAGGCTAGGGTTCAAGCACACTGTTCTTGAAGACGCAAACGTTTCTTTTCCTATCAGTAATTGCTGGCATCTTAAATATCTTGACTACAGCCCTGAAATTTCATGGATGCAGGGCTCAGCACTAACACTAGCCCTGAGAGCTAGTAAAAACTTGCCCAGCGGGCTACTAAAATATTTGCAATTGTCAATTAGTTTTCCGATTATAAAAAAATCTCTTAAAATTGTCTTCTGAGTATGTGCATGTAACTTTGTGTATCCAATAAACCCAGTTGTGATTGTTACCATTAACAGACCGATTGCGCGACAATGTTTACATGCGGTCACGTGACCCCCTATCGAGTATGACGTCATACAGCTGATGAAAAAATATGTGTAAAGAGATAGGCCGTGACACAGAGTGAGTGCGAAAACAGTCGATTTTACTTTCGTTAAGCGATGAATTAGTTAATCAGACCCTTCATTTAAAGTAGTATGTTGTGACATTTATTTAAATCACATCTTTGTTTCATAATTTAACAGAATTCTACTAAAAAGAGGTTTTTTTAGCCATGCACTACCAGCGTCGGACGACTATTATGTAGCCACCCGTCTGTTATTTTGTTTGTAAAGTAGGCCTAAATCACTGTAAAAAAGCGATAAACAACGTTGAAAAAGTGAGCATTAATACCTAGCCTTGCAGAATTTCAAATAGGCAAAGGAATCACACAGTTTTGGAAAGCAATTTCTTTGGAGGATTTCACCTTCAAAACTTTGAAATTTTTGTGTTGAAAAGTGTGTGGTGATCGCGGTCGTCTGGCCTAACGTTCCGTCGTGCGCTGTACACATCGTACACATTTATACAGTACTTTCACAATTTTCAAGACTTGCCGGAACTGTCCTTACCGGCCTTATTCAGCCACTTGAAGGTCTTTGGTACAAACTCTGGAATATGTTTCACAGATTTCGAGCAAGAAAAGCCTCGATCGAATAAACTCATTGCATTAATCATCGTGTACCATACCACCCTTTCCTATGGAGGATTACGTGTGTGTTTACATTTTATACCCAAGAGGGGTCACGTGATGCGGGTCGCGCAATCGTTCAATTCATCTGAAAGTTAACTCTATGAAAATGCATGTATGTGTTCGTAAAATTTAGGCCACTAACACTACCTATGCAGGCAAGTCAAACTTAAAAGTTAACTATCCTGACAGACTACTTTTTAAAAAAAGATCTTGTGCACAAGGCCTGTAGGCCCTGAAGGCCCTGTAGGCCCTGAAGGCCATTGCCTCCAATGTCCCCGGTCCAAGCCTTGGTGCCCATTCAAGACGTTCCCAAAGACTTTTTCCAACGGAAACGCCCTTCATAAAATGACATTTTACCTGCCCCTTCAAAGACAAAATTCCAGGCCAGTGCTTAGTTCCGAAGCAACACTATGCCCATCACATTCAAACTTGCAGTTAAGTAACTTTCTGATTATGGCCAGAATTCTTTAACGTCTTGTGAAAAATAAAGCCAGTTCAACTGACAAATTGTGACTGCATGGGCTTAGAATCCTTGTAATTAATAGGGGGTACTGAGAGTAATCCATTCAACAAGCAGTCAAGCTATTATTAATGGAATAACGCATTAAATTTAAAATCAAATGCACAATGCATTCGAATAGCATGGTGTGCCTTCACATGGAGTGAGCACATTAAAATGCGTGATGCAAGTTGCACATTTACAGCCTCCAAATGAGCTGGAGCTGATTTAATGCACAATGCATTGGTCAAATTTGCCTCACCTCATTAAAACAAACGGTAGCATTGATAAATAGCACCATTTGACACAAATGGTAACATATCACCATAAAAGTAACAGACAAGATTTTATTCAAAATGATGTATAGAACATTTGAAGTGACCATACAAATCTGTGACATGTTATCCAAAAATACTTACGAGGAAGGATATATAAATTATGAGAAGATTCTTTGTCATGGACATGCACTAGATGCGATTGGGCAAGGCTACGTTTCTCCCAAGGAAGGGGCTATTCCAAGTTATATTTAAAAAAAAATAATAATAATGATACTTTTCAGAAACACCACGCCAAAGCAATGCAACAGAGGCAATGACCTCCGTGAAACCCAAGGGCTGTTTAGCCATTAAAACTTTCAATGAAGATTCCAAAATCCAACAACCCATGGTTTTGCTAGATTAGCCTATACAGATGGATTCAGTAAATAATGACCAGGCTTACATGTATAACAAGGCCGGGCAAGATCTTAATTTCAATATCAGAATCTGGAGGTTAAGACTGTACAGTAAGTGAAACACAGGCATTGAAATACTGGTAAATTACAAGAACAATCTTGAGGAATTCAGGTTGATACATGTGACGTACATTGTAGCGCCTATGTAGTTTTATTCCTACTGTTATTTGACCTAGCAATACCATTACTCAGGTCTCTGTACTGTTACATTAGGGTTATAAACTGTGCACTGCACTTTATATCAGATAAATGTTATCTTAACCCAACTGCTTACTGTACATCATTGATCCTCACTGGTACATTAAAGGCATGATATATGATTGATGATCGAAATTAAAAACACATAAATTTCCACTCTGGAGGCTTTACTTCTTGAAAATCTGATACCAGTCCCAATAAGCCAAATGCGAGTTGGATTTTAATGTCTGGTACAACGACTTGCTCAGTCACAAGTTTGAACTTAAATTTGAATTCCTCATGACTATAAGAGAGACCGTTGCTACATGTATGTCAAATGGTTCAGGGCAAGCTTTTGCATAGCAACCGACAAATGAGCAAACCTTGGTACCATTTTGTTGTACACATTCATTCAAAATTCAGGCCTGATACTATACGGAGGCAACGGAGGCAATTGCCCCCGTGCCCCTAGCTATTGCCTTGGTGCCCTTGAAATGTTCACTAGAAATTTACGATTTCCTCATAGAGGTGCCCTTTGTCAAAAAGAAAATGCCTTGGTGCCCTTGCCCTTTCAAGAATGAAGCAACCAGGCCTGAAAATTGTATACAGATGTTTGTCGTCTCTTACGTAAATTTCCACAAAGCTTGCCCGGATTTATGTGACATAGCAACTGTCTCTTCAGTCTGAAGAATTCAATTGCGATTTAACAAGTCACTGTACCAGACATATTCAAATCTAACTTGCAAGTGGCTTATTGTCCTGAGCAATATTCCACTGGGCAGGAAAATTAAACCCCAACACTTGATTTCTCATCATCATCATGATTTGCCAAACCAAAAGCACGTACTGAATGAAACCTCCACAAAAACTAGACCATCAATTATTACTCATTTTATTGATAACATGCCCATCTTTTGGGGTGGCTAGTCCGACAGGTTGGTTGTCTCATATGGTACCATCAGATTAGTCTTTCAAAAACCAACGACGTAGAACGGAGGATGGATTGGATGCGCAGTATGCATACCTTTAAGAGAATTAATACAGGGTTTCATCTGATGGCAGTTTGATGATGGCATGAGGGACTATAAACAATAACACACAGCATGGAATCTCTGGCCGATTAAAACCAACACATCTCGGCTGAGTAACACCCCAGTGAGAGACTGATCAGTCAGTTATCGCTTACTTTGATTGATGACAGATTGCTGGTGGCAACTTTGCCCGATCACCAGTGACATTATGAATAGATCCTTTTTTTAATAAATTGATGAAGTCGTTCGCTTCTTTTGTGTGTGAAGTTCAAATAGTCTCCTAAAATTTGAAAAAAGTAATTTTGAAAGACAGTGTTCTTCAGTTTTCTATTAAAAAAGAGAAAACATGGGGGTCAAACAAAAAAACTGCATGCCTGGTTAAAACATAGGCCTACATGTACATCACTTGAATCTATTTTTTCGGTTGACCATTACAAACACTCTAAACACACCTTATTGAATTTGAAGCATGATCTTGAGTATTGCAATGGTTAAAGACCTAATTGCAGAAATCTTTGCACACTATTGTTTGCATTCTATGATACATTAAAAAATGTTAAACAAATAAAAGAAATGGGATTATATGTACCCAGCGCTCGAGAGGCCACTGAGGCAATGGCCTCAGCTGCCCTCAGCTTGGCCGTGGTGCCCCAAATAAATGTTCCAATAAGGCCATTCCAATTATCTAATGGAGGTGCCCTTTTCCCCCGATGAAGCGGTGGCCTTTCCCCTCACAAGAATGTTATCCAGACCTAGGTTTGACCACAGAGCAATGATTGATGCAACAACCTGTACTTCATGTTTATGTGTACATTGTACGTTATGCATACTTTTCATCCCCTTCAGTTCTAAACATTTTTTTTAATGTTAATGATGTCTCACTCTTTTGAAAATTCTTTTGAATTGCATTTACACACTAAGTGATTTTTATTATAACTCATCCAGCAAATTGTCAAAGTACATACATGTACAAACTCGCCATACAATACAAAGAAATAGTCTCATTGCACAGGACAAAATGTCACAGAAAATCACAAACACCGAAATTTTACTTACAAAACAAAAACAAAAAACAATGGCCCATATCAAGTTGGCCAGGAATAACAAAAGTGTACCCAAATACTGTGACTCAAAACTCTTCACCCTAAGGGACCATTCAGAAATTATCAATGTTTTGAACTGTTTTCCCCCACATATTTTTGACCTACCCCAATTTTGTTTTTTGTGCTTTTTCCTCTTTTTTGTTTTGAAATTTAAAATCAAGTGTTGATTTTGATTTGATTTATTTTCTTGGACCTACCCGCCCGCATTTTCCCAAAAAAGATAAAATCACAATTTTAAAACATTGATCATTTCTGTATGGCTCCTAACCTCATTTTAATTTAGAGCTGCATGACAAATTGAGTCAGCTTTCGACAGCTAAATTACGCACACGACTAATTAACCTCTTTGAATGAAAAGAACAATAAGCAGATCTTTGCATGCATGTTCAGGCGCGTACATGGTCTTAATTAAAAAAAAAAATACTGAGTTCACATCATGCAGTGAATCATACTGTGGTTCTAACTGGTAATAAATGAATGTACCGTAATTAAAAACGTCAGCCAGAAAAACTCTGCTGCATTCCTATTTCAGAATTCAGTGTACTGTTAATACAAATTCCAGCTCAACTTCATTCCAAAGGAAGAAAATGACTAGAAAATTGGTGTACAATAGACTTCCATGGTGCATACAATGTACCTACAGTGATCATTCTGAAAAATACATGTAGGACCCGACTAAATCAGAAGAATCTTGTAGTTTGCATTTTTAACAGTGACTTATCTAGCCCTCCCAACAAACTTTAGTAGGCCTATGTAACAGATAAAAACACAGGAAACCCAAGTCCCACGTACATGTAAGACTCTCGAAATTCAAATCAGCTCGTAATAAATACATCCCTCAAACTAAACCATTGAACAAAATTACAATACACGCACACACAGGATGCTACGATGTTGTACTAACATTTGTGTACACATTCAGATTTTTTACTCTCTCCCCCTCTTTCTCCGTCTTTCTCTCTCTAACTACAAACGCATGGAAGGCAAAGTCCACAGAGCCGGCAATAACAAAATGTCAACATTGTAATCAAATTTATTGGTTCCTGCTGAAGATGCAAGAAAGGAACTAAGAAAAACGTCTATTTGCATATTGGTGGCAATGAAACCTCAGGCAATATATGGATACCTAGGGACCTGCAGATTCTGAGAGCCAGACGGAATCTGCAGATCCAATGTAACATTTAATTTTAGCTTTAATTGTGTAAATTCCACAAGCTCATCAATGCACAGACTGTGCATAACGTACATGTTGTGAATTGTGTGCAAGGAGATTATTCTATAAATTATACAAAAGTGTTTGGTTGGGCCTAAACAGCTGTAGGCCTAATGTTTATAACAATTAACATATCTGTTTGTATCGGCTATATCACATACATATTACAGGTGGTTAAATCCCCACACATATTTTCTAAACAAAGATTAAAGACAAGACAATTAAACAGAACTGTTCATTCTAACAAAATAAAAATTATAATACAAATTTTACAGATTTGTACATTTCTTTATAAACAAACTCAATGATAAATGGTTTATTCAATCAGGTTTTTTAAAGACAAAGTACAGCCTAGTAAATTTTATCCAAAAATTGTATTTTTTTTCCAAACAACGTAAATTGGTAATTTATTCTAGCTTCTATCTGACAGCTTAGTGATAACAAAGAAGGTCACGCAATGTGCATTGAACTTTGCAACTAAGAGGAAATGGGTGAGCAGACAAAGCTTACAGAACAATGATAATCTATTCTTTTAAGGAAATCAGCTGATCAGCTGACATGATGCATTTAACTGTTCATACCAGTACAATCTTTCAAAAAAAATTGCACTGTATTGATGTACTGTCAAAATCTAGAAAATAGCATTGAAAGTTCCTTGAACTAACGATGAAAATCTTCACAAATTTCGTAAAGAACACTGTTTGTTTGTTTGTTGTCTAAAACATGGCAACCGAATTGGATGACATTTTTCCGCAGGTTGGCTGTATGGTAGCGCTACTGTATCAATGTATCCGTGTGTTTATGAGGATGGTAATTGATTTATTCTTTGAAAGTCAATTGCTGCCAGAGACACAGTAGCTGGGGCGCCGAACTCCTCTTTTGAAATTTTGACTTTACGACCGTCAAAGTCAAAATTTCAAAAGAGGAGTTTTCATCACTCCAGTTTACTGGGTCTAATGCTATTATTGTACATGTACTTTCCCTACAGGCAACTACAGTTTCATAAAAAAAACTCTGAAAAAATTTGAAAGTACAAGCAAAGTCCTTGACATGAGATAAAAGTATCTTGGTCATCATTGTACAATTTCCTGCTCAAAATTCAAAGACTGCAACAACAATGTATAGTGTATTTTTCAATGTCAACAACAATGGCACTATTTCAATCAAATCATGAGCTTCAGAACAAATGTACTCTTTAAGAACTATATGACGTTACCGCCAACCTAAAACTCATAACAGTGCTTGGTGCAACAATCCACCCGACGCTACCCCACCAGCCACCCCCCACCCTTCCCCCTTAAAAAAAAAATAAATAAAAGTGAATACATTTACAGTATGGGCTACCCATGGATGAAGGAACACCAGGGAGGTGTAAAAGAAAGGCATGCCTAAAATAAAAGAAAATAATGAACTTTTTTTTTTTTTTTTTTGAAGATATTTTTCAACAAATAAATAAACAAACAAACTATCGTACTTTGATTTGAAAATGTTCTAGAATTCCACCTTGAAAAGTGTACTGGTGGTAGGCCTATCGTAGCTTGGGAGGATTGGATGGTTATTTTAAATATTAGGCCTAATACCATTTAAACGGACATTTTTAGACAAATATCTTAGAGTCTCAAAGCCGGTGTCTGCAATCAGGCAAGCCTGCTGTAAGTATGAAGGCACCTCGAGGACCATTCACGTCATGGGCTGCCCATAACTTTTTCAGTGACTGGCCTCCCTGGCCAGCAGGACCAGTTAGCTTGTCATTTCACTAGTCTGTCAGTGTCAGCTTTTTCACCAGTCCATATTTCAAATGAAAAAGAGATGCTTTTCAACACTAGACTAGTCAGCCAGACCACTTGGAGAGAATTTGACTGGTCCTCAGGTGTTTTTAACTGGCAATCCCCTGGCATTTGGCTAGCGGCCACCGGTCAACTGTTTAGGGAGAACGCTGCATTCAGTCTCACATCCCCATGAATTCATCAAGCTACGTTACTGACTTACCCAAGTACTCCTGCCCAGGAACATAAAACGTCGGATGTCCCGAAATGGCAATCCGATACCCGTTGTCACCGGGCCGTTTGGGCACCGAAAAATCTCCTGGCTCCCTCGAACATCCCTGTCTCGGTGATCCAAAGGTGCCTGACAATAAAGTGTGAAGGTAGAAAGTAACAACTACGAGTATTTGGGCGAAATTTCGGCCCATTCTGAAGCCGGACAAAGTCTTCAGTATTTGTTGTGTATAGTCTTCCACGTAACAGTCCGTGAAGCTACACACATAGAGCAAAAGTACACAATCGATTGCCGAAGTTTTCGTTCGGAGCTTTAATTGACTGCAGCTACGACGACTGTTTTGTGAATGAATTAACCAAAACTATCAGCCGCAATAGAGAGCGCCCTCGGACGACGCTCTGCGTTTACTCTGAACTCAACAAGCATTAGGTCTACTCCTACTTTGGAAGCTGATACCATTGATTGGTTTCTTTGTACTTTATTTTGCCTTTCTAGATGGGAAATCGTACAAATATCGAAAGGCCAGATCCTTCTTTACCCCGAGCAGGGCCCCAAACCAGCTATACCCACTTCATACTGGAAAATCTTTCAACGTGTGCCCAACTTGAAAGGTTTTGTAGCAAAATTGTTCTGCTTAATTAAAAGCAACAATTAGCAGGGAACCGGTCACAAATAAAATTAATTAAACCTTATTTTGTCTGGTAACCTGTTTCTGCTAAGCAAGATTTTCAATGCTAAGCATTTGTTGTACCGGTGTAAAGCCGCTACATGAAATAACACGGGCCCTGGTCAATGATGTTACTCATTAACCCGCCAGTTTATTGTGACCCCCAGACTATAGGAGCACACAATGAACCTGATGCTTTCGGCATAGCTGTCGTAGACCTCTTCGGTCGCATTATCCTCTTGGTAAGTGACGACGTTTTTTGAGCCGGAAGCCCTTGGTTTTTTTTCAGCGTCCGTTTTGACTTTGAGTGAGAACCTTACTTCAAGCTAATTATTTTGAAACATATTCGTCGTAATCATGGGGTAAGACCATTACGGGAGGAAGATCCTTCATGGCAAGACCGACTATTTTGCTTACGTCCCATTAAAGTTGGTGCCGAACAGTTTGCAGCCAGCCATACACCTCGTCCATAAAACCAGTTTTCTTGTTTTTATAATGATCAGAAACGGGATTTTCGCATGCGCACATTTTGTTTGTATTTTGTCTTGTATTTCCAAGATTAACTAAAGCAGAAGTATGTTTATACAAAATAATACAAGTTACTATACCACTGTCAATGATATTGTGAATGAACCATACTTTTATGAATATTACTTGTGTTTTTTACCCATACACCGATGACTTTCCCGAGTCCTGTAAAACAATTCGACGCAGGCATATTCCTCGGATAGGATTCGAACCCACGACCCCAGCCATTCAAGAGCTGATGTCTATAAACCAACTAGACTACTGAGATTGCCCGGCAGCCAGAGGCAGTTCGAATCCTATTTAGCAGTTTAACCATGGTTTGGTGGTACTCATACACGATCTGGCTTTGTTTGTGCATTTGCTGTTGTGTTTATACTCATTCGTGGGATTTGTTTGAAACAAAACTTGGAAAAGGCATGATGCTATAAACGACACCAAACAATTAAAGACCTTGCAAATTTTGAGCATTTTTAAAATTGCTATAGGGTATGTACTCCATCCACCCAACCCTCAGTCTAAAGTGGGACGATTACAAAATCGATGCTAACCTTCCCGCCGCATGAGGGCGGCATTCGACATTACTGGTAAAATGTGTAGCACGGGACGGTTGTCTTGTCGTGTGAAAAGGGCTTTGTCAATATAAGCCTAAATAATTGATACACTTCAAAAGCAAACTAGTAGGAGTTTGAAAAGGGCTTAATAAGCCTAAATTTATATACTTCAAAAGCAAACTAGGAGAAGAGGTGTACCCTTGCAAATAAAAACCCTTGTTAAGTGAGCTACCAACAGTGTAATCTTTGATCTTCATTGTTTTATATTAAAACAACCTTAATGCCAAGAACCGCAGGTGTTTTTCTTTGCATCAAAAGTACACCGCTAGAAGACTTGTTCTTTGTGGCCCAAGTTTGCACACACCAATGATAAACGTTGGCGATACGCTGGATGGCTTTTCCTCCATTGTCACTTGCGGCTAAGTGCAAACACGGTTTTTCTACCTAATGCTTTTTACGTTACTACAAATCCTTGAATAAATGCCTACATGATGTCTACGATCATATCCTCGACAAATAAAACATCAGCAACCAGTGGCGTAAATCCGTGTTGAGGAGATGGTTCTGATATTTCGGGATGTGTTAATTGCCAAGGCGGATCCCCCCCAAAAAAACAACACCTAGCGTGGACCAGCGTAAAAAAGAATAAACATCTAAACTAGAAGGAATAACAGTTTCTCTAAAATTGTCATTATTTTGGACTTAAGTAACCTTAACTAAGATTTTATATTAAATCATCTAATGAAATCAAAACAAAAGATGCAATGAAAACCATACCCATGAATGAAAAACATTGTCTGTATTTTAGACATGACGGACTTGAATTATCAAACTTACAGTTGTTTTCCGAGCCTGAAAACCTGTGTTTTACGAAGATCCTTGCTCCCTCCCCTCCCCCACCACCACCAAAGGAAAAACCTTCATATTTCCGAAACGGCTCACCGGAGTTCCCAAGATTTCAGTATTTCTCAGTCTGAAAACGCGTTTCGCAAACCCCTTATTTTTTTCCCCACAAGGAAAAATGTGTACTTTTCGACGTGGCGCAAACACCTTGAATTTTTATCCAAGGTTACAAAAGGGTGTTTGCAAACGGTCCAGAGGAGGTGCTTACCAGCTATTACTATTCGTCAACTTACATAGAAAAATAGTCTAAAGCAGTGACAAGTCCATTAAGAAACTGTGACTCCCAAATGGCGCAATCAAGAGTTATCGTCAAGTGAATTGGGTCACGGGGTATAGGGCTACTTTGCCGTCCACCCCATCAGCGACCAGAACAAAGTGGTGGGAAGATCGATCTCCGGACCAACACCAGAGGGGCAAGGGATCTATAGAACAGTTTCATTATATATTTATCATTAATACACATCTCATTCGGAAAAAACTAGAATCCATAATCTTTATTTCTTTTCGTATATCAAAGAACAAAAAATAAAATAAAAAAACATTAAGTATTACACTTGACATGATTTTTGGTTTAAAGACTAATACAATTATCTAAAATATTTTAATAATACTTATTTTAAAACGAATACAGAAATAATGATGTAAAATAAGGCTGGCTTTAAAGGTACATAGCAGTTTAAATAAAAATGTTCTATTTAGATCTAAGATTCATGCTATAAAATTATGAGAGCTTTTTCGACTTAACGAACCACTCTTTGATTCACTACGACGCAAGGTCAACACGAGGAATGGCCTTCTCCGCTGCCTGGCAGGCTCCAGTTGGGGAGCGTACACCTCTACCCTGCGGACTGGAGCTCTAGCCCTTGTGTACAGCGCCGCCGAGTACGCATCGCCTGTGTGGTGCCGCAGCGTCCACACACGGAAGCTGGATGTGAGCCTGAACGACACGATGCGCATCATAACTGGCTGCATGCGACCGACGGAAACAACATTTCTACCCGTCCTGGCTGGCATCACACCTCCCGATATCCGTCGTGACTTGCGGGTGCTGAGCCTCACGACTGCTGCCATGGAGAACCAACACCACCTTCTCCACCATCGAGTCGCATCTGCTATCACGAACACCAACGCCCAGCGACTGAAGACACGAAGTCCGTTCTCTCGACAGGCAGCTCGTCTCCTAACTGAGGAGTTCGACCCTGACAAGACGTGGAAGGACCGCGTCGTAGACGGCCCACCTTTCGTCCGAACTGCGTGTCCGCCGCCCAGTCCATCACTGCCACCCGGCGGCGACCTCCCTCGAAAGCAATGGGTACGCCTGAACCGTCTACGCTCTGGCACCGCTCGGGTCAGCGAAACTCTTCAACGATGGGGCCTCCAAGAGTCCGCCGCTTGTGCCTGTGGTCACCCCACTCAGACGGTGCAGCACGTTGTAACAGACTGTACATTGTTCAAGTCACCAGGCGATCTATCTGCCCTCCGGTGCCCAGATGACGCCACGATAGGCTGGCTAGCTAATCTGCCTCTAGAACTTTGATATCTCGTTTAAATTTTGACTGACAAACGCTTATATATATATATTCTGTTTTAGATGTATGATTTATCACAAGAATTATAGAGAGCATGTGCTTCTTATAATGGACAAAGATACAAGATGCAGGGATGTAAAAACTTGACAAAGTTAATAATCAAAACCATTCAATGATACCACAACAATTTCAAACTGCATATTTGTTTGTTTGTTTGTTTGTTTGTTTGTTTGTTTGTTTGTTTGTTTGTTTGTTTGGTGGGTTGTTCGATCGTTCGGTTGTCGGGTTGTTGTTTTTTTTAGGTTTTTTTTAAAGAATATTTAATTCTTAAATGTTTTGGCTGAATTTCTGTGCAGGCTCTCCACACATTATGTAAGACTTTTTCACGAAGCACTTTTACAGATTTGCTGTTCCTCAGAGAATTTCACCACTATGATAATTGAAGTAAAGACGAAGTCGAGAAAATAGTATTTTAAGACACCCCCAGTCACCATTGCTTATTTTGAATGCTGCAATCAAAATAAACACATAGACGAACTTGCTCAAAATCACTGACCGTTTTTCGTTTTACCATAGTCAGGATCATCTACAATCATGCGGACAAAAATTGTTTGGACAGTGTACATCGTACCCCCATTTCAATATTGTTAACTTGCCGCAAATGCTAAAACCACTGTGATAAAAAAGTGGTCAACATTGAACCAGGGGTCCGAGGGTGTCAGAGGAGTTTTGTCCCTGGTTGTAGTTTGATGAACATTTCACAGGTTGTTCAAATGGATCGTTCGTTGGAAATCACAGGATGGAAATGAATTCACTCTTCCAAAAACACCGATAAGTTTCAATACTTCCCTTACTTCAACTGACTGGTTAACATATCTCGAAGCTCCCTACCACTATCCTTTATTAAGTGGTTGTTTTGTATGTGCAGCATTTTTCCGTTTCGCTGTTTTATAAATTAAGGTTTCTTGTTCCCCACAAATTAGTTTGCAGAATGCTTTTATATATTCCCTTTTATGTGCATGTTCTTTGTTTTGCACATTTGATTTAACAGTGTATTTTTACTTATACTTTAAAATATTGTGTTTTTTTAGTATTGCAATCATAGCTTTTCACAGGTGTTTCCTGTTTTTTCATTTAATGACTGTTAAATTTGTCTTTTGCAGTCCAGACTGTGGGCTTCAACAATCAGATTTATAATAAACCAGAAATATTACTGAACAGTTAAGCGGTGGCACTGGGCAAAACTATTTTTCAAAAACTCCAAAAAGTATTGCATTTTTAACAATTGACCGACTCTCCACATAACACGAAAGGAAAGCTAGAGCTATCAGCTAAGAACAAATCTTTTTTCTCCATGTGGTAATTTTACCTCATTCATTTTCCCCCTTCTTGATAAGCTATACATGTAAAAGAAATTATAATATTGGCAAACGCAGAAATAGCTCTAGTAAACATATACATTTAATAATAATAGCACTTGTATCCGCTAATGTGACACTAAGACACAGGAACATTATTACCCCTGTCACTGAGCCATTTATTTTATTCCTCAAACCATCCCAGCTCCCTGGGGAGCCAGTACTGCCAAGAATGCAGCGCACCAAGCTAAATCAATCATATTAAGGACTATCTCTGCCCTCACACCATGTTAAACCCTGGGTGAAGAGAAGCAGTTATTTATGAAGTGTCTTGACCGGGAATCGAACCCATACCCCGATGTACGGTGCAATGGACCGCTTGGCGACACAAGACACCACAATTTACCCTGCCTGTGGCAAGAACAATTTGGAAGCACAAGGGATCTTTTTTTATATACATGTACCTTTTACTATCCCAAGAAAATACCGCAAAAAACTTGAATGTGAGTGTTTTTTTTTTTAGATCACCCAAAACAGCTCGCCAGCAAAATACCTGTAGCCAGAAAAGTTAACATATGTACTTAATTTGTCTATTTAGTATATTACCCTTTGGACATAAGTGAAACCAAGACGTGTAATCCATCTACATACTATCTTGAAACATCTGAGAATAATAAACAATGGGAAGAACAAGTAACATGAACGTTACATAATCTTTCAAACGTTGACACAGATTTTGCAAGGGGACAATCACATTTATGTCAATAATGAATAATTTAGCACACAAACCGCAGCTCAAAGTAGATAACAGCACACCAATGAAATAACACTATATAAATAAACAGATTACACAATAATGCAAACTAAAATTTTGTTTAGATATGTTCAGAGTAAACATAACATCCTAAAAATGTAAACGACAAAAAAATACAATACAATACAATACACCACAGGGTCGTTCCATGAAGGTGGGACACAATTTGTGACATTTTTCAATATGAAAATTTTTGTCAGAAAAAATGTTGATTCTAATTGATGTTTATCAGTCATCACATTTTATTTTGGTGTTGAAAGTATTTCAGAAATTGTCAAATCCTTTCCACACCATCTTACCTGATATTTTTGCTAATATTCTTAAAAATTCAAGGTAAGGATGTAACAGGGACACCATGCTTGTAACACATATTTTTCAATATTATGGAAGAAATAAACAAATCTACAATGTTCAACAGAAACTTGATGCCAAATCCATAAAAAAAATAACTTCTTTCATGGCTATTAACGTACACATGGCTGAGAAATTTAAGGATATATGTCACAATGTAATTGGGACACCAAATGTCACATCTATGGTGTCCCCGTAACATCAGTGTAGGCACTGTATCACTTTTATTTTACACCACAGTAATCAAGTAAAACTTTTTTATGATTCATGTTTGGTGTATTATACTATGTAAAGCAAGATTGACCAAGTAGACTAGTGAAGTAGTGAAAAAGCTTTATAGGTGGTAACGATGTAACGGTGTAAGGTGGTAACGATGTAACGGTGTCCTTAGTGTTCCACCTTCATGGAATGACCCCATACTAAAATATGTTTGCCTAGAAAAATTCACCGCAATTGCAATTTGGGTAGTAGCACCATTTTAAAAAGTTCCAAAACAAAACAAAACCTAGTGAAGTTTGCAGAACCTGAAGTGATTCAGAAAATAATAATAAAACTAGATATCAAAGTTTTATGTTTAGTTTGGTCGTAACCCTAAAAGAACTCTCAATAAATGTTTTTTTATCCGAACTTCCTGTTTGAACCGGAAGGAAATGTCAATTAGGGTCATGGATAAAATAAACATGTCACATTGGTTATAACTTACTTCAAATGACACAAAAATTGTGAGTTTATCCTTCGTAGTTCATTAAACATGAAACATGTCACACAAACTTATCTTACAATTAATGTAATTCAATCCTGATGTCATGCTGACCTTAATTGTTTGACTAATTGTGATTTGCAGTACCAGCTTCTTGTATTATTTATCCCAGTGTGAATAAAAAAGTACATAATTGAAAATTTAGACGTTTTAAATCCTTTCCCTAGGGGGCGCTCTTACATTTGATGACATCATCAAACCTACACTCTGATCGTCATACTTATGATTCCATACAGAAACAAATCATATCGAAATTCCGAACCATATTGGCTGTAGACCAAAATATATTTCATTTCAACTAAAAAGGAAAGGCTGAAATTGGGTCATGTTTGTGCAAAAAAATGAACTGCAAGCTTTGATCTACAAAATAGTGTAATGATTAAAAATTTACGTAATCTGGTTTACGAAATATGTAATTTTTAATCAAAATGTTTCTTTTGATACCGTTGAAGTCATGATGGGGTGATGTGTTCACAAGTCTAAGTTATAAGCTACAATAGTATACATGTACATGTAACTTGTACTATTGTGACAATGTTCAGTTTATCCGGTAACAAAATACGTGTATGGGATTTGCCCAGTAAGAAGACAGAAAAAAACTTGAAAAAAGGAGAGTTTTTTGGCTATAAGGCTGAAACCTTAAAAAGTGGTTCCATCACAAACCACTACAACCCATAAAGAAATGACTTTGTTGGTTTTAACGCAACACATCAACAAGTGAAGCTTCAAATCTTACAATGACGATTTTAAAAACTGTCGGCATTTTGAAAATTTATCATTGCAGTTCACTAAGAGCCATATAAGCATAGTTCTCATAGAAAGTGCGACGAGCTTCTCAGTATGATTTGTTCGCTCAAACCCTTATTTTTTGTCAACAAAAAGTACTCAAATTTTATCCGAAAAACGAAAAATAATGAAGACAATCAAAAGATATATATCATGCAGCAGCCATAGTCTTTTTGCCAATTCTAAAATCGTTAAGTATGAACTAAAATAAAGGGTTGGCAAAGAGAAATGTTCCCTTTCATTGTGTACTTAGAAAAAACAGTAATGATTATCATTGCATAGAAAATGAAGCCCACCCATTAACAATTTTTTAAAGCATATATCTTTTCATTTGTATCTTACGAACAATGTCTGTGTACGGTAGCTCTGTTCTTGCCATTCTTACACACATTTTATCATCCATCGCCTCCGGTCTTATTTTAAAGCTGTTGATACCAATTCCCGGAGGGTGCCACACTTTGTTGTCGTTGTTTACGACCTGAGAAATGCAGTGTTTTGAGAAGTAGTCATTCCTCGTCTTCAGCATGGCAACCTCTTCCCTCATCCTGTCCTCCCCAAACTCTTTGACTTTCCTCCAGAAGGTCTGGTTAAATGTCTTGTAAAGTTTCACGTCTCCGTAGTTCCACTGCTTGATTTTGGCGGCCACGCCCGGCGACACCGTCTTCACGGACGACTTGCTTCGAGCGTTGAGGACAAAATACACGATATCATCAATCTCCCAGCACATAAGGTGACGGAGCAGAATGAGTGATTCTTCAAAGTGCTCCGTCATCATGACCAGATCAAATTGTTTCTGCAACTCGTCGATCTTTGCCTCGATTTTTCTTACATCTCCGAGATATGCTTTCGGCAGGCCGAAGTTGTACATCATGGGACTTCTGGCGTGTAGAATGCCACCGTCTCCCATCCTATAATATTGCTCTGGTCTCTCAAGAAAGAGTTCCAAACCATGGGTGGAGGGAAGATGGTACATGGCAGCCATGTGCTGATAGGTGAAGATGGATTCAAACATCGTGACAGGATCTCTGAGAATACTGACATAAACAGCATTGGCTGGCATCACTTCTTTCATACCTGCATTATCGAAACAAATTAAACGCAGCATAACTCTGAATTATTAAAAATGAAATAAAATGCGGCTCACTTCAATGACTAACTAGTAAAAAATATATCTGCATAAGCAGCAACAACTAGTTCATCAGAAGCAATGAAGAAAAACAACTTCAACCAATGTTTATATACAGTTCAGCACAGTCAGAATTACAACTTGACATTACCAATAACATTATCAGTTTTTACCACTGACAGACCATGGCGGCCACAATCGGCTTGTACCAAAATGCTGATAGTGGCCGCAAACGGTCGCAAGATTGAACCTACATTGTGCTTCCATTCAACTGATAATGATAAGGTCATGTTCTGATTGACATTTTCCAATGTTTCCCATGTTCACGTAGTATCAACTTTTACATTGAAGAAAAAAAACAAAAAACAAAAACATTTCTGTTGCATCATTTTTTTGTCACCAAATGTTTTTCGGGAAAAATATGAGTAAAAAACAAAAGTCAACAACATTAGCAATGACTGGGTGTTTTGTGGTGATGATGTTACAGAAATGAATGGTCCCTTTCATGTTAAAAACATGGAGCAATACTGTGGCACTCCATACATGTATAATCACTCACACTGCAGTTGTGTGATTTATCAAGCAACATTGGCCCAAGTAATCAATCCAAACATGAACACAAAATGGCTGTCTTGTCTTGCCAATCATACATGTAGGTAATCTCTCTTGTAGTTCATGTATGAGACTCTACTTCACACTTCAATTACAAGGCAGACAGAGTTCCACACCTCAACAGTGTCTGGTTGATCACAGGACAATATTATGGAATTAATGAATTTTTATGAGTGCAATGGTGAGAATATTTTCATGAATTGTAAGATGGAATGTTCCATTCAACGAGGCGAGGCCGGGTTGAGTGGAGCATGTTCCATCTTTCAACAAATGAAAATATTCTCTCCATTGCACCAATGCAAAACATTCATTATTTGCTTTTATATAAAATCCAATCTTTCCCATTTGATTGGAGGAGAAAATCAACTGTACACACTGTACAAGATTGTGTTCTGGCATCCACAACGAGGGCCTTTTGTACAGCTGTGCATAACGCACGGTGTGGTCTAGACGTACATGGCGTAGCTTATGACATTATATGTATACGACGTAGGCCAATAAAATTGCTTGACTACTGAATGCCGCGTGACCTACAAACCTCCAATCAAATGAAAAGGATCTACATACGTGGATGTTACATAACAAATAAGATTTGAAGCTTTGCATCGTGTACAAATTAAGAAATAGAAATGAGGAGGTTTACAGTTGACAACCATGTGAGTTCATTGTCTTTGGGAAGGCGAGCTGGTTCTGAGAAGACCCAGGGTTGAGATAAACTAGGGTCTCGATGTCTCGGACAGTGTGCTCTGCTTATCTTCAGGAGAACTTTTTTAATTTCTCCTGAAGACTCTGCATCACAGACATGCAACTTTGTAATTGCAAAAAAAAAGACAAGAAAAAAACAGAAAGAAAAAAATGTGGAAACGGCCATGCCAAGGAAACTTTGTACTTTATTTTAAAGTTTTCTATGGCACTATCTTTAAAAGAATAAAGAGGAAATCAGCTGAAACGGTGCATGCCAAGCATCACAATAAACAGAAATCTGATGGTTCTCATGTAACTTCACCTCTTTCTAGAAAATCTGAAGACAAAGGGAGACCCATGAAAAATCACTGGATTGAAATGCCTGTGAACAGTTCAAAAGCCAACAATTTGCAGAGCCAGGCCCATCGTTTTCACGCTATTAAACAAATCTAAAAAAAAAAAATTGGCAGGCCTCGATTTCCATGGAGGTTGTTGCCTCTGTTGCCCTGGTCTTTGCCTTGATAACCCTTTGAAAGTTTCCCATAGGCTTTAAGGTTTTTTTTCCAATGGAAGTGCCCTTTGCAAAATGATTTGAAATTCCTGTCCTACTTCAGTGCAATGACTTGATACCTACCAGCGTGACTGAACAATGTGTGATGGCATAAGATGTTATACTCCTTCACTGGGAAGTCCATCATATTTTTCCTTGAGAAATACGAATGACCCAAATAGTTTCCGGACGGCGGCAGCACAAAGTCCAAGTTGTGCTCCTCCCCATAGCGCAGCAAGATATTCTGCACCGTGCTGCTGCTGCACTTATGCATTTTAAAGAAGACAATATTTGTCCGTGGGGTGCAGTCTCTCATTCTGGACCCCTCTGACAATGTGTTATGGCCCGGTGTTGATGCTCTGCTGGTTGACCCCTGGAATGTTACACTTTCAACATCGGGGGTTCTAATCGTTTTTGTAAAGTCCACAAGGGGTGAAAACTTGGTAGCGTGTCTGTTTTTATCATCTGAAGGGGATGACTCTGTACGTGAGGCTGTAGATTTTCTGGCATTCTCACCGATGTCAAACATGTAGTCCTGTGGAGTTCTCTCTTTCAAGGTAAACAGATCCAAAAAGGAACTTTGATTCTGGAAGCAAAGGTGACAGAGATGTTGAAAAATTAGTCGCGAATACCTGACAGTCCCATAGGTTTCGTTTAAAATCCCTTTTATAAATTTTTCAGCTCACAAGAGATACATGACAGTAATCACCGACTTCTTTTACTCAGCGTCTTAAGATTACACATGGGATAAAAAATGTATCTTCTCTCATACTAAACATAAATTATGTCTTCCTTCTCCCCCAAAAATGTTTGCAAAACTTATCAATATTATAAGGCGTCCAACTAAAGATTGGTAATTGGGGATCAGGTTGGCTCAGTGGTTTCTTTCCCTGCTTTTCACCTCTGCGGACCCCGGTTCGAATCCCACCTCAAACCGAAGCCTTACATGTTGACTGGGTTTTCAGTCCCTACCCGATTGTGTAAGTTTTTCCCCATTTGGGGTTTTCCTCCTACATCTTAAGCTGAACATTTCTTCTTATTCCTACTTGTCCTGTTATTTGCGCTAATTGTGCTGATTGGATGTGTAAGAAAATTAATCATCCAAAGAAACTGACCAGTTCAAACTGAAACTAAAACCTCATCTTGTGTCAATCCTGTTACTCACACAAAGTTCATATTATTATTCCAAAAAGATTTTCTTCCATGTTTGCTGTCTATTATGGTTGAAAATGGTTAGAAAATGGCAGTAATTAAAAAAAACCATGCAATCCTTTCAATAACCAGTTATAAATTCACTTTTGTTTCATAGGAAATCAGACTGTTTTTATTGATTATTTTGCTCTAGAGTGAAAACTTTAGGGTGATGACATGGCTATACATGCAATTTTTAAAATGACTTTCTGAACAGCGCATGCTACTAATGTTTACATTCATGCATGACTAGCCCAACAAAAGTGACACCAGCCACTATTTATGTCCAACTCCAAACAACATCAAAGCCCTTTTTCCACTACCGAGCTTAATTCCAAGGAAATAAAACCCCCGGAAATTCATGGGCAATTTTAACCCCCACTCTCTTAAGAGTTAGATTGAAAATCACTCTAATTAGATTGAAAATCGCTTTTTTCGATTGAGGCCAGGGACAAATCTTTTGCAGTTTGTCCCTAGTTTCAATCGAATAGACTAAATTTCAATCGGAAATTTTAAGAGGGCACTCTCACCCCATGTTCGATTCACACTTCTTGTATGCAATTTTCCTGGGGGAAAATGAACACTCAGCATGCTAACCCCAGGGTTAACTTGTTTAACCCTACTCCCAAGCAGGGGTACATGTACATGTTGCTATTTCCTTGGAAATTGCTTTTCCCCAAAAGCTTCAAAGGGTTAGCATTTTAAATCAACCCAATTTTCCCCAGACTTTTCAAGCAAATACGTCAGATGTGAAAGGGGCGACACACACAGTACCTTGGCTTCTCCAGTATGAATGTTCACATGGTCCTCATCTTTGGCTTTGTGGCCTGATGCTGACCGTATGACAGAGCTGATGAAAAAAAAAGGAAAAAAAACACACCCATGCATTATTTTTTTTAAATATCTTTCAAGCACTAGGTATTTTCTGAAGTTAAACATTGACTTCAAAGACATTGGAATTTTTTCAAGTTTAAACGATAACATGTGCACAGTTTTTAAAAAAATTTATTGGAGGTTTATATTGTAAAAGAATTTAAAACTATTACTAGGAGTGGAACCCGCTCACCTACATGTAACAGGGGACAAATTTGAGACAAAGACATAGGAACATGCCCTTGGTTGGCGCACGGCGATCGATACGTGTGGATTTGATACAACTATGCAAACTTAGGAAACTTTGTGTGCTAAAGTTACCCTTGGAGAAGTCTATTGATATTTGTTTTTTTTGTTATAGAAAATGCTTTCAAAGTGTATTGTTGCTGGTTGCAGCAACAATACTAAAGATGGTTTCAGTCTGTATTCCCATCAGATCCAATAATACTGACGAAAACAAAACCAGAGCTAAATGGCCAGGAATGTTTATTGTCACTGTGTGTGCAGTTGTCAATGTCATTCAGTGCCTAGGTCTACGTCATGAAAGCGCGCTACGTGTACCAGGCCATATCGAAATAGATAACACAAATGTGGGTTTATAAATTACATGTAAGTTTAACAACTCATTACAAACTCATAAAAATAGTATACAAATTTTGGATGCATTGGAGTGCATTGTCAAAAAATATAATCAAGAGGTGAAATCTGGACTATTCCATTTCACAAGGCGAAGCTGAGTAAAATGGAAAAAACAGATTTCACAGAGTGACCATACCCTGAGACAATGCACTAACGAAATGCATTCAATATTTGTTTAATAAAACTAAACTCACACATAGATCCTTGTCATTTTGAATATTTTTTCACAATAAACAGACAAATATACACGGAAACTCGTCCAGCCCACTCTGAAAATTAAAAAAACAAAACCTTCCAAACAATGACTGTGGATGATTCCATGTAGACACCAACCTTGTCTGCCGCGACACAACCTCGCTTCGTTTTGAGAAACAGATGGGGAGCAATTAGTTTGGAAACAACACTTTGGAAGCGTCCAATAATTATCCATATTGGATTCTATTATTAAATTTCGGAGCGTTGCGGCATTATACATGACAAAATGAAGGATGACAGGTGATGCGTGTTTCACTAATCAAATTACAAGGATCTGTGTGTGTGGTAATATACATAGTAATAAATATTACATATTATTCATATCACACCATAATTAAGCCCAATAATACAATATGAAAAATACCAATTTGTAGGATCTTTAAGTAACTTGGTGACAAACAATTTACAGACTCTGCACAACTTTTTGTTGAGCATAGTTGTGTCTTAACTGTCCTACTGTTTGACCATGCAATATATCAACACTGTTGTTTTGACCATGGGCAGACACACGCTTTCCTCTATGGGTAAACTATTATATACATCTGCATGGTTAAATCTATTTCCTGCATGATTCCTATCATGGAGCAAGCAGATAATGTTTCCTGCAATTGGCTCTATGTACAGTTTGGCCACCATACATACATGTATCCCATGGAGTTGCATGGTTTCAAATTGCTGCTCAAAATATTACCAGTGTGGCATAATGGGCATACTTAGTGTGGCATCGCTGCACAAATTTTCTGTTGCCTTAAAAATCTTAACACTAACCCCCAGTGTACATGTAGTCGTGATTGTGTCTTTAGCTAGAAAGTTGAGACCCCCCCCCCCTGAAACCTCCATACACTGCGGTCTACAGTAACTCAACACCCACATGTTCAGACTTGGATATAATTGATATGCCAGTTTTGTTTCAATGATAAGCATGTAGTTTTCCTTTTTAAACTCCATGGTACCTACCATAGATCCTTTTACTGTGATCCTACTCAGGCCTTGCACTAAAGCTTTTTGTAAAGTAGCCCACGGGGCTAGTAACTGTGCATTTTACTTGCCCCCAGGAAGTTTTCAATGCCCAAAGTTTAAACCTGTATTGTCATAAATGCATCTTCCTGATACAAATGGTAGCAATCACAACCAGTTAATAGCGGTCAAACGAAGTTACATTCACACACTCAAAAATAAATTAACGCATGTCTAAAATTAATTATTCACATCTGAAAAGGAAGAAGTATGAGCGTTGTGAACAATGTAAGTTGCACATTTTTAGTAGCCCACAGGGCAAGTTGAGAAGTGGTGTTTATTAGCCCATAGCAGATTTTACTAGACAATGCACGCCGGGCTGGTGTTAAGGGTGAGCCCTGCTACATGTACCACAGAACCCTTAATCCAGAACAAACGAATCTCAATGCAAACATGTTTCCCTATCAGTAAAGCACGAATGACTACACACTGGATATTTTCTTTAATGACCTCAAAGACTTAAGGTGTATTATAATTGAGTGTTGGAAAATTTACACATCCGTAAACACATCTAGGCATGCACGTACAATGTATAATGGGATGGAGCCCTCAAGAGAGTTGAGAGCCATCTAAGACTTCATGCCTAGTGGCGCTGAAATTGATTGCATCTTTAAAGATAAAGTCCATGGGATTGGTAATTATCAAAAGAAAAAATCCCACTGACATAAATATTAATAGAGAACCCAAACCAATCCTCCAGAATCCAAATGAAATATTGTCAAAGTCAAGAAAATAGCACTTAAAGACCCCTTAAAATGACTTATTTCGATTGCCGAATCAAAATACATTTATAAGCAGGATATGAATGTGCACAAAACATTAAGATTTGTTTTTTCCCACTACAACACGATCATCAAATTTGAGGAATTTTTCACACGTTGGTAATACATGTGTTTATTGAAAACCAGAGGATGGGAATGCATTTTCTCAGTGGCACAGTTTGGTCGATTGTTGTTTCAACTGAATTCCAAAATGGCCAATCTTGCCATCTTATCTTTAAACATGCTGCATTTTTCTCTTGAAGCTTGCTGCAGTCTGAATACGTGAGCAGGTGCGGCAACACTTCAACCTGACACCATCACATGATTGATATTGTGTGATCCCTCCTCATTGCTAAGCCCCCCTCTTGCCGATCTCAAGAGAGGTTCATGTAGCGAATTAATGATGGGCCAACAGGGGGGGGGGGGGGGGGGGGGAGGGCTGTTGTGTAATTACAATTTGCCACATTGCCTACCGCTGGCTTTAATCATAGCTGTGAATTATAGCATGATCATGAACAACAGGTACACATGACTGCCACACCATTTCTTTTAACGTTCTATGTTCCACTCCAAATGCTGGGTTAAAGGTCGTGGGACAGAGTACCTGAAAAAAGGGTTATCTTTTCATGGGCTTGTGAATAGTACTAACAGAAGCCCTGCCTTTTCAAAAAGGCCCATAAGGAGACTAATTAAACCTGTGAAGTATGAATGGGAGGGGGGAAGAAGAATTAAATCAGAAATAGGAACGCACAAATTTGACTAAGTAAAAGCATGGTAAAAGGGTCTTTACAAACGTACGTCATTAAACGTTGATCTTGAAAATCTTAAAGAGGACGTGCCACGCTAGAAGTCTCTCTTTAAAAAAAGTTTGACATCCCTAAATATACCTACATGTATATCTACCACAAAAGAAAAATGGTGACAGGATTAAAGAATGTGTGGTTATTCGTTTACAAAGGCAGTTTCCGAGCCTCTTTTCACCTCCCCCCCCCCCCCCCCCCCGCCTCGAGCCAAACTCAGAACAACAGCAGTCGGTGCCTGAAAGTTGTCTCCAGAAATTCTAAAGAATAGTGAAGTACTCCTCTGTCAAACGGCTGTTTGTTGTTACTCATTGAAGCATTGCTGAGTGCAGACCATCCAGGGATTCAGTACTTCCGGTGACGTCATGATTTCCAGGATTTTGATAAATTTAGGCGGGGGGCTAGTTAAAGGAGTAAAAACTCTCTGCAAATATCACTTCTTTTGTCAATTTAATGTCACAAAAGAGAAGTTTGTCCAATGCAATAATTATAGAAAGCAGAAAACTAAACAATAACGCCAACCAACGTGGCCCATCCTCTTTAAACAAAAACTAGGAAAGGGTTAATTCAGACCTTCATGTTTAGAGGGTATCTTTTTTGTCTTTGGTTTTTTTGGTTGTTACTTCAATTCAACTCAATTCAATTCAATTCAATATTTTATAAGTAATATTAAAAAGTACACTACATTTTTTTCATGGTGTGAAAAGTATCTAATAAACCACAAATACCACAGACAATCATACACCACAGATAACCACACACCACCATACAACAATATACATGTACATAGTCACAATGTATAATACATTAGTACAAATACAGAGAGAGGAGACAGTAGCACATTAAAAACCACCACTGCAATCTATAATGCCAAGAAATGAACTGCAGACATACAAAACTAGTTCACCTCCTCTTCCTAAGAAAAACTATCTCCTGTACAATGTACAATTTAGACCTCAGAGCAACAAAATCATACAAAACATGCAGTTGGATTTTTGATGGGCTTTATGGTGGTTAATAGGGGACCTACATAGTATTTTCATGCAGGGCTCTAGTAAAAACTGGTTTGGGCTCATAAACACTACTTCTCAACTTGCCCTGTGGGCTACTAAAAACTGTGCAACTTACTGTTTATAATGCTCGTACTTCTTCCTTTTCAGATGTGAATAATACATTTCAGAAATGTGTTTATTTATTTTTGAACGTGTGAATGTAAGTGTGACTTCATTTGACCGCTATACTGGTTGTGATCGCTACCAATAGTATCAGGAAGATACATTTATGACAATACATGTTTAAAATTTGGGCAACAAAAACTTCCTGGGGGGCAAGTAAAATGCACAGTGTACTAGCCCCTTGGGCTACTTTACAAAAAGCTTAAACACAAGGCCTGTCATGTAGTGGCCTAAGAATCTTTGTATTCATCAAAGGGTACTCAGCAATGTTCCTGTTTTTTTCAGGGTGTGAGAGTCAAAGGTCTTCAACTGAATGACAGGGATTCAACCTTTTCACAACCCCTGGAGTTGTAGATTGCTCCTTGGAACAGTATCCTCAGCGCTAAAGTACTAGATTAATCACCAAGCAAAATTTGGTGTCACCAATCCCTTTATGGAGGTAGTGAACTTTTCTTATGAATCTTATCTCCTAAATCTGGACCTGACCAACGGCGATAAAACAGTTTCTTACTGATGTCACAGTCATCTGCAGTTAACAACTTGTAGAAGATTGGTCTGGATTTTGAGCTACTTATTGTATTGCATTTGGTCCATCGTGAACAGTGCCTCATGTAATTTCTCTGAAGTCAGGAATGTCAGATTTCACACTTCTGACTTCAGACCTTTTTTTTCATCAGCTCAAATATTTTCTTTTTCCAATATTTTCCAACAGGTGACCTCTACTTTTGTCACCTCACACCAACATGATAGACTTAGATAAGACTGATACATGTATGCCTGGCCCAGTGATAAGCATTTGTTGGCCCAAATAGTGCTCAATCTTCTGCAACCCTCCAACTTCATGACAGGGATTTTGGAAGATTTGTGAGGGTTAGGGTTTAGCTTGATGGGCTAAACCTAAACTCCCTTCGAGGGCGGATCCAGACTATTTTAAAATGTATGGGGTCAAAATTCCTCAGGAGTTTCCTGGGGTTTTATTTCCTTGGAACTTGCTCGGTAGTGGGACAAGGGAATTAATGCAATTTTCTTGGGGAAACTGAACATTCAATATGCCAGGGTTATCTTGCTTTTAAAACCCTACTCTCAAGCAGGGGTAGCTATTTCCCAGAAAATGGCAATTTCCGGGCAATTCCATTGTGAGAACCAAATTTTCCTGAGAAATGTGTCTAGTGATCTAAACATTATCATGGACTCTTTGTTAAATTTTTTTTTTTAACAAATCAGGTCTTGCCTCCAAGTGTACATGTAATCTCACCTTGAAACTATTTGGTATTCACTGGCTGGGGTTTTCAGGTCCTTGAACCCGTAATAGACGTAGCTGAACATGACCAAGGATGTAATGACCAAACCGATGGACAGCACCTTTCTCCTTGAGAACCCTTGCAGTTTGGAATCGGACATCGCAGTAAAGATGCCTTTCGTCTTCCAAGAGAAAACGAAACAAAAAGACACAGGTCAAATAAAAACCACTGTTTGATAAGTCCTCCTGCATTGTACACTTGAGTAATATGACAGAAATATTCATGACGGTTGACATGATTGAGTGGAATACACGTTAGTAATTGGTACATGAATTCTCATATATTTAAACAACCTCAAAGATGAATTATTTATTCTGCTCATTTTGGATATTGAAGGCAAAGTACAGTCTATTGGTAATTCAAGAAAACTCAAATTGATCAGTTTTTGATAGATGTGAAAAAATATGAATTTCCAGGCCCAGAAGGCCAAGGCTGCCAGGCAGGCAGGGTCTCTGCTGCCCTGGTCTTGGCCTTGATGCCCTTCAAAAGTTGCCCATAGACATTCAGATTTTCCAAGTGCTCAAGTTGCAAAATGAAAATGGCGTTGCCCTCTCAAAGATGAAATTGCAGACCTGAATTTCTATGTTTTTTTAAAACACAATTCAGCTTAATAAAAATAGGGCTGTGATGATGGAACAAAACAGTTATTAATAATAAAATGAATTGCTTACTTTAATAAATCTGTCATTAAAAACACAATGAAAGAAATCAATAGGCCTATGTCACTGTTAACAACCTAAAGTTAAAAAACTAGCCAACTGTTCAGTGCGTTTAAAAAAAAATTAAATTTCCAACACAGTTTTTACAATTTAACCTCTTTTTAAGCGACTACTAAGGTGGCATCTGTGGGTAATTGACAATGAGTATGGATTGTAAGAATGATCAGAAACTATGGCGGTGGGACAGCCACACTGGGTTGTTAACAACTTAACTTCCTCCATGACTCAAAATCAAAGGCCATACAGGGTATCATTCTCAGCAATCACCTACATGTAGTTTTTGATAAACACACTATACAAACAACCAGCCTGTATTAGAATGTCACTATGTTCGCCAATAGGCTGGCAGTCAAAACAATATTTGGAAAAATATATCCAGGGAAAAAAATCTCTAGACAAACTGTAGCGGTCAGGTGTATTTTATCACATCTTTCCCAATGCTTTGTGCTAACCAGGGATTTGTTCACATCGTAGGCCTATGTTAGTTAGTTGGAATCCAGTAAGCTAAGATTATCACAAAGAGCCTACATCCGAAACGGCACTGTATTGTTCCTTCTTGAAAGCATACACCTCCGAGTCCTAATTACACTGTTTTGTTCTTCCACTGGAACAAGCTTGCACAAACAATCACCCAATTTTTTCATAACATTGGTCTATTCAAATCACCTGTCCCATACAATGAATGTACAATACATTGAATGTGGCGTGGCTGAGGAGTTTAGTCATGTACCAGATTTGGTGTGGATTCAGTTCCCGGTCATGACATTTCTGTCCTTGAGCAAGGCACTTAACCATAATTGCTTCTCTTAACCCAGGTGTATAAATCGGAGCCTGAAAGAACTGAGACAATTCTATAAGTACAAGTGGAATACGAAAAAATATAACACTTGAACTGCATCTCATATCAAACAAGGCCACAGGCCGAGTGGGATGGATGCAGACACGCTACATTTGTCCATATTCCATGAGCACGCGTGTGATAACGAATTTATCTTCCAGCCAACTGGAAGAAATACAATTTGTAAGCATTATTTTATAATGAGCAGCATGTTCAACGTGCAAAGTTTTGATGTTTTCCGTCTGTATGGAGCGTGACGCATGATGCTCCAAATAGAGTGCAATATATTCTACTGGGAGTACAGTATATGGTTTATTACCACACTCCCATTCGAGCAATCTGATTGAAAGATTAGCGCGTACTGGAAGAAAATGTGTTATATTAACTCCTTAGCACTAATTTTAGCAGCTTGGCGATGCATGCTCCCTAAGGAGTAAAGAAAGTTTGAGGAATGGTCCAGGCCTGATTGCTACGTTCCTGAAAGGGCAAGGGCACCAAGGTATTTTCTTCTTGACAAAGGGCACATCTATGAGGAAATTGTAAAATTTTGAAGTATAATACTGGAGCATTTCAAGGGCACCGTGGCAATGCCCAGGGGCAATGGAGGCAATCGCTTCCATTGCCCCCCCCCCCCCCCCCGTGAAGTATCAGGCCTGATGGTCGATTAGTATTAAGTATACCTGGTGAACAGGGATAGGAATGTTGTAAAGCACCTTCAATGATCTAGCTACTTGAGTAGGCCTACTACTAGACTACTACTACTAGGAATCGGATACAGTGCACTATTTTATACAAGAACATAGAGCTCTTTCTTGTATTTTCAAGTGGTTTTCTGTCACAAGGCCATTTTATGTATGTCAACGACAGTTAATATTCAATCTTCCTTCACCAGGGTTAGAACCTATTTTAGCAAATTGATGACAAGTCACAACACGTTAACAAAAGTGATGTTAGGATCCAATTTACAGTGTCAGGTACTAATGTCTTTGATTATTCTATCAATTGCTTATAATCATTAGCAATAGCATCAGTCATGACACTCAACAGTAATTTGGAGACCTCCAAAAATAACAATTTAAATTTTTACTGTGGCCTTTGTTTAAAAATTAATTCTCAAAGGAGAATTTACATCAAATTTCATATTCAGTTCTAAAAGCTTACAGATTTGTTGAATGTTTACTGATCTTTTAGTTGTAATTAATAAGGAAATCTTTCTTTAGCCACAACCCCATTTAAGTAAGCATGATAATTTACACACTAAAACTGTAAAAAATGTCTGAATCAGCAGAACAGTGTAGTAGTAGTAGAAGTAAGTATACACCAGTTTCACGACCCCTGATTTTACTTTACCTACCTCCATTTTTTCTCGGCGATACTGTCCAGTTCCAACCTTCGCAAATATTAGAAATTGATTGACCAACACCGTGACTGAGTTGACCAAAAAGAAATGCCCGAATGCTTTCGATGGACCATGCAGCAGCACACTGCAGCAGCTAGCTCGGTTGCGTAGGTCGGCAAAGATGGCCTTCGGCTCGATTTTAAATAAGTGAAGTGAAGTAGAATATTGTCCCGTCTTCGGCTTCTGGAGGACAGTGAGTCAGAACAGGAGGCCCTTTCTTACTTGGCTACACAAAATTGGTCTGGGACTAAACATGGACTTGTTGTTTCAAAATGTCCCCTCGTCAATTCAGATTGTGGAGGCGATATCGTCAGCTTTTCGGCCATCATCATCCGTACCTACGTGACACAAACTGGTGTATATGCTCTGGTGGCTGCAGCATAAAGTGCACATCCGGTAATTTGCCATCCAACAGTAAGTTATGAGGATCAATTTAGTATGATACCCGTCAACAATGAGCGCTGTTTCGAAGTGTGAAGAAGTCCAGACTTAATACTTTAATTC
This sequence comes from Marthasterias glacialis, assembly GCA_911728455.2. NCBI lineage: Eukaryota > Metazoa > Echinodermata > Asteroidea > Forcipulatida > Asteriidae > Marthasterias > Marthasterias glacialis. The sequence goes on from OU452223.1 coordinate 15,227,984, forward strand.
CTTAAAGATGCAAACGGCTGTTTCATGTTGTTGTTGCAGTTTACTATGCTTCTTGTCCAATCAACATCTTCCATCCATGCTTTGAGCGTCGTCATCAGAGATTAGGGTTAGCAAAAGGTAAATGCATGTGCAAACATGTTTGATTATCTGCAAATTCGGTCAGTTTTCATACTGAGATGCCGAGATTAGCTCAGTCTAGAGTTTACTAAATGAAGAAAAGAAATCCCTCCATGCTCCTCCGTGGTTTAGGGAGTGGCATTTTGAAAAGATGACGTGCTGGGAATTTTTTATCCACGAGATAACCGCTACTGCATGTTAAGGTACACATTCAAAAGAGTATAACAAAATCACAAGCATGGTCATCACCCATCCTAATTGTAGAGGTTATTAAATAAAACTTCCAGTATAGTTTGAATTTATTGTTGTGCTCCACCCAGGGCTGTGCATTTTCTTTTAGACTTATGATTTATTTAATGGAGCTTATTCAACTCCTTTGCAATAGGGCCAGTAAAGTTATCAAGCCTATTCATGCAGAAAATAACTGATAACGCACCCGGTACAGCGGCTTTGTGCGGTTGGACGGTTGTGTCACCACACAATGCGTACTTCTGTTGACTACCTGACTGCACTCAACGTTGACACACCGCCATTGTTGAGCTCCGTCTCCCTTTGGGCGGTGACAATAATGCTCCACGTGCCGGCAACAAAGGACTGTTGGTATGGGAAGGTAGACACGGAGTAGATGTTTGATTTATACCCCCATGGTTTGATGGTTCGATTGTTTAATCGTTGATTTGGGTTGGTTGAAATGGTTTCACTGAAAATGAATTCGCCACCTTCGACTAAAATTAAACATTTGTTTTCAGATGACAATAAGAGAAAATGTTCAAAAAAATAGGCAGAAAAGGCATGATATTTTAAGCAGTCTTAGGCCTGTTTTATCACAAAAAACTAAAGTATACGAGAGAGAGAGAGAGAGAGAGAGGGGAGCCCTCTTCCACCCCTCCTCAAAATGAGATTTTAAAAATGCACTTAAATGAATGTTCGATACATCAAAAGCCCCATCCCATTTTGTCTTACCCCACCCGCCAAAAAATGAAATAAGATAAAATAAATTATAGCTGCAATTATTACACCCACTTAAGAGGTGACCTTGTCTTGGATTGCATTTTTGTATGGTTTATTTTTATTTTGCAAAGTTTTCAAAGTTCTCTAAAACTTTGTTTTGCTCTTGAATAAAAACAAATGAGCATTTTTATCATGCTTTTCTTTTTTCTGTACCACTTTTTATTTGTTCTTGGATATGTAGTTAGCTTTTGTCTTAATTCGTTGTATGCAAGCAGTTTCGGTATTTTAATTTGTATTTGGTTGTGTTTGTCTTTGTCAGTGGCGTAACTAAGGGGGGAGCACGGGGGCACATGCCCCCGCCCCCAACTGAAGTCCGTGCCCCCTAGTTACGGTGCTGGTCTTTGCGTAAACCGAAAAATAACTCTAAAACATCATTAATACGAAATAGACACGAAGACAGACATGAAGAAAAAGGCACACTTCCTCCATGGAAGGCCCTACTTCAAAATTATCTTCATAATGCATTTAAGATGCCAGCTGAGTCAGCAGACCTCAAGTCCCAGGAGTGGTTCCAGTGCACTGTCCCTGACAAGGTAGGAGCAAAGATACTAGAAACCCAAGATAGGACACTCTATTCAGACACATGAAACGCAAAATGGGTGCACGTGGAAGTGCGCCCGCTGGCGTTAGGTAGGTAATACCAAAGATCGTTTGCGCGGTAGCGATATAATAACAACATTTGGGCCAAAATATGAATCCGCCAGCTGAAAAAGGTGATGGTTGATCGAAAATTTGGTGTTTGGCCATAAATTATGCCAATAATCCTAAGAAAAATGTAATGTTCTATTATTTTTGTTCCTTTTCTTTGTCCTTGTTACAAAGAATGAAAGGTAAAGGCGAAATATATGGGAAACATTTTGATTGGTAAACGACTGGAACATCGACTTTCCTGGCAACAGAAATCACCTCGAGTCTTTTTTCAAATTATTTATTATTTCTTTTAAAAATATGATTATTTTTTAACAGCAAAACTGTGAGCGTTGTACATTAATTTGAGCAAAATATAACATGATATGATATGATATAAATGGCATAACACGATATAACGTTAATTTCGTTTTGGCACGTGAATAATAGGATCAGGGGACAACCCAAGAGTGCAGTGATGGATGGAATAGTTAAGGGTGTAAGGATGACAAGTGAAACATTTTTAGGCCTACCTTTCAAAATAAGGAGAAAAAAGAAACAGTTTTCATTTGATATTTTTTTAATCGACTCACTGGATCTGTGGTGTTGTGACATTTGTTAGCTCTTATTAAGTTTTTAATAACTGATTTTTTAAACAAATATTTGTTTTATTTATTTACAACCATCCAAACAGAGTGTTGCTTATAATTCTTATTGTACTGTAACTTCTTGCAAGTCATTATTGAAAATGAATGGCGTACTTTAGGCCTACTGCTTGAACATCAATACACTGTCCAATTTCACCATATTAATGGGAAATTATAATGTCTTCAAAAAACACTAAAGCCTATTGAGATTGAAAACAATTCAGGAGCAAGGTAAACATTAAATAAAAATCCAAAGGTTAATTACAAAGACTATGGTAATTTTGGGTGGCTTCAAATCGTGGTCTGCATACAGAAAAAGATACCCGATATATTATTTTCTATTTGCTGCAACCCTCTTGTAAATCCTATACAGGAACCCTTTCTAAATTAAAAAAGTTGTACGATGGATTTTATGCAATAATTATCATTTCAATAATCGTTTTTGTCTTTTACATCTTCATCTTTAATGCTAATTAACCCCTGTACTTGCCGGCTTCGTCAACGTTGTCTGCTTCGTTTACCTATCTACCGCGTGTTGGCGCCCTTCCCCGTGATTCGATTTTTGCTGAGGCACTAGCGTTACATCTGCTACCGTGTAAAACGGCACAAGTGTCCTGTCTTGGAGTTGTAGTATCTTTGGTAGGAGCGCCATCTGTAGTTTAGTCTTCGTGTACTCAATGGTGACTGTATTACACTTTCCTATTTCCTATGGCACGACTCAGGGTGGCCAGTGCTTTTCACACATACAGAGAGGCAGTTAACTGTGTAAGAAGGTTGTTTCCACCATTTGTCTTAGGGAGGTAAGATAAGAGTTCTACTACTTGATTTCCATGTTTTTGTCAACCAACCCGTGGAAACTTAAATTAAATTCACCAGTCCCGTTTTCATGGTTTTACCATGGAGGTAGAAATTATTACTTACAATGACTAGACCCAGTAACTGGGGCACTGTACTCCGTTTTTGAGATTTTGACAGATAACGTCAAAATCTCCAAAAAAAAGAGTACAACGCCCCAGTTACTGGGTCTATTACTTGACAAACTTTGTAGTTGTACTGTCAGTGTACTGTAGTTGCGATAATCGTAACCATCCATCCTCCCGACCGTCGGGAAGATGGAGGGTTACGATTATCGCAGCTAAGTGTACTGTAGCCTTTTTGTTAGTTCGACTACATACGTAGGGTACTACAAGTGTGTAGTACATCTACTACATAGTACATGTACTGTAACTTAGTTACTAACTAGCATTTTGTCGTGTTTGTGTGATTGTTTTGAGCTACACGCCAACGCAAAGTTTCCAGTTTGATTTTTATTCAGAAATTGGTTTGGTTTACTGTTATTCGTGTTAACAGTTGAATTAAGTACATTACATATTTTTAAATACTCTTATTTTTGCTACACTTGTCCTACCATGCCATACTTTGGCCCTAGTTGTCATGATTTGTATATTTTGTGCATCATGATTTAGGTTGTGTGAGTGGAAAATAAAACAAACAAACAACCCAACAACCCAACAAACAAACAAACATACCGTGCTCTGTCTAGATGCCATGGTTTACAGTACAGTACCCATCACTATTAAAGTATTAAAACATGGTAATACAGATTTTGGAGGATTATAAATTATCAACTTTGGAATTAATACAAAATTTCCTAGAGCTCGGTCTGGACCTGCGACCTGCGAACCCTCCAGGTTTACGGCCCGGCGCTCTACGTATGTTGGTGCATGGAGGAAGGAACTTTAAGCTGTCCACAGTTACTGCCAATTCCATCTTGAAATTTATGAATTTTGCGATTTCACGCGACCACTCAAGGGTCAATTACTTTTATTAGCAATTCATTTTTGCCCCATTGTGAGAGGTTACCTGAGTGATCGCCATATTCATTCATAAATTTTAAGATGGTGGTGTCCATAAAACGACTTCTGGTTGGTGGTTTCCCTATTTATTTGTTAATTATCTCTGTGGGGGGGGGGATTTAAGTAAGAAGTCATCCAACTGTATACTGCTTGAGCCACAGGGATCACACCGGATATATGGCCGTTGATGAAATCATGGCTTGGGGTAGGGCTTGGGCTTAGGCTCCGTCAGTTCTTGTAGTGTGTCCTGGCCGAGGGATTAAGTGCATCAAACTCAAGTTCTGGTGGCTAGGTCATCAGGATGTGGGTTCGAATCCCGGTCACGACACTTACAAGTGTCCTTGAGAAAGACACTTCACAATAATTTCTTCAAATAGGGAAAGAGGCAGTCATATGTTTGTCTCGCAACGGATTCATTTACCCCTCCCTTTTCTTAGCTGTGCTGTGAAGAGACTTGCGTTTATACCTCGCCATGTCTTGTTTCTGCGCATAAGGGCAGGTTTCTGTCCGTTCAAAACGATGCCCACACCTCAAGTGGCTTATTGGCCTTGTGATGTGCGAATTGCATTAAAAAAAATTTTTTTTTAATGTTTAGAAAATTTGTGCTTCCCTTACGGTTACAGGGCTTCAAACAGGCGGACAGAGCCTAGGCCGTGGTTTCGTAAACGGCCAATGATAAAACCTCGAATCTAGCCTGGGAAGTCTTCTTGTGCGTTGGCAAATTGGCGTGGTTTCATCAACTTTGATTGCTATGGTGGACAATGTCTGTCTTGATGAGATTGTCCATATCCTTGAAAAATACGTCTTGATAATCTTTCAGTCAGTCTCTTGACCTTTTCTGCCACCAATGTAACTTGCATAGCCAATCAGCCTTCCTGGCTCAGCAAGTCTAATTGGCATTGCCGAATGGTACTGGTAGCATGTGTCAAGGGGGTCGTGGGTTGAAGGGGTTGAAGAACAACCCAGAATTTGCTTTTTTTTCCCCAAGGGTAAAATGTGTATATAAAACCATGTAACCTTTGTTTACAGAATGAGTGACCTTGTACAATGTAGGCCTACATTTCGTTGTATTTTCGGCAGGCAAGCTACTGCACTGGTCATATGGGAAATTTTACATTTTATGTCATAATTTCCACATTAATTCAACAGCTGAACCATTTTTGAGATATAAATGCACCTTTTCTTCCCATCGAAACTTGACAAAAATGAGACCGTGCAATCTCCATAAAATATAAGTTTTTTTTTTTCCATTGGGCTGTGTACAAATTGTGTCTGCAGGAAGTCCAGGCTCTGTGGATCTTTTGTAAACATGTGATGTCACAGGTTACGTGGTCTATATAAAACCTGAATCTCAGGAAATTAAGTTCCAGGCTGATGTTTTGAAGACAAAGTACAGGCTGGGTACACATATTATACTTCGTACACATATTTTATGTAAGTCAAGAAAAAACATTTGAAATTAGTTTAAATGTTAAATGACCATTGCTTATTTCAGCTGTTAAAATTGAAATAAGCGGAGCATTCAGGTTGGCTCAGTGTTTTTTTCCCTGCAAGGGCCATCCTACGAGACTTCTAATGAGACAATTAAACGATGTGTCCGGATAATATTAATATTAATAATTTATTCATTTCTATTGCCCAAGTTGCATGGAAAACATACATATGTTCAGATATGCTTTACAATGTTGAAACAGAGTAAAAGCAATAAATAAAAATGGTAGTTAAAAACTGTGATTTAAACAGAAAATAAGTACGTAAAAGTAAAGCAATAAACAAAATGAATAGTTTAAAATTATTTGTTTCAAATGCCAGCCAAAGGCTTAACAAAAAATTAAGAAAAGACCTGTCGAAATAAGTGGGTTTTAAGTACTGTCCAGACCAAGAAAGTTACTAGGAATTCTGACGGAACTGTTTCCCTTCACAAGCTGATCTAGTGACACATTCTGTCCATGAGAAATAATATCGCCATATCAAGGTTGCTTGGTTATGGCGCAGTAATAGTTTCACGCTACATATGGTGGTGATTTTAACATCATTGCTATTTATTGGAGGAGGTCTGGATCTCTGTTAAAAATAACAAGGGTCCTTGGTTACTGTTTAACAAGGATAGCTTTCACACGACCTGCACACAACTGTGATTTGCTATTTGTGAAAAAGCCTATAGTCTCTGATTAACTGAAACTGGTTTTTCCGTCAATGTTTTCACTCAACTCGGATCGCTTACATTTATTTATTTATTTATTTGATATCCAACAGCGGTGACCTGCCACTTGCGGGAACCATTTAATAAAAACAAATATTAAAAAATATATATATTTATACACATAAGTGATAATAAAAACACAATAACATGCAATTTGATGACATCTCCACAGGTTGGTAGGATCGTGTGTTTATTGATAAAAAATAAAACTAATAAAAAAAGTTCACATGTAATGGCTGATAAAGTTTACACTCCTTCCTGTTTTCTCTTTGCCCGTTTCAGAGGTATTGGGTAACATATGTAGTCATCACCCTGTGGTCAGAGCTGTTTATTAGACAGGAACAATGTTCTTCAAGAAGTTTACGATAACGCTGTTCTTATTTGTCTTCGCGGTGACGATTAGTTTGAGTCTCTATGTGCTATACACTCAGCAGTCTCAAAGGTGAGTGTATTCAATTGACCTAGATCGATACTGTTTGGCATGCCTTCTTCCCTCCCTCCCCCCTCCCATATCTCAGTAGAGATCAAAACCATTCCTGGGGCAGAACATTTTTTAATTTTATTTCGCAAGCAGACTGACCCAAGTTACGCAATTACTTACATAAAATATTACGTAAAAATACGCTTTATTGATTTGATGGTATCATTTGAGTTTTTGGCAAGATGTGCACATTTTTTACCTGAAAACAATCCCAACACTGATGACGCTCTCATCTGTTGTGGTTTATTGCATGAACATGAATACGTGTGCGTAGCTAGAAGACTACACTTAGGCCTGATTGTCTCGTTCTTGAAAGGGCAAGGGGCACCAAGGCATTTTCTTCTGATAAAGGGCACCTCTTTGAGGAAGTTGTAAATTTCTATTGGAACATTTCAAGGGCACCAAGGCAATGACCAGGGGCAATAGAGGCAATAGACCAATCCATTAAGCCCCGCCCCTAAACTTATCGACCAATCACAGCATTGGCTGCATCATCACTGTACACGTGGGCAGCACAGTGTGTGTGTCTTCAATGCCACACTGCACGACATGAACGCGCGTGCTATAAGTACGCACACGCATGTTTACATTTTCCAATAGGATTTTTATCGTGTCAGAGTTTTGTCGGACTTTCGGTGGCGTACCCAAGGCTGTGATTGGTCAACACGGATGTGGGCGGGGCTTAATGGATCGGTCTATTGCCTCCGTTGCCTCTGTAAAGTAACAGATCTGATTCAACATTTATGTTTTCTAGATGATCACGGCAATTCTTAGCTTTATTTGACTGGAACCTGAACCAACATTCAATAAAGTAGTCTTTTGAATTAAGCATTTTTTTGTTCCCCCTTTTTTTTTCTCTGGTTCAAATAATCACCCAATCAGTACTCTAAATTTCTTTTAACTGAGCAACAGCTAAAATCTTATGGAATCAACATTTGTGGTCCAGGTACAACCAGTTGTTGTCCAACAAAAACACACGTAAAAAAGAGGACGGAATTGCCCGCTTCAAATTAAGCAACAAGAAATGGCCGAAGGAAACTGGAGGGTGCACCCCACATCGGAACATTGCCTTCTTGAAGATGCACAAATGCGGCAGCAGTACGGTGCAGAACATTCTATTCCGCCTTGGTGATCGGCACAACCTGGATTTCGTCATGCCGCCAGTGGGTAACCAGTTTGCGAAGGGCATGTTCTTCGACAAGGATTACATGATCGATTTTTCACTTGCAAAGTATAACATTCTCTGCCATCATGCTCGCTTCAGTGCCGAAGGTGAGATCAACTTCTACCGCATAGAAATAATAGAACACAGAGAATGCTGAGCTCAGTAGCGTAGCCAGGGGGGGGGGGGGCAAAGGGGGGCAGCTGCCCCTCTGTGGAACATCTTGGCCCCCTGCTTGCCCTTTCCTGTCCTCTCTGGACACGATGAAATTTGCTATTATCAGGGCCCCTGTACAAATTTCTGTGCCTTTCCTTTTAACCCTGCAAAAAAAGATGCTGGTGTCTGCTGTGCACACCCTATATCTCAGCTGAAAGTACCAATACTATGTGGCATGCCTGGAAGGCATAATTAACCAGATCAACCAATGGGAAAGCTAAAATGTGCCATACAGCTAAAATGCCATTGTACACTAATTGCCTCAAATACCCACACACTGCATTCTCCAAGTTCTTTTTCTCTGTTTCACCCATAAGTTACAGCCACTTGAAACTATTTGTTTGCATGAATCATGTACATCATTGTACATCTGTTACATTTTCCCTCTTGTTCCCTGCAGTCTCAAATCCTCCAAAATCCTCTACAGGAAGTTGTCGGACTTGATACCTTTTTACTTGTACTCTTCTGTAACATTTATTTATTTTATTTTTTTTGCAGCCTTTGCCGAAGTGCTGCCGTCAGATGCCATTTACATAACAGTTCTCCGTGACCCAGTTGAAATGTTTGAATCAGGTTTTACATACCACAAACTTGCCACAAGACTTGGTCTCCCTGAGGACACTGGACTTAAGGAGTTTCTGCGCATGCCCAAGTTTTACTACAAACAACTTGATCACTCAGGGGCATTCTTCAAGAACCCCATGCTTTATGATTTAGGACTCAAGAACAACGAGCAATTCTACCCAAAGCTCATCAAGAAGAAAATATCCGAACTGGTGAAACAATTTGACTTGGTCATGATCACTGAATACTTTGACGAGTCATTAATACTCCTTCGTCATTTGTTATGCTGGGAGATCGACGACATAGTTTATTTTGTTCACAATGCACGAAGTGAGTCGTCGGTGGATACGATCTCGCTGGAGTTGGCTGAAGGCATTCGGGGATGGAATGCTGGCGATGTCGAACTTTACGACGTTTTTAATCAAACTTTCTGGCAGCGAGTTGAGAAATTCGGGGTGGAGAGAATGAAGGCGGAAGTGAAGGAACTGAGGGAAAGAAATCAATATTTTAGCGATCAATGTATTGATAAATTGATAGATGATGACTCTCAAGTGTGGCACCCCCCAGGGATTAAGATTAGTAGTATTCAGCTAAAGGATGGGGCAAGCCAAGAGTGTAGACGGATGGCCTTAACTGAGATACCATACACAGAAAAACTAAGGAATATCCAATTAAAGAGATATAACATGACAGAAAAGGCCACAGGAAATGGCCTGAAATAACATTCCCTAATCGTTTTTAACAAGTTTGTTTCATTTTAATGCTACAAGAAAACGATATGAACAGATAGCTCCTTTAAAAACTTTGTGGTCATTCGTACACTGTACTAAAGGTGGTCTAAAGTTTGTCTAACTCAAGTTAGACTGGTTCAACTCTTTTGCGTCTGAACGGAAAACAGGTTAGACCAGAAACCCAAACTTAGATCATCCAGCGGGATGGTTTAAGTCTAAACCACTTCAAGTTTATCTTTAAACACGGCGTGTGGACAGAATGACATCCGGTTTAAGTCTTCCCCGGTGACTGTTGACCTGAAGGACGTCTTACCGTAAAGCGCCATAAATTGGGTACTGCACATGTGTACCAATGATCTAAGCAATGCTACATCGCCGGTTTATGTAATATATACCAGATGTTGTATATTTATTGGGTCATGGTGCTGTGTTGACCTCTTAAAACCAAAGACAAACCGTATCTGGTTCAACTTTAGACTGTCTGAACGCAAGGTTTTATTTTTTACGACAGCTTCCCTGCTGTTCGTAAAAGTTAGTGTGTCTGAACGTATCCTATTTGAATACAGGTTTCAAAAGTTAAAAGTTTTTAAAATTAAGGTTGTTATGTTTCACATGAAACTGCATTATAGTCGTCAAGTTCGGCCTGATGCATGTACTTCACTTGGGCAACAGAAGCAATTGCCTCAGTTGGTCTATGTTGCATAGGTTCTGTATTGATATTGGTTGAGTACGCGTCACATGATCTAGTTTATTTCATCTGTCAAAACCGGGCAAATCGGAATAAGACTATCCTACCCACAACAAACGAACTTTGGCATGTAGACAATGTATCACTGGCATCTACTTATTTCATATGGCGTTGTGTGATGTTTTGGGTTGCATGAATGCTGTGTTAAGTGCTTGCTCTCACCACTGTGGCCTTGGTTCGATTCCCGTCTTGGGTCATGTGAGTACAGTTTTGTGTCGGTTCTCTCCTGTGCCACAAGGGCTTTTCTCTGGGCCCTCCAGTTTTCGTCCCTCACGAAATCACTTTTGATCTTTTGGCTGTGCTCCGTGGTCACATACTGGACGATGTGGTTGGTTTCCAAAGGCGCCCTTGCATGCCTGCAGCTCAACCACGCTGTAGCCGCGTCCTTCGCAAATCAGCTTCTCAGCTGTAATTAATAAGGATGATTAGCCTCTTAAATTATTATAACATGCATGCAGTTCTGGAATTAAATGGAGGCCACGGAGGCCATGGCCTCTATTGCCCTGGTCTTGGCCTTGGTGCCCCTTCAGAAGTTTCCCATAGAGTTTAGGATTTTCCAATGGAAGTGCCCTTTACAAAGTGAAAATGGCCTTGTCCTCTCAAAGATGAAATTCCAGGCCTGTGCATGCACCGCTGTACAGTGCAACAACTGCACTGAGTTTGAGGAAAGTGTAAAAATGTAGTTGGTGACCGTTTTCCAATGCACTTATGGTCAGTCATATGATGGACGATCGTCTTCCAGTAAGATTTGCAGAGTTATTTAGATTGCTTTTTAAAGAATGCAAAGCAACTATGCAATGAAAACCAAATACTGTTAGAACACAAATTCTGACTGCAAATCACCATAGATCGAATGCTCCAGGAACCACCTTGAGATGATAGTTTTACTGTTCCACTCGTTGCTCTCAATGTCGTGAACGATTTACGTGACTTGATAACAAATTTCACCATACATGTACTATGTACACTGCATCAAGTCGCTTAAAATTTCTCCTATAAAATATAGTTAATTCGTGTGGTCATTGAAACGCGAGTTGCTATGGTATTGCCCATTTTTTAGTTTCTGAAATTTTATTGAAAGTTAAACAGGCTTACAGATTTGCTTTTTAACCTGTACCTGTCGAGATTCTTCCATTTTTTCCCGTCCAACCTGACAGGATTATTTTGTCGGAATCACTGGAATAATTCTTCTTTGATACCACTGACAAAAAGAAACCTTGACTTGACGAAGCCAAAAAACCAAAGATTCTCTTCGAATCACCATCAGGATTTTTTGTTTTTTCTGTCAAGAAAATGTCATTATTCTCATACCGTGAATTGCAAAACCTTAGCCGTCTGCTACGGCTGAGGATTGTTCCTCAATCCGGAACCAAGGCTGGAAACTAGGTTCACTCTGACTTACCTCTATTGAGCCCAAATACCATGAATAAACAACGGTGGAAGCCTCTTGATGTCTTTTAATTCTCTTCTTGGATTAAAAGGACAAAGGCCTGGAAACAGGGATTACACAATAACCCCCACATAATGGGCAAAAATGGTCAAAAATATTCAACACCATATGTCCTCTTTTGTTGGTAAAACAAAGTGTTGCATGGTGAGTGCATACTCCGTGTACACTTCAAAAACAAAATGTTGGAGCTACCTTTGTTCCGGTATTCCGATTTGGTGTGTTTACACAACCTCCATTTGCATGGATAGGACAATATTTGCGTGGGTACAGATCGAAATTTTTTAAAATTTTCTTATGTAAGCTTCACAGGACTGACTGCAATAATTAGCTGCTGTAATTAGGCCCTAACTGCTGGTCACTTAAGGTTATATGGTTTTAATATTTTAACTTGAAAGTATTTATTGTAAAGTTATCTTTTTTTTCCCCAATTATGCTCGATTCAGGATTTGTTATATCTGGGCCCAATTTTGTTACCGGTAGCTAAAATCTTTGTGCTTAAAGGGTCTGTATACATTTGGTAATGATTTTGAAAATTTATGGCAATAATAACTTACTTGGTAAGAAGTACAGCAACTTTGGATAGTATAAATGCATTTTGAGTAACATTTCACTTTGAAGTACTGCAGTTATGGAAAAATATATCACTTTTTATCCCCCAAAATTTGAATCTGAGAAGCGTTATGGCCGTAATTCTTCTCAGAATGTGTGTTCCAATGGCGGATACTTCTTCTGCGTGAACACATCGCTCCAGATTTTTGGCGATATCTCAAAAACGCTGCCACCTTTTGAAATGAAACTTACACAGGTTAGTTTTATGGCACATATCTACAATTATATAGCATTAAGGCAAATGTACGGTTCCAAAAACAAAAGGTATACTTTGCCTTTAAAGCAGAAAAGCAAAGGAGTATTTTTTCATAATTGATCTAGATGTTGTAACAGTGCATGTGCGCTTTAACGAGGGAGTTGTATTGACAAGACTCATCTGCTTGGAAGAACCTCCGACATGTTATCCTTGCCCAAACCTGATTGCTTCATTCTTGAAAGGGCAAGGGCACCAAGGCATTTTCTTCTTGATAAAGGGCACCTCTATGAGGAAATTGTAAATTTGTATGGAACATTTCAAGGGCAGCAAGAGGGGGCAATGGAGGCAAGCCTCTGTGAAGTATCAGGCCTGTTTGCCTTTTTGCTTTGCTCACAGTAAGCAGTTGTCATGAAATAGGAACTGTGCTAAAGGCCGCTCTCTGTAAGCAGAAAGTGTCTGCTTACAGGCTTTATGAAATTGGCCCCCCCCCCAAAAAAAAAGGGGCTGTCATATCTCACGAATACACTTTGTGTTTTTCAATTCACTGCGTAGTATTATTTGTTAAAAAAAATGATGTTCAAGCGTTGACTTTGAGTTGGAGAAACATCTTTCAATTCTAAGAATCAAAGGACACTTACCACTAAGACAAATGAGATCAATCTTCTCTTAGTGTTCGTTGAAAAAAAACCCAGTTTATGCAGTATGTTAAAATATTGTGTAAAACTATTTTTGGTCTAGTAAATGTTTTTTTGATAAGAACATGTACTTTCTGTTCTTCTTTGGCAAAGTGCTTAATAAATGATTTGTAAATCATCTTGAAATAATGGTTGTTAAATAGCAACGGTTTTCAGTACACAATTCAAAACAGGGATACCAAAACAAAAAAACGTCTGTGGCTACGAGTTCAACATAAAGTTATATGTGTGCTTTAAATGTAATGTGGTTTAAATCTAAATTATGAGAAAATAGAATTAGCTGTTGCCAAACTGCTTACCAACCAAAAGGACCTGTGGAAATGCTAAACATTGTTCATGGCATCATGTTTTGACCCCAGCAGAGTCCCTCAAAGGCTAAATGACAACACAACACAACACACACATACTTGCCATGTGTTGTCATTTAGCCTTTGAGAAAGACTCTGCTCAGGTCTAAACGTGAGGCCATTTACAATTTGTTTTGCAAATCTAAATTACGGGTGCTTATTTCACGTGTGCTATCACAATTATTTATTCACAGGGTGGAGAGAACAATACTCTCTCTATTAAACTTAGTAAAGGAATTTATGATGACTTAAAGAACCTGGATTATTATGTACATCTATAAACTGTTAGAAAAAGGGCACTCAAAAATCAGGAGTCTATTTAACAGTTTTTGTCGTTTTGTTTTGTAGTAGAGTTGGAAGTTATTTTTTTTTAATGATTTGAAAATTGACAGCAAGACACAAAAATCTGTTTCTTCAAACTACTTAATAATTGCAAGTGTATTGTAAAAATAATTTTTTTTTTTTTAGGTGAACGAAGCAAAATTGACCAGAACGAGACTTGAACACCTCTGGATTAACGTGCCGATGTTAATCAAATTGACTCGAACCTGTTACCTCTGGATTAATGTGCAGATTTTAATCCGGAGGTCACATGTTTAGGACCCGTTCTGGTCAATTTTTCTATGTTCACCCCAAAATTTAGTTAAAATTACCTCATCAGTTTCCCTCGTGGTTCATTAATTGATATTAAAAATAATTGAGTTTGAGTTTGGTATGCATCTATTGAAAAGGTGCGGTTACACCTGATCTTTTACGCCCATCCTTTTTGAAGAGTAAATTGGTTCCCATGTTCTGATTTTCAAATAAACACACCGTAATACAACCAGGGCCCACTTTCAGAGAGCTGCTAAAGCACAAAAAGTAGCTAAGCACAGCCAAATTATGCTTACCAGAATAAGGTTACCAGCCTAAATACCACGTCTTATGTACCATCTTGACTGGTATCCTGCTCATTTTTGCTGGAGCAGAAAAATTATCAAGCAATATTTTCTGCTTTTGAAGCAGTTCTAGGGCCTTGTCTGTGAAAACTTTCATGAAATTTGATGGTCATGTTTAAAGTAAAAACAGCAAAAAATGCATTTTATGTTTTTTTTTCATCGGGGATTTTGCACATGTCTATATCAGGTTATTTTGATATTCATCAATTGAATAAAGCAACAGTGATTTGTTTGATTTTTTATAAATGCTATTTCCTCCCACTTTGACTGTATTTCAAATGTTAATAACTCAGCGGAGGTTTGGTACATAGTTTATAATGAGTGAGCTTTCAGATTGAAACTAAACAAGGAGGGTAAATGTGAATATTTAATCCCAAATGCAAGAAACAATTGTGTAAACCCGCCCTTGTTATTAATTTCCGGTAACGAAACCAAGGATGCCTCATAAGTGAACTCAATCACTGTAGCTCTCAAGCCTGAGGAAACCTGTAAAAGATGTTTGCTATCTGAACCAGAAACACCAGGGTAAACACATACTCTTTTACACTAAGTGGTCTGGGTTCTATTAACGTGCACTACCCATCCTTGTACACGAGACCTAGGGCTTAACGTCCCATCCGAAGGACAAAGCAATTATGGTAAAGTGTCTTGCTCAAGGACACAAGTGTCACGATAGGCCAGGCCGGGATTCAAACCCACTTTCTGTAAACTACAGAACTTAAGTTCGGCGGACTAGACCGCTTGGCCACGACACTCCACCATGTATTTATACTCATACATATTCATGTATTTACAGCCAGCTCTTTTTCTACCACCACTTAATATGCCCAAACTGAGTCTGGTATAGGACACAGTAGCCAGGATCCCTTCAGAAGTTGGACAATCCTATAACTGCCATTAAAATTGTATGTGATGTACAAGAATTCTGCAAAAAAGATGGGCTTGGCACGAGACGGGTCTATGGTTGTTCTTGTGTACACACTAATGACATAAATTATGTCTGGCCTTTATACCATGTACATAATATCTGTATTTATTATTTAATAGACAATCATAATTTGCCACAAGTGTTCACACATTTTGCAGTTTATTGTACTGCAGCGGCAAAGCCACGATTTTTTCACGAGGGGGGAGGGAGCCAGGGGCCATGCTTTTTAATGATTTACATGATATTTTTCATTTGGGGGTGGGGGGGGGGTGCTGGATGTTGTACTGAATTTGCATTTAAATTAACTTAAAGCTAAGATAATGCTCAATTTGGTAATCATACAAAAGCAAATTGTTCATTTCAGTCTGGAAGCTCACTGACTATGAAGCTTGTACTCAGGACCAATCCTCCAGAGAAATATTTCCATCTGATATCCTGTCAAAGATAATAAAAAAGCAGTTGACACCCCCCCCCCCCCTGAAGAAAAAATAAAAATAAATAAAAACATCATTGCTTATGTTTTCGAATGGCGCAATCAAAATAAGCACATGTGCAAATAGCCTTGTCAGCTTATGTTTCATTTTTGTTGTTTGTACTAAAATGCAACCAATTTTCACACGTTGGTTATTTTATGATGTATTTGTTAACTAGAGGTTGGGAATGGATTTACTGTTCCCAAAATTTACCAATAGACCTTTATCATGCTGCAACCATCTTGGTCATGTTCACTGTATCCAATAACAGCAATATATGCTAATATTCATTGTACACAAAGGAACCATACTATTTGCCCTTCCAGCCTCGGTTTGGTTACATTGGTTTGAATGGGAGAAAATCAAGATGGCCGCACCATGAAAAAGGTCTATGGATAGAGTCCTTATAAAAGTGGAACAAATATTACAGATGCCCCCCCCCCCCCCACACCATTTGAAATCTGGACCTTTGAGATTGACAATTCCCAACATAAAATTTGACATTTTATAAGCTTTAATGTAATATGACTCAATGGCTAAATCTATTTTTTGTTGTTACACACAGACAATGTATTTGATTTTACCTTCACTTTATTTGTTTTTACCTTCACATCACATTCATCTTATAAAAAATAGTAACAAGAGTACTGAAAAGGGCATACCAGTCGTTGCGTAGAGTAAGTTTTTGTATATAAAACGTTCAGTTGCAAAATGCTTATTTTTGCTGTTGTTTATGGTTAAGTTATATCTGCAAAGATGCCTTGGTATATTTATTCATGTTTAAAAAGGAAATGTTTAAATTCCCTGTCCTTGCCAAAGCCAGATGTTGCAGTTTGCACTCTTTGTATAACGGAACAATGAAATCCCACTAAGTAAACTTAAAGATTTTCTTCCACTTCACTTTTTCAGTGACTAGGCAGGTACCTGTTAGTGGATGTTGCCACACACACACACAATTTATAATCATATTCATAGCAATAATACATGTACTTACTTTATATACATGTATAACAATGACTTTATAGTTAGTTACTTTTCAATCATGTCTGAACAGAAGTGAAATTTTCTGCATCTTTACACAATGTAATACGAGTATGAAGTTGTGCTGTTATACTTTAAATTAGCAGGTTTTTTTTTCTTCGAATCGTGGTTTCAAAACAGGCAAATAATACAGGTCAATAAATCTGTACTTTAAGAGTTTTCATCTTCTATCTTCATGAGATGTGGCTAGAACATGCTGGAATGTTGCTACCATAGGCCAGTGGTCAGGAACCAGACTTTAAAAATCAAAAACAAAAACGGTATTATTAATGGACCAATAGCAGACATTCTCTTTTCTTTCTAGTCTGTCTAGCCCAAATTCAAGTGTACCATGTTCAACATAGTCCAAACGTTTCATCGAGCTGTTTAACTGAAAAATACATAAAACTTGTAAACCTCCTGAATCAATCCATGCGGGAATCAATGTGAGTCGGGCGTGTGTATCCGTTGAAACTAAGGGGGGCTTAAATAAAAGGGATTATGTGTGCTTTGATTAGGGTTAGGGTTAGGGTTAGGGGTTAGGGTTAGGGTTAGGGTTAGGGTTAGGGTTAGGGTTAGGGTTAGGGTTAGTGTTAGTGTTAGGGTTTAGGGTTAGGGTTAGGGTTAGGGTTAGGTGTTAGGGTTAGGGTTTAGGGTTAGGGTTAGGGTAGGGGTTAGGGTTAGGGTTTTGGGTTAGGGTTAGGGTTAGGGTTAGGGTTAATACAACCCTCTAACCCTAACCCTAACCCAACCCTAACCCTAACCCTAACCCTAACCCTAACCCTAACCCTAACCCTAACCCTAACCCTAACCCAAACTTTAACCCTAACCCTAACCCTAACCCTAACCTAAACTTTAACCCTAACCCTATTCCTAACCATAACACTAACCCCTAACCCCTAACCCTAACCCTAACCCTAACCCTAACCCTAAACCCTAACCCTAACCCTAACCCTAACCCAAACTTTAACCCAAACTTTAACCCTAACCCTAACCCTATCCGTTGAAACTAAGGGGGCTTAAATAAAAGGGATTGTGTGTGCTTTGATTGTCCAAACAATGAGAGAGCAAAGAGAAGTGGATGACAACCAGTTTACGTCACATTCAACTATCATTGCAATTTGGCTGGTTACCAGGTTCGTGTGCTGAAATGGCTCTATCGATGTCTCAAATCACGTCAGACAACTCTGGAGACAAATTAAAGGGAAAAAAGGAAATGTCTCCTCAGCTGTTGCTTTATAAAAACAAACAAACGAACAAACAAACAAACAGTCATGAATATTCTCTGCTTATTCTCTG